>CM060943.1:54654036-55904036 GCA_030765085.1 Allium cepa | reverse complement strand
TGGAAAGGAAATAAAGTGACTTTAAATTTTTAATAAATAAATCTTGAGTATGGGAGGGAAAATTTAAATAAACAGAAAGTTAATGAAACTTAAACTTCAATGTTATTGTTTAAAAGAACAAAACATTTATTTAAAATTTAGGATTTAAATTATTTAAGAAGAATAAAGAAGAAATTGGGAATAACCTGAAATTTGTATATTTCAGCAAAAGGATGTAAAATCAAACTGAAAATAATAATAAAGTCCATAATTAATGAATTTTGAAATGAACTGATAAGTAAAGAAATTTATTTCAAATGGAATAAATTGGGAATCAATTTAGAAAATTGATTTAAGTGATTGAGATTGGAAATTTCTCTCTGAATAACCGAGTACGTTTTCAAAGTAAATTTTTAAATATAAGTTAAAAGTTTAAAAGTTGTTTTAAAAAGCAAGTTTTGGAAAATTTCTTATATCTAATATTTAAATTCTAAAGTAAGTATTTTCTCTTAATCTATTATAGTAGTAATTATTTTAAGAATGACTTAATATTATGTTTTTAAAAGTATAAATCTAGTTTTATATTTATTAAGTTACCTTATTTTCAAAAAAAATCATATAGTATGTATTTTTAACAAATCAATGAAGTAGTTTTAAAGTAAATGTTTTAAAGTATATTTCAAAGTAAAGTGTTTTAAATTATTTTAAAATCTAGTTTTGTGCTTGGTGATTTCAGAGGAGATAGTAAATAATTGGGAAAGTTTATTCTGAAAGGAAAGATGGTTTTGAAACTGTTTTCAAAGGATTGAAAATAGAAATATATCTTGTGAAGATATTTTGAGGTTAATAAACAATTTGGGAAATTATTTATTGTTGGATGGTTGTTTGTGAATATTAATTGATAGTTAAATCACCGACTATCAATATTGGACAAATACATTGATCGTTTCGAAGAGACCGGGATCGAGATTAATTTCTCGAAAACCACTTCGATCCGGTTTGTACGTTTCGTGTAAATGATTTTGGATTCGAAGATGGAGCAGTGAAGTGCAAGGGCTAGTCGCTACTAATCCTGAGGATATTTCCAAAATGGATATAGTAGGAATAGTGCCTTCGGTTCCGTTCGAACCCGGGACGGACTTGTATGGATGAATGCTTGCGTAAACATCGTCAGGTGGACGATGGGCATTCTAAGGGATATTGTTCTTAAAAGGTAACGCTTAGCCTCAAGCCTCATCAAATGGGAATGACTGAAAATCAGGTGTTATGCAGCAAGGCTTGGTGGGTAGCACCCAAGCAGGGTGAGGTCATTCCAGTCTAGATGTCCCTTATTTTATTTCGGCTTAGTGGTGCGGTTGCTGATCCCAACCGCGGGGTGATCTCACTCGGGACTGTCCAGTAAGGGATGGTTCCGGCCTTGTGTTGCAGGGGAGGGGGCGTACTCCTCGGTACGGTGATCTAGGCCCCGTACTGTGACAGGTGGCACCCCAGTGCCTAGTCATTGGTTGGAATCCATTCTCCCTACGAGCCTTGTACGAGTTTTGTTTGTATTACCCACTCTGTGGCTAGTAGCTGGAATTTAATCATGTAACAATTTCGGCTATTTTATAAGTATTTGTATATAGACCCTATTGTAATATCAGTGGATTTCTATAAAAATTGTTTTAGCTATCGTAAGGTAAAAACCTGACATGTTTATTTGTAGCGTGGTCTTACGAGATGCTTTTGTTTTTAAAGGATTTTTGAAACTTTAATAATCAGTTGGGTGTGATTTTCTCACGCTGGTATTCCAGACTGACTCGGATGTTATTTAACTGTAATGCTCGGGTCAGACCGAGTATTATAGGATACAGGTTTTGATGCTGTGGAACTCAGGAGACGAGTTAGATGACGATACGTATTCTCGTACTTGTTTTATATGTATATTCCGCTGTGTTGAGTTGTTGTGTAACAATTTGTATGATATTGATGTTGAGCTGTGATTGATGTACTCTGATGATGTAATATATAAACAGAGATATTTGATTTTTGAGTAAAATTGTTTATTATTTATTATATTTTATTCCGTTGCGATGGTTAGATTCTGTGGTTGTTTTCTATTTTCTTCTTCTACCTCTTCTTCTTTAACCCAAATGGTTCGTATTTCTGTACAACTTGAGTTGATTGTTGTAGAATAGTGTTAACTCAAGGGGTACGGATTTGCGGGCTGTTACAGAAAATTAAACCAAAAAATAAAATTTTGGTTTCAGTTGAAAATCAAGTTCAAAATTAAATCAAAGCAACAAGCTCAAGTCTAAAAGCAAGTTTAAAGAAAGATCTGATCATCTCAATAACTGATTCAAGTTCAAAACTTTCAAAATCTAGTAGCAAGCAATCAAACAAGTTACAGATCATAATCGAACAGCAGTTCAATGATCAACATTCAAGTTCAAGTTCTAAAGCAAAGCTCTGTTTTTTGTTCTAACTGTATAAAGGTAAGTAAACTTTTATCTTAAAACTTAAGCTACTTATATTTGTGAATGCATGAGATAAACCTTGAAAACATGATAAGTAGTATGTTTTGCATGTTTGTCTAGAGATGAAAGCATGTATATATGTATGTTAATATTGTATGCATGTTTGTTAACAACATATATTAGCTCTGTTCTTAAATCTATAGGTTTTAGAAATGTTCAAAAAACTAATTTCTCTTTCATCAATCTGTTATAAGTTAAGATGTATAAACAATACATATGATAGAAATAACAAGATGTTTGATTTAAAAATAATTTTAAGTAAGATTTATGGGTAGTTTTCCAGTAGAAGAAAAATTACAATAAAACTTGATTTTATCAAGTTAATTTGACTTCAGTAATTAAAAGTTTCATGAATATAACTTGATTTGCAATTGGAAACCATGAATTTTAAAAAAGAAATCAGGAATTTTTAGATGAGAAATTAGGGAGATACCACAAGATGAACGTTTTTGGGTTTCCTGGCAAATTCTGCCGATCGGCGATAGAAGGAGGATCGGGTTCTGGGCTGAAGCAAGCTGGAGGGTCATGGGGCACGACAAAAATGGTCGGAGAAGGTTTCGTCCACTGTGGTGGTCGGACAAAGAAAAAGTAGGGTTATAGCACATATTTGATTGAGTTTGGGAAATAGGCTACTGTGTCGCGGTCGTAGCATCGGGTGAGACCGGTCGTGGGGGAAAAGAGAGAGGGAACTCGGATGTAGCTCTAGGCGTGGTGACGTGAACTACGGTGATCGAATCTGGGTGGTGTCAGGTGAAATAGGTGGTGGGTTTTCTGCCTGATAGGTTCGAGTGTGTTCCATTTTGAGTTACGGGGAGGCTTGTGGTTCTGGGTGATCGTTCGTGACGAGTTGGCCGTCGTCGACTGGTGGAAGGTCACGATGGTGATCTGAGCGACACTAAGTTGCTGTGCACGTGCACGTCAAAGTCAGATGTCAGTGTTTATGAAGGAGGTTTGTGACTCGGGGTGGGTCTCGCGGAAGAAGAGTTGTGGCTCGGGTGGGTCTACGAGATTTTTATGTGTGTGTTGTTTCCAGGTTTAAAAACTTTAAAACTTAACTAACTATCGAAAAAAGAAGGAAGGTGTTTTTCTCGGGTCAAGGCTCGAGTTCTATACGGGTTGGACCCAAAGTTAAATTTAAACAGTTTTTTTAGTCTAAATATAAGTAAGTTTTAAAATTTAAAATGAATTTAGTTTAAACTATTATATGAAAAATGTTTTAAATTATTTGATTAAAGAAGTTATATGATTTGTTAACTTAAATTTGTTAAATGCTTAAGTTATTTTAAACTTAAATTAAATGATTTAATTAAGGAAGTTATTTATAAATATAAATGTTTTTAATATGATTATGATAATTAAGAAATTAAATAAGATAATATCTTAAGGTTAACTAAGACCTTGGATGATTAAAGATTAATTAAATTACCAAAGTAATTAAAGAGTAATTTATTTATGAAATTAATTAATGATTTTAAGGTGGTTAATTAATTATGAGTTAATTAATTAGAGATTAATCAATTCGTAGTTAAGGATAAATTGATTAAGTAATTAAATATTAATTACTTAAATGATAATTACTTAATGTAAGTAATTAAAGGATAAATTTGTTAAGGATTAATTAATTTAATTCGTAATTAAAGGTTAAATTAATTAATAATTAAAGGTCAATTAATTGAGGATAATTAACCAATGGGATAATTACTTAATGGGAGTAATTATGGAAAATATATGGGTAACTAAAGGATGATTAATTAATGGTTTGAAATTAATTAATGATTAAGTAGGCAAAATTTAAAAGATGATTGAAGTAATTAATTTAATTTATTTAAATTAATTAGAAATGGTGTGACAAATTAATCTTGCTTATGAATGATTGAATGATATTGTATGCCTTGGATTATTTGATATCTCTGATAAGTAATTTGTGAGGCTATGTGATATGATATGTTTGGACTGAACTGTGATAATATGGTTTGTCTATCTATGATGAATGGCTATGTAAATATGAAATTCTAGATATAAATGGAATTGTTTAAACTTGAGTAGCTTTGTTTTTAAGATGAAAATGGGATTCGAAGAGACCGGGGTCGGGTATCAGTAAATACCCGAAACCACTTCGATTTGTAATCTACAATAATTCTTTATGGATTTGACTTTCGAATAAATAGGCTGGAACGGAATAAATGATGTAAACTAGGTCATTTAATTTGAGTAATAATGCTTAGATATGATTGAAGGTGGGTAATTGACTATGGCAAGTTAAGAACTCGTAGTAAGGTACAAATTATCCTGGGTTTTAATAAGTTCTTTGCATTGGAATTTCATGTTAGATGAGTTTACTCACGAGGGTTTCCAGCCTGACCCGGGTGTTACTTTGATGTAATACTTAGGTCAGACCGAGTATTACGGATTTTTTGGTTAAGGCGTTCTGGAGCTCAGGAGGCGAGCTGGATGGCAGGAATGTATGGAGTTTATCACTATGTATTCGTAATTGTTGTGATATTAGTTTGTGACGGGTTGATATAACTGTTTAGTGTATTTGTAAATGGTTCAAAAACTCTGATATATTGTTGTAATAGTAACAATTACAACTTTCTTGTATAAATGTTATTATGTGATATTATATTTAATCCGCTACGAATGTGAGATGTTGTTGTTTTCTGTTCTCCTTCTTCCTTCTTTCTTCTTTCTTTAACAATCTGGGATTTTCAGAGTCGAAAAATTTGGTAAACTTTGTTTCCACATTTCCAATGCCAACAACTGTAGTGGTGTGAGAATCTCCCAATAGCACTTTTGAATCATCGGCAGCTGTGCATGTACTGAACATAGCATGATCATAGCCGACATGACAGAATGCACCAGTATCTACCCACCAACCCTCTGATCCACCAACAAGATGAATCCCAAAAATCATAGCTGTAAGAGGATCCTCATCCAGGTTAGCCTATGGTACAGGGCCTGGTCTGTTCCTACACTTGCATGCCATATGAACTGGTTTTCCACAGTTGTAACACAGAAACAACTGTCCAGAGTCATTTTTTGGGTCGTGTTAGAAATGCGAATTACGGATCTTAAGGCTAGAATAACAAGAGGGGGTGAATAGTGTTTTGTGGATTTACTAAATCCTTTTGAAAATTATGTAATTTAATCACCAACAAATGCAATACATAGACACAGATACAATCACAGAATCAGACATAGATGCAAATAATAAATAAAAGCAGTAAAGGAAAGAACACACCAGGATTTTATACTGGTTCGGAGTTACCCTACATCCAGTCTCGTACAATTGTATGAATGTCTTTTCAAAATAATCTCCCAGATTACACCCTCGATTTCAAAGCCACAAGGTACACCCTCCTGTATTCAAGTCCGGGACAAATTCTCTTGATTTACCAAGCCATAAGATCATCTAATTGATTTTCGAGGCAACAATCACACCCAATTGATTTCAAGGCTCAACCGCACCTTTTACTCAACAGTTTGATTTACAAATAATCCTATAACTCTGAATAGCGCTAGGATCTTATGGAGAGAGTGGCAGAGAATCAAACAAGAGATAACCAAGTTTGATTCACTTAGGATTTTGGTAGAGTTCATTTAAGATATTAGGGAATATTTGAATGGAGAAGGAGTGAAGAAAGAACAAAATTCAGTTAAAAATTCGTTTGGAAAGTCTGATATTTATAGGAGAATAACGGTCATGTCCGTTCGCGAAGAGAAACAACGAAAAGACACTTCTTTTGAAATTTGACTTTTGAAAATAATGGACACCATGTTGACATGGGGGGTAGGGGTATGTCGACATGCTCAAGGCAAAAATGATGTTCTGATGTTCTTATTAAAATTAGTTTCTATAATTTGTCTAAACAATCTTTAAACTTTGTAAATATATTTGAATATAGTTTAAACATATAAAAGAGTTTAGAAAGTAATTTTTAATATATATAATCTTAATCTATAAAGTGATTTAAAATATGAGTATATAAATGTTTTAAAGCTAAATATTTAAAACCAGAGATAGTTTAAAATCAAGGGCAATTTGAAATCAAAATATTAAAAATGACAAAAATAGTTTTGAGGCTAAAATATTTAAAACCAAGAGAGATGTCATTTTTTCAAAAGGAAGTTTTGTAACATTTTTAAAAACAAGAGATATATTTTTGAAAAACATTTTTATAAAATTAGTGGATATCAAAATAGGACCACTGTATGTTCCACTAGATATTGTCATGGGTTCCATCCCATTAGGGTTCCATCCCTTTAACAGGCTCGAGTGGATTCCATTCCACGAATAAATTTCAAATAAAGATGTAGTGCTTTCAAGAAGTTTTAACATAATTCAAGACTTTATACTTATCTTGTACTTTGAAATCATGAACTCTTGATATCTTGATAGTCATGAGTCTTCGGTCTTGATATCTTTGATCTTTAAATTCATCAGTTTTGTATCTCTATACTGTACAATCTTCATTCTTGGTACCTGCATGTTTATATCCTGCATATAAATATATATATCTAAACTATAACGTTAGTATTTATATTTTATAATAAGTCCTAAGGTTGTTGTCATCAAAACCATCCTTCTCAAAGACTAACAATCTCTCCCTTTTGATGATGACAACCTATGTTTATAAAATATACTTCACCTTTACTATAACTCCCCCTAAAACTAATAACTCCCCCTAAAACTAATAACTCTCCCTTAATCTAAGCCTAACTACTCTAACTACTCTATTTTATAATTCTCCCCTTTTGTCATCAACAAAAACCATCCTAAAACCATAAAACTATAAAACTCCCCCTAAACTAATACTAGGATAAAGCATAGTAAATGGAATGTGAAAGACATTGACATAATTATATTGTAATTATTCAATACACAAATATGTATAAGTATATTTCAAATAATCCAATCAACACGCACATCAAATCCAATCATGTCAAACAAGTTAAACAAATCAATCAAGTCAAACAAGTCAATCAAGTCAAACAAGTTAATCAAGTCAATCAAGTCAAACAAGTTCGTCAAATCAAACAGGTCAATCAAAATATACCAAACAAATCAAAAAATAATAATCCTATATTATAAGACAATAATACAAACTCCTCCTAAATAAGATGCACTTGTTATGTGTACATGTATGCAATATGTAGTTTGTAATGTGGTATGAAATGTATGACATATGCAATGTAGCATGAGATGATATGCAGAATGAAGTGCAACTTGTGATGCAAATTATTATGATATTTCATGCATTATAATTTATGATGCAATATGCAATGAAATGTGATATGAAATAGGATGTATAATGATAAGTAATATGAAATAAAATGATAACGAAGTAAAAAAAAATTTATAATATGCAGAATGATATGATGACATATATACTACAGTAAGAGATATTCATATTATAAGATAAACATGAGTGATTAGTAATATCTAATTGATAGACATATATATGTATATATATGTATGTATGTATGTATGTATACATATGTTAAATTATTTATCTCTTTAATCAAACAAAGGTAGTACACACCAATTACTGACTTAGGTTAAGGAAACTAATGAATAGGACTGAAAGAGTAGTACAGACAAGAGTTTAAAGGTAATAAATGGTATTAAAACTATAACATAATCATGAAAGGTAGTAATCAAACTTAATATCAAAATCAAATGCAAATAAATATGGACTTAAACTCTATATGATCAAATATGATTTTTATAAAAATTAATACCCTCCTTATTTAATTCTTTTAAAATAATTTTTTTAACTTAATTGTTTTTTAAGAATCCAAACTTCCATGTTTATAAAATACTTAACTTACTAATTAAAACCTATATATTAAATTATTATTGTTAAAATATTTAGAAACATGTTTAAAATGTTTAGTTAAAAAAATATCATAATGAAATATGATATATCAACGATTGAAAAAACTAAAATAAACATGTGTTACATTAAGGCCTCTTACATTAAAAATTTTAATTAATTATTAAAAAATATTTAAACATGAAATTAATTTTAAAATATTCTAATATAAGTTAGAAAATAACTCTAAAAAGAAAAGAGAAAAATACTTAGTTTAAATATCTTTTTTTATAATTTAAAGTTTCAAATAGAAAAGACAGCATTTACAGAATGCTATAAAAAGTTTTTGCAATAAAATACATTCAAAGCATTATAAAACAGAATCTGCAGTATCTACCAAATGCTGTGAAATGTTTCTGAAACACTACAGCGTTTGAAAACATAGAAATGCTATAAAAACGTATTTGCAGCGTAACAGAAGCAAAGACAACATTTTAGAAATGCTATCTAAAGTTTTGGGCCTGATTTTAACATGATTTTGCACTAATTTTACGACTAGATATTGACATGTAAATAAATGATTTTTTACCCAATTTTTTACAGTATTTGATATAATTAAAGTACTTAAAAAACATACAAAAAAATAATGAGAAAACATGTGTAAAGACAGTTAGCATTATGCATGTAAACATGTTTTTATTAAAGAACATGTGTAATGACACGTGTCAGTTTGCATGTATGTCACTATCTATTTATATGATAAGTGTCATATGATGTGGTGCAATCTTATTAATTGATGAAATCTATTAAATAGAGCCTTATTCTAACATTCTAAGTTCATTTTATTAATTTTCTAAAGACATAAAATTAGTATCTTAAAAGAAATAGAGTACGAGAAGTAAAAACAACATTAGAAAAGTTGAAATCACGAATGAAGGTATGCTTTTCTACTTATATAATTGTAATAAGTTAGTAATAAGATTTTATTTGAAAGGAACACATTTTAAAAGACTTAAAAAAATAAGTATACTATTGTGTGTCGATATATGGACCAAAATATCAAAACTTATAAAAGAGATAAATTTCTATACCTAACTAAATGCATAAGTATATATATTCCTAAATGCAACAATAAAGATGAAATAATAGTAAAGCGTACCACTTTTTGTATATCTTTCATAATTTGATGACGAGATCTGCTCTATTGCGACGGGCTTGTTTTTCTCCTCATCGTAGTATATTCATTTGCTGAATTTGAAGAGCATATGAGAAAGATACAGATGATTTAGTAGATCGATTAACTTGGCGTCGAAACTTTGAATTCGAATTTTGAATGAGGACACTTCAACCACTATAAATAGACCCAACAGTCACCACTTTTCATAAAAGTTTCTCTTCTTCTCCTTCTTCCCGTTTTTCTATTTACTATCAAACTTCTAGAAGGCATATCTCCTTCGTTTCTTAACGAAAATGGATGAAACCAGTGGCAAATTGAAGAGGAAGGAAAGGGCTACGACCTAATAGTATGGTGATGAATTTTGACGGTATTGTGGTGCTATAGGCCGAACAGTAAGACAAATGCAGGAAATCCCGAATATAGTTTTCAGTTTTGGATAGCCAACTTCAAACTGTCATATCTCACTCACTTTTGATCGGAATTTGATGATCCACCCATTAAAACGATCGTGAGAACAAGAACTAAAATCTGGAAAAGGAGTGTGAACAAAATACTCAAATTTACAGATGCAATTTGATGAATACCATTGATAGTTTTGCTTTCTTTTTCTCTTTGTCTGCCAAAACTTCATTTGACCACAACTTGATCATTTCTTAACGGATTCACACGAAACTAGTGACATTGTGAAGTAGTTGGAGAGAATTATGGTACCATATCAAGTTGTAGGTGAGAATCAAAAGTTTTATATTGATCCGGTACCTATTTCATTGTCGATTGTCATTATATATCCATTGGTTCTTCTTGATCGATGAATGATTATCTGGTATCTTTTAACCAATAGTCATTAGACATAACTCTTCTCTTGCAAAACAACATAACTTTTAAAGAATCAAGTGACTTTTCAAAATAACTATATATAACTTTAAACAACAATATCATGATGATTCTGTGACATATCCATATGAAAACAGTGTTAATAATTTTATAAAAATTGCCATTTTAAAAATTTTCAAAATTCAGATTATGAACACTTTGAAAACCTTGCTCTGATACCAAATGTTAGAAATGCGGATTACGGATTTTAAGGCTGGAATAACACTAGAGGGGTTGAATAGTGTTTTGTGGATTTACTAAATCTTTTTGAAACTTATGTAATTTAATCACCAAAAAATGCAATACACAAACACAGATATAATCACAGAATCAGACACAGAAGCAAATAATAAATAAAAGCAGTAAATAAAAGAACACACCAAATTTTATACTGGTTCGAAGTTACCCTACATCTAGTTCCGCATAATTGTACAAATTTCTTTTCAAAATATTCTCCCAGATTCCACCCTTGATTTCAAGGCCACGAGGTACACCCTCCTGTATTGGAGTCCGGGGCAAACTCTCTTGATTTACCAAGCCACAAAATCACCTAATTGATTTTCGAGGCAACAATCACACCCAATTGATTTCAAGGCTCAACCGCACATTTTACTCAATAGTTTGATTTACAAATAATCCTATAGCTCTGAATAGCACTGTGATCTTATGGAGAGAGGGGCAGAGAATTAAACAAGAGATAATCAAGTTTGATTCACTTAGGATTTCGGTAGAGTTTTGTTAAGATATTAAGGAATATTTGAGTGGAGAAGAAGGAGTGAAGAAAGAATAAAATTCAGTTTCCTTTGGAAAGTCTGGTATTTATAGGAGAATAACGGTCATGTCCGTTCGCGAAGAGAAACGACGAAAAGACACTTCTTTTGAAATTTGACTTTTGAAAATAACGGACACCATGTCGACATAGGGGGTAGGGGTATGTCGACATGCTCAAGGAAAAAATGATATTTTGATTTTCCTATTAAAATTGGTTTCTATAATTTGTCAAAACAATTTATAAACTTTATAAATATATTTGAATATAGTTTAAACACATAAAAGAGTGTAGAAAGTAATTTTTAATATATATAATCTTAAACTATAAAGTGATTTAAATCTGAGTATATAAATATTTAAAACAAGAGATAGTTCAAAATCAATGATAGTTTTGAAATCAAAATATTAAAAATGATAAAAATAATTTTGAGGCTAAAATATTAAAAACCAAGAGAGATGTCTCTTTTTGAAAAGGATGTTTTGAAAACATTTTTAGAAACAAGAGACATATTTTTGAAAATATTTTTATAAAATTAGTGGATATCAAAATAGGACCACTATATGTTCCACTAGTATTGTCGCGGGTTCCATCCCACCAGGGTCCCATCCCTTTAACAGGCTCGAAGTGGACTCCATTCCACGAATAAATTTCGAATAAAAATGAAAGTTCTTACAAGAGGTTTTAACATAATTCTAGACTCAATACTTATCTTGTACTTTGAAATTTTGAACTCTTGATATCTTGATAGTCACGAGTCTTCAATCTTGATATCTTCGATCTTTAAATTCATCAGTCTTGTATATCTATACCGTATAGTCTTAATTCTTGGTACCTGTATGTTTATATCCTGCATATACATATATATCTAAACTATAATGTTAGTATTTATATTTTATAACAAGTCTTAAGGTTGTTGTCATCAAAACCATCCTTCTCAAGGACTAACAGGTTGGTTTCTACTGTCCCTTTTGGTTCCCTTGCGGATTCCAATTCTGTTTGTCGCGGTTGCTGTTCTGGTTCTTAAAGTTTTTCGAATTCGGTTTCAGAACTGTGAGCTTGGATTTTTAGTGTTGTTGATGGTAACAACAAGCACTTCCTCTTTCCGGTCCTGCTTACGAGCTTCCTCCTCAATACATAGGCGAGTGATCAAGCTCTCTAAGGAGAATTCCTTAGTCTTGTGCCTAAGCACATTCTTAAAATCTTTCCAACCTAGGGGCAGTTTATCAATAATAACAGCAATCTGAAACTGTTCGTCAAAACTCTTACCTTCGAAGATGATCTCATGAGAAATTTTCTGAAGCTCATGAGACTGCGTCTTTACTGACCTGTCATCCGTCATCTGGTATTTCAGGTAGCGGCTGACTGCATATTTCTTAGCTCCAGCCTCTTCGGTATCATACTTCTTTTACAGCGCTTCCCAGATTTCTTTAGCTGTTTTGTCGGAATTGTAGTAGTCATAGAGGTCATCACTGAGGCCATTGAGTATGAAGTTTCTATATATGTAGTCTTTCTCTGTCCAGTTCTGCAGTTCCTTTGATTTTTCTGTCCAGGCTCACATAAGATCCGCATCTGATTCGTTTGGTCTGTCCGGTAGCTGCGGTTCGTCGGTTGTCAACACAGCCACCACTTTTTTCATGGTCAGGAAGAATTTTATCTTCTGTTTTCTACATTTGAAGTGGAGGCCCTCGAATCTGAAAGGCGCAACAGAGACCAATGGGACGTGGAAGAGAAAAACGGGAGCAGCGACATATAGATCTGCAGCAGAAGTCATTGTTGGTGGCGACGTCTTTAATTTGTTGGAAAATAATGGTTATCTTCGGCCGAGTCATGGACAACGTCACTTTCTTGAAGATGTTTCGGCGATCTGCTCTATGGTGCAAGCAGTTCGTACCAATTGTCGCCGCCTCTAGGATAAAACAGCCTCTAAAAAATTCTCCGATATCAATTCGTTTGCACGCACGAAACGATTTTGTTATTGCATTCAAAAATATTGCTCGAATTTGTGGATTATAAAATGAACGAGATGTAGTTCTTTCCGTTTCGTATCCTTATAAGTTGAGAAGGCGGAATAGCAAAAATAGCATTGCTGGTTGAGGGAAACATGGTCTCGAAATACGGATCTGAGAAAATAATGGGTCAAAAACAATGAACGTTATGTAATGTTCTCTAATACGGGCGTGGCCTGATTTGACCGTTCCAGCCAGATCTAAAACCGGTTAAAGAATTTTGTACTAAAAATTTAAGTGTTACACCATTACAAGCCCAAGCTCGGCCCGGCCCGGGTCTGGTCCGTCTGTCGGTGCACTCACGTGTGGTAGTCAAGCATGGTCTCCCTCCTTATAAAAGAGCATCATTGGGTGCCCAAAGAGCCCAACTTAGCTTCTAAGAATCAAGTATAAATACTTGATTCTTTCATATAATCCTGCAATGTGGGACTATTCACATAAAGGAGCCACTCTTCACATTTAGTAATTTTTTTTAATAATTCACTTATTATTTAAAATATTTTCCAACAGGATCGGAATAGTCTTCAATAAGGAGAACACAGTTTCTATAGTAGCAATGATTTCATCACATAACTTGCTTAAAAGGACTCAACCGTTCATTAAGAATACACCAGAGTTACCAAATCTAATCCTTTTGTTAATTCATTGATAGCCTTCATATATCTGTATTTTAGTTGAGTGATATCTCAACTGAACAAAATCATTATCGTCCAGATCTGGCCCGTTATAATTTCTATGTATTTGGTAAAAGAACTCTCCTGGAAGATGAAATTAATTAGTTATACATACATACATATACATGTACATATATACACGTACATACATATACATGTACATATATACACGTACATACATATACATGTACATATATACACGTACATATATATACATGTACATACATATACACATACATACATATATATATGTATATATATATATATGTATGTATATATTTCAGACATGTTGACCTGTAGGTTTGCATTGAGGGTAAAAGAAATAGCAGTGTCATTGTCATAACAATGAATATACAGAGAACTTTTGTTACTTAAATATGTGGACATGAGGAAATTTGTACAATGCTGAAATTCTGATGTTAGTCTACTGTATAGACTATATACTATGTAGCAAGTAAAAGCTAATAATGCAGTTAAAATTCGTTCAAAATGCAGTTATATATACTAGTTAAGACATAATTGTTCTTTGTTTATTAAATAGCGTGCTTCCATTTAGGTCAGTTATGTTGAGAACATCATTGCAGGTCATAGACTAAAGTCATCAATGTCAGTACCGATACCCAGCTGTATTATCTTTACTGCTTTATGTTATCGATGGTTCATTACTTCTATTGTTTGAGATGAATACTAAAGTCCTAATTACCAAAAAAGAGAATTTTAGAGGCTACCACAAATGCCTCAATCATTAAAATAGTGGCTAATGATTTTCTATTTCGTCCTTAATTGAATGAGAGGCAAAAGAAGAAAAGCCTCTATAAATCAAGCCCCTAATAATATTTAGAGGCATATTTGTTATTAAAAATGTCCCTATTATTGCATGTGCGAGATATGACTGTTTAGTTAATATTAAAGCAACAAAGGCACTAAGAAATACCTCTACTGATCCACGTGACCCATATGCATCAATACGCAACTATGTATCTCTAACAGATTTAATCAAACTAAGAAATAATAATTCACGTAATATTATATCTTAACATGTAAGTGTTAAAATGAAAAATACATAAATTATCATTAAAATAACAAGGGTGTATATAACCAAATATCTAAACAAATAAGGTACTTCATCATTATAAAAATAGATAATGGTTGGCAAAATTTCCACTTGCAAAATACATCAAAAACCACATCCTCAATACATAACAAGAATAATGTATAAATTTGATTGTGTATTTTTTCGATGTCTTGAAGTTGGAGATATAAAACTTGCAAAAAAAAAAGATTTTAGTTTCATATCCAACATATTTGATATCTGAATAGTTTTACAAACTAATTTCACAAATGCAAGTAATGCAAGACTAGAGAGCACTTGTCTTTATAGGAAATATAAGGAATTTGATACTTGAATTCAAACTCGAAGAAAGAGGTGAAACCCTAGCTCCAAATTTGCCGAACGAAGAGGAGGAAGCCACGAAGTACTCATTTGGTAAAATAGAAGAGTAGAGAGGAGAAAAAAATTTACCGAATGAAATATTTCGTTCGATGATTTGCCGAATGAAATATTTCATTTGGTGGTTTGCGAATGAAATATTTCGTTCGGTGATTTGAAGCAGGCCGGTCTAATTATTTCATTCAGGCATTGTACTGAACTAAATTACTTTGTGAGGAATGCCGAATCAAATTACTCGCTTGGTGTTGATGCCGAACCAGATGAGTGTTTTGCCAAACCAAATTGTGCCGAACCAGATGCATGTTGAACCAAGCCCTAGGACTACTATATAGCAGCTACCCCTTATCATTTCTTCACTCTATAAATAGTGGAGCTTCTTGTCAACAATGGCAATCATTCTATAAAGCTGAATCTCTGCATAATTCTGTCTCAATTGTAAATTCTTCATATGTATAGCCTCCAAAAGTGAATCAATCTTGTAACTCTAATCTTTCAGTGAATAATAAAATCTCCTCTCCCTAAGTGGACGTACAGTGCCTCGCGGTAGTGGAACCACTATAAATACTGGTGTTATTTATTTTTCTGCATTACATAGATCTGTGACTGTCTGGTGTTTATCTCTGTTTGTTTTGCCTCACTAAAATCACGATCCAGTTGTTTTCCACCGCGTTGTGTGTTTTTATTCTCTTAGACTGATCATTTGAAGGGATTTTAATAGTCTGGTATCAGAGCTGCAAGGTCGATTGAGGAGTGTTAGACGCTATGGCAAGAGATGAAGCAACTCCAGTTGTTACAAGACCCAATACTAGAGGGATGTATATCGCGTCAGGATCATAGTGGGCAATTGAGAAATGAAATGGGGATAAAGACTTCGAGAAGTGACAATGGAGGATGAAGGCCGTTCTAATAAGGAATGAAGTCCATTCAGTAGTGTTTGCCCCTGAGGAGTTAACGCTGACATCTCAGCCGCGGAAAGGAAGGAGATGGAGAAATGGACGTTTACTACTTTACAACTAGCTATGGAAGAGAACGTTATCTCAGAGATTAGCAGTGAGACCACTGCTAGGGGCATTTGGACCAAGATAAAATATCTCTACTTGAAGAAATCTCTAACTAACCGTATGATATTGCTGAAGCTATTTTTCACCATGCGGATGAGAGAGGGTACTTCAGTAAAGGAACATCTTAATTTCTTTGATGATCTCGTGATGAAGATGAAGACTGTTGACTTGAAGATGGATGAGGAGAAATGGAAATGATTCTTTTGTGTTCTCTTCCAGAGCAATAACAGGTTTTACTAACCTCCATATCTCTTTTGGTTCGAATCACGTCTAGGCTCAACCATAGCCTCTGCAACTATCACTTTGTAGTGGGGCGAAGTAGTCAGGTAACATTTTCCCCCCAAAGTGCATTGTGTGAATCAACATGACGCGCTTTGAATCAGCAAGTAATTCCTACTTTTAGAGGCTAGGCCATCTCGAATGGTTACTGAACGTCGCTTTTCATTGCCCTTTGACGAGGCTTCATTTTGTCTAAACGTACTGGCTTAGTCTCGAAGAGGCTCTCGAAGAGGCTCTCGAATTCCTGTCTTAGCTTTTTAAAATCTAAATATATTCAGCCTCTCGAAGGTTGAACTACTGTGGGTTTCTTAAACTCATGCTTTCCCATTCATATGGTAATATCCATCTCTTTACCACATCGCCCCCTCCATTACCATCATATATGTACACATTCACATATACACATTTAACTTCATTATTGTATATATTTTCTATTTATTATTGTTACATAAACATGCATATGTTTATATATTTTACTTTTTTTAAAACAAAGGGTGGGTCTGCGTATCAATACCGACCTACTAAAGCATGATGACCGCTTCCATAGTATAATGCCCGTTAATCTCCCCTTCACCATATAAAAAGGCCCATGCTCCAATCTCTTTTCCCCTTCTCACTTTATACTTCATCTTCTCTATCCCCGCTAAGACAACCGAGCCCCCCTTTCCCCCAGCGTATTACTCCCCTCCTCTATTCAATTGCTTCCTACATGCGACCTTTCTTTATTCTCCAGCCTAGATTCTGGAAAGCATTTGTCTCCAATTTCGATCCATTAAATAGGTAAGGATTTAAGTGTCGTTTTAAATGCTTAAGCCGCGCTTTTTGGAACTCGGACTAAAGCCGATCCATGTAGTTGCATTGCTTTGAATGGTGAGCTGAAGAGGAGAGGAACATAGTGAGGGTGACAAACGAGGTCAATAGAGTGTTTTGACATGAGCAGTTATCGATCTGAGAAGAGCGATTATAGGTGGTTTTAGAACGAGAGGGCGGTGATGCATAAGAGAAAATAGTTTTGTTGTTTTGACGGTGGAGAGAAGGCTATGAGGCTGGGTCGATATTCCGAAAGAGAGTCGTCTGATAGGCTGCCTAGGTAATTCCTGTTTGGTGCCTTGAGAGAAAGAGTAGGTCGAGTGCTCGAGTAAAGTAGTGGTTCGGTTGTTTGAAGGAGAGTGTGAGTCGGCACCGGGAGGAAGAGAGTGGGTCGGTGCCGAGGGAGATAAAGTGGGTTGTTATCAAGGGAGATGGAGTGTGGGTCGGTGGTTAGAGAGGGAGGGATAAAGAATGAGAAGATCGGTCATTATGGTCTAAAGATATGGTCGGTAGTCCATAGGAGAGTGGGTCGGTGATCTCGAGAGATTGTATGGGTCAGTTGTTTTTGAGGGGCGATCGGTATAGGAGATAAAATGCTTGGATCAGCTCTAGGTGTTGGGGTCGGTATTGACAATCAGGACCATTCTAACTTGAACACAGCATAAATCGGGACTACTTATTTCCACGCCCAAGCATAACATATGGACAATGACAAGGACCAAAGCACATAAGCTCAATGACCTAATCCGGAATAACTACCCCACAACTTAAGTAATTTTACACGTGAATTATCTCGACAAATATACATAACAACATTTACAATCTATGATGCCAATGCCTGACTTCGCCACGGTTTCTGAGATGTCTAAGAAATCAAGTTCCGCTACTATTTCTGACAAGCTTGGACCAAGTTCATGGCAAGAGGCAGTGTGGACGTTAAGTCCATCATTCGCCCCTATTCCCGACGTTCTAGTTCTCCCTACTGAGGTTATCGGTCCGGCCACTGATGTCGTAGACGGAGCTATCATTTTAGATAACCCTGTTGATTCATAGGCCTCTAAAATCAACGAAGCCACTCTTTATCAATTATACTCTACCATGGAATCCCTTTTGACGATGTCCCGGTTCTATCAGCTCAAGATTGGCCCTACTTGCCTCCAGCTGGATACACTGCATGGAACAAATTCATATGTTGGGCCAGAAGCATGCCACCCTTCAATTCATTTATCCGTGAAGTGTTACAATACATAAGGATTGCTCCTGCACAACTATACCCTAATAGCCATGCATTTATTCATGGTACATACATTCTCTTCATGAGCTTCCTATTCAGTCCTACAACTCCCGAGGACATCTACCGCTTCAAGCGATGTACTGATAGTCCATCCTACATATTCATCGAGCCACAGCCCAAATGTCAAGTTCTGATGGGCGCATGGAACAAGCTTTCTCAGTTCAAACAGGAGTGGTTCTACGTACGTTTTCCTCTCGACTTTGCGACAAGATGGCTGGAAGGACGTAAGTCTCATCCTTATCTCACTCTTTGTTCTAAGACTTAAGGCGCACCTTTTTGAAAGTGTAACAATCTGGGTTTGGAGATTAACTGTATATATTAAATTATGACGGAAGTTATAATTTAATATTGTAAATTAAAATATAATTGGAGATTTTAAATTGTTTATTTGGAATAAACAATGAATTTTGTAAATAAAATGGAAAAAACAAAGTTTGGAACTTTATTTTGTTTATTTGAATATAAATATGGGATTAAATATTGATTGCATAAGTATTTGGTTTAAATAAATTAAAATATTGGGTATTTATTAGTTTGGAGCTAATAAATTAATTGGATGATGTATTTCAACGTTAAATTGTTGAAATAAATCTAAAGCAATGGAAATTAAGGTTTAAAAACTTTATTTTGAGAATTTGAGTAGAAAATAATCAAATTGCAATTTTATTTGGGTAAATACAACAATATTGGAAAATATTGCCAATATTGATCTTTTATTGATTTTAAAAAGGCGAAATATGAAGAAATTATGTATTTATTGAATAAAAGAGTGAAAATTTGTTTAAAAATAATATTTTGATGATTAAAAAGAGCTAAAATGATTTATGATAATTTATTTGACAAGAAAACAATTTTTGTACAAATTATTGGAATGAAAATAATGTTTTTGTAATAAAATAGAGTAAATTGTGAAAATTGTAAAATATTGTTAAAAAAAAGGTTTGATTGTTAAACTTTTTATATTTGAAATAAATTTTATTTTGTGTATATAACAATTTTAGTTGCATACAAATTGGTTGTACATATTTCATTTGGTTTTATAATTTAAGAAACTAGTGTATAGGTTGATAATATAGGTTAAAAGTGTGCATATCTTAATATTTTCTCTAAGTATAAATGGAGTTGGGCCTTTTAGGTTAGGTTTGGATCCATTAATTCTTAATTTGGAAACTTCTGGTAAGAGAAAATATACAGTACGTTGTTTTTCTTCTTCCTTGTCAAAAAACAAACCTACACAGTAAAAGAAAATAAGGGAAAATAATGGCTTCCTCAAACTAAATCAATTTTCATTCCAATCTATTGCAAGTTAAAGAAGAAAATCCACCTAAATAAGATTTTAAAAGGCAATCTCTATCCAATACGAAAAGTTTTCATCAAAAATCTTAGAATCTTGGTATGAATTATTTGTAATTTGTTTTGTTTGTTTTGCATGTTTGTTTTCAAGCTTCTACAGGTTCTTAGGGCTTCTATCTTCACCAAAATTTACACCTTGCATTCTAAATTGCTGCTAAATCATCAAGGTGAGTAAAAAATCACATTTACTAACTGGAAAACGCTGCCTGTAAAGAAATCACTCAGTAAAACATTTACTATATACGTTCATCTTATTGTCTGTTGTTCTATTGATTTCTTGTTTCTGGTTGCCACTTTGTGTGGCAATAACTCTTTGATTTTCACTCGAATTGCTATTGGATCTTTTCCAGAGTGTATTTTAGTTGTTAATCTTGTTGCATGTCAAATTTCTTTCCAAAACTCAATCGTTTGCTATGTTAAATCATCACCAGAAAATCAACACGAATCAGAAAACACCTAAGAAAACAATTCCGTAGCCTGGGTCGATAGGCAGGTCAACCCAACAGTCTCCAGGTCGACTTGGAGGTGGACCTGGCGACTGGTCTGGGCCCCCCCTATTGGCTCAGGTACGTAAGCCTTATTGCCTTTTGATCCGAGCCTTTTTGTCATATATGCTTATCTTATTCTATGTTTTCATAGCTCATTTCTAATGTAAATTAAGAGATGGTTTGATGATGACTATAGGCTATGATATCCATCATTGGATTAGCCGAGATTTGGAGGAATTTGAAATTTAAAAATCTGAATTTAAATTCGATTGGGTGTATTTTCAACATTTTTCTTGATTTTCAAGCAATATTCGTTTTAAACAAATTTTGGGAAAATTTCTATATTAATTGAATTTTGAAATCATTATTATAAAATATTTTCAAATTATTTTTAAACTATTACTAAATTATTTTAAAGCATTTTAAATATGTTTTTTCCTATAATAAGGAGAAATTTTCAATAAATTGCTTTCAAAATGGTTTCAAAAAATTATTTAAAATCCTGTTTTCTCTAGAAAATTATTTTATAAATAATGTACTTTATTTTTATACTTTTTGGACGTATGGGAAAGATTATTAAATGATTTAGTATAACACATGGTATAAGACACGTGAGTTTACTTTATTGGTTAATTTCGGACTTGTACTATCGAAACTATTCGGGGTATTTGATTTCTAAGTTATTTAGCCATTTTATGGCGAGTTTTTGAGATTATAATTCCTATTTATAGGAATTATCTAAGAAATGCCAATATTTGGCGAGTTGTGGTTCGAGACCTCCTATTCAAGGAGTATGATCTATAAGAACCCGATAGCGTTTTACTTGCCGATGAGATGAGGCAAGTCTTAAGTTTTCTGAGTTTGAGAGTTTATAATGATTTCTGTTTTCTAATATGGCATCAACTAGCGGTTACTAAACCGTTAAGTGTGAACGTGGTATGGAATGCACGTTAACACTTTTCGGGCTCCTATCTGGGAGTTTGTGGCACATTATGGGTTTACCTGTGCTATAGAACTTTGGGTTATCTGAGTTTTTGACTTCGGCCGTCTGGGATTTACAACTTCGGTCGTTTGGGATAGGTACCTAAATCATATATATAGTACTGGTCCGAGTTTGGCACGTGTAGCATTGCTTTGGCATGCATCTGGAATTTGGCCAATCTAGGGATTTTTATGAGATTTTGATTTTGATTTCACCAATTTGAGATGATGATTTTATTTATAGCTCTAAGTAGAGAAAGGCTTATATATATATATATATGGTGATTTCGATATTGGGATTATGAGCTTTTATTTGAGTTTCATGAGATTTGATTTTGGAGATTTCGATGATTTCACTTATGGCTTCTATGATTGCTTATGTTCACTCATATAGTCAAACCCTTGAGTGTGAAACATCTATGGTATGTTAAACCCATCCCTAAGTTAATTATGACCTTTGAGACACTTTCACCCTTGGAAGTATAAGTTAAACTTTACTCGTATCATTCCTTTATATTCAAAGGAATGCTTCACTTATATGCTTATATTTTTTCATCTCTTGCTAATATCAAGTTCTAGTTAGCTTGACCCGTGTATTCATTATTCTAGTCAAATCGAGTTTGAAGTTAGGTTTTGGACCTATGCTAGCTTTACCTTTTGGGCTTGTTCATCGACTTTGGATATGGCATATTTTTTGTGTAGTAGTCTTTTGTTTGGGAACCTTATGATGTATATATTCTTTTGTTGGAATGTATGTATATATATTTTGGTTGAATACCACTTGTTACATGTTGTACTTAGTTTGGTGTGTGTGTATGTATATTATCTATGTTGTTGTTCTGTAACTTGAGATTGTTGTATTATTATATTTTGTTTTTGACTTGATCCTGAAGCCACCATAGTAATGTATTAGATAGAAATTAAGTATGTCCAATACTTGAGACAAAATGAAAAAAATGAGTACTAAATCTAACTTAGCTCTTATCTAATGCAAGACTATGATGGTTGCCCTTAACCAGCCCTATTCTCCGCGTTAGCACATAGAGTTACTAAGTAATTCTCTTTGTTAATGTGGGTCTTGGAGCGGGGCGTCGCAGCTTGGTATCAGAGCTAGATTCAGAACAAAATGTAATAAATACAAAACATTATACATGATTATCATACATCAAGTATAATACAAGTGTAAACATCATCCCCAAATCGATGTGAACCCAGCTTTGTCCTTAACCTTTTGAGTTCTTTGTGGGTATTTAGAAAGGAATATGTTTAGGAATGTTAATTTTAAATTCCGTAGTATTCCAATTTAACGAATTTAAATGCAAATATCTACCCCTGGGAATAATCCAATCTTATCTTAACTTTCAGCCAATGCCTGGAAGAGATAGGGGTCACTCTTCGAAGACGGGACCGTCCAATGGTTCTCATCCCAAATGAGTTTATATGTCGATCGACCAGATTCTTGAGCTTCTTAGGAGCACTCAGCCTCTTAAAGATTTTCTAGATGAATAAAATACTTTGTTTGAAAAAGAAAAAGAAAATGTTTTAGAAGAAATTACGGATTTGAAAAGACAAAATGATTTAATACAATCATCTTTAGATAATCCAGAATCTCGAATTTTTCTTCTCAAAAATGAGAACTGTATGTTAAAAAGGAGAATTCTGATTAAACAAGCAAATTGATATTTCGAAAAACAATAATATTTCTTTTGAAAATAATAATTGTGAATTTAAAGCTAAATTTGATAAACTTAACACTGAAGTCACAAAATTTAATAAAGGTCAAAATGATTTAAACATGATGTTATCGAGACCTTTATATGATAAAAGTGGTTTAGGATATAATAAAACCGATCATAGAAATAGCACTAGATATGCTTTCATGTATAGTAAAAATGTTAGTGCTACTACTAAATTTCGAGTAAATTCTAAATCCAATTTTTATAAAAATTCAAATATTGCTATGACCGATAATGTTTATAATTTCTCTAGAAGTACAAAATCATTGACAGGAAATATGAATAAAAGTTATCTAAGTATTTGGGTTCCTTTTTAATTGGAAAAATAGAGAAAAATACATTAATGATTATATTGATATGGTAGTTAATAATGAAATTATATTTATAAAGATTCAACCACAACCAAATGGGTATAATTTCCCAAGACCTAACCCTCAGGACCATAATATAGTAAGTGGGTACCAAAATTGATTATTATTTATTGCAGGTACTCAGAGAAACAAAAGGAAAAAGGTAGATTTTGGAATTTTAAAGGACGTTCTATATGTTTAATAGAATTACGTGCTTGCAATGTAACATGGACTTCAACAAGTATAGTAAAATCTATTTTATTTTTTCTCCATAATTAATATTAAGTTTATCCCACTATTTACAAGATATTTTATAAAATTTATCATATTCCCTCATTCTTTTTGATAATGACAAAGGGGAAGAAATTCATATGCATACTAATAGAGGCCCATATTATATATAGGGAAAGCTTTAAACATATTAATATAATTTTATATATAGAATGAATATTTTTAAAATTATATAGTTGTCATCATCAAAATGAGGGAGAATGATAGAACCTCTATTGTTGGATTTAATGAGAACAACTATACAATTATGCCAAAGAATCTCTAAACTAATCTACAGGTACATGAGCACCAAAAAGAGACAAACAAATACGTTCAAAATGAAGATTCGTGGTACAAAAGAGGATGAAAGTATATAGAGATACAAGGAGAGATATACACGATAGAGACTAGACGAAGGTGACAAACAAAGTATTATTAGTCATAGAGTGTCGTGTCTAGAGTTTACAAATGTTAAAATCTTCTCAAAATGGTATACACACATATACATTCATATTTTAAATAAAAGATCAAGTTTTCAAAAATTGCATGGAATGGGACTCGACCCCCGATCACTAGTCTAAAAGGCAAGTGCTCTAACCAAATGAGCTATGGTAACTTTTGTTTATCAACAGAAGTTAGCCAGCTGAATAATACCATTCAGACGGCTGGATGCTGAAACTTTTCATAAATTGATATGAAGTTTCAACTGGCTGAATGGTTTTATTCAACCGGCTGAATTAGGCCAAAAATAGCCTATTTCTTTGCTGTTTTCGATTTTTAAAATTCAGAAGGCTGAATAAATCCATTCGGCCGGCTGAATATTTTTCAACGGCTATTTTATGAAAAGGCATTTCTCTTCATCGAAGAGAAATATCTCCAAACCAGCAGTTGCACCTGTTTCTTTTCATCGTTACCTTTCAACAATAGTTGCAACTTTTTAATCCCTATAAATAGATTTCAGAATTCAACAAACATTTCACCTAATTGATTTTAATATTCTAGAATTCTTATTTCTCAATCTATTTTCAATTTTCACTCGGACTATATACAAATTTTGAACGTTGATCACTCTATCTTCCACATTTCTCAAGCACATTACACTATATATCATAAAGGAGAAGATTATAGGAATATTGTACTTAGTTGACTTATCAGTGCTGTTTAAAGAGCATACTACAGTCAGATACTTTTGTTATTTGTAAAGAAGTCCTGTTTTGTTGCTCAAGCGATAGAAGTCCTATTCGGCTGCTTAAGCAGTAGAAGTCCTGTTCGGTTGCTCAGGCGATGTAAACTTATTCCTCCGGGTTAAGTGAGGATTGCTAGTTTAATTCTAGAATGAGTCTGGGACTGGACGTTGAACGGAAGTTCGAACCGGTATAAAAATCTCTGATGTCATTTTACTTTACTATTTATTTTTATACTCATATTCCATATCAGTAGATAACTTAGTTTATATCGCACTGGCACTACATTTACATTGTTTACAACTGTTGGCCATTTCGATCCTATAACATAGCAGCCACTTTCATTTGGTATCAGAGAACAGCGACTTTCGTTAGTACCACATACAAGAAGAATCTTAAGTTTATTTCTGGACTTAAGAAGTATTTGAAGAAGTCCCTCATGCTTCAGCTTAAGCTCTCGTTCGAGCAGCTTGTGGATTCGGCGCTTCCCCTCGAAGCCTTCGAAAAAGAATGGGATAGTAGTGATGAGGCCGAGGTTTGAGAGAACCCAAATAAGAAGAAATCTCCCTTTCAAAGATCCTAATCATTTCCTCCTAAGAAGAAGAAGAAGAAGCAAGGCAATTTTGGTTCTCATTCCGGTGCAGCACCTCCTTTAGCTAGAGTGTTGGCTTGCTTCAATTGTGGTTCTAGAGAACATCTAGCTAGAGAATGTCGTCAAACCCCCAAGTTCCATTATTGCAAGAAGAAAGGACACATAGTTTTAGCATGTCCTAAGAAGGGGAAGAGTTCAGGTTCTAGGAATCTATATGTGGCTCAGGCTTTTGGTAGTGCATCTCGGTCGCGAGGTATATCTCATACCATTTTGGAAGGTTCTATTCTTTTTCATGACTGTTCTGTTCGAATGCTCTTCGATACGGGTGCTTGGCATTTATCCTTACTGGAGAAATTTATTAATGCTATTAGATGTTCTGGTCTTGTTGCTTATTGCGAATCCTTTTGAGGGGATCCGTGATACTTGAAGTGAGAATATTGGGATTTTTTACTTGTCAATCCAAAGCAGTTATATCACAGAACATCACATATTAGAGATATCAAACAATTCAAGGCATTCAATATAATCCAATCATCCATAAGCAAGATAAATTAATTACATGGTTTATAATTAATTTAATTAAAACCAAATAAATTAATTACTTATGAATAAACTACTTAGCCCTACTTAATTAACATTAATTAATTACAAACCATTTGTCATTATTATAATTAATAAATGAAATTAATCAATCATCCTTAATTACTTACATTAATTAATTATCTCTTAATTAATTATCCTTTAATTAATTACATTAATTAATTAACCCTTTAATTATTTACATTAAGTAATTAATCCTTTAATTAATTACATTGAGTAATTATCCTTTAATCACTTTCATTAAGTAATTATCCTTTAATCACTTTCATTAAGTAATTATCATTTAATCACTTTCATTAAGTAATTATCCTTAATTTCTTGCATTAATTAACTAACCCTTTAATTGATTACATTAGTTAATTAATCCCTTAATTAATTATCCTTTAATTAATTACATTAAGTAATTATCCTTTTAATGACTTCCATTAAGTAATTATCCTTTAATTACTTACATTTAATAATTATTCTTTGCGTGTGTATTAACATGCTATTTTCTATCTTGAGTTTGGAGTAATTTGAGAGGGAGTGGCTTGCATTTTATCAAGCCACATTCTATGATTTATAGGGTCCTATATTTAGGTATCCTAATTCAGTTGATTAGGTAATTCTTGTCTTCGGAATATTGATTATGATTACGAAATCTCTGTATTTACTCTTGAGTATTGAGATGTTGATGATATACCCCGAATTCCCTTCAGGTGACTCCGTTGATTT
Organism: Allium cepa; assembly: GCA_030765085.1. NCBI lineage: Eukaryota > Viridiplantae > Streptophyta > Magnoliopsida > Asparagales > Amaryllidaceae > Allium > Allium cepa. The sequence goes on along the minus strand of CM060943.1, from coordinate 55,877,061 downwards.
TTGTAAGTCCGTTCGGGTATGCACCTGATCGGGCAATCGAATATTATATTGATCTCATTCCCGGTTCTTAGCTTTCAGTCATCCTTCCACAAGGATGCCCACTAAGAAAATGAGGTGATCTGTGGAATTTAATTGATATTGCCATTCTTACCACTTTTGAGATAACCCTTTTGGATGCTCATTTATAGGCTTTGTAATATTACTTCCTCTAAAGTAATGATTAATTGTTTGTGTTCTTCTCCTCATTCAAGAAGATATTTTACCCTTACACTTATATCTCATTCATTTCTTATTCGATATATTGGTGATGTTAGGGTCTTTCTTCAGCTTGACCCTACACCGATTCTCATTACTTGCGAGTGCGGAGCATAGTGTTCTTTTACTGCATTTCGCACTCGTTGTGGGTTTCTGAATAGTTTGTTATACCGTTAGGAATGAAGAAAACTCTAATCCATTCCCTCAATCTAGTGAATTGAGTATATTCAGGAAACATCTCAATGAGTCTTTTTTTATTTTGGGTATATATAATGAATTGTGTTTTCAAATTTTTCAAAAGTTGATGATATATTTCTAAGAGGAATTGGATTTGGTTTTTGGGATAAATAAAGAAAATTTTAAGAACTAAATATGAGATACTTCTTTTATAGAGGATGATTTTTGTGTTAGTTGTCCATCAAGTGCTTTAAGAATTCTAGTCGATATGCCTGATCAACGTTATCGATAGGCATTTCCTAAATGCTATGATGAGACAATCAAACATGATAAACTGAATTTTAATGAGACTAAATTTGGAAATAAATTAAAAAGATTTGTGAATTAAATTTTATTCTGGATGACGTAAGCAGCCATTGAACAATAGAGGGATTAGATGAGTGGCGTGGTGGTCTTGATCATTTGGTTAAAGTTGCAGCCAATCGATTGGGCTATTTATTATAAATCAATGGAAAGTTAATGCCATTATGATAATTGGAATGTATTAGTTTGAATATAGTTATGTTTTATTATTGAAATAATGTGATACTACTTCATTTAATAAAATAAATGTTTATTGAATATTTTAAAATGAGTTATACATGTTAAAGATGGAGTTTGTTACGAGAATTTGGGTATTTGAAAATAAAGAGTAGTAATTTTAAAATTTTATCTTAAGAATTGTTGAAATGAAATTGTAAAAAAAAAATTCGAAAATTTAATTTTGTAATAAAAATGGGAATATGAGTTTGGAATTATTTGTCATTTTATAAGAAGTATAAGAAGGAGTTTGGAAAATTTCCAAGTGTTGAAAATTGAGATTTTGAATTTAAAGGTAATGAGTTTTGGAACTTTAAGAAGTTTGATTGCAAACAAAAATTTAGATTATGGTTTTGAAGATAATGAATTTCAAACTCTAATAAATTTTGACTGTAAATTAAAATTTATATCTATTGTGTTCCTCGTGATTGTCTTGCCTTAGTCCAATGGTCAAACGACTAGCATTTTGCGGTGGTTTGAGTAGGGTGGTCTTTGAAGTAACCACCTCTCATTGAGTTTCCTACCTCAATTGCTGTTATCTTAGTATCTATATGGCTCCTTCCGCAGTGACACGTGTAAAGTCATCACCTTGTTGTTTGGAGTTCGGATGAAGCGACGCCAAATTCCAACTTTATTCGAGAAACTTTTATGAAATCAATCTCCTTCAATAGAATTTTGAGTAGCATCCCATTGTGTTTTTATTTCGAAAGTTAGATGCTTTTGAAATCATGATGTGTTGCTCAAATAAATTCAGTGGTATGCAAATCCTAGTATTTATACTTAGGAAAATCATTGAATTTACCAAGCAATTTATCTTGGTCTTCTTTCGTCTTGAGTAGAGAGTGGGGAATTTTGATCTTATGCTTGTCTATCCTTCCTTTGATTGATGAAATTAATATGTTGAATACAAGCTCTTTTCTAGAAATCGTGAGGACGTAATTTTGTTAAGGGGGATTCAGTAACAACCCTGGTTTAGAGATTACCTATATTTTAAATTATAACGGAAGTTATAATTTAATATTATAAATTAAAATATAAGTGGAAAAATTAAATTGTTTATTTGGAATAAACAATGAAAATTGTAAATAAACTGGGAAAAATAAAGTTTGGAACTTTATTTTGTTTATTTGGATATAAATATGGGATTAAATATTGATTGGGTAAGATTTAGTTTAAATAAATGAAATATTAGGTATTTATTAGTTTGGATATAAAAAATCAATTAGTTGATGTATTTCAACGTTAAATTGTTGAAATAAATCTAAAATAATGGAAATAAAGTTTAAAAAAAATTATTTTTTAGAATTTGAGTTGAAAATAATCAAATTGCAATTTTATTTGGGTAAATACAACAATATTGAAAAATATTGCCAATATTAATCTTTTATTGATTTTTAAAAGGAGAAATATGAGGTAATTGTGTATTTACTGATATAAAAGAGTGAAATGTGGTTTAAAAATAATATTTTGATGATTAAAAAGAGTTAAAATGATTTATGGTAATTTATTTGACAAGAAAACAACAAATTGTTAAATTAAAAATAGTGTTCTTGTAATAAAATAGAGTAAATTGTGAAAATTGTAAAATACTGTTAAAAATAAAGTTTTATTGTTAAATATAACTTTTTATAGTTGAAATAAATTTTATTTTTTGTATATAACAATTTTAGTTACATACAAATTGGTTGGAAATATTTCATTTGGTTTAAAATTTGAGAAACTAGTGTATATGTTGATAATATAGGTTAAAAGTGTGCATATCTTAATATTTTCTGCAAGTATAAATGGAATTGGGCTTTTTGGATTAGGTTTGGATCCATTAACCCATAATCTAGAAACTTTTGATAAGAGGAAAACATATAGTACATTGTTTTCCTTCTTCCTTCTCAAAAACCAAAACTTCACAGCAAAAGAAAATAAGAGAAAATAAGGCTTCCTCAAACTAAATAAATTTCCACTCCAATTTTCTGCAAATTAAAGAAGAAACCCATCTAAATAAGATTATATAAGGTAATATCTGTCCAATATCAAAAGTTTTCATCAAAAATCTTATAATCTTGGTATAAATTATCTGTAATTTGTTTTGTTTGTTTTGCATGTCTGTTTTCAAGCTTCTACAGGTTCTTAGGACTTCTATCTTCACCAAAGCTCACTGCTTGCATTCTAACTTACTGCTAAATCATCAAAGTGGGTAAAAAATTACATTTTCTAACTGGAAAACGCTGCCTATAGAGAAATCGCTCTGTGAAAGTTGATTGTATACGTTCATCTTATTGTCTTTTGTTCTATTGATTCTTGTTTCTGGTTGCCGCATTGTGTGGACATCACACTTTGATTTTCACTCGAATTTCTGTCGGATCTTTTCCAGAGTGTAGTTTAGTCGTTAATCTTGTTGTATGTAAAATTCCATTCGAAAAATCAATTGTTTGCTATGATAAATCATCACTGGAAAATCAACACGAAGTAGAAAACACACAGGAAAACAATTCCGTAGCCTGGGTCGACAGGCAGGTCGACCCAGCAGTCTCTAGGTCGACTTGGAGGTTGGCCTGGCCACTGGTCTGGGTCCACCCTTGTTGGCCTAGGTATGTGAGCCTATTGCCTTTTGATCCGAGCCGTTTTGCCTTATGTGCTTATCTAATTCTATGTTTTCATGGCTCACTTCTAATGCAAATTTTGAGATGATTTGACGATGACTATAGGCTATGATATCCATCATGGATTAGCTAAGATTAGGAAATTTGGAATTCAAAATTTTGAATTTATATTCGATCTAAATTTGAATATCGATTGGGTGTATTTTCAATGTTTTTCTCGATTTTCAAGCACTATTCCATTCAAATAAATTTTAGGAAAATTTCTAAGTTAATTGACTTTTGAAATCATTATTATTAAATATTTTCAAATTACTTTTAAATTATTATTAAATTATCTTAAAGCATTTTAAATATGTTATTTCCTATAATAAGGAGAAATTTTCAATAAATTGCTTTCAAAATGGTTTTAGAAAATTATTTTGAAATTCCATTTTCTTTAGAAAATTATTTTTTAAATAACATACTTCATTTTTATACTTTTCGGATGTATGAGAAAGAGAATTAAGAGATTTAGTAAAACCCATGGTATGGGACATATGACTTTACTTTATCGGTTAATTTCGGACTTGTACGATCGAAACTATTCAAGGTATTTGATATCTAAGTTATTTAGCCATTTTATGGCGAGTTTTTTAAATTATAATTCCTATTTATAGGAATTATCTGGGAATAGCCAATATTTGGCGAGTTTTGGTTCGAGATCTCCTATTCTAGGAGTATGATCTATAAGAATCTGATATAATGTTTACTTGCCGATGAGATGAGGCAAGTCTTGAGTTTTTCGAGTTTAAGATTTTATAATGATTTCTATTTTCTAATGTGGCATTGACTAGCGGTTAGTAAACCGTTAAGTGCGAACGTGTCCTATGGGATGCACGCTAACACTTTTCGGGTTCCTATTAGGAATTTGTGACACATTCTGGGCTTACCAGTACTATAGACCTTCGGGTCATCTAGGATTTACGACTTCGGTCGTGTAGGATTTACGACTTTGATCGTTTGGGTTTTACGACTACGGTCGTCTGGATTTACAACTTCGGTCGTCTAGGATAGGTACCTAATTCATATATGTAGTACTAGTCTGAGTTTGGCACGTGCAGCATCGCTTCGGCATGCACCTAGGATTTTGCCAATCTGGGGATTTTTATGAGATTTTGATTTTGATTTCACCAATTTGAGATGATGATTTTATTTATAGCCTTGAGTAGAGAAAGGCTTATATATATGTTTATGGTGATTTCGATATTACGATTATGAGCTCTTATTTGAGTTTCATGAGATTTGATTTTGGAGATTTCGATGATTTCACTTATGGCTTGTGTGATTGCTTATGTTCACTCATATTGTCGAACCTGTGAGTGTGAAACATCTATGTTATGTTAAACCCATTCCTAAGTTAATTATGGACCTTTGAGACACTTCCACCCTTGGAAGTATAAGTTAAACTTTACCCATATCATTCCTTTATATTCAATGGAATGCTTCACTTATATGCTTATATTTCTTCATCTCTTGCTAATATCAAGTTCTAATTAGCCCAACCCGTCTATTCATTACTTGGATCAAATCGAATTTTAGGTTAGCTTTTGGATCTATGCTAGCTTTACCTTTTAGCTTCTTCATCGACTTTGGATATGGCATAGTTTTTTGTAGTAGTCTTTTGTTTGGGAATCTTATGATGTGTATATTCTTTTATTGGGATGTATGTATATATATTGTGGCTGAATACCACTTGTTACATGTTGTATTACATTTGGTGTATGTGTATATGTATATTATCTATGTTGCTGTTCTATGACTTGAGACTATTGTAGTTATTATATTTTGTTTCTGAATTGATTCTGAAGCCACCATAGAAGTGTTTTAGATAGGAATTAAGCATGTTGATTACATGAGATGAAATGAAAAAAATGAGTGCCAAATTGACATACTTGGCTTCGTATCTAATGCAAGACTATGATGATCACTCTTAACTAGCCCTATTCTTTGCATCAGCAGACAGAGTTACTAAGTAATTCTCTTTGTTAACGTGGGTCTTGGGGTGGGGCGTCATAGAAATTTTGGACTTCTTTTTAATCCTTACAGGTATCCTCCCACGACCCGAAGGCGCCAGGTACTCTAAAGCAGTTGTTCCTATTCGAGCTACCCCTATGGAAGATGGGACGTCAAATCGGTAGTTAGCAATTAACTGCTTTCGAGGTTCGGATTACTAGAAGAGGGTCGCAGGACTAGCCTTCCAAGTGGCACCACAATTGCAAGAATAGCTGTAGAAGCGAGTAAAGAACAAGCTAGTCCTTCAGTGCCTCCTGTCGAAGGGGATCGCAATACTACCGAGGAAGGCAAGTTTAAAGAAACTGAGATGCCAGTGCCGACAGATGAGAATATAAGTTTCGAACAAGCACTAGTAGCTAGTGCACCCAGCACCGACCAATCACTGCCTCCTTCGAAAAAGAAGAAGAGCTTATCGTATAAGCTGAAAAAGAGAAAAGTCGGTGGAACTTTAAAGGTCACGATAACCCCTATCGAGAAAGGATCGTCTTCTCAAAAATTGGAGTGCTCGCTTAAGGGACTGTTTGACTTGACCATCCCTGACGATCTATTGAATTACGACTTCAATAATCCCGACGCTATGGGATTGTACTCACCTGTGAGAAGTGATGAAGGCGCTCAGCTTCGTGATCAGGGAGAGACAACTTTGATGAGTAGAGCAAAAAACACTGGTCCGTTGGGGAGATGCCCTAGGACACAGACGAACGCTTACATTCCACCATGCACCTGAATTCAGTTCATCGTGTGACTTCTACTAATTCGTTCTCATTTAATCTTACATACAGGTGAAATGGGGCGCAAACATAGCATTGATCGTCTTCGAGGATTCTCCATCTTCTGTCATTCTGGTCGAGACTCAGGATCGGGTAAATGAAGAGACAGGGATGAAGGCAGAGATAGAGACTATCATTCTAGAGAGTCATCTTCATCTTCCAGAAGGAGTAGCCATGGCCACTCTTCATATCCAAATGATCCTCCCAATCTTCTGGCATGTAGTGGGGACAAGTCTGCTCAAAAAGGCTCCTAGTCCGAAGTCCCTCGTGACTAACATTATGGCTCCTCGAGCACGAAGCAATCCCATGAGCCTCACAAGAAATCCATGACTCTGGTAAGACGGACTCCCCTAACTCCCGCTCATGATCCGTCCACGGTAGAAAAATTAGCCAAGCACAAAGCTACGTTATAGAAGATCTGTTTCGACGGACTGAAATTTCTCCCCGCAATTCATCCTATTCCTGAGCACATCAAACAGAGCGCTATTGCTTGCAATAACAATGTGTATTTCCAGCATGATGCATTCGTACACTTAGTGGGAAAAGTCTAGGAAGTCTCCATCGAGCGCCAGCATAAGATTGACCACCTTAAGCTCGAAGCCATTCACGATAGAGATATTATAAAGGGCCAGGATGAGGAACTACTCTCATATAAATCTCAACTTGAGACCGCCCAAAAGAATGCTAAGGAGGGAGCTGAAGCGGTCAGACGCTTAGAGGCCAGTCATAAAAAAGAGTTAAACGAGGCATTTTAATGCAACAACGCTCTAGCTCTGGAAAAAGACTCTTTGAAAAAAGAGAAAGATGTCCTCGCCCGTTGGGTCAGAGAGTTAGAGGAGTTGCTTTCCAAAGAAAAGGAAGAAAAAATCACAGCGCAAGAAGAATCATAAAAATATTATGATGAAATCGTCGAGATGAGGAATTTGAAAACAAAACTCGATGAAGAGCTACACAAGATTGAAGTGCTAAAAGATGTAGCTGCGAAGAAGGCAAAAAGGCGGCACTTTCAAAGGCAGACTCCCAAATCAAGGAAGCGACCGAGGCCGGCAAAGAAGAGATTAAGTGTTCCTTTGACCCTCACATCGCCGAGTACAATGCAAGAGTTCTCATGCCTCACGACCTATCTTTCTTGGGCGATGATTATCTCAAATCGCTAGCCAAAGCATGGGATAATTTGATAAAAATCAAGAAAGTGGAGCTGGGCATTGAAGAGGCTCTTATGAGGGATGTGCTCCGAGGAAATGAGCCCTCAGACTTATCTGCAGCAAAAGCCTTCTTTGGAAGATACTCCCCATCATCGAAGGGTATGGAAGATACTGCTAGCCCGTCCGACACTGAGTCTCTAGTTCCTCCTCCCGTTCAGTTGGCCAAGACTTCATCACTTGGGCCTCCGGAGAAGCATGTTGGTTATGACCCGGAGAAACCTAGACTTAGCATTCACATTGTATCCCCAATCCCCGAGGTTGATACTCCAAGTACCACTGAAAGTCAATTGGAAGCTGGTACGTAGCTTCACCTTATAGCGTTTAGGAAATCATCATTTTTGGCAAGGAACAGATGTGTTCTAACATTTGTGTTCTAACATTTGCTCGTTCTTTGCATTCACAGACTCTCATCACATAACTTATAATTTAGTTTGAAACTGAAATTCAAAGTTTTGAGGGTCATTTACCTTCAAAGGACTTAGAATACTTCTGCCCACATTCTAAGACTTAAGAATTTTTTTCAAATCCATTTGTACTCCAGTCCACACTCTAGGGACTCAGAGTACTCTAGTCCGAACTCTAGGGACCTAGAGATTCTTGAGTCATTTATACTCTAGTCCACGCTCCGTGGACTCAGAGTATTCTAGTCCACTTTAGGGACTTAGAGATTTTTGAGTTGTTTATACTCTAATCCACGCTCTGGGGACATAGAGTACTCTAGTCCGCTTCAGGGACTTAGAGTTTTTTGAATCGTTTCTCTAGTCCATGCACTGGGGACTCAGGGTATTCTAGTCCGCTTTAGGGACTTAGAGATTTTTGAATCATTTATACTCTAGTCCATGCTCTGGGGACTTAGAGCACTCCAGTCTGCACTCTAGGGACTTAGAGATTTTTGAGTCATTTATACTCTAATCCATGCTCTGAGGGCTCAGAGTACTCTAGTCTGCTTCAGGGACATAGAGATATTTGGATTGTTTATGCTCTAGTCCATGCTCTGGGGACCTAGAGTACTCAAGTCCGCACTCTCGGGACTTAGAGATTTTTGAGTCATTTATACTTTAGTCCATGCTCTTGGGACTCAGAGTAATCTAGATCGCTTCAGGTACTTAGAGATTTTTGAATTTTTTATACTCTAGTCCATGCTTTGGGGACTTGAAGTACTTCAGTCTGTACTTTGGGTACTTAGAGAATTTTGAATCGTTTATACTCTAGTCCATGCTCTGGGGACATAGAGTACTCTATTTAGAGATTTTTGAGTATATAGCTGGTTGACTTTTAGTTTTGTGTGTGCATTCATATGCCTTACAGATTAATGCAAATTAATTTTGTCATGAAATTATGAAACACAGAACACCAACAGTTCATAGAAAAACAACTTCAAGCCTTTATTGATTGTAGAAAATAGGGACAAACAGAATTGTCTAATTACATGTCAGAAATAGAGAACATCAAAAGAAACATATACTGGAAATAATTTCTACTCAAATGCAAAAGAGATAAACTAATTATAATAACAGCGCAAATGCTCGCTATTTCATGCTCTAGGGAGTGTCACGCCATCAACAGTCACTAGCTTTAAGGTTCCTTCTCCAAGCCTCCGTTCGATGGCGTAGGGACCTTCCCATGTGGGATACATATGTGACGAGACCGAAAAAACTCGCTTCAAAACAAGGTCATCCACATCGAAAGCTTTTGGTTGAACTTTTTCATTATAATATCGAGTGACCCGGTGGCGATATGAGGTCGCCCTTAAATCATCTTCTTCACGCTTCTCGTCGACAAAGTCCAACGACTCCAGTAAAAAATCTTGGTTCATTCTAGGATCATAAGGAGTCACTCGGTGAGAAGGAACTTCAAGTTTCACGGGTATAACTGCTTCAGTGTTGTATGCCAATTCGAAAGGAGTATGGTCAGTTGCGGACTTATGGGTGGTTCTATATGTCTAGACTGCCATTGGAAACTCATCCACCCACTTGCCTCTAGCCTTCTCTAAACTTTTTTTCAAGATTGAATTGATTATCTTATTTACGGCTTCAACTAGCCTATTCACTTTAGGGTGAGCGACTGCTGCAAACCTTTTCTTAATGCAATATTTCTGATAGAACTCTTTGAATTCTCTACTCTCAAATTGAGTTCCGTTGTCAGTAATGATAGTCCATGGGAGACCAAAGAGGCATATGATATTTCGCACAACAATGTTAACGACCTTTTTGGTGGTGATCGTAGCTAATGGCTCCGCTTCTACCCATTTGGTGAAGTAATCGACCGCGACAATTTCGTATTTCGCACCAACTTTTGGAGATTGGCAAGGAGACAACAATATCGATCCACGTATCACAAACGGCTATGGACCAACCATTTGCGTGATTTTCGTCGGCGGCTGTAACGATCCCGAATTTTAATTTATTTTTAAATTGATAATTAAATTCATTTTTGATTTAAAATGGTGAAATTTGTTGATAAATTGATTTGAAAATTCAAAATGAAGTCTTTAAAATAAAATAAACAAATTCGCTAAATTCAAACAACATATTAATAAACTTTGTAAAATATAACGTGAGTACATTGATGAAATTATAACAACATAATAAATATAGAATTTCATTTAAATTACAAAAGCCAAAGTAAGGAAAATAAAACGCATTTAAGTAAGAAGATAATGAAACAAAGTGGTAAATAAATAAGTAAACAAGAAGATAAAACAATGCCTCAACCTGGGAAAGCAAGATGCAAAACAAATAAAATTCACTCAAGTTTTCAAGCAAAAGAAGCACATACAAAACAAAGTAAACATAAGTACATACAAAGATAGGATTACATGTAGGCTAAGAAGGAAACATAGCATTAAATACAATCTATTCTCAAGCACACATGGAAATCATTTCAGCCTTCAAAAAAATAAATAAAAAAAAAAAATCTTTCTGGTCAAAGAAAGTAGGCTAGAGGAAAAAGAGAAAAAAAAAACAAGTATAAACAAGCTAAGCTAATAAATGCAAACAAGACAATCTGCATAATTAAGAAACAAATAATATACATAAGGAAGCTTGCTTAAGAAGATAAAACAAAAACTTGTAAAAGCAAGTAGAATGGTACAAGGCAATTAATGCAAATATATACATTAGCCACCAACACATCTTCTCTCAGCCGAAAATCCTGCTTAAGTATGAAAAATCTCTGAGCAAAATTTATAAAGCTTTGTACCTGTGTACAAAGAAATGGAGTATCACCTGTAAAACTTCTTTTATATATATCCATCTTCCATTTCATTTCGTTCACCTTCAAAGCCAAGAGAAACTTAAGTAATTATCAACTAAAATTTAAACAAAGTTCAAACTTGAACAACAAAATTTTCTGGAACCAAAGCCTGGGAAAAACAAGAATAAAAGCCTGATTCAAATGATGTAGCTCTGTTCTTCTTTTCTGGAAATACTGTGAGTAACTTAACCCTCCTTCTTTAGATCAGTGAGTAAACAAAACTAATTTTCAACTTTAGCTTGCATATTTTTCTTACTGATATATGTTGATGAAGTTTAAAACACACTGTCCTGTATATGTTGTTTGCACTGGAAGTTTGCATAACTGTTATTGATCAGTACTTCAAGTTGTGGTATCAGTACTTCAAGTTTAAACAGATCTTATTCATATAACCATTTAAATTTTGTATTGAATAAATTCAAGTTTGTTTATATGAAACAAAGCCTGCAAACATGTTTAAGATTTAACAGTATGATATTAATATTGTATTATCCAACTACAGGTAAACAAGAAATCAAAGTTTATAATTCAAATGTTTAAATTTGAAAATTCAATAACATATTTATATTTCATACAAGTAATTATGATTTTTAACATAAAAATTATGATTTTTATGCAAAAGTATTAAGAGTAGTTTTGAAATGAAACAAAAATGGGTTTTTGTAAATTTTGGGAGATGGAGTTAACTTTAATTCCTGAAATTTGGAATGAAGTAAGGTTGAAGTCGTATTAACACTCGAAAAATGTCTAATTATTTTTCGAATTCATAGATTTCGAGTTTGAATCATAAATAGGGTTTAAGCCCATATTTTTCAAAGTTCTGTAAACAAATTGATTTCGGCTCCAATAAGAAATCGAGTTGGCCGCGACTTTTGGAGGAGCTAGGTGGAGGTGTAGGCGACGTCTTGGTGAATTTTCATCACCTCTGGTGATGTGTGGTGGCTGCACGCGTGATTGGTTCATCAGTGATGTTTTCGTTTGTTAGAGCTACAGGTCAAATTCTTCATTTCGACTTGTAATTGAATTTTGGGCTTCGAATTCACTCAAGTGGATCATTTGTGGTGTGTGGGGACTGTAGAGAGTCGCCGCAGGCAAGGTGAGCCACCGTGCACGTGCACGGTGTCGAAGTGGAGTTCGAGGATCCGTGAGTGGTGCGCGTGCTCGAGACATTGGTGAGGATGCTTCGAGTAATTCCTGTGTTTCTCCGGGTAGCGTGCGAGAGTGGCTTCAGATAAGCGTTTACAACTTAACCTTTAAAAAAAAAGAGAAGAAAAGAACTGGAGAGAAGAAGAAAGGGAAGGGGAGAGCAACATGAGAGAGACGCGAGGAACCTCGAGTTTTTCGCGAGTAAAGAACGATGCGTCTCGGTGCTTTCAAATGGACTTGTACTGATTTTGTACAGGTTTATAACTAAGTTCAATAAATATCTGTTAAGTAGTTAAGCTAGTGTTTTAATTAAGGATTGATTTAAGTAAATATATAAAGGAAGAAGATTGTCAGTAAATAGTTGGAATGTTGATAAAAATGTATACTTGAATTTTTAAATTAATAACTTTATGTTGTATTTGAAATAAAAATTTAATCCTAAGTTATATCCATTAAAATCTTAAGAACATAAGCTTATCATTAAAAAGTTAATTAGTGAATGGAAATTAACTTACGAGATTAATTAAAAATATTACACTTCAATTAAATTGATAAGTAAAGTAATTTGTGATAATTAAATAATTAATTCATTTTAATAAGTAAGTTATTATTAATTGATAATTAAGAATAAACTAATTAATTGGGTAATTGAGTAATAGTTAATGAATAGAAGTTAATTAATTAAATAATTAATTAAGGATTAGATAATTAATAAATTAATTATTAATGAATAGCTAATTAATTAATTGATCGTTAATAGGCTAATAAATCGGTAATTAAGCAAATTTAAATATTTTATTCTTACAAAATTACAGCGTGATAGGCATGTAAATTTAAGTAGTTTAGCACGAATTTTCTTGTATAGGTTTATAAGTGGATATTTAAATTAATGATTTAATCTAAGGTAATTTCTTAATGAAAGTAATTAAAGATTTTATTTCCTTAAAATAATTAATTAAGGGGTTAATAAATTTTATAAATTGATTTAAAGGTTAATTAATAATTTGTTAATTAAGAAAAATTAATTTAAGTGTTCGATTAACTAATTATATCAAATGAATTGTAATTAATACATCAGAATTTAATAATTAATTCATAAGTAATTTATTTAATTTGAAATAAATTGAATTACTTAGGATTAAGTAATTAATTAATCCTGTTTATAAATGATTATTAAATGCTTGACCTTACTTATGAATGGTTGCATTGTATGAGATACCTTGAATTGATTGTCCTGTCTGATCTGTGATATTTTGTTCTATGATTTGTGCCGTGTATGATTTGTTCAGTTATTTACATTTGTATATTATCTGTAAATTTGTGAATGGACGATAAGCGTTATAGTTTATATCGCTTATCAATTTTAGTTCTGTGTTTGATCTGTGATGATTAAATGATGTTGCACTATTGTGTTAAACCCCTGGACCACACTTACACACACAAATATGGATTTCACGAGGAAATCGATTAAATCACAGATTTTTGAAATGATTTTTTCAAAGTTTAATATTTAAATTCAAATGTTTTGGAAATGTTTTGGGATTTAAATGAAAAGCTTTTGAAATGGAATTTCAGAGATGAAATATAGTTTGAATAACTTGATTGAGTTTTAAAATTTAAATATTTTGATTTAAATTTGAATTCAATACCCAAGATTGAATCATATGATTTGGAAAACTAACATTTAAAAAGGGTATTCAACTTATAAATGAGTTTATATGAGCTAAACTATTTGAAAGGTATTGATTTGGAAAATTGAATTCAAATTCAAAGGCTTTAACTCGTGTAAATATAATTGGATCTTTCTGAAACGAAAATTATTTGTTTTCAAATAATAAAAGCTTTCACTTAAGTAATGAACGTCCAATTTGTGTTAAAAGGATTTCAAGTTAAAGATGATTTTTCCCAGTTATGGAAACGATTTGAAAGCTATAAGTTAAATCTTTAATTTAAAGATTTAGCGAGTTAATCCAATTGAAATGGAAATTGATTTGAAATCCGTAAAAGGATCTTTGTGAAAATGGGTGAACTTAGTGAATAAATCTTTTTGTTTAAAAGATTTGAATATGGTAATTGGTTTAAACCATTTGAATGAAAATTTTGAATTATTAAGTTGTGACTTAATTGAAATCCTATATCCATATCTTTTTAATATTGCGCTCACTATTCGGTTTAGCCGGGAGAGGACCTTTGTGTCATATAACCCATTCCGAATATGTGATTCGACGTTATGGATAGCATTGAAGACCGGTGGTGAAGACCGGGTATTCGCGAGAACGATAGGATGACCTATCGATTGTCTCTGCACTGAGTTGCTCCAGTATAGAGATTCCCTAAGTGATGGGAAGTCCGATCGGGATTGTGAATATCCGGATTGCAAGGGCTTCTTCGGAAGTGCCTTCGGTTCTGTTCGAACCCGGAACAGACTTGTATGGTTGTATGTCTGACACTACACTTTGAGATATAAAGCAGATTTCTTTCAAATACATTTCTGTTAGTGGCGGAGAATTTATTCTCTTAGCATTAACACCCTTCTCTGAGACGTACGAGCTCAGAGGTTATGTAGTTGAAGGTTATCAGCGATATACTCCCAATTTGGTAGTGTGGCATGCGGAGTGCTGCTGTGTGTTGATGATCATTTGTGATCATTTGTGATCAGAGCATGGCTTTTGTATAAAGCGTAGCTTTGTGGACGAGACTGCATCAGGACCTCACACCCCGGAAATGGTCGTAACAGAAAAGATGCGGCAAGGTTATGAGGGTCGCGCCCTTTAGGGTGTGTCATTCCCTTCTGGTAAAGGGTGATATTAGGTATGGAGCCCTGATATTTAACCTATGTGGTTGCTCCAATCTCATTTTCTGTGTGGTTGTTGCTTAGAGGTACCTCGGATAAAGGTCCCAAAGGACCGGGGGATGGCTTGCTCGAGTAGTAGTTACCTAGTTACAGAGGTAACCCGGCCTTGTGTTGGCAGAGATCCGGTTAGGTTCTCGGGACGTCCCGCCAGAGGCGATCCCACGTGGCAGTAGGAAGTTCCTTAGCCTGACCATTTGTTGGAAAAATCCAAAGAAACAATACGAGCCCTGTACGGTTTTAGTTGTATTACCTGCCATGGAATGTGGTGGTAACCTGCTATTGAACATGGTAGCTATAGTAGGCATAAGTGCGGAATGCCTATGCTGGCTAAGATTAATATTCTATTTTCGAAATGTTTTCTGCACTGTGCACTTATAATAATAATATCAAAGAAATTTCCTCGTATCAAGCATGTTTGACTATCATAAGAAGAAATCTCCTCCAATTCTGCGTTTGCATTGTGTGTGTGGCGGGAGGTCTTATGGTAGTTTCATTTTCTAAAAAGCATATCGAATTTTCTTTTATAAATCTTGTTTTACTTAAAGGATAAACTGTTTTTGTTACTCACACCAGTCCCATGACTGACTCGGAGTTTATTGTTCCTTTCCTAAACTCTGGGTGCTCACTATTTTCCACACGAGCAGTCTAGAGTTGGGTTTTTCAGATAGTTAGGTTCAGTGGATTATCTGGAGTCAGTTTAGTCTTTGGACATGACTGACCTTGCTTAGCTTGGTGCATCGTTATTGGGAGTTCGAGCTATTTCTGGATTGGTTCTTGGAGATGGAGTTACAGTTTTGAAGTTCTTCCATGAAGACTATCTTGAGTTATTTGTTCCGCTGCTGGTGTTAGCCATTGTCTTTCCGCTGCTATTTTATTGTATCATATCTCTGGTGTATATCGATATCTATTGTATCATCTGTTGTATCAGGATGTTGTATCAGATGTTGTATATTGATATTCATTATTTCTTCCGCTGTGTTGTTTACTTAATGGTGTTATAAGCTCCGGCGAATCGAATTTGAACGGTCGAATCTACGGCATTCGAGTACAATGTAAAGTATGGATGTCGATTTTCGAACGGGCAAAATCCGCATTCGTTACATTTGGTATCAGAGCTGAGGGTTAAAACTTTAGCTCAGGAGTATAACACATTAAGTAACTCATTAGAGATAGGGTGAAGTATACCCTAGAATGAGTAATCCCTAAGATATCCATTTGAATGCCTCAGTAAATTCTCTGACTATCCACTGATAGTGAGTATGAGTGCAAGAAGAGAACGAGATAGGGGACAGGGAAATACGACTATAATTGGTCAATGCCCTGCAACAGTGGAAATAATTTCTCTGTCGATCTTCTTTGATTCGTTTCCAAATTCTTTTGATTGCTTCATGACAGCTTCAGAAGAAGTTTCAGTGTGATGATGGCCCTACGAATCGTTGTAGGAAATTTTTACCTCATATTTCATCGGTTTCTTATCAGTTTCAATTTAAACCTTAATGAATATGAATCGAAAATTTGAAATTGAAATTTGAAATAAATTGGAAATTTTAAATAAATTGGAAATCTTAAAGTTAGTTAACTTAATTAATAAAATATGAAGGATAAATTGAATTATATCAATAAAACGATTTCGTTTAAAACCAAATTTGGAATTCTATTGTAATTTCTTTGGTTGATCGAAGTCCGAAGAGGGACAAATTGATATATATTTTGAGATGTTCCGACTTGAATTTGGAATCCATTCCTAGTATTTGAAAAACTATAGAAGATTAAATCTATCTCTTTTGTTCAGCATATCTTGTCGATTCTTCGATGATTCCTGGTAAATACAGGAAGAAGATTTGATATATTTGTATGGGACATAAACTCCAAACAGGCCAAAAATTGTTTGTTTGGATGTATTGGTTGTTTTGTTTGCTTTGATTGATATGGTTGATAGATATACTTTGGTTTCTGAACTAAATTTTTTGAAATTATACCCAAAAGTAGACAGATATGTGAATACAATTCGAGTTTGGATATATTCTACGAACGGTTGGTTATCCTTCGAACTAACCAGTGCTTTGCATATTTCGTAGATTTGGTGACCCAAGTATCCTATGTAGTATTGATTGAGTTTGTTCTCATATTGTTGATATTCTGATTTGGTAAGCCAAATTCAGAATAAATATATCCAGTTTGATCTGAAAAGATATTTCTCTATCTTTTATCTATCTCTGTGTTATTTTCGTGCCTGCGAATTTCGAGGACGAAATTCCTTTTAAGGGGGGAAGTCTGTAACGATCCCGAATTTTAATTTATTTTTAAATTGATAATTAAATTCATTTTTGATTTAAAATGGTGAAATTTGTTGATAAATTGATTTGAAAATTCAAAATGAAGTCTTTGAAATAAAATAAACAAATTCGCTAAATTCAAACAACATATTAATAAACTTTGTAAAATATAACGTGACTACATTGATGAAATTATAACAACATAATAAATATAAAATTTCATTTAAATTACAAAAGCCAAAGTAAAGAAAATAAAACGCATTTAAGTAAGAAGATAATGAAACAAAGTGGTAAATAAATAAGTAAACAAGAAGATAAAACAATGCCTCAACCTGGGAAAGCAAGATGCAAAACAAATAAAATTCACTCAAGTTTTCAAGCAAAAGAAGCACATACAAAACAAAGTAAACATAAGTACATACAAAGATAGGATTACATGTAGGCTAAGAAGGAAACATAGCATTAAATACAATCTATTCTCAAGCACACATGGAAATCATTTCAGCCTTCAAAAATAAAAAAAAAATAAAAAAAAATCTTTCTGGTCAAAGAAAGTAGGCTAGAGGAAAAAGAGAAAAAAAAAAACAAGTGTAAACAAGCTAAGCTAATAAATGCAAACAAGACAATCTGCATAATTAAGAAACAAATAATATACATAAGGAAGCTTGCTTAAGAAGATAAAATCAAAACTTGTAAAAGCAAGTAGAATGGTACAAGGCAATTAATGCAAATATATACATTAGCCACCAACACATCTTCTCTCAGCCGAAAATCTTGCTTAAGTATGAAAAATCTCTGAGCAAAATTTATAAAGCTTTGTACCTGTGTACAAAGAAATGGAGTATCACCTGTAAAACTTCTTTTATATATATCCATCTTCCATTTCATTTCGTTCACCTTCAAAGCCAAGAGAAACTAAAGTAATTATCAACTAAAATTTAAACAAAGTTCAAACTTGAACAACAAAATTTTCTGGAACCAAAGCCTGGGAAAAACAAGAATAAAAGCCTGATTCAAATGATGTAGCTCTGTTCTTCTTTTCTGGAAATACTGTGAGTAACTTAACCCTCCTTCTTTAGATCAGTGAGTAAACAAAACTAATTTTCAACTTTAGCTTGCATATTTTTCTTACTGATATATGTTGATGAAGTTTAAAACACACTGTCCTGTATATGTTGTTTGCACCGGAAGTTTGCATAACTGTTATTGATCAGTACTTCAAGTTGTGGTATCAGTACTTCAAGTTTAAACAGATCTTATTCATATAACCATTTAAATTTTGTATTGAATAAATTCAAGTTTGTTTATATGAAACAAAGCCTGCAAACATGTTTAAGATTTAGCAGTATGATATTAATACTGTATTATCCAACTACAGATAAACAAGAAATCAAAGTTTAAAATTCAAATGTTTAAATTTGAAAATTCAATAACATATTTAGATTTCATACAAGTAATTATGATTTTTAACATAAAAATTATGATTTTTATGCAAAAGTATTAAGAGCGGTTTTGAAATGAAACAAAAATGGGTTTTTGTAAATTTTGGGAGATAGATTTAACTTTAATTCCTGAAATTTGGAATGAAGTAAGGTTGAAGTCGTATTAACACTAAAAAAATGTCTAATTATTTTTCGAATTCATAGATTTCGAGTTTGAATCATAAATAGGGTTTAAGCCCATATTTTTCAAAGTTCTGTAAACAAATTGATTTCGGCTCTAATAAGAAATCGAGTTGGCCGCGACTTTTGGAGGAGCTAGGTGGAGGTGTAGGCGACGTCTTGTTGAATTTTCATCACCTCTGGTGATGTGTGGTGGCTGCACGCGTGATTGGTTCATCAGTGATGTTTTCGTTTGTTAGAGCTACAGGTCGAATTCTTCATTTCGACTTGTAATTGAATTTTGGGCTTCGAATTCACTCAAGTGGATCATTTGTGGTGTGTGGGGACTGTAGAGAGTCGCCGCAGGCAAGGTGAGCCACCGTGCATGTGCATGGTGGCGAAGTGGAGTTCGAGGATCCGTGAGTGGTGCGCGTGCTCGAGACATTGGTGAGGATGCTTCGAGTAATTCCTGTGTTTCTCCGGGTAGCGTGCGAGAGTGGCTTCAGATAAGCGTTTACAACTTAACCTTTAAAAAAAAAGAGAAGAAAAGAACTGGAGAGAAGAAGAAAGGGAAGGGGAGAGCAACACGAGAGAGACGCGAGGAACCTCGAGTTTTTCGCGAGTAAAGAACGATGCGTCTCGGTGCTTTCAAATGGACTTGTACTGATTTTGTACAGGTTTATAACTAAGTTCAATAAATATCTGTTAAGTAGTTAAGCTAGTGTTTTAATTAAGGATTGATTTAAGTAAATATATAAAGGAAGAAGATTGTCAGTAAATAGTTGGAATGTTGATAAAAATGTATACTTGAATTTTTAAATTAATAACTTTATGTTGTATTTGAAATAAAAATTTAATCCTAAGTTATATCCATTAAATTCTTAAGAATATAAGCTTATCATTAAAAAGTTAATTAGTGAATGGAAATTAACTTACGAGATTAATTAAAAATATTACACTTTAATTAAATTGATAAATAAAGTAATTTGCGATAATTAAATAATTAATTCATTTTAATAAGTAAGTTATTATTAATTGATAATTAAGAATAAACTAATTAATTGGGTAATTGAGTAATAGTTAATGAATAGAAGTTAATTAATTAAATAATTAATTAAGGATTAGATAATTAATAAATTAATTATTAATGAATAGCTAATTAATTAATTGATCGTTAATAAGCTAATAAATCGGTAATTAAGCAAATTTAAATATTTTATTCTTACAAAATTACAGCGTGATAGGCATGTAAATTTAAGTAGTTTAGCACGAATTTTCTTGTATAGGTTTATAAGTGGATATTTAAATTAATGATTTAATCTAAGGTAATTTCTTAATGAAAGTAATTAAAGATTTTATTTCCTTAAAATAATTAATTAAGGGGTTAATAAATTTTATAAATTGATTTAAAGGTTAATTAATAATTTGATAATTAAGAAAAATTAATTTAAGTGTTCGATTAACTAATTATATCAAATGAATTGTAATTAATACATCAGAATTTAATAATTAATTCATAAGTAATTTATTTAATTTGAAATAAATTGAATTACTTAGGATTAAGTAATTAATTAATCCTGTTTATAAATGATTATTAAATGCTTGACCTTACTTATGAATGGTTGCATTGTATGAGATACCTTGAATTGATTGTCCTGTCTGATCTGTGATATTTTGTTCTATGATTTGTGCCGTGTATGATTTGTTCAGTTATTTACATTTGTATATTATCTGTAAATTTGTGAATGGACGATAAGCGTTATAGTTTATATCGCTTATCAATTTTAGATCTGTGTTTGATCTGTGATGATTAAATGATGTTGCACTATTGTGTTAAACCCCTGGACCACACTTACACACACAAATATGGATTTCACGAGGAAATCGATTAAATCACAGATTTTTGAAATGATTTTTTCAAAGTTTAATATTTAAATTCAAATGTTTTGGAAATGTTTTGGGATTTAAATGAAAAGCTTTTGAAATGGAATTTCAGAGATGAAATATAGTTTGAATAACTTGATTGAGTTTTAAAATTTAAATATTTTGATTTAAATTTGAATTCAATACCCAAGATTGAATCATATGATTTGGAAAACTAACATTTAAAAAGGGTATTCAACTTATAAATGAGTTTATATGAGCTAAACTATTTGAAAGGTATTGATTTGGAAAATTGAATTCAAATTCAAAGGCTTTAACTCGTGTAAATATAATTGGATCTTTCTGAAACGAAAATTATTTGTTTTCAAATAATAAAAGCTTTCACTTAAGTAATGAACGTCCAATTTGTGTTAAAAGGATTTCAAGTTAAAGATGATTTTTCCCAGTTATGGAAACGATTTGAAAGCTATAAGTTAAATCTTTAATTTAAAGATTTAGCGAGTTAATCCAATTGAAATGGAAATTGATTTGAAATCCGTAAAAGGATCTTTGTGAAAATGGGTGAACTTAGTGAATAAATCTTTTTGTTTAAAAGATTTGAATATGGTAATTGGTTTAAACCATTTGAATGAAAATTTTGAATTATTAAGTTGCGACTTAATTGAAATCCCATATCCATATCTTTTTAATATTGCGCTCACTATTCGGTTTAGCCGGGAGAGGACCTTTGTGTCATATAACCCATTCCGAATATGTGATTCGACGTTATGGATAGCATTGAAGACCGGTGGTGAAGACCGGGTATTTGCGAGAACGATAGGATGACCTATCGATTGTCTCTGCACTGAGTTGCTCCGGTATAGAGATTCCCTAAGTGATGGGAAGTCCGATCGGGATTGTGAATATCCGGATTGCAAGGGCTTCTTCGGAAGTGCCTTCGGTTCTGTTCGAACCCAGAACAGACTTGTATGGTTGTATGTCTGACACTACACTTTGAGATATAAAGCAGATTTCTTTCAAATACATTTCTGTTAGTGGCGGAGAATTTATTCTCTTAGCATTAACACCCTTCTCTGAGACGTACGAGCTCAGAGGTTATGTAGTTGAAGGTTATCAGCGATATACTCCCAATTTGGTAGTGTGGCATGCGGAGTGCTGCTGTGTGTTGATGATCATTTGTGATCATTTGTGATCAGAGCATGGCTTTTGTATAAAGCGTAGCTTTGTGGACGAGACTGCATCAGGACCTCACACCCCGGAAATGGTCGTAACAGGAAAGATGCGGCAAGGTTATGAGGGTCGCGCCCTTTAGGGTGTGTCATTCCCTTCTGGTAAAGGGTGATATTAGGTATGGAGTCCTGATATTTAACCTATGTGGTTGCTCCAATCTCATTTTCTGTGTGGTTGTTGCTTAGAGGTACCTCGGATAAAGGTCCCAAAGGACCGGGGGATGGCTTGCTCGAGTAGTAGTTACCTAGTTACAGAGGTAACCCGGCCTTGTGTTGGCAGAGATCCGGTTAGGTTCTCGGGACGTCCCGCCAGAGGCGATCCCACGTGGCAGTAGGAAGTTCCTTAGCCTGACCATTTGTTGGAAAAATCCAAAGAAACAATACGAGCCCTGTACGGTTTTAGTTGTATTACCTGCCATGGAATGTGGTGGTAACCTGCTATTGAACATGGTAGCTATAGTAGGCATAAGTGCGGAATGCCTATGCTGGCTAAGATTAATATTCTATTTTCGAAATGTTTTCTGCACTGTGCACTTATAATAATAATATCAAAGAAATTTCCTCGTATCAAGCATGTTTGACTATCATAAGAAGAAATCTCCTCCAATTCTGCGTTTGCATTGTGTGTGTGGCGGGAGGTCTTATGGTAGTTTCATTTTCTAAAAAGCATATCGAATTTTCTTTTATAAATCTTGTTTTACTTAAAGGATAAACTGTTTTTGTTACTCACACCAGTCCCATGACTGACTCGGAGTTTATTGTTCCTTTCCTAAACTCTGGGTGCTCACTATTTTCCACACGAGCAGTCTAGAGTTGGGTTTTTCAGATAGTTAGGTTCAGTGGATTATCTGGAGTCAGTTCAGTCTTTGGACATGACTGACCTTGCTTATCTTGGTGCATCGTTATTGGGAGTTCGAGCTATTTCTGGATTGGTTCTTGGAGATGGAGTTACAGTTTTGAAGTTCTTCCATGAAGACTATCTTGAGTTATTTGTTCCGCTGCTGGTGTTAGCCATTGTCTTTCCGCTGCTATTTTATTGTATCATATCTCTGGTGTATATCGATATCTATTGTATCATCTGTTGTATCAGGATGTTGTATCAGATGTTGTATATTGATATTCATTATTTCTTCCGCTGTGTTGTTTACTTAATGGTGTTATAAGCTCCGGCGAATCGAATTTGAACGGTCGAATCTACGGCATTCGAGTACAATGTAAAGTATGGATGTCGATTTTCGAATGGGCAAAATCCGCATTCGTTACATTTGGTATCAGAGCTGAGGGTTAAAACTTTAGCTCAGGAGTATAACACATTAAGTAACTCATTAGAGATAGGGTGAAGTATACCCTAGAATGAGTAATCCCTAAGATATCCATTTGAATGCCTCAGTAAATTCTCTGACTATCCACTGATAGTGAGTATGAGTGCAAGAAGAGAACGAGATAGGGGACAGGGAAATACGACTATAATTGGTCAATGCCCTGCAACAGTGGAAATAATTTCTCTGTCGATCTTCTTTGATTCGTTTCCAAATTCTTTTGATTGCTTCATGACAGCTTCAGAAGAAGTTTTAGTGTGATGATGGCCCTACGAATCGTTGTAGGAAATTTTTACCTCATATTTCATCGGTTTCTTATCAGTTTCAATTTAAACCTTAATGAATATGAATCGAAAATTTGAAATTGAAATTTGAAATAAATTGGAAATTTTAAATAAATTGGAAATTTTAAATAAATTGGAAATCTTAAAGTTAGTTAACTTAATTAATAAAATATGAAGGATAAATTGAATTATATCAATAAAACGATTTCGTTTAAAACCAAATTTGGAATTCTATTGTAATTTCTTTGGTTGATCGAAGTCCGAAGAGGGACAAATTGATATATATTTTGAGATGTTCCGACTTGAATTTGGAATCCATTCCTAGTATTTGAAAAACTATAGAAGATTAAATCTATCTCTTTTGTTCAGCATATCTTGTCGATTCTTCGATGATTCCTGGTAAATACAGGAAGAAGATTTGATATATTTGTATGGGACATAAACTCCAAACAGGCCAAAAATTGTTTGTTTGGATGTATTGGTTGTTTTGTTTGCTTTGATTGATATGGTTGATAGATATACTTTGGTTTCCGAACTAAATTTTTTGAAATTATACCCAAAAGTAGACAGATATGTGAATACAATTCGAGTTTGGATATATTCTACGAACGGTTGGTTATCCTTCGAACTAACCAGTGCTTTGCATATTTCGTAGAATTGGTGACCCAAGTATCCTATGTAGTATTGATTGAGTTTGTTCTCATATTGTTGATATTCTGATTTGGTAAGCCAAATTCAGAATAAATATATCCAGTTTGATCTGAAAAGATATTTCTCTATCTTTTATCTATCTCTGTGTTATTTTCGTGCCTGCGAATTTCGAGGACGAAATTCCTTTTAAGGGGGGAAGTCTGTAACGATCCCGAATTTTAATTTATTTTTAAATTGATAATTAAATTCATTTTTGATTTAAAATGGTGAAATTTGTTGATAAATTGATTTGAAAATTCAAAATGAAGTCTTTGAAATAAAATAAACAAATTCGCTAAATTCAAACAACATATTAATAAACTTTGTAAAATATAACGTGACTACATTGATGAAATTATAACAACATAATAAATATAAAATTTCATTTAAATTACAAAAGCCAAAGTAAAGAAAATAAAACGCATTTAAGTAAGAAGATAATGAAACAAAGTGGTAAATAAATAAGTAAACAAGAAGATAAAACAATGCCTCAACCTGGGAAAGCAAGATGCAAAACAAATAAAATTCACTCAAATTTTCAAGCAAAAGAAGCACATACAAAACAAAGTAAACATAAGTACATACAAAGATAGGATTACATGTAGGCTAAGAAGGAAACATAGCATTAAATACAATCTATTCTCAAGCACACATGGAAATCATTTCAGCCTTCAAAAAAATAAATAAATAAATAAAAAATCTTTCTGGTCAAAGAAAGTAGGCTAGAGGAAAAAGAGAAAAAAAACAAGTATAAACAAGCTAAGCTAATAAATGCAAACAAGACAATCTGCATAATTAAGAAACAAATAATATACATAAGGAAGCTTGCTTAAGAAGATAAAACAAAAACTTGTAAAAGCAAGTAGAATGGTACAAGGCAATTAATGCAAATATATACATTAGCCACTGATGCAGCCAAGGCCCAAGAAGAAGTTGTGCAAACTTTGATTCCTGAAAATATGAATTTGTGGTGTAGTGTGATGAGTCGTCCACGACTCAAGGAAGGTTTGAGTCGTTTCCGAGCTAGGGAAAGAAGTCCACGACCTAACAAACCAAGGGAGAAGACAAGCCGAGATAACCAAGCATCGGAGTTGAGTCGTCCCCGACTCAACGGTCTAACCATGAGTCGTTCCCGACTTAGGGAGTTACAAGGGGGAGATAACAAGACAGTGGGTTTGAGTCGTTCGAGCTTGAGTCGTATACGGGATAATGGAACAGGGTTACGACTCAAGGGAAACTTGGAGTGTTCGTACTTGATGAGTCGTACACGACTTAACAACGTATCCATGAGTCGTGCCCGAGATAGCATCAAGAAGGAGAAGGGTTCAGCTGATGGAGGCTTGAGTCGGTGGAGGGATTACGACTTAGATGAGTCGTCCAGAATTGAGTCGCTTGAAGGGATATGTCGTGGTGGAGAGATAGCATCAAGAAGGAGATATGCAGAAGTGAACTTGGGAGCTTGAGTCGCTGAAGTTATGAGTCGTGAGTCGTTCATGTGAAATGATGAGTCGTGTACTATGACTGATGTGCTGTAACCATGAGTCGGTTGAGACTTAAGTCGTTTATAAGTTGAGTCGTAGGTCGTTTGCTTTGTGTTCTGTTGTAAAGGGGTAGTGTTGTGATGTGTTGGTGATGAGTCGTAAATGATGAGTCGTTGGGGATGAGTCGTTGATGCTAAGTCGTGTATATGTGTTGTTTCTTTTATCTGATGAGTCGTATATCGTTGCGTCTAATGAGTCGTGGTGTATGATAAGTCGTTAACGACTTATGATGAGTCGAGAGTTTTGAGTCGTATACGACTTATGGAGGCGGGTGCAAAACACTATAAATAGGGAGTGAGTTGTAATGTTTTTGGTTGTTGAATATTGAATAAAATTTCCTTTTGTTAGCTTTGTGCTTTCATACCAATTGGTAGTTGAGTGTAATCTCCTATCTCCTCTTTCGGATAATCGAGTGCGCTCGATTCAACGATTGCAGAAGCCGATTCACGGAATCTAGTGCGCTAGATCAACGTGCGAAGAATCGTAGATCTTTCAACACGGTATAGTGCGCTATCAACGTGTTTGAGATAGCTAGAGTTCGGTATCTTCGGATCAACGAACTTGGGCGTTTTGGTAATTTCAACTCACCGATTGCTACCTTCATCGATTGAAGTTTATTTCGAATTATCCGCTGCGTCATTATTGGTATCGGAGCCATACTTAGCCAATCATAGCTAAGTTGATTCTTGGAGCCAAGTTTTTGAAGTTTGAAGTTGTTCATCGTGTTCATATTGAAGTTGGAACAAAGTTGGAGTGTTTGATCCATTGCATTTTGGATCGAGGAGTGGGACTTTGTTTGGATTTGAATTGGTGCTTGCGCGCCAAAGTGTTGAAGGGTTTGGGGTGTAGGCCGAGCCTTGTGAATTGTTGAGACCGATCTAAGGATTGAGCCGAGACAAGTTGGACCGAGTCAAGCTCCTGCCGAGTCATATTGAGCCGTGACTTGCTTGTGTGTTGTGAGGAGACTTGTGCTTGAATTGTTGGAGTTTTGTGAAGCTTTTAACCATGCCACCGAGGAGAGCTAATCGACATCAAAACGTTGAAGCTTTGTATCGTAGAGAAGAAGCTGAACTTATGGAACAACGTATTAATGAAAAATTTGATGAAGGCATTGGTAAATTGGAGAGATTGATGAATGATTTGAATCAAAGGAGGAGATCACCAAACTCGAACCATGGAGGAAACCGAGTTTCGCCATCGGTTACGGAAGCGAGGAGGGTATCACCACATTCTTGTAGAGATAGAAGAGAAACATCAATTTCATCACGAAGAGATCATCATGACTATGCACATGAAGAGAGAAGAAGTCATCGTGAATTTGACCATGAAGCATATAGAGATGAAGAGAGACATAGTCAACGCAGCATGCATGAACGAAGGGATGACATTGGTCGAGATCGATGTAGGCGTACTTTTGATTTTGTTGAAGAGGGTGATAGAGCAAGTATTCATTATCGAGATCGAGACCAAGTTCGGAATTCTTATCGGGATGTTGAGGATGATCGTCGATGGGAATCGGGTATGAAGATGGAGATTCCGGAGTTTAAAGGAGGGATGGTTGCTGAGGAGTTTCTTGATTGGTTGTCTAATGTGGAGGAAATCTTTGATTTCAAGGAGGTGCCGGAGAATCGAAGGGTGAAGTTAGTTGCTACAAGGCTGAGGGGGAGAGCATTGGCATGGTGGCAGCAAACTAAACTTACTCGTGAACGGATGGGGAAGTCAAAGATAGAATCTTGGGAGAAGATGAAGAAGTTGATGAGATCTACTTTCTTACCTTATAACTATCAATCACTGATGTACCAAAGGTTGCAAAATCTGAGGCAAGGGACAAAATCTGTTAGTGATTATGCTGATGAATTCTACCAACTCATTGCCAGAAACGATGTAATGGAGACAGAAGAACAGCTGACTGCTAGATTCATTGGGGGATTGAGAATACAGATCCAGGATATGGTTAATATGTTTGATCCTAGATCCGTTGCGGAGGCACATCAGAAAGCGTTAGCTTGGGAGAAACAAGGAAGGCGTGGAGGTGGTGTGTTTACTAATTCCAATAATCCGGTGAAGGGGGCCAGTGGAAGTTCTAGTGTTCCTAAACCTATTACAAAGCCAGTGGTGAAGGAGGCTGAGAAGGCGAAGGCTAGCAGTGTTTTCAAATGCTATAATTGTCAGGAGTTGG
The DNA here is from genome assembly GCA_030765085.1 of Allium cepa. NCBI lineage: Eukaryota > Viridiplantae > Streptophyta > Magnoliopsida > Asparagales > Amaryllidaceae > Allium > Allium cepa. The sequence continues at coordinate 55,849,168 of CM060943.1, read as the reverse complement.
GTCATAAAAGTAACGAATGTCCGAAGCCGAAGAAGAGAACCATGGTTGCAGAAGTTGAGGCAGATGATGGTGAGGAGGCAGAGTATTCAAATGTACCTTATGTTGAGGAGGAAGAAGAAGTGTCGGGAGATGAAGGATGTAATCTTATGTTGAGGAGAAGTTGTTTGACACCAAAGCAAGAGGAGGATTGTAGTTGGTTGAGAAGCAATATTTTCCAGTCGACATGCACTATTCTGGGGAAAGTTTGCAAGTTCGTTATTGACGCTGGAAGTTGTGATAATATTATTTCTACAGAGGCAGTTAGAAAGTTGAACTTGAAGACTGAAAAGCATCCTAAACCATACAAGCTAGCATGGTTGAGGAAGGGAGGTGAAGTGAAAGTCTGTCGCAGAGCTTGTGTAAATTTTTCGATTGGGAAGAAGTACAAGGATGAGATTTTGTGTGATGTAGTAGATATGGATGTTTGTCACTTATTGTTGGGCAGACCATGGCAGTTTGATAGAGCAGTTCAGCATGACGGTCGTGCCAACAGTTACAGTTTCATGTTCGAGGGTACTAAGATCACTTTGGTTCCCAAGAGACAGCAACAGAAGGAGAGCAAGCTAGAAGAGATTGAAGAATTGAAAACTCTGTTGACTTTGAAGGAGTTTGTCAAGGAAGTCGAAGAAGAGCCTGAAGTATTTTTATTGATTGGAAGAGAGAGAAGCGAAGAAGTTGAGATTCCAGAAGAAGTAAAGCCTGTTTTGAAAGAATTTGAAGATGTCTTTCCAGAGGAATTACCGAAGGAGTTACCGCCACTTAGAGACATTCAACATCAGATTGATCTTGTTCCAGGAGCAATGTTACCACATCGACCACATTACAGAATGAGTCCAAAGGAACATGAGGAGTTACGAAGGCAGGTGGAAGAGTTGCTCGAACAGGGACGTATCCAGGAGAGTTTGAGTCCATGTGCTGTGCCTGCATTGTTAGTACCAAAGAAAGACGGAACTTGGAGGATGTGCACTGATAGTAGGGCTTTGAATAAGATCACTGTTCGTTATAGATTTCCTATACCGAGGTTGGATGATTTACTGGATCAGCTGAGTGGGGCAACTATATTCTCGAAGATTGATTTGAAAAGTGGTTATCATCAGATTCGTATCAGACCTGGGGACGAATGGAAGACAGCTTTCAAAACTAGAGAGGGGTTGTACGAATGGTTGGTCATGCCATTTGGTTTGTCAAATGCACCTAGTACATTCATGCGGGTGATGAATCAAATCTTTCGACCATTCATTGGGAAGTTCGTCGTGGTTTACTTCGATGATATTCTGATTTATAGCAGAAGTACGGAGGAGCATGTTCTACATTTGAGGGAAGTGTTGCTTATTCTTCGTGAAGAACAATTTTATGCTGCTACAAAGAAATGTGTGTTTATGACACCTACTGTTTTATTCCTGGGTTATGTTGTTTCAGGGAAAGGTATTCAAGTTGACCAGAGTAAAGTTGAAGCGGTCAGGAATTGGCCACAGCCAAAGACGATTACAGAAGTGAGAAGTTTTCATGGGCTAGCGTCATTCTACCGAAGATTCATACCACACTTCAGTAGCGTGATGGCTCCAGTAACTGATTGCATGAAGGGTAAACAGTTCATATGGTCAGAGGAAGCGGGAGTTGCCTTTGAGAAGATCAAGGAATTGTTGACGTCTGCACCAATTCTTGTTTTACCAAATTTTCAGTTGTTATTTGAGTTGCACACTGATGCTTCGAAGGTTGGTATTGGAGGAGTTCTGAGTCAGAATGGGAAGCCAGTTGCATATTTCAGTGAGAAATTGTCAGGGGCGAAGATGAGATACAGTACATATGACGTTGAGTTTTATGCTGTTGTTCAGGCTGTCAAGCATTGGAGGCATTATCTGTTTCAGAAGGAATTTGTTCTTTACACAGATCATGAAGCATTGAAGCATTTACAGGGGCAGGATAAAATTTCAGCGAGACATGCATCGTGGATTGCATATTTACAGCAGTTTACTTTTGTCGTTAAGCACAAATCAGGGGTGACAAATCGAGTAGCTGATGCTTTGAGTAGGAGGAGTCATTTACTAACGACAATGAAGGTTGAAGTGACGGGGTTTGAAATGTTGCCAGAGATGCTTGAAGAAGATCCTTACTTTGTGAAATATGTTGAAAAAGTGAAGGATGGGATTACCGATGAATTCATGTTGGTTGATGGTTTTCTGTTTAAAGGAAGTCGATTATGTATTCCGGATTGTAGTTTGAGGATGAAAATTGTGAAGGAATTGCACGAGGAAGGACATGTGGGCCGTGATCGTACTTTACAGTTGATTTCGCAATCTTACTTTTGGCCATCGATGAGAAAAGAAGTTGAGAGATTTGTGGAGCGATGTCATATTTGCCAAGTTTCAAAAGGAACAGCAACGAATGCAGGGTTGTATATGCCATTACCAGTACCATCTAAGCCATGGGTTGATATTAGCATGGATTTCATTTTGGGTTTGCCGAGAACTCAAAGGGGAAATGATTCGATATTTGTTGTGGTGGACAGGTTTTCAAAGATGGCACATTTTGTTGCTTGCAAGAAGACAGCAGATGCAGTTCGAGTAGCACAGTTATTTTTCAAGGAGATTTATCGACTTCATGGATTGCCAGAATCTATTGTTTCTGATCGAGATACTCGTTTTCTGAGTCACTTTTGGCTGAGTTTGTGGAAAATGGTGGGAACGAAGTTGAATTTCAGCAGTGCTTATCATCCACAAACCGATGGGCAGACGGAAGTTGTTAACAGGTCATTGGGTAATTTGTTGCGTTGCCTTGTACAGGATAATTTGAGAAGTTGGGACCTGAAGCTATGCCAGGCAGAATTTGCTCACAATCATGCAGTAAATCGAAGCACAGGATTCAGTCCGTTTCAGATTGTTTATTCAAATTTACCTAGGGGACCGTTGGATTTAGCAGTAGTACCACCGTCGAAAGGAACAGTTAAACGAGCTGCTGATTTTGTTGATGAGCTGAATGAATGTCATAAAATCGTTCAGGAACGATTGGAGAAATCGAATGAGAAATATAAGAAGTTTGCAGATTCGAAACGACGAAATGTTGAATTTAAAGAAGGTGATTTGGTCTATGCTGTATTAACAAAGGATCGTTTTCCGGTGGGTGCTTATAACAAGTTGAAGGCGCGAAAAATTGGTCCAGTTGAAGTTTTGAAGAAAATTAATGAGAATGCTTATCGATTAAAGTTACCAGATGATGTTTATACTTCTGATGTTTTTAACGTCAAACATTTAATTCCATATCATGGAGGTGGAATTGTTGAGGAAGAATTTACAAATTCAAGGTCGAATTTTTCTCAACCAGGGGAGGATGATGCAGCCAAGGCCCAAGAAGAAGTTGTGCAAACTTTGATTCCTGAAAATATGAATTTGTGGTGTAGTGTGATGAGTCGTCCACGACTCAAGGAAGGTTTGAGTCGTTTCCGAGCTAGGGAAAGAAGTCCACGACCTAACAAACCAAGGGAGAAGACAAGCCGAGATAACCAAGCATCGGAGTTGAGTCGTCCCCGACTCAACGGTCTAACCATGAGTCGTTCCCGACTTAGGGAGTTACAAGGGGGAGATAACAAGACAGTGGGTTTGAGTCGTTCGAGCTTGAGTCGTATACGGGATAATGGAACAGGGTTACGACTCAAGGGAAACTTGGAGTGTTCGTACTTGATGAGTCGTACACGACTTAACAACGTATCCATGAGTCGTGCCCGAGATAGCATCAAGAAGGAGAAGGGTTCAGCTGATGGAGGCTTGAGTCGGTGGAGGGATTACGACTTAGATGAGTCGTCCAGAATTGAGTCGCTTGAAGGGATATGTCGTGGTGGAGAGATAGCATCAAGAAGGAGATATGCAGAAGTGAACTTGGGAGCTTGAGTCGCTGAAGTTATGAGTCGTGAGTCGTTCATGTGAAATGATGAGTCGTGTACTATGACTGATGTGCTGTAACCATGAGTCGGTTGAGACTTAAGTCGTTTATAAGTTGAGTCGTAGGTCGTTTGCTTTGTGTTCTGTTGTAAAGGGGTAGTGTTGTGATGTGTTGGTGATGAGTCGTAAATGATGAGTCGTTGGGGATGAGTCGTTGATGCTAAGTCGTGTATATGTGTTGTTTCTTTTATCTGATGAGTCGTATATCGTTGCGTCTAATGAGTCGTGGTGTATGATAAGTCGTTAACGACTTATGATGAGTCGAGAGTTTTGAGTCGTATACGACTTATGGAGGCGGGTGCAAAACACTATAAATAGGGAGTGAGTTGTAATGTTTTTGGTTGTTGAATATTGAATAAAATTTCCTTTTGTTAGCTTTGTGCTTTCATACCAATTGGTAGTTGAGTGTAATCTCCTATCTCCTCTTTCGGATAATCGAGTGCGCTCGATTCAACGATTGCAGAAGCCGATTCACGGAATCTAGTGCGCTAGATCAACGTGCGAAGAATCGTAGATCTTTCAACACGGTATAGTGCGCTATCAACGTGTTTGAGATAGCTAGAGTTCGGTATCTTCGGATCAACGAACTTGGGCGTTTTGGTATTTTCAACTCACCGATTGCTACCTTCATCGATTGAAGTTTATTTCGAATTATCCGCTGCGTCAGCCACCAACACATCTTCTCTCAGCCGAAAATCTTGCTTAAGTATGAAAAATCTCTGAGCAAAATTTATAAAGCTTTGTACCTGTGTACAAAGAAATGGAGTATCACCTGTAAAACTTCTTTTATATATATCCATCTTCCATTTCATTTCGTTCACCTTCAAAGCCAAGAGAAACTAAAGTAATTATCAACTAAAATTTAAACAAAGTTCAAACTTGAACAACAAAATTTTCTGGAACCAAAGCCTGGGAAAAACAAGAATAAAAGCCTAATTCAAATGATGTAGCTCTGTTCTTCTTTTCTGGAAATACTGTGAGTAACTTAACCCTCCTTCTTTAGATCAGTGAGTAAACAAAACTAATTTTCAACTTTAGCTTGCATATTTTTCTTACTGATATATGTTGATGAAGTTTAAAACACACTGTCCTGTATATGTTGTTTGCACTGGAAGTTTGCATAACTGTTATTGATCAGTACTTCAAGTTGTGGTATCAGTACTTCAAGTTTAAACAGATCTTATTCATATAACCATTTAAATTTTGTATTGAATAAATTCAAGTTTGTTTATATGAAACAAAGCCTGCAAACATGTTTAAGATTTAGCAGTATGATATTAATACTGTATTATCCAACTACAGGTAAACAAGAAATCAAAGTTTAAAATTCAAATGTTTAAATTTGAAAATTCAATAACATATTTAGATTTCATACAAGTAATTATGATTTTTAACATAAAAATTATGATTTTTATGCAAAAGTATTAAGAGCGGTTTTGAAATGAAACAAAAATGGGTTTTTGTAAATTTTGGGAGATAGAGTTAACTTTAATTCCTGAAATTTGGAATGAAGTAAGGTTGAAGTCATATTAACACTAAAAAAATGTCTAATTATTTTTCGAATTCATAGATTTCGAGTTTGAATCATAAATAGGGCTTAAGCCCATATTTTTCAAAGTTCTGTAAACAAATTGATTTCGGCTCCAATAAGAAATCGAGTTGGCCGCGACTTTTGGAGGAGCTAGGTGGAGGTGTAGGCGACGTCTTGGTGAATTTTCATCACCTCTGGTGATGTGTGGTGGCTGCACGCGTGATTGGTTCATCAGTGATGTTTTCGTTTGTTAGAGCTACAGGTCGAATTCTTCATTTCGACTTGTAATTGAATTTTGGGCTTCGAATTCACTCAAGTGGATCATTTGTGGTGTGTGGGGACTGTAGAGAGTCGCCGCAGGCAAGGTGAGCCACCGTGCACGTGCACCGTGGCGAAGTGGAGTTCGAGGATCCGTGAGTGGTGCGCGTGCTCGAGACATTGGTGAGGATGCTTCGAGTAATTCCTGTGTTTCTCCGGGTAGCGTGCGAGAGTGGCTTCAGATAAGCGTTTACAAATTAACCTTTAAAAAAAAAAGAGAAGAAAAGAACTGGAGAGAAGAAGAAAGGGAAGGGGAGAGCAACACGAGAGAGACGCAAGGAACCTCGAGTTTTTCGCGAGTAAAGAACGATGCGTCTCGGTGCTTTCAAATGGACTTGTACTGATTTTGTACAGGTTTATAACTAAGTTCAATAAATATCTGTTAAGTAGTTAAGCTAGTGTTTTAATTAAGGATTGATTTAAGTAAATATATAAAGGAAGAAGATTGTCAGTAAATAGTTGGAATGTTGATAAAAATGTATACTTGAATTTTTAAATTAATAACTTTATGTTGTATTTGAAATAAAAATTTAATCCTAAGTTATATCCATTAAAATCTTAAGAACATAAGCTTATCATTAAAAAGTTAATTAGTGAATGGAAATTAACTTACGAGATTAATTAAAAATATTACACTTTAATTAAATTGATAAATAAAGTAATTTGTGATAATTAAATAATTAATTCATTTTAATAAGTAAGTTATATTAATTGATAATTAAGAATAAACTAATTAATTGGGTAATTGAGTAATAGTTAATGAATAGAAGTTAATTAATTAAATAATTAATTAAGGATTAGATAATTAATAAATTAATTATTAATGAATAGCTAATTAATTAATTGATCGTTAATAAGCTAATAAATCGGTAATTAAGCAAATTTAAATATTTTATTCTTACAAAATTACAGCGTGATAGGCGTTAAGTAGTTTAGGACGAATTTTCTTGTATAGGTTTATAAGTGGATATTTAAATTAATGATTTAATCTAAGGTAATTTCTTAATGAAAGTAATTAAAGATTTTATTTCTTTAAAATAGTTAATTAAGGGGTTAATAAATTTTATAAATTGATTTAAAGGTTAATTAATAATTTTTTAATTAAGAAAAATTAATTTAAGTGTTCGATTAACTAATTATATCAAATGAATTGTAATTAATACATCAGAATTTAATAATTAATTCATAAGTAATTTATTTAATTTGAAATAAATTGAATTACTTAGGATTAAGTAATTAATTAATCCTGTTTATAAATGATTATTAAATGCTTGACCTTACTTATGAATGGTTGCATTGTATGAGATACCTTGAATTGATTGTCCTGTCTGATCTGTGATATTTTGTTCTATGATTTGTGCCGTGTATGATTTGTTCAGTTATTTACATTTGTATATTATCTGTAAATTTTTGAATGGACGATAAGCGTTATAGTTTATATCGCTTATCAATTTTAGTTCTATGTTTGATCTGTGATGATTAAATGATGTTGCACTATTGTGTTAAACCCCTGGACCACACTTACACACACAAATATGGATTTCACGAGGAAATCGATTAAATCACAGATTTTTGAAATGATTTTTTCAAAGTTTAATATTTAAATTCAAATGTTTTGGAAATGTTTTGGGAATTAAATGAAAAGCTTTTGAAATGGAATTTCAGAGATGAAATATAGTTTGAATAACTTGATTGAGTTTTAAAATTTAAATATTTTGATTTAAATTTGAATTCAATACCCAAGATTGAATCATATGATTTGGAAAACTAACATTTAAAAAGGGTATTCAACTTATAAATGAGTTTATATGAGCTAAACTATTTGAAAGGTATTGATTTGGAAAATTGAATTCAAATTCAAAGGCTTTAACTCGTGTAAATATAATTGGATCTTTCTGAAACGAAAATTATTTGTTTTCAAATAATAAAAGCTTTCACTTAAGTAATGAACGTCCAATTTGTGTTAAAAGGATTTCAAGTTAAAGATGATTTTTCCCAGTTATGGAAACGATTTGAAAGCTATAAGTTAAATCTTTAATTTAAAGATTTAGCGAGTTAATCCAATTGAAATGGAAATTGATTTGAAATCCGTAAAAGGATCTTTGTGAAAATGGGTGAACTTAGTGAATAAATCTTTTTGTTTAAAAGATTTGAATATGGTAATTGGTTTAAACCATTTGAATGAAAATTTTGAATTATTAAGTTGTGACTTAATTGAAATCTCATATCCATATCTTTTTAATATTGCGCTCACTATTCGGTTTAGCCGGGAGAGGACCTTTGTGTCATATAACCCATTCTGAATATGTGATTCGACGTTATGGATAGCATTGAAGACCGGTGGTGAAGACCGGGTATTTGCGAGAACGATAGGATGACCTATCGATTGTCTCTGCACTGAGTTTCTCCGGTATAGAGATTCCCTAAGTGATGGGAAGTCCGATCGGGATTGTGAATACCCGGATTGCAAGGGCTTCTTCGGAAGTGCCTTCGGTTCTGTTCGAACCCGGAACAGACTTGTATGGTTATATGTCTGACACTACACTTTGAGATATAAAGCAGATTTCTTTCAAATACATTTCTGTTGGTGGCGAAGAATTTATTCTCTTAGCATTAACACCCTTCTCTGAGACGTATGAGCTCAGAGGTTATGTAGTTGAAGGTTATCAGCGATATACTCCCAATTTGGTAGTGTGGCATGCGGAGTGCTGCTGTGTGTTGATGATCATTTGTGATCATTTGTGATTAGAGCATCGTTTTTGTTTAAAGCGTAGCTTTGTGGATGAGACTGCATCAGGACCTCACACCTCGGAAATGGTCGAAACAGGAAAGATGCGGCAAGGTTATGAGGGTCGCGCCCTTTAGGGTGTGTCATTCCCTTCTGGTAAAGGGTGATATTAGGTATGGAGCCTTGATATTTAACCTATGTGGTTGCTCCAATCTCATTTTCTGTGTGGTTGTTGCTTAGAGGTACCTCGGATAAAGGTCCCAAAGGACCGGGGGATGGCTTGCTCTAGTAGTAGTTACCTAGTTACAGAGGTAACCCGGCCTTGTGTTGGCAGAGATCCGGTTAGGTTCTCGGGACGTCCCGCCAGAGGCGATCCCACGTGGCAGTAGGAAGTTCCTTAGCCTGACCATTTGTTGGAAAAATCCAAAGAAATAATACGAGCCCTGTACGGTTTTAGTTGTATTACCTGCCATGGAATGTGGTGGTAACCTGCTATTGAACATGGTAGCTATAGTAGGCATAAGTACGGAATGCCTATGCTGGCTAAGATTAATATTCTATTTTCAAAATGTTTTCTGCACTGTGCACTTATAATAATAATATCAAAGAAATTTCCTCGTATCAAGCATGTTTGACTATCATAAGAAGAAATCTCCTCCAATTCTGCGTTTGCACTGTGTGTGTGGCGGGAGGTCTTATGGTAGTTTCATTTTCTAAAAAGCATATCGAATTTTCTTTTATAAATCTTGTTTTACTTAAAGGATAAACTGTTTTTGTTACTCACACCAGTCCCATGACTGACTCGGAGTTTATTGTTCCTTTCCTAAACTCTGGGTGCTCACTATTTTCCACACGAGCAGTCTAGAGTTGGGTTTTTCAGATAGTTAGGTTCAGTGGATTATCTGGAGTCAGTTCAGTCTTTGGACATGACTGACCTTGCTTAGCTTGGTGCATCGTTATTGGGAGTTCGAGCTATTTCTGGATTGGTTCTTGGAGATGGAGTTACAGTTTTGAAGTTCTTCCATGAAGACTATCTTGAGTTATTTGTTCCGCTGCTGGTGTTAGCCATTGTCTTTCCGCTGCTATTTTATTGTATCATATCTCTGGTGTATATCGATATCTATTGTATCATCTGTTGTATCAGGATGTTGTATCAGATGTTGTATATTGATATTCATTATTTCTTCCGCTGTGTTGTTTACTTAATGGTGTTATAAGCTCCGGCGAATCGAATTTGAACGGTCGAATCTACGGCATTCGAGTACAATGTAAAGTATGGATGTCGATTTTCGAACGGGCAAAATCCGCATTCGTTACAGCGGCACTCTTGAGATCTTTGCGTACTTTTGACATTTGTCGCACTCCTTACATAGTCCGCGGCGTCTCAATTCATGGTCGGCCAATAATATCCATAGCGGAGTATCTTTTTAGCTAGTGTTTACCTGCCCAGTACGGTCGCTGCATTCTCCTTCATGGACTTCCCTTAAAACTCGCTTTATCTCATCGTGGGTGTGGCACCAAAGCAAGGGAATGGAGAAAACCCTTCTGATACATCATCCCAACCTGCACTATATACCGCGAGGCTTTGCGAATGACTTGTCGCCTCTCGTTCCTTCTCTCGAGCAAGGTTCCATGTAACAAGTATTCTCTGAACGGGGTCATCCACGACTCCCTTTCAGTTTCCATCTCCGCCACAAAATCAACCTCTATCTCAATTATACTTGGGGCATGTAAATTTTCAATGGGAACCAAGCTCATCTGTTGTGCATCGCCAATGCATGCAAATTTTGCCAAGGAATCGACTTCCTCGTTTTTTGCATGAAATGTGCGAAATATCATATTATTCGAGGCCCGCCAACAATTCTTGAACCTGAGCGAGGTATGGAGCAAGCTTCTATCCCTTTTCTTGATAGTCCTCCCATACTTGGTATACCACCAACTGTGAGTCACAAAAGATTTCAACCGATTTCACTCCAAGTTCTTTGGCAAGCTTCAATCCAGCGATCAATGCTTCATATTCGGCTTTGTTGTTGGTAGCGGGGAAGTTAAGCTTCAAAGCGTAACAAACCATTCAGTTCTCGGGAGTTATAAGAACAACACCAGCCCCAGAACAATGGTCGTTGGATGCCCCATCGGTATATAACTTCCATCGAACAGCAGGAACTACATCACTTCCACTTGGCTCATCTTATATAGTGAACTGTGCAATGAAATCCACTAGTGCTTGTCCCTTGATAGCCCTCCGTGGCAGGTAGGTGATGTCGAACTGACTTAGCTCAATGTTCCATTTGAGTAACCTTCCAGAAGACTCTGATCATTGGAGCACCTGCCGCAAAGGTTGATCGGTATAGATAATGACTGGATGTGCCTGGAAATGCAGGCGAAGTTTGAGTGATGTGATCACCAAAGAGTAAGCCAGCTTCTCAATTTTGGGATAATTTCTCTTTGGCCCTGTTAAACGCTTACTAACATTGTACACTAGCTTTTAGATTCAGTCCTCCTCATGAACCAAAGTTGCACTGATGGCATGCTGGGATACGACCAAGTAAACATACAACTCCCATAGTCTATGGGATTTGACAAAACAGGGGGCCTCTCCAAGTGACTCACCAACGCTCGGAATGCGTCCCCACAATCTGTTTCGTCCATTCAAAATTTCTTTTCCCTTTTCTTATCCCATCAAAGAAAGGAATACAATTTTCGATTGCTTTGGATATAAATTGACTCAAAACAGCTACTTTCCCATTCAAGCTTTCTACTTGCTTTATAGTTATGGGTACTTGTACGTCTCGGATAGCTTGAATCTTTTCTGGGTTCGCTTCGATTCCTCGCGTGTTGACAGTGAAACCCAAAAAATTCCCTCAGTCAACGCCAAAGGAACATTTCAATGGATTGATTTTCATTCCATAAAATCTAAGTATATCAAACATCTCTGCTAAGTCTCGAATGTGGTCGTTTGACTGTCATGACTTCAAGAGCATATCATCCACATAGACTTCCATCGTTCTATCAATCTGGTCTTTAAACATTCGATTCACAAAACACTGATAAGTTTCCCCTACATTCTTCAACTCGAAAGGCATCACTACATAATAGTACAATCCAATGTCTGTGAAAAAACTGGTATGCTCCTAATCCGAAATGCGCGTCGTGATTTGATTGTATCCCGAATACGCATCCATAAATGACAACAACTCATGTCCTTCTGTCGAGTCGACCAGCTGATCAATTCTGGATAATGGAAAGCTATCCTTAGGACATGCCTTGTTCAGGTTCGAGTAATCTACATAGGTCCTCCACTTTCTGTTTGCCTTCCTCGGTAGTATGGGATTAAATATCCATTCAAGATAGAGGTGTCACGGATGAATCCATTGGCTTTGAGTTTATCCACATCTTCTTTGAGAGCAACGGACCTCTCCAGGTCTGTGCCTCTCCTCTTTTGTTTCGCTGGCATATACTTCAGGTTAATGTTCAACATATGACTTGCGATGGTGGGAGAAATCCCACACATATCAGAATGGATCCAGGCGATTCATTCGGAGGAAACCAGTAAGATCCCCCATCATCGAGGGATTGAGCCGTGATCTAATCTTAAGCGCCCATGCATCATGGCTGACTGGAATGTCAATTATCAGTTCAGCCGACGCCGTCTTGGCCTCCTTGGGTTCTTCATCGTCATCTCTCGGATCTATGTCTCTCTAGATCTGATTGTGTTTCCCAAGCCAAGGCTCAGGCACTGTTTGTCAATTTTCAGCAACGTGGATGCGGATAGGCTCGTCCACACCCTTTTCCTTCTCTCCTCAGTAGGCCTCTCTCCGCTCAGCCACATAACAAGCACGACTAGTCGCTTAATTACCATGCACTACCCCAACTCCACTGTCCATTGAAAATTTTAAGGTCAAACACCATGGAGCCAAAGCTGCCCTAAGCTCCACCAAGGCTGGTCGGCCCAGAAAAACATTTTATAGGGAATCAACATACAAAACAATGAACGATAGGATCCATACCCTCCTGCATTCACCTTCCCCAAGTTCAACTAGCAATTCGACAAAACCTACTACATCAGTAGTACACCATTAAAGCCGTGAATGCGGGCTTTAGATGGTTTCAGACCCTTCGCCTCCATCTTCGTTTGGTCATACGCCTTCTTGAAGATAATACTAACAGAACTCCCACAGTCAATTAGTATTCTTCTCACAAGCGTCGGTCCGATCATAGCTGAGATAACCATCGGATCAATGGTAGGTGCCTCCACCTGATCGGCATCCCTACTCTCGAATACTATATCATCGGTCATCATTCGCTTCTACTTCGCCGAAGTCCCGTCTTTTGTGTTCGAGTATCACTCAAAGCCCGAATGCTTCAAGGAACTAGCATAGTGTTCCATTTCTTGCCAACTCTTGTCTCGGATGAGGTCCATCGATTATCGTATTTATGACCAGCCTTCCTCTGGTCGAGCAAGCTCCTCAGGTTGGTGTGAAGCTTGCCCGTGATTGGGATCGAATGTCCCATATCTACCTTCCTACGGATTCTTAACAAACTGCTGTAACTTCTTCTGGCGAATCAACTTTTCTATTGCATCACGGAGGTGTCTGCACTCTTCAGTATTATGCCCGTAGGTCTCATAAAACCGACAATACTTTCCAATCTTCTTTTGTTCCCCAGTTGGTTCCTTTGGGTGCAACTTTTGGTATTGGATTATATTACAAGTTGATAGATAAATATTCTCCAAAGATGTATTCAGAGGCGTATATTCACTATAGGTTGGGATTCTTGGTTTCCACTTTCCTACTTCCCTTTTTCGTCCGGAATTTCCTCCTTCGGATACTTTGGACTGCTTCAGCTTATTTTGAACATTGACTTGGACCTTACCAGAACTCTCGCCTGATTTCTTCATTGCAATGTTGCTTTGCACCGCTTCTTTACTAGCACTTGGAGCAATCTTCCTCCTTGACCACCTAGCCTCTTCCTTCCTCTTGAATTGATTTGCCTTCGAATACAAACGTTTCAGGTTGGTCGATGGTTTGCCCGCCAACCAATCACCAAACTCAAAATCTGGATCCACTTCTCGCATCACGGCCACTAGGATAGTGTGGTCATTCAGATTGCTGACTTCGGTAGCAGCAACATGAATTCTCCATAAATAATCCTTTAATAACTTGCCCGGAGCCTTGATCACACTTGGTAGGAACATCACGTCCTTTGGGCGAGTGGCATGGATCCTAAATTGCTCCACGAACTTTGACGCTAACTCATCAAACCTAGAGATCGATCGCAGGGGAAGTCTAGTGAACCGCATGGTAGCTATTCCGAATAGGGTTATTGGGAAGCATCTGCATTTGTTCGCATCATTTGCCCTAGTTGAGTCCATCCTCCACTCATATCTCATTATGTGTTGTCGAGGGTCGGTCTTCCATTCATAAGCTGGAATAGTAGGCATACTGAACTTCTGGGGATACTTAACTTGTAGGATGTTATCGATTAACGGGGGTATGGCTCCTTGATATGCCCCAATCATCGTTATTCAATCCCTAATTCTCCCTCGTCAAATGCCTGACCATAGCTGATAGATCTGGAGTCTGAATAAGAGGTTCCAAGTCGATGTCTGTTCTACATGATTGCTCCGACTGGTGTCTCCTTGGTCGCCGATCATCTAAGTATGCATTTGGGGGACTCACTTTATTGCGATCCTGGTGAAGTGGTTAACCAGTTCCCATGCATGCTCCAGATCCTAAGTTTATCACTCTAAGCTGGGTGCGACTCCCCATGTGTAGTTGAGGGCTACGGTTCCAGCTAAGAAATCTGGACCGTTCCTATTGGTCTGTCCTTGGCGACTTGTCACCAATTGCTCTATCGCTCCAGTTTGTGCTGTTTCAATCCTGCAGCGTCTATGCCTAGAGTGTTCATCTGACGAAGCAGAGCTCTCGGATGACGAGTTGGAAGCAGGGCTTCCTCCAGCATTCTGACACTGATGCTGAGCAATCTAGGTCATCAGTTGGTGTTTGCTTGAATCTGTTCGTTAAGCCGTCTTCTGCTTTTCACGAGCTCCCTCATCAGTTCATTGAACTCTGCCCGGGTGATATCTTCTGGTTGATTTGGGATAGTGGTGGGTTCTGCACCTACATTAGCTTGCTGATTATTAGGTCCTACTTGCTGGACGCTGGTGGTCACATTGGCATCAGCGTAATGGGAGGCGGATTTGGTGCATGGTCTTGTCATCTTAGTGTTATCCATAGGAACTCTGAGTAGAATCTATGAACTCTTGACAATGAACTTGGATCTCCTTCAAGGGATTTCCTTGATCCAATATCAACAAAGTAGATCCTAGCAGCCTAAGAATGAACGTTCTTAGTGAAAGCACCAAAATGTTAGCACCAAAATTGGTCACTAAGACCCTTGAAGAGAATATTGTAGAGAGATTAATGAAGAAAGTAAATTAAAATAGAGGAGTAACATGGTTGAATGCAAAACGAGCAACAAAACTAAGAACACCACATTTATAGTGGTTCAACATAATTGCCTACGTCCACTTTGAATATAATCTTTATTACTTTTCCAATCACTTGAGTACAGATACAATCCGTAAACAAACAATTTGAACACAAGTTTGAATATAAAAGAAGTGAGTATAGAAAATGGCAGAGTATCCCTAGAGTTCTCGAAAAAAGGTCCCCCTTACTAGATCCCTGCCGCTCTATTTGTAGACGAGGATAGGCTGGATCCCCTGTGCAGACCCATGACCAAGATTGCTCGGCCCATAGCAGGTAGGTTAGGTAGACCGAACTAGGCATGTCGACCCACTACCACTGACTCACCTGTTGTCGAGCTAGGGGTTATCTCGTAGTTGACTCGAAGCATGCCCTCAAGGAACTTAGAGCAAGCGGTGGTGTGACTTGAAGCAAAGAAATACCGGTTGCATTACTCCATTGTAGACCAAATAACTTGTCAACCTCCTTAAGTTGTACCGACCCAGGTATGTCGACCCACATGTGCCAAACCGTTAAGGCCGACCCATAGGTGTCGAACCAAATCCGATTGACCTACCTTGGCTTTCCTACCATGATCGAACGATACTTGCCGACCCATCTAGACTGACATACGCATGATCTTCCTCCCTTGACCGAGCCACCCATGCCGACCCATACATGCCGAACCATATATGTGAATCCTTCTAAGGCCGACCTATACATGTAGAACCGTGTCTAGAGGTCGATCCACTTAAATATACCAAGCCACTCAGATATGTCGAACCATATATGTCGGCTGGACCACTCACGTACCAAACTAATCGAGTTACGCCAAACCCTTATACCTTCATATCTCTTTTGGTTCGAATCCCGTCTAGGCTCAACCATAGCCTCTGCAACTATCTTTTTATAGTCGGGCCATGTAGCCGGGTAACAGATGTGTACTGTGATAGTCAGAGTGTAATTCACTTAGCTAAAAAATCTGGAATTCAGCTCGAGGACGAAGCATATTGATGTGAGAGAATCATTCCTTGTCTCGATGAGTGAGGAGAAGCTAGTTCGTCTTCAGAAAGTTCACACAAAGGAGAATGCAGCAGACATGTTTACCAAGTCGTTGCCTATTGCTAAGTTCGAGCATTGCTCGGACTTGATTCACTTAATCAAGTGCTAGGTGCCATAGGGTGACCCGGAGGGAGAGTTGAGATGGTTCGTGGAGATGTTTGTTTTCATGGTGGACATTGAAAGGTTCTACATGGACTGGGTACTTTGAACACTTTGTTGATGGGCGGTGGCCTTGCTGAAGTTCGTTAACAGAGTATAATGGAAAATGGCATTGCCGAAGTTCATTGGGTAAGCGTCCATTACCTGGGGCATGAAGGTGTAGATGAAGTTGGAAGGCATGTTTGGAATTTGGTATCAAGGTGAAGATTGTTGAAATTGGTACCTGAATTTAAACTCGAAGAACGAGGCAAAACCCTAGCACTAGATTTGCCAAATGAAGAGGAGGAAGCTACGAAGTCCTTGTTCGGTAAAACAGAAGAGCGGAGAGAAGAAGAAAATTTTGCCAAATGAAATATTTCATTCCGTGATTTGCCGAACGAAATATTTCATTCGGTAATTTGCCAAACGAAATAATTCGTTCGATGATTTGAAGAAGACCGGTCCAATTATTTCTTTGGGAATTATGCCGAACCAAATTAGTTCGTGAGGAATGCCGAATCAAATTACTCGCTCGGTGTTGATGCCGAACCAAATGAGTGTTTTGCCAAACCAAATTATGCTGAACCAGATGCATGCCGAACCAAACCCCAAGACTGCTATATAGCAGCTACTCCTTCTCATTTCTTCATTTTATAAACAATGGAGCTTTTGGACAACAATGGCAGCCATCCTAGAGAGCTAAAACTCTGTAGACTTTTATCTATATTGTAAATTCTTCTTATGTGTAGCCTCCAAAAGTGAATCAATCTTGTAACTCTAATCTTTCAGTGATTAATAAAATCTCCTCTCCCTAACTGGATGTACACTGCCTCGCGGTAGTAGAACCACTATAAATACGGGTGTTATTTACCTTTTTGCATTTCATAGATCTGTGATTGTTTGTTCTAGTGTTTAACTCTGTTTGTTTCATCTCACTACAATCGCGATCCAGTTGTTTTCCACTGCGTTGGTTTTTTAATTCCCTTAGACTGATCATCTGAAGGGATTTTCCCCAACAATAAAGAGCATTTGCATTTTGTTATTTGAAGTATCATATTAGGCTAAATTTTTGTGTCACTGAACCTATTACTTTAGTGTTCACCTCAGCATAACTCATTAAGATTGCTACGTACAACAAAAACACCAAAAGCTGATGTTTTATTACATTTTATTCTAAATACTCATATTAAATCTTTCACTGTTATGTTTTTTGGATTTATGTAACATCATTATGACTTTACAATTCCCTAATAAACACGACATAATGATCATCCTACAAGTAAAAAAATTATATTACCTTATTGCATATAAAGTACTTATCATACAAGTAAACAAATTAGTATGGTACATCCTAAAGATAAAAATTCTTTCCTTATGTCGATAGCTTAGTGTGGTGTGTCCATTTCAATAACTCGACAACTTGAAAAGGTGCAATACAATGCTTGGCACCTATTCCTATAAATTTATGGAAAGCTATTACATTTGATACAAACATATCAATTATGAGACTCACATCTATAGATGATAGAAAAGAATAGTGACTGGAATATTTCTATTTGAAAATTCAAAATTCAGTTAGTAGCAAGGGATAGAAAGCTTAGCCTGCATAACTTAAAGCAAATAATTAGTGGAATACAAGGTAGGTATTTTTTGTCTTAAAGTCTTTAATCATATTCATCATAAAAGAATAGCAGGAAAATGGTCAGATGTCGATAAATCGAAAATAACAAGTATTTCTTTATCGATTTACAAAAAAATAGAATGTTAAAGGCCATTACTAATTTCTAACGTGAAGAATTCTTTTGTAAGTAATAAGATATAAAAACATAAATTGGAAAGAAGAAAATGAAAGGAAAATAATTTCATAATGTCATTAGTATGATTTATGCATGAAGACCAACTTAGAGAGAAGTAAGCAACTCATGGTCTTCTGGTGTAGGCATTCTTGGAAGAAATCATTTCCAGTGCAAAAAAGAAAAATATCGAGTCATCAACAAATTTATTCTAATGTAGACATGGGGCCTTAGAATTAAAGAAATCAATGTTTGTTTGACAATAAACATAGAAGTACCTATTTTCTTCTTCGTTTTATCGCGTGGTATATCTTTCTTTGGACGGGGACAATTAGAGTGTAAAGGCTCGCAAATCCATACCCCATTTGAGCTGGCAAAATCCCACAACAATTCAGCCCAAAGAGGAACAAATTTACGAGTCTTTAGGGTTAAAGAAGAAAGAGGTAGAAGAAGATGAAGAAACAATAACAGAATCTCACATTTCGCAGCGGAACAATATATAATAGAAAAATGAATATTTTAAAACAGAGAATTATATCAGTTATTACGTTGCATCACATTACATTATCAGAGTGTACAAACAACAAACAACAGAAAGAAATATTACATATATAAGTGATACGCCTCGCCATCTAGCTCCAACTCCTGATTGCCACAGCAACTTCTTGACTTTGCTCCCGAATAATGATAGCCTAACTCTAGGTTGCCCGTGTGGAAAATTGTGGGCACCCAGAGTTTAGAAAGGGAACAATAAACTCCAGGTCAGTCATGGGACTGGTGTGAGATCTTAAAAATAGTTATTTTCACAAAGAAAATAAAAAGAAATCTGCTATGCTTTTGGAAAATGAAACTACCATAAGGCCTCCCGCCACACACACAATGCAAAAGCAGAATTGAGGGAGATTTCTCCTTATGATAGTCAAACATGCTTGATACGCAAAATCATTTGATATTATTATTAGTGCATAGTGTGGAAAACATTTCGAAAGTATAATATTAATCTTAGCCAGCATAGGCATTTCGCGCTTATGCCTACTATAGCTACCATGTTCAATAGCAGGTTACCGCCATATTCCATGGCAGGTTATACAACTAAAACCGTACAGGGCGCGTATTGTTTCTTTGGATTTCCAACAAATGGTCAGGCTAAGGAACTTCCTACTGTCAATGGTACGCCTCTGGAGGGACATCCCGAGAACCTACCCGGATCTCTGCCAACACAAGGCCGGGTTACCTCTGTAACTAGGTAACTACTACTCGAGTGTGCCATCCCTCGTTCCTTTGGGACCTTTATCCGAGGATCCCCTACAACAACAACCACAAAGAAAAGTATTTGCAGTAACCATAAAGGTTAAATATCAATGCTCCATACGTGACACCACCCTTTCCAGAAGGAAATGACATACCCTAAAGGACGCGACCCTCATAACCTTGCCGCATCTTTCCTGTTTTGAACATTTCCGGGGTGTGAGGTCCGACGAAGTCTCGTCCACAAAGCTACACTTTTCACAAAGTCATGCTTTGATCAACAAATGATCAGCAGCACTTCGTATGCCACGTTACCAAATTGGGAATGTATCACTAGTAACCATCAACTACATAACCTCTGAGCTTGTACGTCTCAGAGAAGGGTGTTAAGCTAAGAGAATAAATTCTCCGCCACCAACAGAAAAGTATTTGATAGAAATCAGCCCTACATCTCAAAGTGTAACGTCAGACACACATCCATACAAGTCCATTCCGAGATCGAACGGAACTGAAAGCACTTCAAAGAAGCCCTTGCTAATCCAAATATTCACTAATCACATCCGGAATCCCCATCACAAAGGGAAATAAAAAAAATCTCTATACCGGAGCAACCAGGTGCAGAGACATTCAACAGGTATTCCATTCGTTTTCGAGAATACCCGGTCTTCAACACCGTCTTCAAATGCAATCCCATTTCGCCGTATCGTTATTCGGAATGGGTTATATGACACAAAGTCCTCTGCTGGCTAATCTGAATAACGAGCGCTTATTTAAAAATAAGTGTTATATTCAGATTTCAACAACACAACAATTTCCACTTTGATCTTTTAAACAAAAGATCCATCACAATCACAAAGGTTCGATGTGGTTTTCGAATATCCATTTGGAATCCGACCCCCGGTCGCATCGAAATTCAAATTCCATTAAAAAGGCCAATATTGATAGTCAGTTATTTAACTATCAATAAATATTCACAACAAACACCAGGATTTAAATAATTATCCCAATTATTTATTTTCAAAATATCTTTGCAAGATATATTTCACACTTCAACCATTTGAAAACAAATTTCAAATTACTTTTCACATTTCAATACTTTGAAAACAATTTCAAATTACTTTTCCTTTGAAAACAAATTTCAAATCACCATCCTTACTTGGAATAAATTTCCAAATATTTATTTGATTCCACTGAAAATTTACCGAGTTCAAATATTTTAAAATCATTTAAATATTAGCTATGAAAACTTTATACCAATATCTCATATAGAACTTCAAATCCAAACAAATTAATTTTTTTTTAAATAAAATTAGTAGATAGGATATAACTTACTTAAACATCCATTTTCTAAATCAAAAATCAATTTTAATCTTTAAAATAATCCCTTCTATAATTAATTAAATAAATCTTTACTTTAAAGATTTAAAACGATTTCCAAAAATAATTTCTCCAACAATAAATTTTTTTTCAAATAATTTCTAGAACTTTTAATTTGTGCTTCAAAGCTACTTTAACAATATACTCGGCTTTCCAAGGAAGAATTCTCTTTCCATTTATATCAATTAAAAATCTTCTCGATTTATTTTAATTTGCATTCCAAATCTATAAATTCATTTTCATACCTTTAAAAGTAAAATAATATTTATTTTTAAAACAAATTCCCCTTTCTTATATAAAATTCTTATTGTGAATTTAAATTCCCAAATATCCACTGATATATGATTTTTTTTAAATCGATTTCAAGAAAATCGTATACAAACACCAAATCAATTGCCAATTTGTTTTCAATTTTTATTTTAAACACTAAATCAAATTCCAAATTCATTTGCCAAAGATTCATTTTAAAACACCAAATCAATTTTTAATTTGATTTACAAATTTATTACCTTTAAAAATAAATTCCTTTATCAAATCTTTTCCCATTTTCTTGGAATTTATTCAATAGGATTTCACTATAGATTTTCTACTTAATTAAAAAAAATCCAATTTTATTTATTTCTGGTATCTTACGATACCAAAAATATATACGGCTAAATTTTAGCCTACAATGATTTCAATTACGATATAATCACACAGAGATTATCAACACACAACATATGAAACAAATTCAATATTTGAGGAATCCAGTTGGATCCCTCCAACCTGTTTCCCTGCATTCACAAACGTTAGCACAACAATTAAATACCAATTCCACTTCGAGGTGGAATATCGCGGTATATGGGATTTATAAAATATCATCCGCTATTATGCGGCGCAATAGGGTCTCATCCACTATATAATGCGGGAAATCAACAGCTCCAAATACATATATAATACCAATTCCACTTCGAGGTGGAACATCGCGGTATATGGGTTTAATATAATATCATCCGCTATTATGCGGCGTATAGGGTCTAAACTAATATAACTAATAATAAATCAATCATCTAAGCACACAGTAAATAAATTTTAAATCTAACCATTCAAAATTTAAATTAGAAAAATATTTGATTGAGTGAGAAGATCTCACCTTTGCCTATGCATGCAATACATTTCCACTCCAGATTGTTTTCTTCACAGTTCTAGACCTTGTAAACAATTATATGCTTTTTATTAATATTTGAAGCAATCAAACAATTAAATTTTCATTTGATAAGTTTAATTAACTAACAAATTAATTTTAGCCAATGATTTTAAATTGTAACTAATGATTTTATTTATTTAATTTATATAGATAAAAATCTAATTTTACATAACTTTTAAACACATTTAAAATTCATATATATATATATATATATATATATATATATATATATATATATATATTTCAGTTTTAAACATGATAAACGTATATAATTTTCTGCTTGCATATAAATCCGCAAATAATTCTCACTCGGGTATTTTGTTTCTTTTTACATATGCCTACATGCGTATAAAAATTTAGAAAATATAAAATAGCGTATATGGTTACACCTCAGCCTCACCACGGCACGCCCTCGAGTTTCCCGATGAACCTCGCGAGTCTCCAGCCAATGTCGCGCATCAGTACTCGACCTGACGATCACCCCCCCAAATCGCCTTCAACGTTTGAACCCAGAAACCCAAAGCCGCCACGCCACCTCTAAAGCTCGCGCGACCGAGCCCAATCGCGATTTGACGCGATGCCTTCTCCCTCTTCTTGCGTGCGCGAGCTTGCCCTAGTTTTGGACATCGAGTCGACCGCCACCACCCATGCGCATCCTTTTTACTACTTCGAATAAAATTGAATGCGAGCCGCCCCAAAGCCCTATCTGCCAATGCCACGCATCACCAGAAACTCAAGTACGCGACCATCTACCCCCAAACAATAGCAATTTGAGCCACTCAGGCGATTCTGTTTCACGAACGAATTGATTTGGGTTAAGGAGGAATTTAAACTAGAGGGGTTTCTGTTTCACAAACGAGATTTTCGTTCGCCTTTGTTTTTTTTTGTTTAATTGAATGAAAGAGAGGGGTTTGTGATTAGCTTTGAACCAAATAAAAATATCTGTGTTTTATTTTATTTGATTAAACGGAGAAGCATATTAAGGAAGGTAATGTGATTTCATTATCCATCTTTTAAATTTAAATTGTTGAGAAAATGAAGCCAAGAATCCCGATCACCAATCGAGGCGTGACGCTAGGCGTTCCTAATATTATACCCCTATTACGAACGCAATGGAAAAGGTTCTGAGTCCTAATTCGATCGTATGGAGAAGATAGCTTTTTGGATCGAGTTTAAATATTAAATTCCCGATATAAATCTCAGCGCGTTTATATATCGTACGCTCATACAACAACTCTAAACACTATGAAAATTGAAATCCGATAATAATACAATATTACGGATCCAATGGAACAGCTAACGTCGAAGTCCGAGACTGTGCCTCGGAAGGCTATTTTTAAATATCGATTTAAACGATATAAATTCAAAACTAAAGAAAACATTCCCAAATTCAATTCCGAAGCTTCCATTAGCCTCAGTATTATCAATATAAATTTTATAAGCCATCGAATTATTTTTAACAAGCTTAAAATTGAACATTCAAAATTTTGCCTATCATTAATAAATTAAACTCAATAATTCAATTGCCAAATGCATATTTATGTTCGAAATTCAAGTTAAACTAACCTCCAAATATTTAAAATCAATTAAATATTCCATTTCAAACGTTAAAATTTCTGGGTCGTCACATCCTCCCCCCTTAAAAGAATTTTGTCCCGAAATTACTAGTTAGGAAGAATGATCCTTAACCCGTTTACTATTTTCCCAAAACCTAGTAGTTTTATCAACTTATCAAAACAAATCCTTTATTTAAAACCCATTATTGATTCAACTATTCTCCAACTCCAATTATAAGTTCCAAACAACATTGTTTTCTTAAACAATTTAAATTTAAATTTAAATTCAAATTCTAAACTTCCAAAATTTCTCTAAATTTTTTCTAACTCCCTAAATTTTCGAAAAAATTTCGCCAGTGTCTTCTTTGCGCGTCTATCTCGGTACGACTACAAAATGGCACCACAGGCCCTCAGATTCCAAAAGAAAACAAAAAGCCAAGTGGCTGGACAAGAAAATCACCAAATTTCATATAGAAATTTAAATACATACCTTTTATCAAGCAATTCAAATTTATCTTTGAAAATCAAATCCCAATTCCATTTCCCTGTAACACACCTGTATATTCTGCTACCCATAATATCCAATTACAACATTCAAACTTATTTTACACATTCCTTTAAAAAAAATTCAATATATACTTCTTTTACCACCTTTACTTCATTATTGAAGTTATGTATTCATTTTCATTCAAATTTACATTTTCAATTTCATTTGAATTCAATTTACAATTTCAATTTATTTAGATTCAGTATAACTTCTGAATATTGAATTTTATCTTCCATTTATAACTGATTCATATCATTATTTTAATTTAGTTTCATTCACTAATTTACTTCAATTTCCAATTTGAAATCATTTGTCGGAAACAAAAAAATTTCAAAAAATTTCTAACTCCCAAAATTTTTGAAATTTTTGGCAGAGTCTCCTTTGTACGGAGGAGCTTTTGCAAGTTGACAAAAGATATAAATATATATACATCGACCCACCCGGTCGAAAAAACAAAAAAGTTCATATTTTCTATTTTTATTGCAATGGTAATTAAAACCTATTTATAGTAATTTGAATAAATTCAAATAAATTAAGTAGTGAAAAGATTTTTACCTGGATATAAATTGAATATGTGAAATTTAAGGAAACCATTAAATTGATTTAATGTAATAAAAGATTGTTCACAGTAATTGGGACAAATTAAGGAATTGTGTTAATGCAAGTTAATAATTTATAAACTTGTATGAATATTTCAATTTAATAAATTTACTAAAATGTAGGACTTAGTTATAAGTGAAGATTTATTGGTATGATAACATAAATCAATATAAATTGCCTAATTAAGTGGTTAATAAATTTATTTGGAAATCAAACTCATTTAAATGGTAAGAAATTATAATATGTTATTGATATAAACGTTACTTTAATGATTATTAATAAAGTAACGGAAGTGTAAATGAAAACTTAATACGAACATAAATTTATTTTAAGGAAACAAGAGATATATTGTACAAATTGATGAATTAGTATAAATTTAACGGTAATTGGAATAAATTAAGGAAATATGTTAATATAAGTTAATTATTAATAACTTGAAAGGAATTCCAACCAATTCAAGTTAAATGTTACACTTGGTTATAAATTGAATATAAGAGAACTAATATGAATATTGAATAAATTTTTGAAATAGTTTTTAATAAATGGTAATTGAGTAAAACCAGTGTTATGTAAGTAATTATAATATTGGTTTGTAAATAATGAACCTATAAAAGTGTGATGAAGAGTTAATGACAATAATTATTGTACGTTACTTATTTTATTAGTTTGATAAGTTTAATTTGAAGTCAATTTCAATTAATTCACTAAATTATTGCAGTTATGTAGAATAAATTGGTAAGTGAAGAATGTTGAATTCAATAAGATGTAACCAATGTAAAATTCCATTCATAATATGATAATATATGAAATAAAAAGAATGAAACCAAGATGAAATAATTAATTGAGATTTTAAATTTTAATTAATGAGTAAAATTGACAAAATTCCAATATAATTGAAATACAGTAATTATTGCAAATTAAATATGAAAATTGAAAAATATTAATGTAATGAAATATAAAACAATGTTAACTATGTTAGTTGAGTAATAATTGATTGAATATTAAGTTGTAATCGAATAAAATCAAATTTATTGGAATTAATTTGCAATTTATTGGATTAATTGCAGTTGACATTTGAACACTATATTTACTTGAATAATTGACACTAAATTGATATGTGAATTTGCTTTTAGTTATTATAAATATCTAAGGGATTAAAAATGACAAAAATCTACTAGTTTATAAATATTGAATTTAAAGGTGGTAAATTAATTATTAATTATTTAAAAAATGGAAAAATAGCCATTTTGGCCACTGACTCGGATTTCGATGAAACATGTTTCATCGGATCCGTAACAGTAAATTATTGTAGGGTTTCAAGTTTCGTAGCGATCGGACTTGTCGTTTGATCGTACGGACTCGAAACGCCTTGAAATCGAAATCGAAATCAATTTGAAAATATTGATTTCAGCATAACTTCTTCATACGATGGAATTTGGACGTGAAACTTTTTCCATCGCATTTAAAATATTTTAAAACACCTATTTTGATATATGGATTTACCCAATTTCGTTCCGGGGTCAGAACGGGCTTTTTGGGCCACGTTAGCGTTAGCGCGTATATCTATCAACCCGATTCATCTATTTTTTTTCAATTTGCCTATAAATATCCTGCTATAAACCCTAGCCTCCCTAATACTTAATTGTCTGTACATATATCTTCTTTCCAACTCCTCCTTTCCAATGGCTGCAAACTCTAGATCCAATTACAATTCAAAATCAAAGTCAAAAATTTAAATTCCTCGGAAAAATTTGAAAAAAATATATGTTGAAGCTCTCGACTAGATTAATTCACTGGTGGTGTTCGTTTTTCGATTCAGTTTGTCGTTTGACCGGTAAAAATCAGAGAAGTTTCGGCCGTTCATCATTGTCGAAATCAAAGTCGTCGGATCGGCGAACCCTTTCTGGGTTTGGAGAGGAAGCCAAGGGGATCACTTCTATATGATTGGTTTGTCGATTTGATGGCTAGATTGAGCTATTTAATTTGATTAGGGTTTTTGCTAGGTGGCGGCCATGGTATTTAGGGGCGTCGCGACCGTGGGTTTGTGGTCGGCCAGAGGTGGGAGGTTCGTGGTGAGGTCGGCGTCGACCACGGCTGGGGGAGGCACTCGGAAATCGCGGTCAAAGTTGAGGTTGCGTGCGTTGACTTGGGTTCGGCGTGCTCTGTAAATGGAAGAAACGCGTGAGAAGGAGGGAGAGTTGCAGTGACACGTGGCTAAGGTAGTAAATGTGTTCTATTTTTCTTTTTTTATTTTAATTGTTTTCAAGCACGTTTATTGTCATAACTTTTACATACGAATACCAATTCAAGCACGGTTTCTTTTGTTAGGATCGTATTGAAATTCCGGACTTGGTGACGCAGGTTTGGACGATTTTCGAGACGGTCAAATTTTTGGGTTTAAATTGAATTTAAATTCAATTTAAATTCAAAAGGTCAGTGTTTTAACCCACTCACAACTTCTAAGATTTCTTATGTTGGTTAAATTGATTTATGATGTGTTTAAAATTATTTATAGTTGTTTGACATATATTTCATCATTTTCTCAGTTAAATTGCATTCATTTAATTTACGCGTTCTTTAATTCATTATTGCATTTAAAACTGCCAGTTAATTGTTAATTAATTTATTCATTGCATTTAAAACTGCCAGTTAAAATTTTACTTAAATTTATTATTGCATATAAACTGCTAGTTAACTTTATTTATTATTTCATATAAACTATAGTTAAATAGTTATTTAATTCATTATTGAAAAATTAACTGTCGGTAATTAATTATTATTGATTGATGTGATTATTTGAATTGGATGATAAATTGATGAATGTTTGATGATTGATATGATGGATGAATGGATGTTGTATTTATATTGTATAAACTGCATGTTATTATGCATTTTCATTTCATTCGGGATTGCGGGTTGAAATGATATACAACCGCATTTTTATTTTTAAATTGCGGATTGAAATGATAAATATCCGTATCACTTGACCATAGGATAGAAAATTATATACAAGCACCGCGGTATATATATAAAATTATTTTTGAAATGATTTTTCTATGGTTTTGGAAAGGAATATACAGATTTTATAAATATTGATTTTTGATGTTATATAAACGTTAAATTTATTTTTGATTCTAACTATATATATATATGTATGTATGTATGCTTTCAAATATGAAATAAGCCCAATATTAAAGTTTGATTTTTTTATATAATATGGTTAAATGGATATTAATTGTTGATATTATATAAATTTTTATTTTAGTTAAATTCTTGAATTTAAGCTATGTATAAAAAATTTAATAAAAATAAGCTTAATAAATGGAGTTGATGGTTTATAGTATATGTTTAAGCACCTGTTTAAGATATTGTATATATAAAGTTTTAATGACTTAAGTAAAAATTTAAGTTGGAGAAAAATGTGAAAATGGATTTGAATTAAATTATTAAAGAATTATACCCGAATAAAATTGATTTAAAAATTTAATAAATATCGTTATTTTAAAGGGGTATGATTTTTTATAACTTGACTTCGGTTTAGAGGATTTAAATGAATATTATTAAGTTAAATTAAATTGAAGTATATTCTGTTATTGAAGTTTAAGGGTTTTACTTAAATAATATTTGTTTTATTAAGTAAACTTTTCAAATTTAAATAATAGAAATTGGATTTGATATATACTAAATTATCAAATAATCCATTTTGAAATAGTGGGATATTTAAAGATTGAAATATATGAACTATAAAAATTCAAGTTTTGAAATATAGAATATTTAAGCTTTGAAATATATGGGAATTTAAATGGTTTATTTGAAGGTTCAAAATTGATATTGAGAATTTATTTTGAAATTGAAAGAAGCTATTTTATTGTATAAAGTAATATAGTATTTAAACCATTAAGTGGTAAAGTTATGTTTTCAAAGCTATGGTTTCAAGGTATATAGATTTGAAAATGCTATGATTTTTGGAAAGATATATTTGAAATAAAATGATATCATGTGGATTTGGGTTTTAAAAATGGAAATGATATCGTATTTATACTCTCTGCCAACTTCGAAAACCACTTTAACAACCGTGTACGCGGTGGAGATTCCAGAATGAAGTAGGATGGTGGCGGCGTTTCCTTTGAGGAAAATACGTGGACCCAACTCCCGTGAGTTGGCATTAGGTGGCTAAAACATGAGCAATTCTCAGGCCAAGGGGGTTAGCGCCCTTTATCGGATACTCCTCTTCGATATTATACTCTGACTTTGGATTGATTCGGTGGCCACTTTTGATTTCTTGATTTTAGGGGGGAGTTTGTCCGAGGTGGGCGGTAGCTGCGGCTACACGTTACCACCAGCCCGGATGCGTAATTGGTATATCTAACCTGACATTGCCAAGTTGTGCCGTGTCACCTACCCTATCGCGCCTTGTACAAGTTTCTATTTGTGTCGTACCTATGGAGTATCCTCTGGTAGCCTCCCGATTAGGAGGTATTACGGTACTGTATAGACTATTGACATTATTTTGTGTTAAGGGCTACATGGGTAACCCCTTAACGCTATTAAAAAGTAAGTTTATTTTACAATTAGACACTATTATAATAGCGAAATATACTACATAGTGAATAGTTTAACGGATCCTTAAGAGATGTGAATCCCGAGCATCTTTTGAGTTACTGCACTCATATTTATTCCTGTTGGTTTAATTTACATAAGATCTTCTAGTTCTGACTCGAGTGTTTTGTCTTTTAAATTCGCTCGAGTCAGTCCGAGCGTTTCAGGATCGAAGACTTTGGCTCTGGAGGACGAAGACGGAGATTTCTATTATTATTATTATTTATTATATTCCACTATACTCATATTGTTCCACTGCATTGTTATTGGTATGTGTAACTCTGATATGTATTATATAAATATAATCAAATGTTTTTTTGTAAACAGATTTATAAACTGTATATTTGATTATTATATTTTATCCTTCCGCAGTGTGATTCTGTTTTGTTTTATTCCTTTCTCGTTTTTCTTATTTACCCCATAACAATCCGCCATTCCGGATGGTTTGAATTGGCACGTGTGTC
Source organism: Allium cepa (assembly GCA_030765085.1). NCBI lineage: Eukaryota > Viridiplantae > Streptophyta > Magnoliopsida > Asparagales > Amaryllidaceae > Allium > Allium cepa. The sequence continues at coordinate 55,819,580 of CM060943.1, read as the reverse complement.
GATTTAAACCATGCAAAAAGGCGGGATGTTACATCTGGCATCAGAGCTTTGGTTTAGCGATAAACCTTAGCTTTGTGGGGTCTGACTCTTTACTAATAGGGTAGTAATACCCTATGGGAGTCACTGAGTGTATATATATGAGAGAGCGTATTTGTTAGTGTTAAAAAAAGTTTTAATATTGTGTTAATTTGTTCCGTTTTGTATTTATAAATTCTGGTTGATGCATGGGAAGCTATGACATCAATAGGGATTTTTAAACACTTAATAGGACAGACCGACACAATATTTGTTTTAATATAGGTGAATGAAATAATTTTGCCTATTATATTTTCTATATATATATATAATAACTTTTTATAAAGATTATATTTGGTTGCAATATATTGGTTGTTAGGAATAAAATTTATAAATAATAGGTAAAATTAGATTGGAAAACAAATCAATGAAATTTGAAAATTTTAGAACTTAAGTCCGGGATTTTGAAAAATTGCTTTCAAAGGATTTTGAATTATAATAATAGTATTTAGAAATATTTTCTGATATAAATATTTCAATATAATTTGAAAGTATGGTTTAAAGAAATTCTGGAAAGAAATAAGTTGTACTCCCCTCTCTATCGCTGGAAAATAATTTCGGTGATGAGTGCACACATGATCGACATTCATTTTTGAGTTTCAAAGTGGGAAGGCCACTGTAGTAGTTTTACTACAGATTTATTTTAATAAACAAATATAAATTTTGAATTGTTTTAAATATAATTGGATATATAATTTGCAAGCATATGTTTATCTATTATTTTAAAATGATTTTGAATAAAGACCCGGTATTTAATTCCTAAGTATCCCTTAATAGTTTCAATTAAGGGTAGTAAAATGGAAGTTAATTATAATTGAAACCTCTAATTAAAATAAGAAATTAAATGATAGGTTATAAATGAAATAACAGGAAAGTTGAAATTTATAATCAATAAAAGCAAAGGATGTAATTATTGAACCTCTAAATTATTGAATATTAGACTAAATTAAAAGAAATAAGATAACTTTGTATAATTTTCAAATACATTCTTAAAGCATATATATAACTTACCATATAATAAAAGTTACAATGTTAATAAGAAAATGTAAGGGGAAATCTTACAAGTAAAGCTTGATGCAATGAAAGTATTCCATGAATTTGCTGGCATAAATGAGAATTTAATGTTATAAACTTAAGTTATAATTGAAATTTTACTATAAGCAAATATAATTAAAGGTAAGTATCACAAATAGATGATTATAAACTTAAGTAAATAAAATGGAAATACTAAGAAATTGAATGGGACATGAATACTATTGATAATTGAATGTAAATAAATGAAGTCATGCAATAGTAAATGAATGAATAATTATAATGAAAAAAAGGGGAACTGGCATGACCTGAGTTAGTGGAAATTAATAATTGTATGTAATAAGTGAAAATAAATGAATGTAATATAATAAAGAGAAATTTTAAGCTTAAGTAAATAAGTTGAAGTTATTTCTAAATAAAATTGAAAGAAATAAATGAAAATAGGAAGATAAACCGTTATATGAATGAAAAGAATCAAACAACAAATGTATGAATGGAATAAATAAGAATAGACTTAATCTATTGTTGGAATTGTTGTTTTTTGTGGTTTGTGTTGGTTGGGTAAGGAAACTTTAATCTTGTTGGGATGGATGAATAATCCATTTTGTTTTATCTAAGACTGTTGAGTTAATGATGCACTTGATAATTTATTTTTCATTCCGTACAATTTAAAGTTTTGAACCCAAACAACTATTTGTTTTGTTTTTCTTGAATAGGTACGTTTTCAGATTTCGATTTATAGCGTTATTATATTGTTTTCCCAGGTTGGGATATATATTATTTTGATAAATATATGTTGTATATTATTATATTTGATATTATATTTTCTCCCAAGCCACTCCGTACAAAGGAGACTCTGCCAAAATTTTCCGTAAAATTTTGGACTTAGAAAATATTTCGAAAATGTTTTCCAACTATATTAATTTAAGTATAAAAAGATATAATGATTCTAAATTTGGATATTCTAATTAAAGTAACAAATGTTGTAAATTTAATTGTTTATAAAGTTAGTGTTTGAATAAGATATATAGATTTCTTAATTCTTCTTTCCCCTTCTTTTTCCTTTTCGGGGACGAAAAGTTTTGAGTGGGGGAGAGCGTAACGACCCGTGAATTTCGACAATTAAATTTGTTTGTTAAGTAAGATTTTGTAAGTAAAATTAGTAGAAATATAAAGGTGATAAATTAATATTGGAATGAACGCTAAATGAAGATATAGCAATGGTAATTAAAACTTATTTATAGTAATTTGAATAAATTCAAATAAATTAAGTAGTGAAAAGATTTTTACCTGGATATAAATTGAATATGTGAAATTTAAGGAAAGTATTAAATTGATTCAATGTAATAAAAGGTTGTTGACAGTAATTGGGACAAATTAAGGAATTGTGTTAATGCAATTTAATAATTTATAAACTTGAATGAATATTTCAATTTAATAAATTTATTAAAATTTAGGACTTAGTTATAAGTGTAGATTTATTGGTATGATAACAAATCAGTATAAATTGCCTAATTAAGTGGCCAATAAATTTATTTGGAAATCAAACTCATTTAAATGGCAAGAAATTATAATATGTTATTGATATAAACGTTACTTTAATGATTATTAATAAAGTAACGGAAGTGTATATGAAAACTTAATAAAAACATAAATTTATTTTAAGGAAACAAGAGATATATTGTACAAATTGATGAATTAGTATAAATTTAACGGTAATTGGAATAAATTAAGGAAATATGTTAATATAAGTTAATTATTAATAACTTGAAAGGAATTCCAACCAATTCAAGTTAAATTACACTTGGTTATAAATTGAATATAAGGGAAACAATATGAATATTGAATAAATTTTTTAAATAGTTTGTAATAAATGGTAATTGAGTAAAACCAGTGTTATGTAAGTAATTATAATATTGGTTTGTAAATAATGAACCTATAAAAGTGTGATTAAGAGTTAATGACAATAATTATTGTACGTTACTTATTTTATTAGTTTGATAAGTTTAATTTGAATTCAATTTCAATTAATTCACTAAATTATTGCAGTTAATGTGGAATAAATTGGTAAGTGAAGAATGTTGAATTCAATAAGATGTAACCAAGGTAAAATTCCATTCATAATATGATAATATATGAAATAAAAAGAATAAAACCAAGATGAAATAATTAATTGAGATTTTAAATTTTAATTAATGAGTAAAATTGACAAAATTCCAATATAATTGAAATACAATAATTAATGCAAATTAAAGATGAAAATTGGAAAATATTAATGTAATGAAATATAAAACAATGTTATAATTGATTGAATATTAAGTTGTAATCGAATAAAATCAAATTTATTGGAATTAATTTGCAATTTATTGGATTAATTGCAGTTGGCATTTGAACACTATATTTACTGGAATAATTGACACTAAATTGATATGTGAATTTGCTCTTATTTATTATAAATATCTAAGGGATTAAAAATGACAAAAATCTACTAGTTTATAAATATTGAATTTAAAGGTGGTAAATTAATTATTAATTTATTTAAAAAATGGAAAAATAGTCATTTTGGCCACTGACTCGGACTTCGACGAAACAAGTTTCATCGGATCCGTAACAGTAAATTATTGTAGGGTTTCAAGTTTCGTAGCGATCGGACTTGCCGTTTGATCGTACGGACTCGAAATGCCTTGAAATCGAAATTGAAATCAATTGAAATCAATTTGAAAATATTGATTTCATCATAACTTCTTCATACGATGGAATTTGGATGTGAAAATTTTTCCATCGCGTTTAAAATATTTTAAAACACCTATTTTGATATATGGATTTACCCAATTTCGTTCCGGGGTCAGAACGGGCTTTTTGGGCCATGTTAGCGTTAGCGCGTATATCTATCAACCCGATTCATCTATTTTTTTTCAATTTGCCTATAAATATCCTGCTATAAACCCTAGCCTCCCTAATTCTCAATTGTCTGTACATATATCTTCTTTCCAACTCCTCCTTTCCAATGGCTGCAAACCCTAGATCCAATTACAATTCAAAATCAAAGTCAAAAATTTAAAGTCCTCGGAAAAATTTGAAAAAAATATATGTTGAAGCTCTCGACTAGAGTAATTCATTGGCGGTGTTCGTTTTCCGATTCAGTTTGTCATTTGACCAGTAAAAATCAGAGAAGTTTCGGCCGTTCATCATCGTCGAAATCAAAGTCGTCGGATCGGCGAATCCTTTCTGGGTTTTGGAGAGGAAGCCGAGGGTATCTCGTCTATATGATTATTTTGTCGATTTGATGGCTGGATTGAGCTATTTAATTCGATTAGGGTTTTTGCTAGGTGGCGGCCGGTGGTGTTTAGGGGCGTCGCGGCCGAGGGTTTGGGTCGGCCAGAGGTGGGAGGTTCGTGGTGAGGTCGGCGTCGACCACTGCTGGGAGAGGCACTCGGAAATCGCGGTCAAAGGTGAGGTTGTATGCGTTGACTTGGGTTCGGCGTGCTCTGTAAATGGAAGAAACGCGTGAGAGGGAGGGAGAGTTGCAGTGACACGTGGCTAAGGTAGTAAATGTGTTCTATTTTTCTTTTTTTTATTTTATTTGTTTTCAAGAACGTTTATCGCCATAACTTTTACATACGAATGCCATTTCACGCGCAGTTTCTTTTTTAGGATCGTATTGAAATTCCAGACTTGATGACGCTGGTTTGGACGAATTCCGAGACGGTCAAATTTTTGGGTTTAAATTGGATTTAAATTCAATTTAAATTCAAAAGGTGAGTGTTTTAACCTACTCACAACTTCTAAGATTTCTTATGTTGGTTAAATTGATTTATGATGTGTTTAAAATTTTATTTATAGCTGTTTGGCATATAGTTCATCATTTTAACAGTTAAATTGCATTCATTTAATTTATGCGTTATTTAATTCATTATTGCATTTAAAACTGCCAGTTAATTGTTAATTAATTTATTCATTGCATCTAAAACTGCCAGTTAAAATTTTACTTAAATTTATTATTGCATATAAACTGCTAGTTAAATTTATTTATTATTGCATATAAACTATAGTTAAACAGTTATTTAGTTCATTATTGAAAAATTTACTGTCAGTGATTAATTCTTATTGATTGATGTGATTGTTTGAACTGGATGATAAATTGATGAATATTTGATGATTGATATGATGGATGAATGGATGATGTATTTATTTTGTATAAACTGCAAGTTATTATGCATTTTCATTTCATTCGGGATTGCGGTTTAAATGATATACAACCGTATTTTTATTTTTAAATTGCGGATTGAAATGATAAATATCCGTATCACTTGATCATAGGATAAAAAATTATATATAGGCACCGCGGTATATATATAAAATTATTTTTGAAATGATTTTTCTATGGTTTTGGAAAGGAATATACGGATTTTATAAATATTGATTTTTGATGTTATATAAACGTCAAATTTTTTGATTCTAACTATATATATAAGTAGCTTTGAAATATGAAATAATCCCAATATTAAAGTTTGATTTTTTTATATAATATGGTTAAATGGATATTAATTGTTGATATTATATAAATTTTATTTTAGTTAAATTCTTGAATTTAAGCTATGTATAAAATTTTTAATAAAAATAAGCTTAATAAATGGAGTTGATGGTTTGTAGTATATGGTTAAGTACATGTTTAATATATTGTATATATAAAGTTTTAATGACTTAAATAAAAATTTAAGTTGGAGAAAAATGTGAAATTGATTTGAATAAAATTATTGAAGAATTATACCCGAATAAAATTAATTTAAAATTTAATAAAAATCGTTGTTTTAAAGGGGTATGATTTTTTATAACTTGACTTCGGTTTAGAGGATTTAAATGAATATTATCAAGTTAAATTAAATTGAAGTATATTCTGTTATTGATGTTTAAGGGTTTTACTTAAATAATATTTGTTTTATTAAGTAAACTTTTCAAATTTAAATAATAGAAATTGGATTTGATATATATTAAATTATCAAAGAATCCATTTTGAAATAGTGGGATATTTAAAGATTGAAATATATGAACTATAAAAATTCAAGTTTTGAAATATAGAATATTTAAGCTTTGAAATATATGGGAATTTAAATGGTTTATTTGGAGGTTCAAAATTAATATTGAGAATTAATTTTGAGATTGAAAGAAGTTATTTTATTGTATAAAGTAATATAGTATTTAAACCATTAAGTGGTAAAGTTATGTTTTCAAAGCTATGGTTTCAAGGTATATAGATTTGAAAATGCTATGATTTTTGGAAAGATATATTTGAAATAAAATGAAATCATATGGATTTGGGTTTTAAAAATGGAAATGATATCGTATTTATATGGTTTTGAAATGTATATTTTATTCTGGTTTTTAAAGTATAAATTGTTTTGAAATAACCGCAGTGTTATAATAACGTTTGGTTGTTAAAGAGACCGGGATTGGAAGTTGTCATACTCTCTGCCAACTCCGAAAACCACTTTAACAACCGTGTACGCGGTGGAGATTACAGAATGAAGTAGGATGGTGGCAACGTTTCCTTTGAGGTAAATACGTGGACCCGACTCCCGTGAGTTGGCATAAGGTGGCTAAAACAGGAGCGATTCTCGGGCCAAGGGGGTTAGCACCCTTTATCGGATACTCCTCTTCTATATTATACTCTGACTTTGGATTGATTCGGTGGCCACTTTTGATTTCTTGATTTTAGGGGTGAGTTTGTCCGAGGTGGGCGGTAGCTGCGGCTACGCGTTACCACTAGCCCGGATGCGTAATTGGTATATCTACCATGGCATGGCCTAGTTGTGCCGTGTCACTGACGCAGCGGATAATATGAAAAGTAGATGATACGGTGAAAGTAGCAATCGGTGGATTGATGAATACTGAAATGCCCAAATTCGCTGATCCGAAGATACCGAATTCTAGCTATCCTCGTCACGTTGATCGCGCACGATACCGTGAAAGAAGATCTTCAATTCTTCAAGCGTTGATCAAGCGCACTTGATTCCGCGAATCGGCTCAACAATCGTTGATTCGAGCGCACTCGAATACCCGAAAGTGGAGATAGGTGATTACACTCAACTACCAATTTAGATGAAAGCACACAGCAATCAACAAGAAATTTTATTCAAAAAATCAACCACTCAAAATGTACAACACACTCCCTATTTATAGCATTTTCAACCCAGACCCTTAAGTCGTTGCCGACCTAGTACCCTACGACTCACGACTCATCCTTAGGTCATACGCGACCTAACACATCACATATATACACGACTCAAAGCAATTACATCTCAATAGCCTTCGGCCGACTCATCGACATACCGACCTACGACTTAGATAACATAGGTGCAACGACTTAAAAAAAATACAACATAACGTCACACTATACAACATAAACGACTCAAGAAACAACGACTTAGAAACACACGACTCAACACTTAAGTCGTAGACGACTTAAAACACACAGCTTATCAGTAACAAATGACTCACGACTTAAGTACTTATGACATAACATTCAAACGACTCAAGCTCCATGCGACATCCCTCTCTTGTGTCCTGTTAAGTCGTGAATGACTTAGCGCCTCTTCCTTAGGTCGTGACCCGTTAGGTCGTGGCCGACCTTCTTTAACTCGTGAACCGTTGGAGTTAAGTCGTGAACTTGGTACAATTTCCCCCTCTGGCCTCCAGTTAGGTCGGGAACGACCTATAGTCTCCATCTTAAGTCGTGGACGACCTATCACTTCCTCCTTAAGTCGTGTACGACTTATCCCCTGAGCTGCATCATCCTCCCCTGGTTGAGAAAAATTCGTCCTCGAATTTGTAAATTCTTCCACATCAGATTGTTCATCTCCATAATATGGTATAAGATGCTTAACATTGAACACGTCAGAAGTGTACACATCCTCCGGCAGCTTCAACTTATAAGCATTTTCATTAATCCGTTTCACAACTTCTACAGGACCAATTTTTCTGGCTTTCAACTTGTTATAAGCGCCTAATGGAAAACGGTCCTTGGTTAACACAGCGTAAACCAAATCACCTTCGTTAAATTCAACACTTCGTCGCTTCAAATCTGCAGTTCGCTTATACTTCTCATTTGCTTTCTCCAATCGCTCCTGAACGATTTTATGACATTCAGTCAACTCATCAACAAAGTCTACAGCTCTTTTAACCGTCCACTTCGGTTGTGGCACTACCGTTAGGTCCAATGGTCCCCTGGGTAGATTTGAATATACAATCTGAAATGGACTGTAACCTGTGCTTCTATTAACCGCATGATTATGTGCAAACTCTGCTTGGCATAACTTCATATCCCAACTTTTCAAATTATCCTTCACAAGACATCGCAACAAATTTCCCAACGATCTGTTAACAACTTCGGTCTATCCATCTGTCTGCGGATGATAAGCGCTGCTAAAGTTTAACTTTGTTCCCACCATCTTCCACAAACTTAGCCAAAAATGACTTAAAAATCTGGTATCCCTATCCGAAACGATAGATTCTGGTAACCCATGAAGTCTATAGATCTATTTGAAATATAACTGAGCAACATGAACAGCATCCGCCGTCTTCTTACAAGCAATAAAATGTGACATTTTCGAAAATCTGTCTATCACAACAAATATAGAATCATTCCCCCTTTGAGTTCTAGGCAAACCCAAAATGAAATCCATGCGGATATCAACCCACGGTTTAGTCGGTACGGGTAACGGCATATACAGTCATGCATTTGTCGCTGTTCCCTTCGAAACCTGACAGATATGACATCTCTCCACAAACCTTTCAACCTCTCTCCTCATTGACGGCCAAAAATAAGATTGAGAAATCAAATACAATGTACAATCACGGCCCACATGTCCTTCCTCGTGCAACTCCTTGATAATCTTCATTCTCAAACTGCTATCTGGTATACATAATCGATTCCCCTTGAATAAGAATCCATCAACCAACACAAATTCATCAGTATCTCCATCCTTAACTTTCTCAACGAACTTTGCAAAGTAAGGATCCTCCTCAAACAACTCTGGCAATAATTCGAATCCTGTCACTTCAACCTTTAACGTTGTCAACAAGTGATTCCTCCTGCTCAAAGCATCAGCCACACGATTCGTCACCCCTGATTTGTGCTTAACAACAAAGGTAAACTGCTGTAAATAGGCAATCCACGATGCATGTCTTGCTGAAATCTTGTCTTGCCCTTGTAAATGCTTCAACGCCTCGTGATCAGTGTAAAGAACAAACTCTTTCTGAAATAGATAATGCCTCCAGTGTTTAACAGCTTGCACAACAGCATAGAATTCTACATCATATGTACTATATCTCATCTTTGCCCCTGATAACTTCTCACTGAAATATGCAATAGGACGCCCCTTCTGACTCAACACCCCTCCGATTCCAACCTTAGATGCATCAGTGTGTAGCTCAAACAACAACTGAAAATCTGGTAATACAAGAATTGGTGCTGTCGTCAAAAGTTCTTTGATTCGTTCAAAAGCAACCCCTGCTTCCTCCGACCAAGAAAACTGCTTCCCTTTCATACAATCAGTAATTGGTGCCGTCACGCTACTGAAGTGTGGAATGAACCTTCGGTAGAATGATGCCAATCCATGAAAACTTCTAACTTCAGTGATAGTTCTGGGTTGTGGCCAATTTCTAATAGCCTCAACTTTACTTTGATCCACCTGGATACCCTTCTCAGATACAACATATCCAAAAAATAAAACACTTCGAGTCATGAACACACATTTCTTCGTAGCAGCATAAAATTGCTCTTTACGAAGAATAATTAACACTTTCTGCAAATGCTGAATATGCTCCTCTATGCTCGCACTATAAATCAGAATATCATCAAAGTAAACAACTACAAACTTCCCAATGTACGGTCTGAAAATTTGATTCATCACCCTCATAAATGTACTTGGCGCATTCGATAGACCAAACGGCATAACCAGCCATTCGTATAAACCTTCCCTCGTCTTGAATGCGGTCTTCCATTCGTCTCCCGGTCTAATTCGAATCTGATGATATCCGCTCTTCAAATCAATCTTCGAAAATATAACAGCTCCACTTAACTGATCTAGCAAATCATCCAACCTTGGCATAGGAAATCTGTAGCGAACAGTAATCTTGTTCAAAGCTCTACTATCGGTACACATTCTCCATGTTCCATCCTTCTTTGGCACCAATAAAGCTGGTACTGCACAAGGACTCAAGCTTTCCTAAACACGCCCCTGTTCTAACAATTCTTCCACTTGCCTTCGCAACTCTTCATGTTCCTTCGGACTCATCCGATAATGTGGTCTATGCGGTAAAACTGCTCCCGGAACAAGATCGATTTGATGTTGAATGTCTCTCAGTGGCGGTAACTCCTTAGGCAACTCTTCTGGAAATACATCCTCAAATTCTTTCAAAACTGGCTTCGCTTCTTCTGGAATTTCAACCCCTTCACTGCACTCTCACCCAATCAATAAAAAAACTTCAGGCTCCTCTTCAACTTCCTTGACAAACTCCTTCAATGATAGCAAAGTTTTCAGCTCTTCAATCTCCTCCAACTTGCTTTCCTTCTGTTGTTGCTTCTTGGGAACTAAAGTGATTTTAGTACCTTCAAACATGAAACTATAGCTATTAGCACGACCATCATGTTGCACTGCTCTATCAAACTGCCATGGTCTGCCCAACAACAGATGACACACATCCATGTCCACAACGTCACACCAAATTTCGTCTTTGTATTTCTTCCCAATTGAAAAATTCACACAAGCCCTTCGACACACCTTCACTTCACCACCCTTCCTCAACCAAGCTAACTTGTAAGGTTTCGGATGTTTCTCAGTCTTCAATGCCAACTTCTTCACAGCCTCTGTGGAAATAGTATTATCACAACTTCCAGCATCAATAACAAACTTGCAAACCTTCCCCAGAATAGTGCATGTCGACTGAAAAATATTGCTTCTCAACCAACTAGAATCATCCTCTTGCTTTGGTGTAAGACAAGACCTCCTCATCATCAAATTACAACCCTCATCCCCGGACAACTCTTCTTCCTCCTCAACTAGTCGTGAATTGGTACATTCAACTTCTACATCTTCATCTTCAACTTCAGCTATCATTGCTCGCTTCTTCGGCTTCGGACATTCATTGCTTTTGTGACCCAACTCCTGGCAATTGTAACATTTGAAACCACTGTTAACCTTCGCCTTCTCACCCTCCTTCACAACTGGTTTTGTAACAGCTTTAGGAACATTAGAACTTCCGCTAACACCCTTCACTTGATTATTGGAATTAGTAAACACACCACCTCCACGCCTTCCCTGCTTTTCCTAAGCCAACGCCTTCTGATGTGCTTCTGCTACTGATCTAGGATCAAACATATTAACCATATCCTGGATCTGCATTCTCAGCCCTCCAACAAATCTCGCAGTCAACTGTTCTTCTGTCTCCATAATATCGTTTCGAGCAATCAGTTGATAAAATTCATCAGCATAATCATTAACTGATTTCGTCCCCTGCCTTAGATTCTGCAATCTCTGGTACATAAGTGATTGATAGTTGTAAGGTAAAAATGTAGCTCTCATCAACTTCTTCATCTTCTCCCAAGACTCAACCTTTGACTTCCCCATTCTCTCTCTCGTAAGTTTAGTTTGCTGCCACCACGCCAAAGCTCTTCCCCTCAACCTAGTAGCAACCAACTTCACTCGACGACTCTCCGGAATCTCCTTGAAATCAAAGATCTCTTCAACATTTGACAACCAATCTAAGAACTCTCCAGCTACCATCCCACCTTTAAATTCAGGAATTTCCATCTTCATACCCGATTCTCATCGACGATCATCCTCAACATCCCGGTAAGAATTTCGAACTTGGTCTCGATCTCGATAATGAATGCTAGCTCTATCACCCTCTTCATCAAAATCAAAAGTACGTCTATATCGATCTCGACCATCAACATCCCTTCGATCATGCATGTCTCTTCTACCATGTCTCTCTTCATCTCTATATGGCTCATTTTCAAACTCTCGCGGAGTTCTCCTCTCTTCATGTCCATAGTCATAGTGATCTCTCCTCGATGAAATTGATGTTTCTCTTCTATCTCTAAAAGATTGCGGTGATACCCTCCTCGCTTCCGTAACCGATGGCGAAACTCGGTTTCCTCCATGGTTCGAGATTGGTGATCTCCTCCTTTGAGTTTGATTCAAATCATTCATCAATTTCTCTAACTTTCCAATGCCTTCATCAAATTTCTCATTAATGCGTTGTTCCATTAGCTCGGTTTCTTCTCTTCTATACAAAGCTTCAACATTTTGATGGCGGTTAGCTCTCCTTGGTGGCATGGTTGAACTTCAACACAAACACTTCAAAACTTCTCAAATCTTCAACTCAAGTCAAACAAGCACGGCTCCAACTTCTAGCTCGGGCTCAACACTTCAACAAGATGAACTTCAACTTCAAAGTTATGCTCGGCCTTCAAACACTTCTCTCAAAGTGATGCACGGCTCTACCCAACTCGGCTCAAACTCAAACACCTTTCCAACTTTGATCCAAAATGAAATGGATCGAAAGTTCTCCTCTTGTTGCAACTTCAAGATGAACACGAGGAACAACAACTTCAAACTTCAACTTCAAAAATTGGCTCCAAGTCTCGGCTTAGCTATGATTGGCTAAGTCTAGCTCTGATACCAAAACTGACGCAGCGGATAATACGAAAAGTAGATGAAACGGTGAAAGTAGCAATCGGTGGATTGATGAATACTGAAATGCCAAATTCGTTGATCCGAAGATACCGAATTCTAGCTATCCTCGTCACGTTGATCGCGCACGATATTGTGAAAGAAGATCTTCAATTCTTCAAGCGTTGATCAAGCGCACTTGATTCCGTGAATTGGCTTCAACAATCGTTGATTCGAGCGCACTCGAATACCCGAAAGTGGAGATAGGAGATTACACTCAACTACCAATTTAGATGAAAGCACACAGCAATCAACAAGAAATTTTATTCAAAAAATCAACCACTCAAAATGTACAACACACTCCCTATTTATAGCATTTTCAACCCAGACCCTTAAGTCGTTGCCGACCTAGTACCCTATGACTCACGACTCATCCTTAGGTCGTACGCAACCTAACACATCACATATATACACGACTAAAAGCAATTACATCTCAACAGCCTTCGGCCGACTCATCGACATACCGACCTACGACATAGATAACATAGGTGCAACGACTTAAAAAAAATACAACATAACGTCACAATGTACAACATAAACGACTCAAGAAACAACGACTTAGAAACACACGACTCAACACTTAAGTCGTAGACGACTTAAAACACACGGCTTATTAGTAACAAATGACTCACGACTTAAGTACTTACGACATAACATTCAAATGACTCAAGCTCCATGCGGCATCCCTCTCTTGTGTCCTGTTAAGTCGTGAATGACTTAGCGCCTCTTCCTTAGGTCGTGACCCGTTATGTCGTGGCTGACCTTCTTTAACTCGTGAACCGTTGGAGTTAAGTCGTGAACTTGGTACAATTTTCCCCTCTGGCCTCCAGTTAGGTCGGGAACGACCTATACTCTCCATCTTAAGTCATGGACGACCTATCACTTCCTTCTTAAGTCATGCACGACTTATCCCCTGAGCTGCATCAGTCACCTACCCTATCGCGCCTTGTACGAGTTTCTTTTTGTGTCGTACCTATGGAGTATCCTGTGGTAGCCTCCCTATCAGGAGGTATTACGGTACTATATAGACTATTGGCATTATTTTGTGTTAAGGGCTATATGGGTAACCCCTTAACACTATTAAAAAGTAAGTTTATTTTACAATTAGACACTATTATAATACTGAAATATACTACATAGTGAATAGTTTAACGGATCCTTAAGAGATGTGAATCCCGAGCATCTTTTGAGTTACTGCACCCATATTTATTCCTGTTGATTTAACTTACATAAGATCTTTTAGTTCTAACTCGAGTATTTCGTCTTTTCAATTCGCTCGGGTCAGTCCGAGCGTTTCAGGATCAAAGACTTTAGCCCTGGAGGGTGAAGACGGAGATTTCTATTATTATTATTTATTATATTCCACTATACTCATATTGTTCCGCTGCATTGTTATTGGTATGTGTAACTCTGATATGTATTATATAAATATAATCAATTTTTTTTTGTAAGCAGATTTATAAACTGTATATTTCATAATTATACTTTATCCTTCCGCTATGAGATTCTGTTTTGTTCTATTCCTTTCTCGTTTTTCTTATTTACCCCATAACAATCCACCATTCCGGATGGTTTGAATTAGCACGTGTGTCTATTTAAACCATGCGAAAAGGCGGGATGTTACATCTGGCATTAGAGCTTTGGTTTAGCGATAAACCTTAACTTTGTGGGGTCTGACTCTTTACTAATAGGGAAGTAACACCCTATGGGAGTCGCTGAGTGTATATATATGAGAGAGCGTATTTGTTAGTGTTAAAAAAGTTTTAATATTGTGTTAATTTATTCCGTTTTGTATTTATAAATTCTGGTTGATGCATGGGACGCTATGACATCAATAGGGATTTCTAAACACTTAATAGGACAGACCGACACAATATTTGTTTTAATATAGGTGAATGAAATAATTTTGCCTATTATATTTTCTATATATATAAAATAAATTTTTATAAAGATTATATTTGGTTGCAATATATTGGTTGTTAGGAATAAAATTTATAAATAATAGGTAAAATTAGATTGGAAATCAAATCAATGAAATTTGGAAATTTTAGAACTTAAGTCCGGGATTCTGAAAAATTGCTTTCAAAGGATTTTGAAATATAGAAATATTTTCTGATATAAATATTTCAATATAATTTGAAAGTATGGTTTAAAGAAATTCTGGAAAGAAATAAGTTGTACTCCCCTCTCTGTCGCTGGAAAATAATTTCGGTGATGAGTGCACGCATGATCGACATTTATTTTCGAGTTTCGAAGTGGGAAGGTCGTTGTAGTAGTTTTACTACAGATTTATTTTAATAGACAAATATAAATTTTGAATTGTTTTAAATATAGTTGGATATATAATTTGCAAGCATATGTTTATCTATTATTTTAAAATGATTTTGAATAAAGACCCGGTATTTAATTCCTAAGTATCCGTTAATAGTTTCAATTAAGGGGAGTAAAATGGAAGTTAATTATAATTGAAACCTCTAATTAAAATAAGTCATTAAATGATAGGTTAAAAATGAAATAACAGGGAAGTTGAAATTTGTAATCAATAAAAGAAAAGGATATAATTATTGAACCTCTAAATTATTGAATATTAGACTAAATTAAAAGAAATGAGATAAATTTGTATAATTTTCAAATGCATTCTTAAAGCATATACATAACTTACCATATAATAAAAGTTACAATGTTAATAAGAAAATGTAAGGGGAAATCTTACAAGTAAAGCTTGAGGTAATGAAAGTATTCGATGAATTTGCTGGCATAAATGAGAATTTAATGTTATAAACTTACGTTATAATTGAAATTTTACTATAAGCAAATTTAATTAAAGGTAAGTATCACAAATAGATGATTATAAACTTAAGTAAATAAAATGGAAATACTAAGAAATTGAATGGGACATGAATACTATTGATAAATGAATGTAAATAAATGAAGTCATGCAATAATAAATGAATGAATAATTATAATGAAAAAAAGGGGAACTGGTATGACCTGAGTTAGTGGAAATGAATAATTGTAAGTAATAAGTGAAAATAAATGAATGTAATATAATAAAGAGAAATTTTAAACTTAAGTAAATAAGTTGAAGTTATTTCTAAATAAAATTGAAAGAAATAAATGAAAATAAGAAGATAAACCGTTATATGAATGAAAAGAATCAAACAACAAATGTACGAATGGAATAAATAAGAATAGATTTAATCTATTGTTGGAATTGTTGTTTGTTGTGGTTTGTGTTGGTTGGGTAAGGAAACTTTAATCTTGTTGGGATGTATGAATAACCCATTTTGTTTTATCTAAGACTGTTGAGTTAATGATGCACTTGATAATTTATTTTTCATTCCGTACAATTTAAAGTTTTGAACCCAAACAACTATTTGTTTTGTTTTGCTTGAATGGTTGATTTGTATTTGTTGTGTATACTTTTTGTTGAAATTGATGGTTGTTGTATTGATTTGTTAGTGATTGAAACAACCTTAAATATTTCATTTATACAATCGTTAAACTTTTTGGATTATACAAGTGAAATACAGGTTATGGAAGCAATTGCTACTGCTTTTGGTTCCATAAAATAAGCGTAATTTTTCCGACAAATAGGTACATTTTCGGATTTCGATTTATAGCGTTATTATATTGTTTTCCAGAGTTGGGATATATATTATTTTGGTAAATATATGTTATATATTATTATATTTGATATTATATTTTCTCCCGAGCCTCTCCGTACAAATGAGACTTTGCCAAAAAATTTCGTAAAATTTTGGACTTAGAAAACATTTCGAAAATGTTTTCCAACTTTATTAATTTAAGTATAAAAAGATATAATGATTGTAAATCTGGATATTCTAATTAAAGCAACAAATGTTGTAAATTTAATTGTTTATAAAGTTAATGTTTGAATAAGATATATAGATTTCTTAATTCTTCTTTCCCCTTCTTTTTCCTTTTCGGGGACGAAAAGTTTTGAGTGGGGGAGAGTGTAACGACCCGTAAATTTCGACAATTAAATTTGTTAGTTAAGTAAGATTTTGTAAGTAAATTAGTAGAAATATAAAGGTGATAAACTAATATTGGAATGAATGCTAAATGAAGATATAGCAATGGTAATTAAAACCTATTTATAGTAATTTGAATAAATTCAAATAAATTAAGTAGTGAAAAGATTTTTACCTGGATATAAATTGAATATGTGAAATTTAAGGAAAGTATTAAATTGATTTAATGTAATAAAAGATTGTTGACAGTAATTGGGACAAATTAAGGAATTGTGTTAATGCAAGTTAATAATTTATAAACTTGAATGAATATTTCAATTTAATAAATTTATTAAAATGTAGGACTTAGTTATAAGTGTAAATTTATTGGTATGATAACAAATCAGTATTGCCTAATTAAGTGGTCAATAAATTTATTTGGAAATCAAAATCATTTAAATGGTAAGAAATTATAATATGTTATTGATATAAACGTTACTTTAATGATTATTAATAAAGTAACGGAAGTGTAAATGAAAACTTAATAAAAACATAAATTTATTTTAAGGAAACAAGAGATATATTGTACAAATTGATGAATTAGTATAAATTTAACGGTAATTGGAATAAATTAAGGAAATATGTTAATATAAGTTAATTATTAATAACTTGAAAGGAATTCCAACCAATTCAAGTTAAATGTTACACTTGGTTATAAATTGAATATAAGAGAACTAATATGAATATTGAATAAAATTTTGAAGTAGTTTGTAATAAATGGTAATTGAGTAAAACCAGTGTTATGTAAGTAATTATAATATTGGTTTGTAAATAATGAACCTATGAAAGTGTGATTAAGAGTTAATGACAATAATTATTGTACGTTACTTATTTTATTAGTTTGATAAGTTTAATTTGAACTCAATTTCAATTAATTCACTATATTATTGAAGTTAATGTGGAATAAATTGGTAAGTGAAGAATGTTGAATTCAATAAGATGTAACCAATGTAAAATTCCATTCATAATATGATAATATATGAAATAAAAAGAATGAAACCAAGATGAAATAATTAATTGAGATTTTAAATTTTAATTAATGAGTAAAATTGACAAAATTCCAATATAATTGAAATACAGTAATTAATGCAAATTTAAGATGAAAATTGGAAAATATTAATGTAATGAAATATAAAACAATGTTAACTATGTTAGTTGAGTAATAATTGATTGAATATTAAGTTGTAATCAAATAAAATCAAATTTATTGGAATTAATTTGCAATTTATTGGATTAATTGCAGTTGACATTTGAACACTATATTTACTGGAATAATTGACACTAAATTGATATGTGAATTTGCCTTTAGTTATTATAAATATCTAAGGGATTAAAAATGACAAAAATCTACTAGTTTATAAATATTGAATTTAAAGGTGGTAAATTAATTATTAATTTATTTAAAAAATGGAAAAATAGCCATTTTGGCCACTGACTCGGATTTCGACGAAACAAGTTTTATCAGATCCGTAACAGTAAATTATTGTAGGGTTTCAAGTTTCACAGCGATCGGACTTGTCGTTTGATCGTACAGATTCGAAATGTCTTGAAATCGAAATTGAAATCAATTTGAAAATATTGATTTCAGCATAACTTCTTCATACGATGGAATTTGGACGTGAAACTTTTTCCATCACGTTTAAAATATTTTAAAACACCTATTTTGATATATGAATTTACCCAATTTCATTCCGGGTTCAGAACGGGCTTTTTGGGCCACGTTAGCGTTAGCGCGTATATCTATCAACCCGATTCATCTATTTTTTTCAATTTGCCTATAAATATCTTGCTATAAACCCTAGCCTCCCTAATTCTCAATTGTCTGTATATATATCTTCTTCCCAACTCCTCCTTTCCAATGGCTGCAAACCCTAGATCCAATTACAATTCAAAATCAAAGTCAAAAATTTAAAGTCCTCGGAAAAATTTGAAAAAAATATATGTTGAAGCTCTCGACTAGAGTAATTCACTGGTGGTGTTCGTTTTCCGATTCAGTTTGTCGTTTGACCGGTAAAAATCAAATAAGTTTCGGCCGTTCATCATCGTCGAAATCAAAGTCGTCGGATCGGCGAACCCTTTCTGGGTTTTGGAGAGGAAGCCGAGGGGATCACATCTATGTGATTGGTTTGTCGATTTGATGGCTGAATTGAGCTATTTAATTCGATTAGTGTTTTTGCTAGGGGCGGCCGGTGGTGTTTAGGGGCGTCGCGACCGGGGGTTTGTGGTCGGCCGGAGGTGGGAGGTTCGTGGTGAGGTCGGCGTCGACCACGGCTGGGGGAGGCACTCGGAAATCACGGTCAAAGGTGAGGTTGCGTGCATTGACTTGGGTTCGGCGTGCTCTGTAAATGGAAGAAACGCGTGAGAGGGAGGGAGAGTTGCAGTGACACTTGGCTAAGGTAGTAAATGTGTCCTATATTTCTTTTTTTTTAATTTTAATTGTTTTCAAGCACGTTTATCGCCATAACTTTTACATACGAATACCATTTCACGCATGGTTTCTTTTGTTAGAATCGTATTGAAATTCCGGACTTGATGACGCTGGTTTGGATGAATTCCGAGACGTTCAAATTTTTGGGTTTAAATTGGATTTAAATTCAATTTAAATTCAAAAGGTGAGTGTTTTAACTCACTCACAACTTCTAAGATTTCTTATGTTGGTTAAATTGATTTATGATGTGTTTAAAATTTTATTTATAGCTGTTTGGCATATACTTCATCATTTTCTCAGTTAAATTGCATTCATTTAATTTATGCATTATTTAATTCATTATTGCATTTAAAACTGCCAGTTAATTGTTAATTAATTTATTCATTGCATTTAAAATTGCCTGTTAAAATTTTAGTTAAATTTATTATTGCATATAAACTGCTAGTTAAATTTATTTATTATTGCATATAAACTATAGTTAAACAGTTATTTAGTTCATTATTGAAAAATTTACTGTCAGTGATTAATTCTTATTGATTGATGTGATTGTTTGAATTGGATGATAAATTGATGAATGTTTGATGATTAATATGATGGATGAATGGATGCTGTATTTATATTGTATAAACTGCAAGTTATTACGCATTTTCATTTCATTCGGGATTGTGGTTTGAAATGATATACAACCGCATTTTTATTTTTAAATTGTGGATTGAAATGATAAATATCCGTATCACTTGACCATAGGATAGAAAATTATATACAGGCACCGCGGTATATATATAAAATTATTTTTTAAATGATTTTTCTATGGATTTGGAAAGGAATATACAGATTTTATAAATATTGATTTTTGATGTTATATAAACGTCAAATTTATTTTTGATTCTAATTATATATATAAGTATGCTTTGAAATATGAAATAAGCCCAATATTAAAGTTTGATTTTTTTTATATAATATGTTTAAATGGATATTAATTGTTGATATTATATAAATTTTATTTTAGTTAAATTCTTGAATTTAAGCTATGTATAAAAAATTTAATAAAAATAAGCTTAATAAATAGAGTTGATGGTTTATAGTATATGGTTAAGTACTTGTTTAAGATATTGTATATATAAAGTTTTAATGACTTAAATAAAAATTTAAGTTGGAGAAAAATGTGAAATTGATTTGAATAAAATTATTAAAGAATTATACCCGAATAAAATTGATTTAAAAATTTAATAAAAATCGTTATTTTAAAGGGGTATGATTTTTATAACTTGATTTCGGTTTAGAGGATTTAAATAAATATTATCAAGTTAAATTAAATTGAAGTATATTCTATTATTGAAGTTTAAGGGTTTTACTTAAATAATATTTGTTTTCAAAGCTATGGTTTCACGGTATATAGATTTGAAAATGCTATGATTTTTGGAAAGATATATTTGAAACTGTGTAGTTAATGCTCCGCTATTACCCCGCTACAACCCCGCTATATCTCATAGCGGATTTCTACCGCTATGATTTTTCCATATAGCCCCAGAATATAGCCTTTCCGCTTTAATCCCCGCTATTTCCGCTATATCCTGTTATTTCCGCTATGTTCCGATATTCCCGCTATATCTTTTTTAATAAAATGAATTGAAAAATTGCATTTATAAATTATAAAATTATGAAACTAATTTATTTGATTTAATTTTTAATATATTTTCAAAAATGAAAATACTCTAATATTGTACCAAATTCAATTATGTTATATAACAATTTTTCGTTTATTTAAAGTATATTCGTACATGTTTTTATTTAAAATTATTTATGTATTATTTATAATTCAATTCAATGATAATTTTTCATTTAATTACCATTTATATATTTGTAAAAACATTAAGTACGAGTTTTATATGCTATTTTAGAGCCATCCGTTATATCCCGCTATATCCTCATTGTATCCCCGCTATGACTTTTTGCACCTCCACCGCTTTGAATCTACCGAACGCACTAACTACACAGATTTGAAATAAAATGATATCATATGGATTTGGGTTTTAAAAATGGAAATGATATCATATTTATATGGTTTTGAAATGCATATTTTATTCTGGTTTTTAAAGCATAAATTATTTTGAAATAACCGCGGTGTTATAATAACGTTTGGTTGTTAAAGAGACTGGGATCGGAAGCTGTCATACTCTCTGCCAACTCCGAAAACCACTTTAACAACCGTGTACGCGGTGGAGATTCCAAAATGAAGTAGGATGGTGGCGGCGTTTCCTTTGAGGTAAATACGTGGACCCGACTCCCGTAAGTTGGCATAAGGTGGCTAAAACAGGAGCGATTCTCGGGCCAAGGGGGTTAGGGCCCTTTATCGGATACTCCTCTTCGATATTATACTCTGACTTTGGATTGATTTTGTGGCCACTTTTGATTTCTTGATTTTAGGGGGGAGTTTGTCCGAGGAGGGCGGTAGCTGCGGCTACGCGTAACCACCAGCCCAGATGCGTAATTGGTATATCTACCCTGGCATTGCCTAGTTGTGCCGTGTCATCTACCCTATCGCGCCTTGTACGAGTTTCTATTTTTGTCGTACCTATGGAGTATCCTCCGGTAGCCTCCCGATCAGGAGGTATTACTGTATTGTATAGACTATTGGCATTATTTTATGTTAAGGGCTATATGGGTAACCCCTTAATGCTATTAAAAAGTAAGTTTATTTTATAATTAGACACTATTATAATAGCGAAATATACTACATAGTAAATAGTTTAACGGATCCTTAAGAGATGTGAATCCCGAGCATCTTTTGAGTTACTGCACTCATATTTATTCCTGTTGATTTAACTTACATAAGGTCTTTTAGTTCTGACTCGAGTGTTTTGTCTTTTCAATTCGCTCGGGTCAGTCCGAGCGTTTCAGGATCGAAGACTTTAGCTCTGAAGGACAAAGACGGAGATTTCTATTATTATTATTTATTATATTCCACTATACTCATATTGTTCCGCTGCATTGTTATTGGTATATGTAACTCTGATATGTATTATATAAATATAATCAATTGTTTTTTTGTAAACAGATTTATAAACTGTATATTGGATTATTATATTTTATCCTTCTGCTGTGTGATTCTGTTTTGTTTTATTTCTTTCTCGTTTTTCTTATTTACCCCATAACAATCCGCCATTCCGGATGGTTTAAATTGGCACGTGTGTCGATTTAAACCATGCAAAAAGGCAGGATGTTACAGATATCCTTTGATGGAATGACTAAAACCAAAGGGCGACTGGACGTCAAGCTATGTGGGGTTACTCCCATTCGAGTATCTTCACATTTACTCTAGACTGGATTCCGTTGTATGCACGGAGATGTGAAATAATCATATACTCGGTAAGGTGGCTAGGTACGACTTGTACATTTTCGAGAGAGTCACAGATAAAGTGACCCTCTTAAGTATATTGTCTGGAGGTATACTTTCTGTAAGGGAGCGCGCCCTCCTAGTCATTGTTGGAAAATTTCACTTTCATTATGTGATTCAAGTCTTTGAATTATTTTCTTAATTGCATCGAGAAGCATCTGGAGCTCTTCTCGATGTTTAATTATTTTTTTCCATTCTTTAAGTGGATTTTTATCTTGTCTATATTCATCTATACTTGTTTGGATTGGTGTTCTGATTTGTTTACCATTCTTTTATGTGTGGAACTTATTCTTGTATGGTAAAATTCCGTTCCACGTTTAGCAGCGTGGTCTTACAGAATTTTTAAATGTTCTCCATATTACTTGAGTTTTCTCATGCTGGTTTTCCAAATTGATATGGGTGTTATTTTATTATAATGTTTAGGTCAAACCAAGTATTTTTCCAAGATGTCGCTGGTGGGACATGGAGCTTATGGAGTAGAGCTGGATGTTCACTCGCTGTGATATTTTTATTTTCCTCTGTATTATTTATACCTATCAACAATTGTAAAGTCAGAAATTTATAACTATCCAACTGATGGATTTTTTTTTACTCTGATGTACATTGTATCTTGGAGTGACTATTTATACTGTCTTTATTATATTAATGTTATCGTTTTCGCTGAGAGATTCTACTTCCCCTATTTGTTCATTTTATTTTACCCTAACAATTCACCTTTTCGACGATTGAATGATCGACATTGGAATACCATGGATGTATTTGGTGCTGACTTTCGATGGTTGAAAAGGCATATCGTTACATGTGGTATCAGAGCTGAAGGTTAAGCGAGAACCTTGGCTTTGTTAGAGTATAACTCATTAGAGATAAGGTAAGTGACACCCTAGAATGAGTTTGAGAGTATTATTTGTACGAGACCATATTTGTGAATTACTATAAAAACATTTTATGTTAATTGGTCTGTTGAGTTGTTTGTGAATTCTGGTCGAGTCGTAGGAAGCCACGATGTCGATAGGGATTTCTAAACACTTGAACAAGGCAAACAGACACGATATTGATTTTTGAAAATTTGGTAAATAAAATATTTTACCTATGATTATATGTTTTTTATATATAAAGGAATAATTTTAAAAGTTGGTATAGTTATTTATGTTATGTTTGTTTAAAATGATAATATCTATTTATTATCATTGTTGTTTGATTTGTCATGCTCGTGTAGTTTAGGAGCATTACCTATAGTTTGTTGATTTATGCTTAACCGGTTTATGAGCATTTATTGAAAATTGCGAGTACATTAAAAAGAACCCATTGTGAACTAAGTTTCACAGTTTGATTATAAGATGTTCGGAGCAAATGTGAAGTTAAAAGTCATCTTTTCATAGTGTTGAGTTAAAAGTAAACTTTTAATAAAGTTGTTTAATATAATCTAAATGGGAAGATAAGACATTCAGAGGATGTATATTCGAGAAAAAATTCTTATAGTAAAGGAGAATTATTATAATGTAAGATGATTTTATATAAAGGTAACTTTATATCAATTTGGTTTATAAAATGTAATTTAAATATGATTTTTAATGTAATGACCCATCTTTTTGGACGATTTAAATCAACAATAAACCACACATGTCTAATTTAAACCATTCAAAAGGAAGGATTGTTACTAGAGTAAATATGAAAATAATAGAAAAGAAGGAAAAAACAAAACACGGAATCTCGCAGCAGAATGACAAAATATATTAATCAAACAAACAGTTCGTGAAGCTGTTTTACAAATGACATTTGATTATACTTTTACAATTCAAATCAGAGTTACCGGATGGTTCTTTTACATTTCAAAAGTCAATTCACAATTTATATTAAAATATTATATTCTCAAAACCATACATACCACCTTCGAAATCATATTCACATTGAAATCATATTCACCATTTAAATCATATCGTTTCCGAAATCATAATTTCTTTCAAAAATCATATATCCAAATAGGTTAAATACTTACTTCAAAATCATCAGATTCAAATTAATTATAGCCTTTAAATCCCAACTTAGGTTATAACATCATTTAACCGTATTTGCTTTTAAACCAGTGA
Source organism: Allium cepa (assembly GCA_030765085.1). Classification (NCBI taxonomy): domain Eukaryota; kingdom Viridiplantae; phylum Streptophyta; class Magnoliopsida; order Asparagales; family Amaryllidaceae; genus Allium; species Allium cepa. The sequence continues at coordinate 55,794,792 of CM060943.1, read as the reverse complement.
ATTTGAATGTAAACACTTCCTACTAATTAGTATGAAAATTTAGAAAATAGTTTAAATAGTTATAAATATTTAAATAGTTAAATTAGTTATAAATAGTTAACATACTCTAAAATAGTTTAATTATATATCAAAGATACTATTAAATTGATTTAAGATAGTTAAAATTTTTAAAATAGATTAAATATAATTAAAATAGATTAAATAGCTTTAAAATAGATAACTAGATATAAAATAAGTTAAAATGGTTTAATTAGTTTAAAATAAATTAAATGGTTTAAAATAGGTTAAATGATTTAATATAGTTAATATAGGTTCAAATAGTTTAATAGTTTGAAAATATTAATAATTAAAGTCTTTAAAAACATATATTTTTAGAACAGTTTATAATAATACATGAATTTGACATTTATATGAATTTAAACTATTTATCACATTCTAACACATTTGGACTATCTTCGAGTTTCAAAACCCAATTTCAAATTTTCTTAAAATTCCAATTCTCAATAAAATATTTAATTCATTATCGCTTCCATTCCACGTTCGCAATACAAATTTGAATTACTCAAATTTCAATATATTTCAATGTTATATTTCAAATAATTTTAATAACTCAATTCCGATAAATTCCTGTTATACTTCAAAAATCAACTTTAAGATTTCAATTTTTATTCCTTTAAACAATTCCTTTAAACCAATTCCTATTTTAACATAAACTTGGATTTGATAATAATTCGGTTTATATAATCAAATTTTATTCCAAAATATCATTTAACTAGATTTAAGAAAATTGAAGATTTAAAAATCATTAAATTTAAATAATTCGGTGTCCATATATAGTTCTCTATCCTGGGGTCAAGTGATACGAATATTTATCATTTCAATCCGCAATTTAAAATTTTAAGGTTATATGTCATTTCAAACTGCAATCTCGAATTAACTATAATCCATAAAATCGCTCGAATCTATTATTTCAACCCATAACGATTTTTCCCTAATCTATAGATCATCTGGGTATGTATCATTTCAACCCATAGTGAACTTGTAGTTTATAACGATATAAAATACAACATCAATTCATGCAATATCAACAATCAAACATCCATCAGAATCATCATCCAAATCAATCAATAAACATCAATAGAGAACTGATAATCAATAACAGGTATTTAACTGGCAATTTATATCCAATAATATATTAAATAACGGTTTAATTCAAATAAATTCAAATTAACTGAGATAACATTTTAAAATATACCAAACAGCCATAAATTTATTTCCAATCACGTCATAAAGTTAACTTAACAAACATAAGAAATTTTAGAAGCAGTGAGTGGGTTAAGACACTCACCTTTGAATTCAAATTGATTTGAATTTCAAAATAGGGCCCAAATTCAAACAGTCTTAGTTCATCCAAACCAGCTTCAAAATGTCCGGAAATTTAATACGATCCCAGCAAAACAAACCCTGCGTGAATCGGGTCACGTATGAGAAAGATATTTGAGTTAGAATGGTTGAAATTGAAATTGAAAAAGAAACAACCTACCACACAGAAGCCGCCACCTCATCTCTCCCTACCGAAAACCTAATTGAGCGTAGCTTACGCAAGCGATCAAACGCAGGAAAAACACAGCCACCACTTCATATCACCGATCGTTGATCACCAGGGACCGTGCCACCCTGATCCAACGTCACCATCATGCTTCTCAGCCCAAGCCGACCCACCCATGCTACCGCGGTCACCTGCGACGCAACAACGACGAACGGTGCCGCGCTCATTCCTTGGCCCACCATGGCGATTCCTTGACCTGCAGCACAAACGATCCATGTCGATCGACCAAGCACACTCCCCTCCACTTTATCGGCATATCCCGATCGTCATATAACTGAAGATCCGCCGCACAATCCAACGACCACCTATGGATAGCCGTGGATAAATGGTCGATTTCTGGTTAAACAGTGATCCAAATCGAAAAAATCACAGATTTGGGTTGTGCTCTCCAAGTGCTTTGAATTGATATATAATATAATATAATATATTTTGAGGAGTTTTATTTTTGGAATGGAATTTGAAATTTAGGAATTGGGGTTTGTCTGTCATTGGAATGAAGAGTTGAGAAGGAAATGTATGTGCAGATAGGTGGAAATAAGAAATAACCCATGGTTTATAACGACTATTTATAGGCAGATCAGAAATAGAAATGAATGGCTCAGATTTGAAATATTTTACATTGATTATATGTTATATATATATAAAGGAATAACTTTAAAAGTTGGTATAGTTATGTTATGTTTGTTTAAAATGATAATATCTATTTATTATCACTGTTGTTTGATTTATTATGCTCGTGTAGTTTAGGAGCATTACCTATTGTTTGTTGATTTATGCTCAACCAGTTTATGAGCATTTATTGAAAATTGCGAGTACATTAAAAAGAACCCCTTGTGAACTAAGTTTCACAATTTGACTATAAGATGTTCGAAGGAAATGTGAAGTTAAAAGTCATCTTTTCATAGTGTTGAGTTAAAAGTAAACTTTTAATAAAGTTGTTTAATATAATCTAAATGGGAAGATATGTCATTCATGTTGAATATGCGCTTATATGTTTTTGTTTGATGATAATAAACATATATATTCATTTAAATGTATTTGGTAATGTACTACTTTCTTTTTCGTAGATTAAATAAATATTTGTTGAACAAAATAAATTACACAGAATTTGAATTCAAACCGAAATTTTATTCAAACAAATATTTATTACAATTTTGAATAGTACAAATTCAAGCTCTCACTATACATATACAATTTTGATTGTAATTACATCACAATTCAATTTACCTAAATGCCTCACTACATATCACTCACACTCGTAGTTTATCTTCAACTTCATTCCAGTTAGAATCCAACATCTGAGCAATCTGCAAAAATATTCACTAACGCAGTAAAATTGAAAAATAAATATTTTCGCAATATAAAATGAAATATAATTTTTGAAAATATGATTTGCCTCAGTTATTTGGGTTGTTCGTCATCATTTATAATTGAATTCATCACAAACAAATAGTATGACATGCACGGTGTATCACTGTACATGCCATAAAGTCGTGCACATAGATATATACACTTGATAACGCTACAGGGACAGGTGTGCACAAGGTCAAACCCAAATATACAGACAGGTTCAACTCAGGTGCAATATATTCAAAATCTCGTCAGCAGCACAAGGTCAAACCCGAGTTTTAAAACTGGGTTCAACACAAGGTCAATGCACAGACTGAAGAGTCAAGAAGGCACCAAACAATCAAACTGATACATGCAACTTGACCATCAAGATTCAGTGCACAAGACAACAAGTTCAGCTACTCAATGCAACACAGTGGAAAAGCCACAAATGGACATACACCAAACATATACATGGATGATCAGTACGACCAAGTATGAAGTACTCAAACTAGCCAGTGAAAGTGGAAACAATCACATACAATATCAAGTGCAAGTGCAAACTCAAATAAGTATGTGCAACTGTGAAAATCGGAGTGAGCTAGTACAATTTGTACAAGATTGCCACCAACACAACAGCAACATGGACTGCAACAAACAAATGAATGCAACAAGCATGAATCAAGTTCAGTGTGGCAATGCACCAACTAGAGACTCAGTGCAACAGTTCAACATGACCAAAAGACCAGTGATGCAAGCAATGACCAGGTCCAGTTACAACAGAGAATCAAGTCAATAAATAGTTCAGTGTGACAAAATGAATGCATAAATGACCACTCAAACCAAAGTATAGTGAAGCAACTCAACAACAATGCATGCAACAGGACTAAGGCGACAATGTGCACAGGTCAGAGACAATACAGCATGTACAAGGATCAATGAAGAGAGGTGAACAACAAGTGCAACAAGCTGCAGTGTGCAACTCGAGCTTCAGAAAGATCAGAGACAAAAAAAATGCCCAACTCAATATCACAATATAATGCAATCATCATGAAGCACTTGCAACAGAAAGTCAATGAAAATGGAACTAATTTGAAACAACAAGAGACTGCAATAGCAAATACATCATGAAAGACCACCAAGTACAAAAATGCAAAAGTGACACCACTGAACCATCAAAGATATGCACAGGCAGTCCAGATAAACAAGCCAGAGTGCAACATGTTATACTACAGGGATGAATACAACATGAAGCACTGCAACTCAAAGAGATAGTCGACCAACAGCTCATAAATCAATAGCATATCAAATAAACCCAGACAAAGGTCAGAGAGTGCAGACATGATTATCAAGCTACAACTCAAATAAAACAGATCAAGTGACATGATGAAGCAGTGCAAATGAGCAAGTGCAACAGAAAAATGCAAATGCAAACAGCAGAGTAATGAACACAAAGATGGCCAGATGAAGTCAAAGCCGTAATACACAGTAAAGCCGAAGTCAGAATTCAACGAAAATATACGTCTTTGAAAAAGTCAAAGCAAAGTAAAAAAGGAAAGTTTCTGCCGTATCAAACAAGGGAAAATCGAACGCTACAAAATCAAGGCCGTGCGCATCAAGTTGAAAACATATCAGGAAAGCCGTGCGCATCAGGCAATCAAAAATTAGGAAAGTGTAAATGAATACGAGAAAATTCAAGTGTCTCGAATTCATATAAATATCAAACCCAAAATTCATCATCGGCATCGAGTTCAAATACGACAAATCATAAAAGCACAAATAGGAAATTACATACCGAAGCAACAGTGGACTCGATCAAAGGAGCAGCTGCGAACGAGCGCAAGCAACACAAACCAGAGAATCGATCATCAGAGAAGCCGCGAGCAAGAGCAACACTAGAGAATAGAATTTGAAGAAAGCCCCAATTTGGATCGATAGCACAAAACCCTAATTGTTGAAGAGGAACGAACAAGAATAGAGAGCTGACATTGATAAAAGAAAATAACAGGGCCGCGTTTTTTTCTTGAGGGAAAATACTTTGGGCCGGTTATATTTTAAAGGCTTTTGGCTATTAGGGTTTTGGGTTTAGTTTTTCATATTTGTTGTTTTTACTTTTCGAGTCAAAGTATTGGTAAATCACCACCTAGGTTGTAGGTAGTGTCAGATTGTCTAGTTAGAATTAGTTCAGTGAGCAGGGTGTGCGAGTTTGCAAAACTCTATAGGCGGGAGCAGGGTTTGCGAGTTTGCCAAACTCTATAGGCGGGAGCAGGGGTTGCGAGTCTATTAGAGTGTTTGTAAGCGGGAGCAGGGTTTGCGAGTCTGTTAGAGTGTTTGTAAGCAGGAGACTGTTTAATTCTAATAGAAATCTGGGAATGCAGCAGTAGGCAAGGGTTGCCGAAGCTGGGTAAATTTTGTGTGTGATTTACTTTTCAACATATTTATTTCTCTGTAGTTTGTTTTTGTGTTTAACTCGAGAAAATTTGCTATAACCCTATTCGCCCCCCCCCCTCTAGGGTTAATCTAGATCCTACAAGTGGTATCAAAGCGAGGTATTTTTCTTTAACTCTAGAGTCATGAATCCACCAAATAATGCTTTTTCTGAGGGGAAATCTATTGCTAGGCCACCCATGTTTAATGGGAATGACTATGCTTATTGGAAAGTTAGGATGAGTATTTATCTTAGTTCTGTTGATTATTATGTTTGGGACATTATTGAAACTGACTATAAATCTCCCACTATAACTATTGGTGATACTGAGATTCCTAAACCTAAGGATAGGTGGGATGCTAACGATAAGAAATTAAAAACTAAAAATGCTAAAGCCATGAATGCTTTGATCTGTGCTCTTGATAAAACGGAATTTAATAGAATTTCTCATTGTAAAACTGCATAGGAAATTTGGCATACCTTGGAGGTGACACATGAAGGAACTTCTCAAGTCAAGGAGTCACGTCTAGCCCTATTCAGCAATGAATACGAGAACTTTGTAATGGACAAAGACGAGAGCATAAAAGACATGTTTGGACGCTTTTCAACTTTGGTGTACAATGCTAGAGCACTTGGGAAGGTATTCACTGAGGTAGAGCTTGTGAGGAAGGTGCTACGAGTTTTACCGATGAGCTTTGAGGCAAAAGTCACGGCAATACAAGAATCGAAAGATCTGAGTAAACTAAGCATGGAGGAGTTGATCGGCAACTTGATGACATATGAGCTTGAGCTAAAAGCAAAGGAGGAACGCAACAACTCCGAATCAAAGAAGAAGACGATTGCCTTAAAGAGCAAAGAAGAGAGCGATGAAGAAGATCCAATAGAAAAGCTTGAAATGGCTGTCAATAATCTTAGAAAATTGTCAAGATTCAGACCACGCAAGAAGAAAACAAGTGGTAATAGGTCAAAAGATTCTGACAATGAACTGACGTGCCTTAACTGCAAGAAGCCTGGCCACTTCAAACAAGAATGCCCACTTCTCAAAAACAACAAAGGAAAGAAAAAGAAGAAGAAGGCCTTTGCAACGACTTGGGATGATGAAGAAGGAGAGGAAGTTTCGAATAATAGCTCAGAGGAGGCTAACTTGTGTCTTGCGGCAAAATCGGATTCAGAAGCAAGCTTAGAGGAATCTAGTGAGGGAGGTGACTATTCTTATAAAGAATTTGTTTTTATGTGTCTTGATCTTACTAAAGAAGTTGATACTCTTGAATCTAAACTTGAAAAACTGAAATCTGATAGGAGAGAACTTGCTCGTGAAAATTTTAGGTTAGAAACTGAACTTGAAAATATTCAAAACCAAGACTGTAAAAAATGTAAAATTTTAGATTCAGAATTATCAAGACTTAAGAATAGCTTTGAGAATCTTGAAAAAGAAAACTTGAGTCTTAAGGAAACCATTGACACTAGGAAAAAGGATTTTATAAATAGGTTCACCTCACTTGTAACTGAAAACACAACACTCAAAACCAAAGTCCAAAATCTTGAGAAATCTCTGAATAACTTTTCAAGAGGAGAAAAATCATTCAACATGTTATTGGGAAATCAAATTTTTACTAACAACAGAAAAGGACTAGGTTTTGGGAAAACACAAGTTGATGATAATGCAAAAGGTAAGAGTGTCTTTGATAGATGTGAAATAATTGGACATCGTGTTGAAAATTGTAGTCATAGGAACAAGAACGCAAAATTTATACAAGTTTGGGTTCCTAAGAATTCTATAAACAAATTTCATGTCTATTGGAACAAGAATGAAATGACAAAACAAGTTTGGGTTCCAAAGGTTTTGTTTATTCACAATGCTTCAGCCACTAACAATCATGGACCTATAAAAACAAATAGGTCATAAAAATCTTTCATCGTGTAGGTATGGTGGCAGGCTAAGGAACAACAACAGTGTTGTCTGGATTTTGGCTGTTCAGAAACACAACGGGCAACAAAGCAAAGTTCCTTAGCCTAGTACAAAGGTGACAGAATCACAATGAGCAACCACGAAAAATTATCGTAAAGGTAAAAAAGGTGAAGGTATATTTATTTGATCGATATATTAAATGTGATAATCTGCACCATATTCTGAATGAAATCAGTCAATATTGAGATGTTGTAAAGATGATGTTTTTTGATTCTGACTTGTTCAACATAGTTGGCCAATTATATTTATGCCAAAAACACTATTCTTTGAATTACTTCATACATATACGTTTGGATTAAAAATAGTGTTTTGTTGGATAATAATATTTTTGGTTATAATACGGCTAACTCTATATTCATGGTTTTCTGATTATTTACATGGCTTCAATCCAAATTCAAGAGAATGTCATTTAAAATGCTGTGAAAAATTGAGTTTGAATTTTTATGCACACTTCATGATCTGGTCTATCAAATTTAGTTAGTGATATTTTGGAGTGAAAGAGAAAGTCAGATGCAGATCATACTGGTAATCTAATTGACAGAAAACTTACTAGTTGAACGTGATTTATGGTGAGACATTTAGTAACTGCATCGTTTTTCAAAGAAAATATCTACATATTTTTCATTACAAATAATTTTCAAATAGCAGAAAATTTTTTTCCTCATATAACCCCTTCGAGAAAATCATTGTTGACCATATTTTCAGATTAGTCATTTTTATTTGATTTTAAATGACAAATTTTGACTAATCCGACTCCCTACTAATTATCAAAAAGATAAATAGTGATTGAAAAGGTGATAAGTGTTGATATTTAACATACATTATTTAAGAGAGTATATTTGGAAAATTTCTTTAGGAATTCAAACATGAGTTATAAAACTTTTTGTTGGGTAAAGATTCCATGACCATTTCTATATCTATCATATTTCTATCGACCATTGTTTATCAAAACTTAAATATAGTTTGTCGATATGTGGTACTATAATCAGGGATCATTTGTTTTTCATTTCATATTTTTTTGTAAAAATAAATAAATATCCAAAGTATTCACTCTCATTTAAAATTCCTCACGGTTATGCATGGGTGAATTGCTTGGATTTTTGATTATGTGCTTCCATGCTCATTTAAAAGTCCTTACGGTTATGCATGTATGGAACGCATATCAAAATTAATTGATTAAATAGACAAGTTGATTCTAATCCCATTTAAAAGTCCTCACGATCATGCGTGGTTAGAAGATACTTGATTTTATTTTAAAAAAAATTAGAATACTACTAATCTCATTTAAAAGTCCTAACGGTTATGCGTGATTAGTAGATATTCAAATTCCTGATATAAATGTACCACAAGTTGATACAATTGTATGATTTTTTATTAGAACATCATTTCCATTATTTCTAAAAGTGGAATATGCGCATAACAAGGGTAGTTATGATTTTTGTTTGATCTTTTGTTGAAGTTTAATATTTATATTCAATTTGAGTTTAATGTTGGATTAATATTGATCACTTTATCTCTATTTTCTCTAACACTATTATTCTTTTGCTGATAACAAAAAGGGGAGAGAAATGTTAAGATTTTGTCAAATAGAATCAAGCAAAGGTCAAATAATTTTCCATTTGCATATATATTCATTTGTATATTTCTATTTGTATGCATATATGTAGGGGGAGCATCGTGTAGAGAGGAAGCATTTAAATAGGGGGAGCAAATAGAGTATATCATTGATCAAATACATTTAACACAATCAAAATCTTAAATATATGTTTGTTATCATTAAAAGGGGGAGATTGTTGAATATGCGCTTATATGTTTTTGTTTGATGATAATAAACATATATATTCATTTAAATGTATTTGGTCATGTACTATTTTGTTTTTCATAGATTAAATAAATATTTGTTGAATAAAATAAATTACACAGAATTTGAATTCAAAAAGAAATTTTATTCAAACAAATATTTATTACAATTTTGAATAGTACAAATTCAAGCTCTCACTATACATATACAATTTTGATTGTAATTACATCACAATTCAATTTACATAAATGCCTCACTACATATCACTCACACTCGTAGTTTATCTTCAACTTCATTCCAGTTAGAATCCAGCATCTGAGCAATCTGCACAAATATTCACTAACGCAGTAAAATTGAAAAATAAATATTTTCGCAATATAAAATGAAATATGATTTTTGAAAATATGATTTGCCTCAGTTATTTGGGTTGTTCGTCATCATTTATATTTGAATTTATCACACACAAACAGTATGACATGCACAGTGTATCACTGTACATGCCATAAAGTCGTGCACATAGATATATACACTTGATAACGCTACAGGGACAGGTGTGCACAAGGTCAAACCCAAATATACAGACAGGTTCAACTCAGATGCAATATATTCAAAATCTCGTCAGCAGCACAAGGTCAAACCCGAGTTTTAAAACTGGGTTCAACACAAGGTCAATGCACAGACTGAAGAGTCAAGAAGGCACCAAACAATCAAACTGATACATGCAACTTGACCATCAAGATTCAGTGCACAAGACAACAAGTTCAGCTACTCAATGTAACACAGTGGAAAAGCCACAAATGGACATACACCAAACATATACATGGATGATCAGTACGACCAAGTATGAAGTACTCAAACTAGCCAGTGAAAGTGGAAACAATCACATACAATATCAAGTGCAAGTGCAAACTCAAATGAGTATGTGCAACTGTGAAAATTGGAGTGAGCTAGCGCAATTTGTACAAGATTGCCACCAACACAACAACAACATGGACTGCAACAAACAAATGAATGCAACAAGCATGAATCAAGTTCAGTGTGGCAATGCACCAACCAGAGACTCAGTGCAACATTCAACATAACCAAAAGACCAGTGATGCAAGCAATGACCAGGTCCAGTTACAACAGAGAATCAAGTCAGTAAATAGTTCAGTGTGACAAAATGAATGCATAAATGACCACTCAAACCAAAGTATAGTGAAGCAACTCAACAGCAATGCATGCAACAAGACTAATGCGACAATGTGCACAGGTCAGAGACAATACAACATGTACATGGATCAATGAAGAGAGGTGAACAATAAGTGCAACAAGCTGCAGTGTGCAACTCGAGCTTCAGAAAGATCGGAGACAAAAAAAATGCCCAACTCAATATCACAATATAATGCAATCATCATGAAGCACTTGCAACAGAAAGTCAATGAAAATGGAACTAATTTGAAACCACAAGAGACTGCAACAGCAAATACATCATGAAAGACCACCAAGTACAACAATGCACAAGTGACACCACTGAACCATCAAAGATATGCACAGGCAGTCCAGATAAACAAGCCAAAGTGCAACAGGTTATACTATAGGGATGAATACAACATGAAGCACTGCAACTCAAAGAGGTAGTCGACCAACAGCTCATAAATCAATAGCATATCAAATAAACCCAGACAAAGGTCAGAGAGTGCAGACATGATTATCAAGCTACAACTCAAATAAAACAGATCAAGTGACATGATGAAGCGGTGCAAATGAGCAAGTGCAACAAAAAATGCAAATGCAAACAGCAGAGTAATGAACACAAAGATGGCCAGATGAAGTCAAAGCCGTAATACACAGTAAAGCCGAAGTCAGAATTCAACGAAAATATACGTCTTTGAAAAAGTCAAAGCAAAGTAAAAAAGGAAAGTTTCTGCCGTATCAAACAAGGGAAAATCGAACGCTACAAAATCAAGGCCATGCGCATCAAGTTGAAAACATATCAGGAAAGCCGTGCGCATCAGGCAATCAAAAATTAGGAAAGTGTAAATGAATACGAGCAAATTCAAGTGTCTCGAATTCATATAAATATCAAACCCAAAATTCATCATCGGCATCGAGTTCAAATACGACAAATCATAAAAGCACAAATAGGAAATTACATACCGAAGCAACAGTGAACTCGATCAAAGGAGCAGCTGCGAACGAGCGCAAGCAACACAAACCAGAGAATCGATCATCAGAGAAGCCACGAGCAAGAGCAACACCAGAGAATCGAATTTGAAGAAAGCCCCAATTTGGATCGATAGCACAAAACCCTAATTGTTGAAGAGGAACGCACAAGAATAGAGAGCCGACATTGATAAAAGAAAATAACAGGGCCGCGTTTTTTTCTTGAGTGAAAATACTTTGGGCCGGTTATATTTTAAAGGCTTTTGGCTATTAGGGTTTTGGGTTTAATTGTTTTTTATTTGTTGTTTTTACTTTTCGAGTCAAAGTATTGGTAAATCACCACCTAGGTTGTAGGTAGTGTCAGATTGTCTAGTTAGAATTAGTCAGTGAGCAGGGTGTGCGAGTTTGCAAAACTCTATAGGCGGCAGCAGGGTTTGCGAGTTTGCAAAACTCTATAGGCGGGAGCAGGGGTTGCGATTCTATTAGAGTGTTTGTAAGCGGGAGCAGGGTTTGCGAGTCTGTTAGAGTGTTTTTAAGCGGGAGACTGTTTAATTCTAATAGAAATCCGGGAATGCAGCAGTAGGCAGGGGTTGCCGAAGCTGGGTAAATTTTGTGTGTGATTTACTTTTCAGCATATTTATTTCTCTGCAGTTTGTTTTTGTGTTTAACTCGAGAAAATTTGCTATAACCCTATTCACCCCCCCTCTAGGGTTAATCTAGATCCTACAATTCAGAGGAAGAATATTCGAAAAAAAATTCTTATAGTAAAGGAGAATTATTATAATATAAGATGATTTTATATAAAGGTAACTTTACATCAATTTGGTTTATAAAATGTAATTTAAATATGATTTTTAATGTAATGACCCACCTTTTTGGATGATTTAAATCGACAATAAACCACACATGTCTAATTCAAACCATTCAAAAGAGAAGATTGTTAATGGAGTAAATAAGAAAATAATAGAAAAGAAGGAAAAAACAAAACATAGAATCTTGCAGCGGAATTATAAAATATAATAATCAAACAAAAAGTTCATGAAGCTGTTTTACAAATGACATTTGATTATACTTTTACAAATCAAATCAGAGTTACCGGATGGTTCTTTTACATTTCAAAAGTCAATTCACAATTTATATTAGAATATTATATTCTCAAAACCATACCACTTTCGAAATTGTATTCACTTTGAAATCATATTCACCCCTTAAAACATATCGTTTTCGAAATCGTAATTTCTTTCAAAAATCATATATCCAAATAGGTTAAATACTTACTTCAAAATTATCAGATTCAAATTAATTATAGCATTTAAATCCCAACTTAGCTTATAACATCATTTAACCGTATTTGCTTTTAAACCAGTGAATTTGAATGTAAACACTTCCCTCAACTTAGTCTAAAAATTTAGAAAATAGGTTAAATAATTGTAAATAGTTAAAATAGTCATAAATAGTTAACATACTCTAAAATAGTTTAATTATAGATCAAAGCTACAGTTAAATCGATTTAAGATAGCTAAATTTTTTAAAATTGATTAAATATAATTAAAATAGATTAAATAGCTTTAAAATAGCTTAATTAGATTTAAAATAAGTTAAAATGGTTTAATTAACTTAAAATAAATTAAGTGGTCTAAAATAGGTTAAACTGATTTAATATAGTTAATATAGGTTAAAATAGTTTAATAGTTTGAAAATCTTAATAATTAAAGTCTTTAAAATCATATATTTTTAGAACAATTTATAATAAAACATGAATTTGACATTTATATCAATTTAAACTATTTATCACATTTCAACACATTTGGACTATCTTCGATTTTCAAAACCCAATTTCAAATTTTTTTTAAATTCCAATTCTCAATATAATATTTAATTCATTATCACTTCCATTCCATGTTCCCAATACAAATTTGAATTTCTCAAATTTCAATATATTTCAACGTTATATTTCAAATAATTTTAATAACTCAATTCCGATAAATTCCCGTTAGAATTCGAAAATCAACTTTAAGATTTCAATTTTTATTCCTTTAAACAATTCCTTTAAACCAATTCCAATTTTAACATAAACTTGGATTTGATAATAATTTTGTTTATATAATCAAATTTTATTCCAAAATAACATTTAACTAGATTTAAGTAAATTAAGGATTTAGAAATCATTAAAATTAAATAATTCGGTGTTCGTATATAGTTCTCTACCCTAGATCAAGTGATACGAATATTTATCATTTCAATCCGCAAATTTAAATTTTAAGGTTATATGTCATTTCAATCTGCAATCCCGAATTAAGTAAAATCCATAAAATCGCTTGAATCTATCATTTTATTCCATAATGATTTATCCCTAATCTATAGATCATCCGGTTATGTATCATTTCAACCCATAGTGAACTTGTAGTTTACAACGATATGAAATACAACATCAATTCGTCCAATATCAACAATCAAACATCCATCATAATCATCGTCCAAATCAATCAATAAACATCAATAGAGAACTGATAATCAATAACAGGTATTTAACTGGCAATTTATATCCAATTATATATTAAATAATGGTTTAATTCAAATAAATTCAAATTAACTGAGATAACGTTTTAAAATATACCAAATAGCCATAAATTTATTTCCAATCACGTCATAAATTTAATTTAACAAACATAATAAATTTTAGAAGCACTGAGTGGGTTAAAACACTCACCTTTGAATTCAAATTGATTTGAAATTCAAAATAGGGCCTAAATTCAAACAGTCTAAGAATTCGTCCAAACCTGTTTCAAAATGTTCGGAATTTCAATACGATCCCAGCAAAACAAACCGTGCGTGAATCGGGTCTCGTATGAGAAAGATATTCGAGTTAGAATGGTTGAAATTGAAATTAAAAAAGAAACAACCTACCACTCAGAAGCCACCACCTCATCTCTCCCAACCGAAACCCTAGCTGAGCATAGCTTACGCAAGCGATCAAACGTAGGAAAAACATAGACGCCACTTCATATTGCCAATCGCCGATCACCAGGGACCGTGCCACCCTGATCCAACGTCACCATCATGCTTCTCATCCCAAGCCGACCCACCCATGCCACCGTGGCCACCTGCAATGCAACAATGACGAACGTCGCCACACTCATTCCCTGGCCCACCATGGCGATTCTCTTGACCTGCAGCACAAACGATCCATGTCGATCGGCCAAGCACACTCCCCTCTACCCATCGACATATCCCGATCGTCATATAACTGAAGATCCGCCGCACAATCCAACGACCACCTATGGACAGCCATGGATAAATGCTCGATTTCTGGTTAAACAGTGATCCAAATCGGAAAAAAAACACAGATTTGGGTTGCGCTCTCCGAGAGATTTGAATTGATGTATAATATAACATATTTTGAGGTGTTTTATTTTTGGAATGGAATTTGAAATTTAGGAATTAGGGTTTGTCCACCATTGGAATGAAGGGTTGAGAAGGAAGTGTACATGCAGACAGATGGAAATAAGAAATAACCCAAGGTTTATAAGGACTATTTATAGGCAGATCAGAAATAGAAATGAATGGATCAGATTTGAAATATTTTAACTATGATTATATGTTTCATATATATAATGGAATAATTTTAAAAGTTGGTATAGTTATTTATGTTATGTTTGTTTAAAATGATAATATCTATTTGTTATCATTGTTGTTTGATTTGTCATGCTCATGTAGTTTAGGAGCATTACCTATTGTTTGTTGATTTATGCTCAACCGGTTTATGAGCATTTATTGAAAATTATGAGTACATTAAAAAGAACCCCTTGTGAACTAAGTTTCACAATTTGACTATAAGATGTTCGGAGGAAATGTGAAGTTAAAGGTCATCTTTTCATAGTGTTGAGTTAAAAGCAAACTTTTAATAAAGTTGCTTAATATAATCTAAATGGGAAGATAAATCATTCAAAGGATGAATATTCGAAAAAAAATTCTTATAGTAAAGGAGAATTATTATAATATAAGATGATTTTATATAAAGGTAACTTTATATCAATTTGGTTTATAAAATGTAATTTAAATATGATTTTTAATGTAATGACCCACCTTTTTGGACAATTTAAATCGACAAAAAATCACACATGTCTAATTCAAACCATTCAAAAGAGAGGAATGTTAATGGAGTAATAAGAAAATAATAGAAAAGAAGGAAAAAACAAAACACAGAATGTCGCAGCGGAATGACAAAATATAATAATCAAAGAAACAGTTCATGAAGCTGTTTTACAAATGACATTTGATTATACTTTTACAATTCAAATCAGAGATACTGGATGGTTCTTTTACATTTCAAAAGTCAATTCACAATTTATATTAAAATATTATATTCTCAAAACCATACCACTTTCGAAATCATATTCACTTTGAAATCATATTCACCCTTTAAATCATATCGTTTTCGAAATCGTAATTTCTTTCAAAAATCATATATCCAAATTGGTTAAATACTTACTTCAAAATCATCAGATTCAAATTAATTATAGCATTTAAATCCCAACTTAGGTTATAACATTATTTAACCGTATTTGCTTTTAAACCAGTGAATTTGAATGTAAACACTTCCCTCTACTTAGTCTAAAAATTTAGAGAATAGTTTAGATCATTATAAATAGTTAAAATAGTTAAAACGGTTATAAATAGTTAACATACTCTAAAATAGTTTAATTATAGATCAAAGATACTATTAAATCGATTTAAGATAGTTAATTTTTTTAAAATAGATTAAATATAATTGAAATAGATTAAATAGCTTTAAAATAGATTAATTAGATTTAAAATAAGTTAAAATGGTTTAATTAGTTTAAAATAAATTAAGTGGTTTAAAATAGGTTAAAAAAGATTAAATATAGTTAATATAGGTTAAAATAGTTTAATAGTTTGAAAATCTTAATAATTAAAGTCTTTAAAATCATATATTTTTAGAACAGTTTATAATAAAACATGAATTTGACATTTATATCAATTTAAACTATTTATCACATTTCAACACATTTGGACTATCTTCTATTTTCGAAACCCAATTTCAATTTTTTTTTAAAATTCCAATTCTCAATAAAATATTTAATTCATTATAACTTCTATTCCACGTTCGCAATACAAATTTGAATTACTCAAATTTTAATATATTTCAACGTTATATTTCAAATAATTTGAATAACTCAATTCCGATAAATTTCCGTTATACTTCAAAAATCAACTTTAAGATTTCAATTTTTACTCCTTTAAACAATTCCTTTAAACCAATTCCAATTTTAACATAAACTTGGATTTGATAATAATTCGGTTTATATAATCAAATTTTATTTCAAAATATCATTTAACTAGATTTAAGAAAATTAAGGATTTAAAAATCATTAAATTTAAATAATTTGGTGTCCGTATATAGTTCTCTACCCTAGGGTCAAGTGATATGAATATTTATCATTTCAATCCGCAATTTAAAATTTTAAGGTTATATGTCATTTCAAACTGCAATCCTGAATTGAGTAAAATCCATAAAATCGCTCGAATCTATCATTTCAACCCATAACGATTTTTCCCTAATCTATAGATCATCCGGGTATGTATCATTTGAACCCATAGTGAACTTGTAGTTTATAACGATATAAAATACAACATCAATTCGTCCAATATCAACAATCAAACATCCATCAGAATCATCATCCAAATCAATCAGTAAACATCAATAGAGAACTAATAATCAATAACAGGTATTTAATTGGCAATTTATATCCAATAATATATTAAATAACGGTTTAATTCAAAAAAAATTCAAATTAACCGAGATAATGTTTTAAAATATACCAAACAGTCATAAATTTATTTCCAATCACGTCATAAATTTAATTTAACAAACATAAGGAATTTTAGAAGTGGTGAGTGGGTTAAAACACTCACCTTTGAATTCAAATTGATTTGAAATCTAAAATAGGGCCTAAATTCAAACAGTCTTAGAATTCGCCCAAACCAGTTTCAAATTGTTTGGAATTTCAATACGATCCCGGCAAAACAAACCATGCGTGAATCGGGTCTCGTATGAGAAAGATATTCGAGTTAGAATGGCTGAAATTGAAATTAAAAAAGGAACAGCCTACCACTCAGAAGCCATCACCTCATCTCTCCCTACAGAAACCCTAGTTGAGCGTAGCTTACGCAAGTGATCAAACGCGGGAAAAACACAGCCGCCACTTCATATCGCCGATCGCCGATCACCAGGGACCGTGCCACCAGATCCAACGTCACCATCATGCTTCTCAGCCCAAGCCCACCCACCCATGCCACCGCGGCCACCTGCGATGCAACAAGAACGAACGACGCCATGCTCATTCCCTGGCCCACCATGGCGATTCCCTTGACCTGCAGCACAAATGATCCATGCCGATCGACCAAGCACACTCCCCTCTACCCATCGGCATATCCCGATCGTCATATAACTGAAGATCCACCGCACAATACAACGATCACCTATTGACAGTCGTGGATAAATGGTCGATTTCTGGTTAAACAGTGAGACGAATCGAAAAAAATCACAGGTTTGGGTTGCGCTCTCTGAGAGTTTTGAATTGATATATAATATAATATATTTTGAGGAGTTTTATTTTTGGAATGGAATTTGAAATTTAGGAATTAGGGTTTGTCTGCCATTGGAATGAGGAGTTGAGAAGGAAATGTACATGCAGACAGATGGGAATAAGAAATAACCCAGGGTTTATAACGACTATTTATAGGCAGATCAGAAATAGAAATGAATGGATCAGATTTGATTAGGACGTTGAACGATAAACGATCCGAAAAGCCCGTTCTGTCCCCGTAACAAAAATGGGTCATCCCATATATCCAAACAGATGTTTTTGATCATTTTAAACTCAATGGAACAGGTTTCAAGTCCTAATTCTATTGTATGAATAAGTTAACTTAAAATCATCTTATTTCAAATGATTTCAGTTGATTTTAATTAAACTGATTTCTAGGCGTTTTAAGCCTGTACAATCAAACGACAAGTCCGATCGTTATGAAACTTGAAATCCTACAAAAATTCACTATTATGGATCCGATGAAACAGGTTTCGTTGAAATCCGAGGCAGTGGCCAAAATGGCTATTTTAACACTAGTAAATAAATTAATATTAAATTAATTAATCACTTTTTATTTCAAAATTTATAAACTAACCAATTTCATCGTGTGTAATCACTTAGACATTTACGATGACTTAATACAAGTTATATGACAATTCAATTTGGTTATCACACTAATTTCAGTGTTCAATTCTTTGTAATTAAATCTAATTTATTATAATTTAATTTCAATAAATTGCTTTAGTTTGATTTCAATCTTTATATGCAACCAATTATAAATCTAATAACATTATTAACATTTGTTTTACATTTCATTACATTAATATACTCCAATTTCCACCTTTTATTTGTATTAACTATTATATTTCCATTTTATTGAATTTTGGTCAATTTCACACATTAATTATAATTAAAAATCACATTTAATTTATTTATCTTGGTTTCATTCTCTTATTAAGTCAATTATTACCTTCTGAATAAAATTAACATTTCTAGTTGTTTGATTACATTCACAGTTTAAACTTATTGTCTTAAACCACCTCAATGTAATATTTAATTCCATTTAAGTTTAATTGATTTCCGATTCAATTTAACAGGTTAATTAAATATGTAACATATAATAGTTTGCCACCATTACTTTAAATCATACTTATAAGTTTATTATTTACAAATAAATGTTATAATTACTTACATAACATTGACTTTAATCAATTACCATAAACTACATGTTATTTCGTTGGTTAATTCAATATTTCATTTGTTTTCCTATATTCACTTTATAACCAAGCATAACCTTTACATTATTTCAATTAATTAGAATTTCATTCTAATTGTTAATAATTGACTTAAATTAACATTGTTACACTTCATGTTAGTTATTATTTCATTATCATATCACAATTTTTTATGTTTTTTCAATATTAAATTACCAAAATCTTATTAAATTTCTATTTTTAATTAACAAAAATTTACGGGTCGTTACATACGGTTTTAAAGTTGTTCATATTTTTACTTTATTTCAATTTCTAGTTTGTTTATATATACCTTATTAACTTTTCATTTGTTTCCATCTTCATTCCTGTAGCCTTATTTCATTTTTGAAATCTTATCTTCTATAGCTTCATTTCTCCAAACAAATTTTCATCTCATTTTTTTCCTCTCCCTCTTCATTTTCCTCCTTCATTTTTTCTTCTTCTTTAAATCTCCTTCTTTTTTTTTCAAAGCTTCCCTTTTCTTATTCCTATCCTTCAAACCTTCTTCTTCTTTTTCAGAGCTTTGTTTTCTTTTTCAATTCTTCATCTTCTTTAAATTTTCTTCTTTTTTTCTATACATTCTTCTTTTTCCAAATCCTTTTCTTCAAATCCAAATCTATACAAACTTCTCCATCTCTTCCAAAACTTTCTATAAAAAGAAGAAGATTAAGATAGCAACAAAACAAATCAAATTGAGGAAGTAGTCGCGGATCCAAATCCAACTAGAAAAGGTTAATCTAAGGCCAATGTTAAAATCACTCACGAAATACTAAAATATTATTGCAAGTTAAACCAGGTCATTTAGTGATAAATTTTTGATTTTTGGTTAATATTAAACAATTAATCTACATGAAACTATTAGTCCAAATTTTTTAAATAACATACATGTAAATTGATTTTTTGGCCATAGATATTTGTACACATGTATATAATATTTTTCTATATATTATAATTTATTATTATTAAATACCAAAATACTTTAATCCAATATGTATATATATATATATATATATATATATTAAGTTACCAAATATGTTTCCGCTGATTAAAAAATATACCAGCTGAAAAGTATTTATTTATTATTAATATATATTTTTAATAATTTATTATTTGATACATTTCATTATTAAATTATATATATATATATATATATTCAATTTCTAAAATTCAATTTTGAATTTAGAAAAATAATTTTTTTTAACCTAATAGCATTTATTCTGATTTTATGATTTTAAGATTTATTTTATTGTATAGGAAAATATCTATAAATTCCTTTTACGTGTTAAATTGTTGTATGTTTTTCAAAAAACATTATACACACACACACACACACACATATACATATACGTACATACATGCACATACACATGCATACATACATACATACATAAATACATGTATATTAATAAAAATTATTTTTGACTGCATATTTATTTTTAATATTATTATATATTTAAATTTAGTAATTAAAGATGTTTAAATAATATTCTTAAGATCCGATTTTGAATTTAATATTTTTCACCAAGTCTCAACTATATATTTTAATTATAAAATCTGAATTTATAATTTAATGACTCGATAAAAATTAGTTTAGATATTTTATATTTTATTTTATGTAAATAATTCTAAATTTAATTCAAATTTATTTATTTTATAAATATATTAAACATTATTTTGACAAATCATACATATAAATAGCGAATGTATACATTATAGATGCAAATCCCAACATCTATTATGTGTAAACATCACCCATGTACACTTTATTATGTCACACTACATCTTATACACATATTTGTATATAGTAATATACTCGTTAATTATATTAATTATAATTTATTAGATTCATTAATTAATTGAATTCAAAAATTGAATAAAATATGATTATATTTAAATTAATTAGATTGAATCTAATAAAATCCATTAGACTCCATAAGCCTAATATGAACCAAAATAGTAGTTCTTTTTAAAAATCTACCTATTTCACCCACTTTCGACCAGGCCGTTTCCAACAATAACCCTTTCCCCCAAGAGGTCATTTGTCCCACACCATTGTCCGACTCGAAGAAAGTGTTTTTCATATATAGGAGACCTGTTTGAAAACTTTTGGTTGAGATATCTTTCAAGCTCTTAGGGGCCTTACTAGGAATTGGGTTCTCCCGTCGTGAAAGATGTAGGCTACGCAACTTGAGAATTCTATTGATTCCAAGTTATATATAAACTAGTATAATATATTTTTGAAAAAATATAATTTTTTTCAACCGAAACTTATTTTAGTAATATATATATATATAATTATATTGAAATATGATTAATAATACATAAATGTATAAATTAAATTAAAATCGTTTCAAAAAAATCATGGTAGGAAGTTCCTTGTTATTATATATATTTATATATAATTTATAAATTCATTTTATAATAAAATATATGCTTAAATATTTTTAATGCATGTGTGTGTATATATACATATATTCGATTGAATGATCAAATACACACACACACACACATATATTATTTATTTTAGTTAAAGTTATTTTAAATAATAATATTCATGATTTGATTTTGAATTATTTAAATATTTACTAAGGCTTTGTCTCATATTTTAAATGTAAAACTAATTTTAAATCTATTAGCATAGTTAAAGTAAACTTAGTTTCGATTTTATTTATTTAATGTATAACGATTTTCGAAATTTATTTGCATGTGCATATACACACACATTATACACATATTAAACAATGTTTTGGGACCGCCGATGCATATAGAAATGGAGAATGTATACATTGTAGATATAAATTGTAACGATCTGCCTTTTCGACAGTCGAAATTCGACACAAATACATCCACTGTATTCAAATGTCGAGCATCCAATCATTGGAAAGGCAAATTGTTAGGGTGAAATAAAAAGAAAAGAACAGAGAATAGGGAAATCAGGATCTCATAGAAGAATCGACAACATATAATATAACAAATATGGTAAAAACTATCACTTCAAAATACATAGTACATCAGAGTTAGAAATAAACATTATTAGTTGGACAATTATAAAATTCAAACCTTATAATTGCTGATAGGTATTTATAATATAATGGAAAGCAAAATACTACGACAGATGAACATCCAACTCTACTCTATGAGCTCCATGTCTTACCAACGACAAGCTAGAAAAATACTCGGTATGACCCAAACATTATAACAAAATAACACCCAGATCAACGTAGAAAACCAACGTGAGAAAACTTAAGTAATAAGGCTAACATTTAATAATTCTGTGAGACCACGCCGCTAAACGCGGAACGAGTTTTTACCTCACAAGAACAATATCCATATATTAAGGAATGAGAAACAATTAGAATAAAAATCCAAATAAGAGAGGGTGTACATAAATAACAGCAAAATCCAAATTTATAGAATGTACATCGAGAAGAGCGTTAGACACTTCTCGATGAAATTACGAAACATAATTCAAAGATTTGAATTAAATGCGGAAAGGGTAATTCCTCAAAAAATGACTAGGGGTGCTCCCCTCTTATTGAAAGTATACCTCTAGAAATATAGTTGAGAGCTACGATCGCTCTTAGACAATACCAAACTGGACCCCGCCAATGGTTACCGAGAATATGAGTATTTCACATCTCCGAACGCATACCACCAAACCCAATCTAGAGTAAATGTAAAGATATTTAATGGGAATAATCCCACATAGCTTGGCTTCCACTTGTGCTTTGGTTTTAGTCATTTTCGGCAAAGGATAGCAACACTAGAATGAGTAACAAATCGTCTTGGTTTGATGAAACAAAAAGGATGAAAAATCAATTCCAAGGTTTAAGGTAGAAACAGGGAAAATGAATTTATCCAACATGATTAGGAGGATGCTCCCTCTTTCAACAAAAGTATACCATGAGATAAAATATACTTGAGAGCACATGCATCACACTCGAGAACTTCCAAGCTGGACCTCGTTAAATCCACAGACGTCCGAACATAATCACATCAATGCAAGCATGCTATCGACTTCTCTAGATGAATGCGAAAATATCATAATGGGTGCCATAGACATGGCTTGGCTCCCGCTCATACTTAATTTTAGTTTTTTCGGGTATTGGATACCAATGCCCAAATGAGCAATAAATCGTCTTCGAATAACGAAGAACAACAATGAAAAGGACGATGCACCCCCCTTTTACATGCACTTTTGTTTCATCCATTTTCGGCATAGGATATCAAAACTCAAAAGGAGCAACACATCGTCTTAGAGTGACAAAATATGTAACATCCTCTATCTGGAGGCCCGAAACTAACAGCTACAGATGCTGCATTCGTCTATAATATTAACTTCTGGTAACAAAATACTATAATGTTAATAGTATCCATAATATCAGAAGCACTTGAATATGAAATAAAATCATTATAGATTAAAACACTTATCTGATTACATTTCAAAACATCATTTCATATCCAAGTTACATAATCCCAATCGTTGCCCAAGTTCAGATTGTTTGCGCCAAAATTGGCCACAAACAGCAATTATCATGAAAGCACCAATATATGAATGTAAATCAACAATATCCAAATATAAATCTCAGATCTAAGCAATATAGAGAATAATAATTAACAATCAGTGACATGAGATTTATAGTGGTTCGGCTATCAACAGCCTACGTCCACTTCAAATGATAATCTTTTTATTGATGTTCTTCACAGGTTACAGTTGATTACAGTGTATTACAATGAAGAAATTCGAGTACAACAGTTATGGTGAAGTGTAGAATTGAATCCTGTAGAGTCTGGATGTTGAATAGCCAAAAGATCCCTTCTTTGTAGGCTCTGGTGCTTTATTCATAGGTGTAGGAGGCTGATATCTCTCTCAAACTTCAGGAGACTCCTTCTGGCACGTGAGTGGGCCTACGCAATAGATCCTATGAAGTTTCGACTCGATCCATGATCAATACGAACCAATTTCGTATCGATCAAGATGTTGTCCAATGGAGTCGAAACTTGGCACGAACCTTCCTTGGCTTGTACATAAGCTTCTGTGAAAATTTCATAGCATTTGGACCTGTAGATCTCAAGATATGATCGATATGAATTGTAGCTTCTTCAGTGTCGTTTGGTTCGCATCGACCATTTCAAGTCGATGCTTATCTGTGTCGATATCGATCATGTGCACATTGGTGACGTGGCTCGATCTTCGAGGCCTGATCCTAACTTCGTGCCGAGTTGAATGCTTCTTCTCTGGAATCGTGGTTGCTCTTCGCTCGCATCCACACTCCACGCTTATTCGTATCCATGGTTTCGCAATGTTATGTTCGCATATATCGATCTATGCTCTCTCTTCGTATTGATTTCACGGAGTGTATTTCGCATCGATCTTGTAAATGTCGATCGATACGAAATGACCGTAGGGAATGCTATTGATCGATACGAAAAGAAAGCAACAGGGGGATACGAAACTCGTTCTTATAATGGATACGAATAAGGCCATACCTGATGGATACGAAACAAGGTATGCTGATGGATTCGAACAGCCTCGATTCGAAGCCTACTGCTATGCTCCATCCTAATCGATCAGCGTTGCTATGAAGTGCATCAGTGCGAAGTAAGCTTCTTCATTCCTCCCTAGTCGATACGAAAGCATGGATTCGAAGTGCGCTGCTCGTCTCCATCCTGATCGATACGAACCTCAATGATTCGAATCAATGCTGATCGATACGAACAGCATCGATTCGAAGTGTTGCATGTCGATCGATACGAAATGTATCGATACGAACCACTATTTGCATATTTCATCCCATCCATATTTCGAGCATACAAACTCCGATCGACCTGAAAATTAGAACGCAGCCTCTCCTTGCCATGTTCATCATTCCCAATCGATTCCGCCTTGATCGAAGCTCGACCAAATTTTAATGACATCGATCGCAGTCTTATTTCTAATCGATCTTAATTCTTGATATCCATCCTTTCTTTCCAATTTGTTGATATTCTAGCCTTGACCAAAAGGTGGGATAACATTGCCCCCCAAAACATGCCTTGTGGTAATAAGGTGTGTTTTGAATAATTCTGAATTTGATATCCAAAGTCCATAGCTAATTCCATATCCATCCGGACTCGATAACCGAGTCTTAATCCAACCTTATCCAATAACCAGTAACCGAATCCATGACCTCTCCGGGTCAATATCTGAATCCGTAACCTCTCCGGGTTCTTTCCAAGTTCAATCCACACTTGATGACCGTGGTCCAGTATACCTAGACGTCAAGTAATGCCATGGCTTAAGTCCTAAGCCGAATCCTGGTCACTTCGGACCCATGTCGAGTATAGTCCATACCCGATGACCTGAAATAATAAGTAATAGTACAGGGCCTAAGTCCTAGGCCGAATCCTGGCCTCTCCGGACCCTTGCCGAACATAGTCCATACTCGATGACCTGAAATAGTAATCGATAATATAGGGCATAAGTCCTAGGCCGAATCCCGGTCTCTCCGGACCCTTGCCTAGCATTGTCCATACTCGACGACCTGAATAAGCCAATTTGCTACGTTTGGGCAAGGAGACTCACCCCTTATCGGGCATAATCCATACCCGACGATCGTTTACCAAAAAAGCAGATAAAAATATAGTGGAAATCCAATCCAAGATCCAAACCAAATTAGAAAATCAAAAATCCGCATCTGAAATCAAAACCAACATCCAAATACAAATACAGTCATCCAAACAGAAGTCCACATCAGAAAATAAGCAACATCCGGAGTTCAATCCAGACTCCCAAAACCAAACCAGAGAAATGAGTGTCCAATCCAAAAAACAAAAAAATATTTCGTAAACTATGGCATCGTGATTTATCATCGTTCAGAGCATGCCTAGGGGCCATATCTGTCCGCATACATGAGTAAACGATTTGGCCATTCACCCATAGTTTGCTACTTATTTCATAATATCCCAGTCAATTGATAACCAATCGACCATCATTCCTGTGCCTCGCACCATCACTGCTTGAGGTAGACGGTGGTTGCTTCTGCCCCACCGCTGCATTCCGAGCCCCGATGTACTGTCGCAACTGTCCATTCCTTACATGCTCCTCAATTATGTCCTTTAAGTGCCTGCAGTTGTTGGTATCATGCCCATCCAAATCATGGAAGAGGCAGTGCTTTCCTGATGCCCTCTTACGTTCGGAGGGTTCTGTCCTAGTCAGCCTTCGATAGGGAAGGCGATTCTGGGTTTCCATGAATATCCGCTCAACGTCTCATTCAAGCCAGTGTAGGTGGAGAACTTTGGCTCCCTCCATCGTTTCGTAGCCTTTTCCGAATCATCATCAGGCTTCCTTTTTCCTTGCCTTTATCTCTATCCCAGCCTCCGCTGGATGGTCCTCCATCCTCAGTTGCATTCGCCTCTTTTAACTTTAAATCTTTGCATGCATCTTCTTGTCAAAGGAATCTCTCAGCGTCGTGAAAGAATTCCCCAGGGTCAAGTGGTGGATCCCGTATTAGAGACACTTTGAAATCTGAATTCTCCCTGACTCCTGATACTGCTGCCATTAAAACCATCGATGGATCTGGCCGATCCACCGAAGCAACCGCCGCATTGAACCGAGTTAGAAAAGCTCTAAGCGATTCATCTATCCTTTGCTTTACCGACATTAGCATCATTACATTCTTTGGCCTTTTAATATGTACCCAAAACTGCTTAAGAAATTTGTCCACCAACTCTGTCCATGTCCTAATAGATCCTTCTTCCAGCTGCCTGAACCACATAGTAGCCACCCTTCAAGAATAAAGGGAAACATCGGGCCATAACTTCTTCCGATGCCCCTAGCACCTCTATTTGTCTTGTATATCTCATCAAGTGATCTGTTGGATCGGCCTTGCCATTGTACATCTCCATGTTAG
Source organism: Allium cepa (assembly GCA_030765085.1). Taxonomy (NCBI): domain Eukaryota; kingdom Viridiplantae; phylum Streptophyta; class Magnoliopsida; order Asparagales; family Amaryllidaceae; genus Allium; species Allium cepa. Next base: position 55,767,752 of record CM060943.1, on the reverse strand, counting down.
GTAGCTTGAAATCTGGCGGATTCCGAGCTATCCTGATTTCATGAGTGAACGGACTCTTGTTTACTCCTTCCAGATCTCTATTAGTCAAACCTCCGCGCATAGTTCGCCTGATAATCTCAGCCAATCCTGTATTGTCCGTCAAGGGTTGCCCCCCGAGTCCCCAAGGGAATTCTGGTACATACTCTTTATATCTTGCTCTTACATTCCTGCCAGCATCCTGTTGTGTGGTGTCGACAGGAATCCCTCCATGAACTGGTTCATCGTTGTTGGGGGGTGTGCCTCCGAGTCTAGGTACATCCGGATTACCAGGTGTATGCTGATTACGGATTGCACCTTGTTGAGCCATTCCATTTGATTGTCTGTTTGGTTCTTCTAGTCCCGCTCTGTGGATCTGAACTCCTGAAGCTTCAACTGTCCCTGTTTGTCCAACCTGTCTGAGGAGGTTCTCCATCATCTCCTCCTGCCTTTTTAGAAATTCTTCGTGCATCGCTCCCATCATCATTTCCATTTCATCTCGGGTGATGAAAGCTGAAGTCTGGTTGACTCCTTATGAAGCCTTCTGGCTTCCTTCATGTTGACTTCTCTCTGTTTTGTCTTCTACTCGATTGCCTTGTCATTGTTCTTTAGATCTGCACTCTTAAGCCTTCAAATCTGAACTCCAAATCTGGTATAGCGCGCGCTAGTTTTCTCAGTGAAAGCACCAAAGTGTTTGCCCCAAAATTGGTCACAAACCCCAAGTATCATGAAAGCACCAATATATGAACGTAAATCAACAATATCCAAACATAAATCTCAGATCTAAGCAATATAGAGAATAATAATTCAGAAATAACAATTAGCGACACGAGATTTATAGTGGTTTGGCTATCTCCGGCCTACATCCACTTCAAATGATAATCTTTTTATTGATGTTCTTCGTTGGTTACAGTTGATTACAGTGGATTACAATGAAGAAATTCGAGTACAACAGTTATGATGAAGTATAGAATTGAATCCAGCAGAGTCTGGACGTTGAATAGCCAAACGATCCCTTCTCTATAGGCTCCGGTGCCCTATTTATGGGTGTAGGAGGCTGATATCTCGCTCAAACTTCGGTAGACTCCTTCTGGCACGTGAGTGGGCCCACGCGATCGATCTCATGAAGTTTAGACTCGATCCGTGATCGATACAAACCAATTTTGTATTGATCAAGATGTTGTCCAATGGAGTCGAAACTTGGCATGAACTTTCCATGGCTTGTACGTAAGCTCCTGTGAAAATTTCAAAGCATTTGGACCTGTAGATCTCAATATATGATCGATATGAATTGTAGCTTCTTCAATGTCCTCTGGTTTGCATCGATCATTTCGAGTCGATGCTTATCTGTGTCGATATCGATTACGTGTGCATTGGTGAATTGGCCCTATCTTCGAGGCCTGATCCTAACTTCATGCCGAGTTGAATGCTTCTTCTCTAGAATCGAGACGCTCTTCGCTCGCATCCACACTCCATGCTTATTTGTATCCATGGTTACGCAATGTTATGTTCGTATCCATCGATCTATGCTCTCTCTTCGTATTGATTTCACGTAGTGTATTTCACATCGATCTTGTAAATGTCGATCGATAGGAAATGACCATAGGGAATGCTATTGATCGATACGAAAAGAAGGCAACGGGTGGATATGAAACTCGTTCTTATAATGGATACGAATGAGGCCTTACCTGATGGATACGAAACAAGGTATGCTGATGGATTCGAACAGCCTCGATTTGAAGTCTACTTCTATGCTCCATCCTGATTGATTAGCGTTGCTGTGAAGTGCATCAGTGCGAAGTAAGCTTCTGCGTTCCACCCTGGTCGATACGAAAGCATGGATTCAAAGTGCACCGCTCGTCTCCATCATGATCGATACGAACCTCAATGATTCGAACCAATGTCGATCGATATGAACAACATCGATTCGAAGTGTTGCCTGCTGATCGATACGAAATGTATCGATACGAACCACTATTTGCATATTTCAACCCATCCATATTTCGAGCATACGAACTCTGATTGACCAGCAAATTGAAACGCAGCCTCTCCTTACCTTGTTCATCATTCCCAACCGATTTCGCCTTGATCGGAGCTCGGCCAAATTTTAATGACACCGATCGCAGTCTTGTTTTCAATCGATCTCCAATCCTGATATCCATCCTTTCTTGTCAATTTATTGATATTCCAGCCTAGACCAAAAGGTGGGATAACACAGATCAAATATAATTATTATAAAATACGTCAAGAGCGACATAAGAAGATGCCCCCTTGGATGACCAGAGTACTAAAGAGTCATAACAGACTTAATACAACACAGCGGAAATAGAACTAAATAGAAACTCCTAAATAGCTAGCTTTTCTTCCTGCGCGTCTTCGGAAGCTTTATACATCCACCTACTAAACTTGTAAAATGTTAACTCTCAATCTACTCAGATTAATTTTTGAGCACCTGAGAGTTTAAGGGGAGCATAAACTTCAATTCAGAAATAAACCCTGGTGTGAATAATACTATTATATCTTGGTTTACTGATATTAACTGAGACCACGATGCTTAGCAGAACGGGTTTTCCCTCACTAATATCCCTTTAAAACATATCTTTTGGAAAATCAAAACCGTACAACCAAAATTAGTTAATCAAACTGATATGTCAATAATGGCAATTTCATATATGCTAAAAACAGGTAATAAAAGGACCGTCTGTCCGAAATAATGAAGTTTGTTTGGCTAACTACTTACCTTTGGTGGACTCGGGCCTACCAGACAAACTAAACAAATTATCTAACAATTGTTAGACATACTTCTGGACAGTTTGTCCTTAACTTACTTCTTCAAGGGTCACCTGATCCTAATGGTTTTTCAGGCTTACCAATAACCTATCCTTCTTCTTTGTACAAATATATTCGTTTCTATGTGTAACCACCATTAAGTCTTACCTATGAGAAAGCCCTACACGCTAGAATTTTGGAATAAATTAGTTAGGGGCTAATAGATAATGTATATGGTGCAACCCTATATCAGTCCCATCTGGTATACATATATCTGAGTCATTTTACTTAGGGTTAAGTACCCTTTAAATTTTCCTTGAAAACCTTTGCAAAATGATTTAACCCTATAAATCATACTTATACAAGGAAAATATACTATTTGTTTTACTCAAATCTCTTTTCCATGATATATTTACTCAAAATATTATTGATGAGGACATTCCAAACCTTTGTTTAAAACTTTAAACAATCTCTTTTGAAACCATTTGAAAGTGCTCCTTTTGAAACCATTAAAAGTTTCCATTTCGATACAAGTAAATTACTTTACTTTATAACTTAGGCCTAAATGCCAAAACATATCTTTCGAAACCATTGACAATATTCCTTTCGAAAACATTAGAAACATCTTCTTCGAAAGCTTTATAAACCTTATACATCCTTTTCTAAACAATATAATTATGCCTTTCGAAGCCATCAGAATCCTTCCATTTAGACACTAAGGCAAACTTTTCAAAATCACTAGGGAATCATTCCTTCGAAACCTTTTCTTGTTACCTTTTGAAAGCATTAAAGTATAATACTTAAAACAAACCTTTCAAAAGCGTTGGGTTTAAGTAAAACATATGGAATGACCTTTCGAAACCATTAGAAATATTCCTTTCAAAACCATTTGTGTTTAACTTTCAATAGAACAAAAGGGTCATGAAACAACCAAGTCGAAAGCACTCTTCCAAAATTTATTTCCTATGTAAAGAAGTGATGGTGTCGAAACCAACCCTTCGGAAGAATTGGAGAAGCGACTTGGGGTTAAAAACAAAGAAACCCTTTCGAAAGCATTTCTTCGAGAGGTAAGATGCGGCAGCTAGGGGCTTCGACCCCGTCAAAAGCTTCTTTATAAAAAAAGGTGCAACCTCTTTCGGAACCATTCCTTAAAACCATTTAACCAAGTCGAAAGCATTCCTTTCAAAAGCAAAGCAGACGCATATTCATTTAAAACAAAGCAAAGCTTCGACCCCTTCGGAACCCCTTGTTTCGACTACATACCTTTCGCCAATGTCCAATTCATTGTGTACCAAGTCTTTGATACCATGCGCATTGGTTTCGATGGTGATGGAGGTGGAAAAGCTCAGTCAAAATTTAGGCGCCAAAAGTGGCAAAACAGGTAAAGTAAGGTAAAACTGTATTTTTACTTCAAAAAGTAATCCATTTCAACTAACCTGCCTTATTTGTCAATAAATGATTGGTTGCTATTTTCTTTTCAAATTCTTTTCTAAAAGTGCTACCAAATTTCAGAAGTTACAATTTAAAAATTCACAAAATACCCCTTCTCCTTTTGTAAATATATAAAACATTTAAGTCTTATACCTTAAATAATTTTATATATCTATTAAAACACTTAGGAAAATTCTATAAAAATTAACATAAATCACTTTCAATATGTTTTTAACATATTTAAATTTTTTACCCAAAACATATATATATAAATATATGTATGTATGTATGTATGTATGTATGTAATTGCCGTAATTAATTTTAAACCTAAATAACCATTTTCTTCACTAGAAAATTAATAATAAATACAGATTGATTCAGAAAATTATAAAACTTGAAACCCATCTCTAAAATATCATTTCTAACCATATATTAATATCATAAAGCACTGGATGTCATTTGGTAGATTTTTCAATTCAAAACAGGTCATAAAATCGATATGAATAAGCATAATTCATCAATAAGCATGTATATATCTAAACATCATTCAAAACATGCCAATACACTTGCAAAAACATTCGGATATAATTCTAGAAACAAAACATCAAAAATATGAGATGTATATATTATTCACCTTAGCTTTGTTGTTAAGGAGTTGAGATTTGATCTTGGATTGAATTTGATTAAGCTTTTCCTCTTAATTCTTGCTTATCTTCCTTTTACTTCTCTTTAATGGTGGCCGACCTTTGGTTTGATTCTAATTTGTGAACATGTAAAATGAAATGGTATGAAGGCTTAGGGTATATGAATATAACTCATTCCTATTTTACCCTTATCTGATTCTCCTTTTATATTTCATTTTAACCCCCTTTAGTTTGTTACTTAATTAGGTGCGATTACCCCTTTGTTTACATAAATCTTAATCCCTTAACCATTACATTATTTCATTTAATTTAACTAATTAAATGTCCTAAATAAAGTTAATCAAAATTAGGGTCATTACAGACTTCCCTCCTTAAAGAATTTCATCCTCGAAATTACGATAAGGTACTCATCAAAATCAATCAAAAAGGTAAAACATACCATGAAACAAGTCAGGATAAGTATCTCAAATCCTGCTCTCAGTTTCCTAAGTACAGTCTCTCTTCTGGTCACTGCATTGGACTTTAACTAATCTAATTGTGTTACTCCTTAGCCTCTTCCCATCTCTCACGACTATACGAACTGGCTATCTAACTATAGTCAGATTTGGTTCCACAACTAAGTCGTCTAACACAGTCGGTGTTATGATAGTCTCTGGATCCCCAATACACTTTCTTAGATGAGAAACATGAAAAACATCATGGACTTTTTCCAAACTGTTTGGTAACTCTACTCTATATGTGAGTTTCTCGATCCTTTCTACAATAGGAAATGGTCAAACAAATCTCGGTGCCAACTTTCACGATTTCCCGAACCTGATCATACCCTTCATTGGTGATACTTTGACGAAAACATAATCTCCAACTGAGAGTTCTAAGTCTTTCCATCTCTTATCGGCATAACTCTTCTGCCTAGAATGAGCTTCCTTCATTTTAGCTCTAATCAACTCAATCTTTTCAGTGGTCTCTCTAATTAAATCCGGACCAAGAACCAACTTATCACCGGTTTCTAACCAACAAACTAGAGACTTACATGGCCTTCCATATGAAGCTTCAAATGGTGCCATCCCTATACTAGCCTGATAACTGTTTTCATACGAAATCTCGACCAAGTATAGATGGTCTTCCTATGATCCCCTAAGATCTAGCACACAAGCTCATAACAAGTCTTCTAAGATTTTGTTAACACTTTTCGTTTACCCATCTGTCTGTGGATGGTAAGCTGTACTCATCTTGAGCTTAGTATCCAAAGTCTCTTGTAAACTCTTGTAGAACTCGCTAGTAAATAAGAAATCTCTATCGCTTACTATAGTACTAGGAATTCCATGAGGTCTAACTATATTCTTCATAAACAACTTAGCTAAAACAGGTGCTGTTCTGGTTGACTTAACTGGAATGAAACGGCCACTCTTGGTTAACTAGTCTACTACGACCCATATACTTTCATTTTCTCTATTTGACCTTAGCAACCCGTTTATAAAATCCATCGAGATAGAATCCTATTTCCCCTGGAATATCTAAAGGCTAAAGCAACCCACTTGGTTTTTGATGTTTGGCCTTTACTTGTTGACAGTTCAAACACTGTTTCACCCATAAGCCTACATCCCTCTTCATGCCTTCCCAGAAGAAACTCCTCTTTATATCCTGATAAATTTCAGTTCCTCCCAAATGAATAGTGAACTTCTAACGATCGAATTCTTCTAAAATTTCCTTCCTAATATCTTCCACATTCAGAACACATAATCTTCCTTTCTTCTTCAACCATCAATTCTCGTCAAGTTCAAAATCTTTAAGGTCATCGCTCTCTGTTCCATCCCTTAACTTCCTGATCCGTTCAACTAATAATGGATCCTCCTTCTGCACAGAAGAAATCCTTTCGATCATTACCAGTCAAACTCCTAAACATGACAACATAGTAGTCTCCTTACTAGATTTAACTTCAGACCTCCGCTGCACTCTACATGTCGTTAATGCTTCCAAACCTCTACACTCAGCTATCATTGCCAACACTACATTTCGATGTTTTCTACTAAGTGCATCTACAACCTTATTGCCCTTTCTCGGTGTGTACTTAGTACCAAAGCCATAAGCGGCTAAAAACTCTAACCACGTAAGTTGTCTCATATTCAACTCCTTTTGAGAGAATAAATACTTCAATGACTTATGATCCGCATATAACTCAAATCCTCCCCCATTAGGTAATGCCTACACACCTTCAATGCAAAAATCACCGTAGCAAATTCTGAATCATGTGTTAGATATCTAACCTTATGCGGTCTACGCTGTCTAGATGCATAGGCAATCACTTTACCATTCTGCATTAACACAACCCCTAACCCTATTCCACATGCATCTGTATATACCACTAAATCTCGATTCCCTTCTGGAATAACAAACATAGGTGCATTAGTCAATAAACGTTTCAAGCTTTGGAATGCTTCCTCACACTTATCGGTCCATACAAACTTCACATCTTTTCATGTTAGCTTGTTCATTGATGCTGCTATCCGTGAAAAATCCAAGAAAGCTCTTTATCTCAGTCACTGGCTTGGGACTCTTCCAATTATTCATCGCCTCTATCTTAGTCGGATCTATAGACAACCTTTCTTTGAGACTACATGACAAAGAAACTTCACTTCCTTCTTCTAGAAATGACACTTCGAAAACTTCTATTTCAATTGATGCTGCCTCTGTGTCTCAAGGACTACTCTAAGATGAACTTCATGCTCTCTTTTATCCTTAAAGTCTATCAAAATATCATCGATGAAAACTAATACTATCCAAGTGCTCTCTAAAAACTCGGTTCATCAAATCCATAAAGAATGCTTGCACATTAGTTAGTCCGAACGACATCACTAACCATTCGTACGATCCATATCAAGTTCTAAACGTCACCAAAGGAATACTATCCTCTGCTACCCTAAGCTGATGGAAACCTGTTGCTAAACCCAATTAAAAAATATCTTGACTCCACTCATCTAGTTGAACAAATCGTTGATTCTAGTCAATAGATATTGATCCAGTATCGTCTTCTCATTCAACTTATGATAATCGATACATAACCTTAACGATCCGTCAAACTTCTTAGCAAACACTACAGCTGCTACCCAAGGTGAACTACTTGGTCTAAAAAAATTCTTGCTTTCCAGATCCACCAACTGCACCTTTAACTCTCTTATCTCGGTAGGTGTCATCCTGCTTGGCTGTCTACTCACCGGTTATGCTTCAAGTACTAGATCTATTCGAAACTCAATGGCTCGTTTCGATGGAAATCCTACAACGGGTTCAAAGATATCTACGAATTCTCTAACCACGAAAACTTCACTTAACTCGTCTTCCACCTCCACAACACCTAACAAAGCATTTACCTCACAACTAGGGCTTTCTACGGTATATTCAATCCAATCGCTACAGTAAGGGTGTCTAAGCAATATTTTCCTATCGTGGCAAAATATCTATCATCTATTTACTTAACCAATCCATACCCAAAATAATTCTGAATCCTATGAAATCAAACACATAAAAACTGCAAACAAAGGTATATCCTAACACTTCAATCTCTAGGTGTCACACATATGCCAGGTGTCGCATATCCTCCTATCGAATTTGCAACCCTTAAGGAAGTAACTAGGTATAGGTTAAGCTTATCTACCAAACAATGAGATATAAAAGAATGTGATGCACTGGTATCAAATAGAACTAACTGATACACCACAAATCAATAATGTACCTCCCAATACAGCTTTTCCGCTCCCATCTACTGTTGGTCACGAGGTAGCCGATTCCAATGCAAACAGCTTGCCTTTCCCATCCTTGGTTGGCTCCTCGTACTGGTTCATATAGTGCCCATTCTGATAACAGTTGAAACACGTTATTCCTTTCTTCTCAGCATCTTTCTTTCCCTTTCTAGTTCGGCACTCATGGGCATAGTGTCCTTTCTTGTAACACTTGTAACAACCCACTTCTGCCTTTCACTTCTTAGCAGCTCCACCCTTCTGAGCTCCTATCTTGTGGAAAAAAATTCTTCTGATTCTTCCCTCCTTGAGCTTCCTTGACCTTATTTCTTTCAAGAAAAGGTAACATCTCTTCATTCCTCAAGGCCATCTCAACAACAACAACGCTTGGAGCACTAATATGCAGTAACATGGCCTTAGCATGCTCATACTTCAACCACCTAATGAACTTCTCATTCCTCTTAATCACAATATCAATCATAGCATAACCGTATCTTGCTAGCTCCTTAATCCTTATCGCATACTTGAGCATAGTCATATCCCTCTGCTCCAACTCGGCAAACTTCTTAAGTAGAGTGAACTTAGCAATTTCTGACATAAACCTTTCCTCAAACCTCCTCCTGAACTCAGCCCAAGTAATATTCTCCTCGTTGATTCCAACCGTCACACTGTTTCACCAAAACAGTGTTGCCCCTTGAAGTTGTCTAGAAGCGAGTCCTCTTTTTTCTCCATCGTTGAGCCTTAAGTTAGCGAAAATCCTCTTGCGATGAAGTGGCCAGTTCTCCACTTTGACTGCGTCTTCAGTACCAATGAACATCTTTCCTTCTAGTCGGCCAAAATCTCTACTCACAATAGCATAGTTATTCACCACTGGAGCTTCTTGGTTCCCCCATCCAGTATTTCCTTTGACTACTCCAATATCGATTCCCACCTACATCATGTTGACAAAGAATTGATACATTGCTCCCATGTCAACTTGTGGGACTCCAGCACCCACATCTCCAGCATGTACCTAACCTTGGTTCCTCCTAGTATTAGGTTAGGTATTTCCATTAGTTTCGGTGCTTTCTTACCAAGTTTAAATCTACCACCTCTAACATCCATATCTGCATTCGAGTCTTCGTAAGATACAGAGGAATAGCCTAATAGAGATATGTGAATAGACATATAACATATACTTATATATTGCAAATACAAGTACGTTACTATAGCATTTCCCATACCCCGATCTTATCTCTAATTCCTTAGGATTATGGTTTTAAAAATCATTTTAGCTTAAACTTTTTTCATAAACCTATGCTCTGATACTAAGTTGTAACATCCTCGTATCTAGAGGCCCAAAGCTAAGCGCTACAGATGCTGTAGTCATCCATAGTATTAACTTTCGGTGACCGAGTACATTAATGTTAATGGTATCCGTAATATTAGAAGCACTTGAATATGAAATAAAATCATCACAGATTAAAACACTTTTCTGATTTTATTTCAAAACAACATTTCATATCCAAGTTACATAAACCCAATCGCTTCTCAGGTTCGGATCAAATATAATTATTACAAAATAAGCCAAGAGTGACATATGAAGATCCCTCTTGGATGACCAGAGTACTAAATAGTAATAACAGACTTAATACAACATAGAAGAAATAGAACCATATAGCAACTCCTAAATAGCTAACTTTGCCTCCTACACGTCTTCAAAAGCTTTATTTGTCCACCGACTAAACCTGTAAAACCTTAACACTCAATCTACTTAAATTAATTTTTGAGCACCCAAGAGTTTAAAAGGAAAATCATAAAATTTGAATCAGACATAAAGCCTCATGTGAATAATACTATTACATCTCAGATTACTGATATTAAGTGAGACCACAACGCTTAGTGGAACGGGTTTTTCCTTATTAATATCCCTTTAAAACAAATATTTTTACAAATCAAAACCCTGCAAACAAACTGGTTAATCAAACTGATAAATCAATAATAGCAATTTCATATATGCTCAAAACAGGTAATAAAAGGACCATCTGTCCTAAACAATGTAGTTTTGTTTGGCTAACTACTAACCTTTGGCTGACTCGGGCTTACCACACAAACTAACCAAATTACTTAAAATTGTTAGACATACTTCTGGATGGTTTATCCTTAACTTACTTCTCCAATAGTCACCCGATCTTAATGGTTTTTCGGGCTTACCAATGACCTATCCTTCTTCTCTGTACATATATATTCCATTCTGTGTGTAACCATCATTTAAGTCTTACCTGTGACTAAGCCTTACACACTGGAATTTTGGATTAAATTAGATAGGGCCTAATAGCTAATATATACACCGCGACCCAATACCGGCCCTATCTGGTATACAAATAGTTAAGTCAATTTACTTAGGGTTAACCACCCTTTAAATTTTCCTTGAAAACCTTTTAAAATTGATTTAACCTTTTAAGTCATACATATACAAGGAAAATATACTATTTGCTTTACTCAAATCTCATTGCCATGAAATATACTTTACTCAAAATATTATTGATGAAGACATTCGAAACCATTGTTTAAACCTTTAAACAATCTCTTTCGAAACCATTTGAAACTGCCTCTTTCGAAACCATTGAAAGTACACCTTTCGATACAAGTAAATTACTTTACTTTATAACCCTAGGCTTAAAGGCCAAAACATATCTTTCGAAACCATTGACAATAGTCCATTCGAAAACATTGGAAACATCTGCTTTGAAAGCTTTATAAACCTTAGACATCCTTTTCTAAGCACTATAAATATGCCTTTGGAAGTCAATGGAATCCTTCCATTTAAACACTAAGGTAAACCTTTCGAAAACACTAAGGAATCACTCCTTCAAATCCTTTTCTTGTTAACTTTCAAAAGCGTTAAAGTATAATAGTTAAAACAAACCTTTTGAAAGCGTTGGGTCCAAATAAAACATGTGGAATAACCTTTCGAAACCATTAGAACTATTCGTTTCAAAACCTTTTGGGTTTAACTTTCGATAGAACAAAAGGGTCATGAAACAACTAATTCGGAAGCACGCTTCCGAAAGTTATTTCCTAAGTAAAGAAGTGATGGTGTCCAAACCAATCCTTCGAAAGCATTGGTGAAGCGACTTTGGGATTAAAACAAAGAAACCCTTTCGAAATGTAACGACCCGCCGCCTTGACCGCCTCTAGTCGGTAATTAAACCAACTAGAAACGTTCAAAATGACGGATTGTTATTTAGTTTATAACATTTAAACAGAATCAGCTACAGAATCACAGAATAGTAATCATATTTTATAAACAAACTTTTCTTTTATATACAAATATCAGAGTTTACAATACATTACATTTTATACAGCGGAAACAATTTATAAATTTAAGTACAAGAGAAAAAATTTTAGCTAAAACTTTAGTGGTGCTGAAATCCCCCTCTCTCTAACTTCGCTGCGAGCAAATCTTTAAGCTGCAAAAATACTCGGTCTGACCCGAGCGTTATTGCAAAACACAAAAACACTCGAGTCAGGATTAATCTTTATTCAAGTAAATAAATTTGAAATGAACTGAAATAAATGGTTACAGAGATGGTGAAACAAATGAATCGGTCTAATCTATTATGGACTTTACATTAACAATTTCATTTTTTTAAATTCTGTCAAACGTGTGTGGCTGTAGTACACACGTATGTTTACACACATGTGCACTGCCTTGCCGACACGTATGCAAGTGCAATCACAAAGACCACAAAGATACAATAACAAGCCAGAACAGAAACAACACAGCAGGTCAAAGGCAGAGAGCACAAGTACAGGCCGCAATGCACAACAATTTCAGCAGCCCCAAATACAACTACAAGCACAAGGCATATCAACAACCATAGAATCAACATGTATGCACAACAACCCAGCTACACAAGTAGTGCAGACCACAAGGCTGAGGTAATAGAACTCAAATACAAACCCAAGTGCTCAGTGCAGACTACACAATCAGTGCCACAACTCAATGCCAACAATATGGACTGGACAGTGCCAATTTGAACAAGTATACATGTATCAGAGGGAACTGGGAACTGTGTGCACAGGGAAAACACTACACAGTTCAAATGGAATGCAAACATGTATCAGAGGATATGTACAGTAATAGGCAGTGACCAACACAAGTGACGGTGTCAATTTGAACGAGTATACATGTATCTGAGGGAACTGGCTACAAAATTTTAAGTAAGACCAACAACAAGTTGGACTGCAACAGTCAATATGCAGACCATACCAGCAAAGAACCATAAATACAAGTAGAGAGCAAGCTACAAAATACATATGCAACATCACTACAGACTGCAACATGCACAGAGAAGTGAATGGACATGCAAACTGCCACAAACCAAAGTGCATGAACACAGGGAAGACTTAAATGAAGACTGAATACATCAGGCATGCAAAATGGAATGGATATGAAGACTGAACATATCAAAGTTTTGGAAATACAAGGTGTTCAAAATGAACACAGTAAGCTTCAGTTACAAAACTTAAGTGAAACAAGTAATGCAACAGTAGCAAGTACAACATGACAGTATAAAAGTATCACAAGTTCAAGTGCAGATGGAACAAACAAGTTTCATTTGAAACCTAAGTTTTAAACAGAGGCTAGATTAAGTGGTTTTGAGTTTAAATCAAAACTTTAGAGAAACTGAAGTTATAGACATAGAGTATTCTGGAAATAACAACACAAAAGAACCTGGAAAAGCATACAGTGATTTCCAAAGCAAAGAAAAAAATATACAAATCAAACAGAGCTTCAGTTTTCAACTCAGTTCAAAGCAAAATGTTAATCTGGAAATCAATTCAAGTAGTAATGCACTCTCAGGAAAACAGTTTTCAAAAGAAGAAAATGGAGTGCAAGGCAAAAATGAATTTTGTTTCAAACAGCAGTTCATCCTAGAGACAAAATCCAGTAAGAATTCTTTTCAAATCATTAGTTATAAACAGAAGATTTAATCAGAGGATTCCCTACATTTGTTTTGCTTGAATAAGATTTTTTTTTAAACTTAAATTAATGTTTAAACAAGCATATCATGTTCAAACCTTAAATCCTAACAAGGAACTGATCAGAAGATTTGAAGTCTTCTTCTATTCTTACTCTCTGTAGTTTAAAACAGAGAAGAGCAATCCAAGTAAATACAGGCACAAGTCATTTAATTCATACACACAGATCATATACTTATATATACTCATGCAAGCATCAATTATATCAGAAATTTGTCAAGCAAAATATAACTAACCACTTAAGTTATAATTAAAATGTTCATTCACCTAGCAGTTTAAAACAGAGAAGCTACTTGATGCTTACTAACATTTTAATAAATTGTTTTACACCATCACAACCTACTTCCATTTGAGCATCCCATGCTAAAGATAATCAGATAAATGGATTTACTTTTTCCCCTTTTTAACATATTATTCATATGTGCACATTTTCAAACAGAGAGACATTTTGATATTTCATTCACATGCAAACAAATTTTAAACAAGTATACTTAGTTCAATCACATGCAAAAATGGGAATGCAGACAGGAACAACATGGATGAAGTACTAACAGTACATACAAAATGGAGATGAAGACTTGAACACCCAGGAAAACAATGACCAGACCAAAGTGCAACAGCATGGATACAACTTGACATGGAAACTGAAACATATCAGATAATGCAAATTGAAACAGAAGTTTCGAGTCAAATATGAAGACCACAAGTGAAGTGAATCAACTGCAATGCAACACATACCAGGATGCAAACAATAATGACATGAAGAGTAGAACAATCAGGAGAGCAGAGACCAGACCCAAGTGCAACAGACATGAAACAAATCATGTCGAAGATAATTCACAAAGTAAGCAAGTGCAGACAACAGGGAGCAACAGCACAATCCCGAAACACCCCAAATACATAGATCAACAGATTTTGGCAAACACCCAAGTTACAGAAAATTTTCCAATTCATATCCAATTCAAATCTAAAAATCATAATTTTCATTTTAAAAATCATGTTTACCCAGACCAATTCAGGCTATGTATTTGGATAAGAGAATTGTAATGATTGATTTTAACATATATATATATATTTTACTGCAAATTTTAATTTCCAGTTACTATATATATACATAAAACATGTTTACACTATTTTTAAATTCACGTTCAAGTTTAAACAAACTAAATTTGTTTTGGAACTAAGGTCTAACAAAGATCAAAGAGAAGATTTTGAATTTAGATAAAAAAAACTTAAACCTGAACTGAGAACAGAGATATTCAAGAACAACAGTCATGCATGCTTTCAAACAGATTCATATACATATGCAACACATTCAATATACATATGCAACACATTCATATACATAACTAATACATATATATATATATTCATGCAAACATAAGCATTTCAGAAATCTATATAAGCAACAGATCGTTATTTCTCAAGATTTTTAAGTTGATGTTTACTCACTAGCATAATTATAGGAATGAATCAGGAATGAAAGTTTGTTTACTGGTTTTAAAACAAAGGGGCTGCACTGTTTAAGCATGAGACAGCATTTTCAAACTTAAGTGAACATGCAAGATCAATCTTTCAACAGCAAGCATAACAGAAGTGCAAGCATAGGTGAATGTGCAGACAACATCAAGTATGCTTACAGAGATGTTTGCATGTTTGTTTATGGTTACAGAGATGCCCAAACAAACATGCACATGAAAATTTATAGGCAAACACAAATGGAATTGAAGACTGAAGCAACATGAGGCATGCAATACTCAAGACATATCTTTATTACAAGAACAATTTTGCACTTCAACTACTTAGTTAAACAAAATATTTTAGTAGCATCTGTACTTACCAATTTAATAACAAGATAAACATAGCATCTGTTCTTAACAGTTTAACAATTCAAGCAAATCGAGCAAATGACAGCAAATAGCAACCGAAAATCCAACATGCAGTAACCAATCTACCCATATCAGTTTCAAATTAAATTAGCCGAGCAAAAGATAACAAAATCACCCCAAAACATAGCATGCAACCAATATTCAATCCAAACAAATTTAAACACCTGAATTAAAAATTAATCGTGAGCAGAAAACTCACCATAACAAAGTCGAAATAGCCCCAAATTTGATTACAAGCCCTAGTTTTTGAATCGCGAGAAGTAAAGCCCCAAATTTTCCAAAGCAGAACGAGTCGAGAAGAACGAAGCCGCCATATTTTTTTTTTCTCGTGCTTTTTTTTTTTTTGTTTTAGGGTTAAAAAAAATGGGAACGGGTAAAGTGAAATGGAAGGGGATCGGGTTAAAGATAAAGGCAGTAGTATTCAAACGTGGGCCGGTATAAATTTCAAAGCCCAAACCATAAACAAGTTTTCCTCTTATTTTTTTTTTCTATTTATCTAAATCCAATTTGTTTTGTCTAATTATTTTCATTACTTTGTTTTGTAAATTTTTGTTTAAGTTATGTTGTTAAATTTTTTTACTAAGTGTATTTGTTTATTTTATTTTGTATTGATTTTTTTTTTTATTTAAGCTAAAGAAAAGAATGTTATTAAAATTTTAACCATCAATTTATTAATTTACATAAATAAAAATTCTTGTATCCAAATTATTTTCTTAAGTCATTAGTTTGAATTTCAATTACAAATTAAATATTCAATTTCAACTCCAAAGTCAAGTTTAAATTTTTCTTCAGCTTTGTATAGATTAAATTTTAAATATTTAATCACCAATTTCATTGTTATATCGGAAATTCAGTTTAAATTATCATTCAAATATTCAAAATTAATTAAATATTCACAATTTAAATTGTTCAAAATTTAGGATCGTTACAATCTCCCCTCCTTAAAAGAATTTCGTCCCGAAATTACAAGTAAGGAAAAATGATTGTTAAAATTTCACTAATATTTATATTTTACTCAATTTTATCAAGTTCAACACTTATTAAAGATGAATGAATATAGGATTCATTCTATTTGTTTTATCTCGCTAGCTTTGCTAATTAACTCTTTTGTCTATTATTTTCTACAATCAAGACACAAAAATCTTTACTAAAATTTTCAACTTACAACCCAAAATTTTAAATTTGAAACACTTTATATTAGAGATTTACATATTATAACTTTTCCAAAGCTGTGGACTTTCAAAACCCTTCAAAAATCCTCTTCCTTAATTCATTAGGTTGGAATTATGCGAATTCTAATTCTAGATAATTGATTTTCTATTAAAGTTCGAAAATACTTGCTAACTCGAAATTTAACAAGTCTACTGTCGTTCTTAAAGACATTAGGCATACGCTGGCCAGGCGCAAGTCTAACAATCTCCAAGTACTAAATATACTTGCTTCAATTCCCAGTGAAAATACTTTTAAAAATTCTTTTAAAAATGGATATGGAAAGCACATTCCCCCATGGATCGCGGTACACACGGCGGTTACGCTACTATCCCAGTAGAATCGCTTGTGACCGTAGGCATCTCGCCCCTCGAATTTCGCCATGGTTGTTGCCATAGATCGCGGTCCACACGGCGGTTACGCTACTATCCCAGTAGAATCGCTTGTGGCCGTAGGCATCTCGCCCCTCGAATTTCGCTATGGTTTCTAGATTGCAGTTACTCGGCGGTTACGCCACTATCCCAGTGGAATCGCTTGTAACTGTAGGCATCTCGCCCCTCAAATTACGCTAGTCACTCCAACTAATGGAAAACAAATGGCCTATCCAACTAATGGAAGACAAAGGGCCAATCCAACTAATGGAAAACAAATGGTCAATCCAACTAATGGAAATATAAATGGTCATCCAACTAATGGAAATACTACGTAGCTACGATTTTTTAAATGGATACTCATCTCGAGTTCCATCACCATCACACAGTCACACAGTATAAATGGAAGGTACCTTTCCATATCCTCAATTTTGGAAAACATAATATTATACATACATATATAATATTTCACTTCACACTTAGTACAACCCATGTACTTAAATAAGTTTTCCACAACAATTACTTTTCCAAACTAATTGGTTTTCGAATTTATCGTATTCACACATATACGTTATGAAAACCACAACATTTCATACCCATAACAAATAGAGGATTCACAATTTTCCATTTCATTATCCATTTAAAATTTTCCTCTAAGTCGATTTGGAATTTTAAGGTTATATCAAACCTAATACACATTCACAATCCAATTTATTATCGACTTCACACACTCGATTTGGATTTCACGCTACATCGTCAATTCTCAACACATAATTGATGTCTATCGATATATAACCTCTGAGCTCGTACGTCTCAGAGAAGGGTGTTAAGCTAAGAGAATAAATTCCCCGCCACCAACAGATATATATTTAATAGAAATCAACTGATATGTCGTCAATTCACGACGTTAGACATACAATCCAAATCATCCATTTAAAATTCAAAGTTCAACTTACTTTGTTTTGGGTGACAAAGTTAAACTCAATTTAGCTCAAATTTCAATCATTTGAAAATTTTCAAATTAAACTAATTGTTCAAATTTCCCAAAAATAATATCTTTACAAGATATATAATTTCACACTTAACCATTTGAAAACAAATTTCAAACCATTTCTTCACCTTTTAATCTTTGAAAACAAATTTCAAAGCGATTTCCTTAAACGGAAACATTTCCAAATTATCTATGAATATACGATTTTCAAATCGATTTCACCTATTCATTTTCAATTTATCTTTAAAAGATAAAATTTCAAACCATTCATTTCATATAGGAAAACATACCCATACTTATTCAATAATAAGTAATTTACAAATCCACTTATTTTCAACACTTTGAAAATATTCAATATACTTCAAACCAAAATCAAGTATATATTCATTCTTAAAAAAAACCATTCTTTTAAACACATTTTATTTGAGTCAAAACGAATGTTGCGTAAAACATCGTTACGACGACTCAAAACCACTAGTATAAGGATTCAAATTTAAAAATAGATATGTAAATCCCAATACTAAACAAAATCATTTCCCTTTTGAAATTATTTACTATAACAACAAATGTTATAATCTACCATTTCCATTTTTCCACTCGAAAACGTCTATTTCAACAACAAGTGTTGAAATCTATGCTTTCGATTCTTAACACATTTCAAAATGAATTATCTTCATTTACATAATGTTTCTTCCCAAAAACATTCCCATTTAAGTTTTCAACTTCAACTTAATTCATGGTTTGAATTCCACATACACTTCAAAAATATTGGTTTTAAACCGATTTCAAATTCCCAATACTAAGTTTTCCACTCAACTTAATTCCATGCCCGTTCAAATTCAAATGCATCATTGAATCTATTTAAATCTATTTCGAATTTTCATTAGATTCATATCTCTTTTGATATTTTATTCACCGTTCAAAACCATAGATATAATTCCTTTAATAAGTTACAACAATTTACTTATCAAAATAAGTCGTTTGCGGATTTTACAAACATCTCTAGAAATTCCATTTCTATTTATAAAACTTCGTTTTATAATCTCCTTTCTTAATTTGATTCAATTCAATTTATATAACTTAGTTATATACACCAAAAGTCCATATTATAAGTTAAATACTTATAATCCATTCATTTACTAAATCGTTCTTCACCACATTTGAAATCAATTTTCAAAAGAATTCAAAATTAAATTTCCAAGTTATAGTTCAATAATCCACTTGATTATAATCAAATTGACATATCATTTTATTTTCCAATTACTACTTTGGAGATATTCAAAATATTTGATTTAAGCCAATTTAAACCAATTCATTAATCCACTTGACTTACATTTCATTTTCCATAACTCTCAAAGATTCGATAATGAGTTTCCGAACGATCGAAACTCAAGTCTAACGAGACCTCACCGAATAGAAACTACCGCAATCCTAACTTTAGAGAGGGGAATTTCCAAAAATAATTTTAAATTTCAAAATACCTTTTATTTTGAAGAAAACAATTTTAAACTTCGTTAGATTTGAAAACACTTCCTTTAAAGTGATTCTAGTAACTATTCATATTAAATGCCATAAACTAAGCTTTGTGTAAACCAAAGCTCTGATACCACTTTGTAACGACCCGCCGCCTTGACCGCCTCTAGTCGGTAATTAAACCAACTAGAAACGTTCAAAATGACGGATTGTTATTTAGTTTATAACATTTAAACAGAATCAGCTACAGAATCACAGAATAGTAATCATATTTTATAAACAAACTTTTCTTTTATATACAAATATCAGAGTTTACAATACATTACATTTTATACAGCGGAAACAATTTATAAATTTAAGTACAAGAGAAAAAATTTTAGCTAAAACTTTAGTGGTGCTGAAATCCCCCTCTCTCTAACTTCGCTGCGAGCAAATCTTTAAGCTGCAAAAATACTCGGTCTGACCCGAGCGTTATTGCAAAACACAAAAACACTCGAGTCAGGATTAATCTTTATTCAAGTAAATAAATTTGAAATGAACTGAAATAAATGGTTACAGAGATGGTGAAACAAATGAATCGGTCTAATCTATTATGGACTTTACATTAACAATTTCATTTTTTTAAATTCTGTCAAACGTGTGTGGCTGTAGTACACACGTATGTTTACACACATGTGCACTGCCTTGCCGACACGTATGCAAGTGCAATCACAAAGACCACAAAGATACAATAACAAGCCAGAACAGAAACAACACAGCAGGTCAAAGGCAGAGAGCACAAGTACAGGCCGCAATGCACAACAATTTCAGCAGCCCCAAATACAACTACAAGCACAAGGCATATCAACAACCATAGAATCAACATGTATGCACAACAACCCAGCTACACAAGTAGTGCAGACCACAAGGCTGAGGTAATAGAACTCAAATACAAACCCAAGTGCTCAGTGCAGACTACACAATCAGTGCCACAACTCAATGCCAACAATATGGACTGGACAGTGCCAATTTGAACAAGTATACATGTATCAGAGGGAACTGGGAACTGTGTGCACAGGGAAAACACTACACAGTTCAAATGGAATGCAAACATGTATCAGAGGATATGTACAGTAATAGGCAGTGACCAACACAAGTGACGGTGTCAATTTGAACGAGTATACATGTATCTGAGGGAACTGGCTACAAAATTTTAAGTAAGACCAACAACAAGTTGGACTGCAACAGTCAATATGCAGACCATACCAGCAAAGAACCATAAATACAAGTAGAGAGCAAGCTACAAAATACATATGCAACATCACTACAGACTGCAACATGCACAGAGAAGTGAATGGACATGCAAACTGCCACAAACCAAAGTGCATGAACACAGGGAAGACTTAAATGAAGACTGAATACATCAGGCATGCAAAATGGAATGGATATGAAGACTGAACATATCAAAGTTTTGGAAATACAAGGTGTTCAAAATGAACACAGTAAGCTTCAGTTACAAAACTTAAGTGAAACAAGTAATGCAACAGTAGCAAGTACAACATGACAGTATAAAAGTATCACAAGTTCAAGTGCAGATGGAACAAACAAGTTTCATTTGAAACCTAAGTTTTAAACAGAGGCTAGATTAAGTGGTTTTGAGTTTAAATCAAAACTTTAGAGAAACTGAAGTTATAGACATAGAGTATTCTGGAAATAACAACACAAAAGAACCTGGAAAAGCATACAGTGATTTCCAAAGCAAAGAAAAAAATATACAAATCAAACAGAGCTTCAGTTTTCAACTCAGTTCAAAGCAAAATGTTAATCTGGAAATCAATTCAAGTAGTAATGCACTCTCAGGAAAACAGTTTTCAAAAGAAGAAAATGGAGTGCAAGGCAAAAATGAATTTTGTTTCAAACAGCAGTTCATCCTAGAGACAAAATCCAGTAAGAATTCTTTTCAAATCATTAGTTATAAACAGAAGATTTAATCAGAGGATTCCCTACATTTGTTTTGCTTGAATAAGATTTTTTTTTAAACTTAAATTAATGTTTAAACAAGCATATCATGTTCAAACCTTAAATCCTAACAAGGAACTGATCAGAAGATTTGAAGTCTTCTTCTATTCTTACTCTCTGTAGTTTAAAACAGAGAAGAGCAATCCAAGTAAATACAGGCACAAGTCATTTAATTCATACACACAGATCATATACTTATATATACTCATGCAAGCATCAATTATATCAGAAATTTGTCAAGCAAAATATAACTAACCACTTAAGTTATAATTAAAATGTTCATTCACCTAGCAGTTTAAAACAGAGAAGCTACTTGATGCTTACTAACATTTTAATAAATTGTTTTACACCATCACAACCTACTTCCATTTGAGCATCCCATGCTAAAGATAATCAGATAAATGGATTTACTTTTTCCCCTTTTTAACATATTATTCATATGTGCACATTTTCAAACAGAGAGACATTTTGATATTTCATTCACATGCAAACAAATTTTAAACAAGTATACTTAGTTCAATCACATGCAAAAATGGGAATGCAGACAGGAACAACATGGATGAAGTACTAACAGTACATACAAAATGGAGATGAAGACTTGAACACCCAGGAAAACAATGACCAGACCAAAGTGCAACAGCATGGATACAACTTGACATGGAAACTGAAACATATCAGATAATGCAAATTGAAACAGAAGTTTCGAGTCAAATATGAAGACCACAAGTGAAGTGAATCAACTGCAATGCAACACATACCAGGATGCAAACAATAATGACATGAAGAGTAGAACAATCAGGAGAGCAGAGACCAGACCCAAGTGCAACAGACATGAAACAAATCATGTCGAAGATAATTCACAAAGTAAGCAAGTGCAGACAACAGGGAGCAACAGCACAATCCCGAAACACCCCAAATACATAGATCAACAGATTTTGGCAAACACCCAAGTTACAGAAAATTTTCCAATTCATATCCAATTCAAATCTAAAAATCATAATTTTCATTTTAAAAATCATGTTTACCCAGACCAATTCAGGCTATGTATTTGGATAAGAGAATTGTAATGATTGATTTTAACATATATATATATATTTTACTGCAAATTTTAATTTCCAGTTACTATATATATACATAAAACATGTTTACACTATTTTTAAATTCACGTTCAAGTTTAAACAAACTAAATTTGTTTTGGAACTAAGGTCTAACAAAGATCAAAGAGAAGATTTTGAATTTAGATAAAAAAAACTTAAACCTGAACTGAGAACAGAGATATTCAAGAACAACAGTCATGCATGCTTTCAAACAGATTCATATACATATGCAACACATTCAATATACATATGCAACACATTCATATACATAACTAATACATATATATATATATTCATGCAAACATAAGCATTTCAGAAATCTATATAAGCAACAGATCGTTATTTCTCAAGATTTTTAAGTTGATGTTTACTCACTAGCATAATTATAGGAATGAATCAGGAATGAAAGTTTGTTTACTGGTTTTAAAACAAAGGGGCTGCACTGTTTAAGCATGAGACAGCATTTTCAAACTTAAGTGAACATGCAAGATCAATCTTTCAACAGCAAGCATAACAGAAGTGCAAGCATAGGTGAATGTGCAGACAACATCAAGTATGCTTACAGAGATGTTTGCATGTTTGTTTATGGTTACAGAGATGCCCAAACAAACATGCACATGAAAATTTATAGGCAAACACAAATGGAATTGAAGACTGAAGCAACATGAGGCATGCAATACTCAAGACATATCTTTATTACAAGAACAATTTTGCACTTCAACTACTTAGTTAAACAAAATATTTTAGTAGCATCTGTACTTACCAATTTAATAACAAGATAAACATAGCATCTGTTCTTAACAGTTTAACAATTCAAGCAAATCGAGCAAATGACAGCAAATAGCAACCGAAAATCCAACATGCAGTAACCAATCTACCCATATCAGTTTCAAATTAAATTAGCCGAGCAAAAGATAACAAAATCACCCCAAAACATAGCATGCAACCAATATTCAATCCAAACAAATTTAAACACCTGAATTAAAAATTAATCGTGAGCAGAAAACTCACCATAACAAAGTCGAAATAGCCCCAAATTTGATTACAAGCCCTAGTTTTTGAATCGCGAGAAGTAAAGCCCCAAATTTTCCAAAGCAGAACGAGTCGAGAAGAACGAAGCCGCCATATTTTTTTTTTCTCGTGCTTTTTTTTTTTTTTGTTTTAGGGTTAAAAAAAATGGGAACGGGTAAAGTGAAATGGAAGGGGATCGGGTTAAAGATAAAGGCAGTAGTATTCAAACGTGGGCCGGTATAAATTTCAAAGCCCAAACCATAAACAAGTTTTCCTCTTATTTTTTTTTTCTATTTATCTAAATCCAATTTGTTTTGTCTAATTATTTTCATTACTTTGTTTTGTAAATTTTTGTTTAAGTTATGTTGTTAAATTTTTTTACTAAGTGTATTTGTTTATTTTATTTTGTATTGATTTTTTTTTTTATTTAAGCTAAAGAAAAGAATGTTATTAAAATTTTAACCATCAATTTATTAATTTACATAAATAAAAATTCTTGTATCCAAATTATTTTCTTAAGTCATTAGTTTGAATTTCAATTACAAATTAAATATTCAATTTCAACTCCAAAGTCAAGTTTAAATTTTTCTTCAGCTTTGTATAGATTAAATTTTAAATATTTAATCACCAATTTCATTGTTATATCGGAAATTCAGTTTAAATTATCATTCAAATATTCAAAATTAATTAAATATTCACAATTTAAATTGTTCAAAATTTAGGATCGTTACACGAAAGCATTGCTTCGAAAGGTAAGATGTTGCAGCAAAGGGGTTCGACCCCATTGAAAGATTCTTTATAAATCAAAAGGTGCAACCTCTTTCGAAACCATTCCTTAAAACCATTAAACCAAGTCGAAAGCTAACTAAGTCGAAAGCATTCCTTTTGAAAGCAAAGCAGACGCATTTTCATTTAAACAAAGCAAAGCATTGATCCCTTCGGAGTCCCTTGTTTCGACTACATACCTTTTGTCTATGTCCAATTCGCTGTGTACCAAGTCTTTGATAACATGTGCATTGGTTTCGATGGTGATGGAGCCAGAAAAGCTTAGTCGAAAGCTGGGTGCTGAAAGTGGCGAAATAGGTAAAGTAAGGTAAAACTGCATTTTTACTTTAAAAAGTAATCCTTTTCAACTAACCTTCCGTGTTTGTTAATAAATGATTGGTTGCTAGTTTCTTTTCCAAATTCTTTTCTAAAAGTGCTGCCGAAATTTCAGAAGTAGCAATATAAAATATTTACAAAATAGCCCTTCTCTTTTTATAAATATACAAAACATTTAAGTCCCAAATAAGTTTATATATCTATCGAAAAACTTTGGAAAATTCCATAAAAATTCACATAAATCACTTTTAATATATTTTCTAACATATTTAAATTTCTGACCCAAAACACACACACATATATAATTGTCATAATTAATTTTAAACCCAAATCACCTTTTTCTTCATAAGAAAATTAATAATAAATCCATATGAATTCATAAAATTATAAAACTTGAAATCCATCTCTAAAATATCATTTCTGACCATATATTGAAATCGCAAGGCATTTGGATGTCATTTGATAGGTTTTTCAATTCAAAACATATCATAAAATGAATATGAATAAGCATAATTCGTCAATAATCATGTATATATCTAAACATCATTCAAAACATGGAAATATACTTACAAAAACATTTGAACCTGATTCTAGAAACCAAAACATCAAAAATATGAGATGTAAATATTATTCACCTTAGCTTTGTTATCAAGAAGTCGAGATTTGATCTTGGATTGAATTTGATTAAGCTTTCGTCTTAATTCTTGCTTATCTTCCCCTTACTTCTCTTTAATGGTGGCCGACCTTTGGTCTAGATTCTAATTTATGAACGTGTAAAATGAAATGCTATAAAGACTTAGGGTATATAAATATAACTTATTCCTATTTTACCTTAATATAATTCTCCTTTTATGTTTTATTTTAACCCCCTTTAGTTTATTACTAAACTAGGCATGGCTACCTCATTATTTACACAAATCTCAATCCCTTAACCATTATATAATTTCATTTAGTTGATCCACTTAAATATCCTAAATAATGTTAATAAAAATTAAGGTCATTACAACATGAAAGGAGGATAACAGAATCAAAATAGAGAGTTGATAAACCAACTATCGAGAATAATAAAGTGATTTGTATTTCGAAATTAAATCATGTATGCTTACCACTAATAAATAAATCAAACTTTTAAAACATTTGATCCACAGTTAGGCTTGATTTTCGTATTTCAAATACTATAAAACATTTTTTTTAAACTCTTTGAAATATTTTTTAAGAGGGCAAATTATTACACTAACTGTATTAAAACAATGGTAAAAAACAAATGTCATTTAAACATTATTTGCTATAAAACCCAAACAATTTGCTCTTAGCTTTATTTTTAATTAATTTCTATTAAAAGATTTTATCGTTTGTAAACCAGCATTTATGAATTTAAAACATATTATCCCAAACGATAATTAGTCAGTTTAAATAACTTTTATAAATTTAAAACAATGTTAATTTGTCCCAAAGGATAATTTATATATAACTTTAAAATCTTTAATTATTTTTGAACACTTCTGTCAAATTAATTAACTTTAAAACACTATTTTTAAATTAATTAAGCAAATTTAAACCACTTTATTAAATCGTTAATTTACTTTAAACTTTATTATTAAATTAATTAATTAACTTTTAAAATACCATTAATTAAAATTATTAATTAAATCTAAATTTCATTAACTAAATGGATTAACTAAATACAAACATCATTAATTAAAATTTGTAATAAATCCAAATATCATTAATTAAAATAATTAATTAGATCCAAACATCATTAATTAAAATGATTAACTAAATTTTAAACATCATTAATTATAATGATTAACTAAACTCAAATAACATTAATTAATTAACTAAATTCAAATCTCATTAATTAAAATGATCAATTAATTTTAAATATCATTAATTAATATGTTTTATTAAATTCAAACATCATTGCATAAAATGATTGAATGAATTCAAATATCTTTAATCAAAACGATTAATGACTTCTAGACATCCATTTTGTGGAAATACAAGCTCAACCTCAACATACAATGGTTTAGGGAGATAATATTCAATAAGTGACAATATAACGAAAAATCATTGTAATGACACTTGAAAAATTCAAATAAATGATCATAATTATTTCCATTAACATCAATATAAGCATTAAGAGAATGTAAATAGGATGTAGATAATAGTAAATAAATAATGGCGAGAAACCCCTTTGGGTCTTTTTGCAAATGTCCCCTATAAATCACACATATGTATGTGTACATTTCGAAGTGTTCCGTAGTCGGAAACACTCCGACTTCTCCTTTTTGTCCCCAGCAACAAAATGATTACTTATACCTCCGCTATGAGGCGAGAACAACTAATAATATATAATTTTATGAATTCCCTATAAATCAGATAACATGTTATCCGTTTTCCAACAAAACGATCAATCAAACAACAATACAAATTAATAACCAGGCACAAAACAATAATTTACAGCATCATAGATACTATTTAGTTTATTTATAGGTGAGTAAACTCACAGAAATTCCAATAGACGCTTTCGCACACCGATTTTAACTTAAATCGAACAAAGTCAAACTTTAGCGTAAAATTCAACTGGTTCCAAATTCCACGCAATCAGCTCCATCACAAAGCTAACATTTCTACGAGTCCAATGCAGCCGACTGCATCCAAAATTGACATCATATGAGTATGATATGAATTTATAAGATTTGGGTTTTTAAAATATAATTAATAATATTAATCGCTTAATTTACAAAGTAATTACCCAAACAAACTTCATCTTCCTCAACCTAATTCTTGTACAAGCATACATGCCAAAATCATTGTACTTGCATGCCACTGTGCCTCCCCTAGTCCACTGTTCGATGAATGGGCTTCGCCAATGCTTGTCTCTCTGCCACCATTGTCCAACACCAACCATTATGCCGAGCTCGGTCAACAAAATCAAAACACAACCTGCATCTTGAAATGCTGCAACTTAAATCGTCACACTGCCCCTAAGCATTGCACCACCCCAAACTCGGCGGCAAGGTGCTCCAACCTCCGATAAGCCCAACCGTACCCATACCCAATCCTAGCTCATGTCTAGCTTGGTCGATCATGCCTAATCATTATTGCGCATAACCAAACTCCTGCCAAAATGACGATCTCTCCAAAATGATGACAAAGAAACTAATTTTGGAATTTATAGTGGAGTATGTGATTTGTTTTCAAATTTTAAAAAAATGTGGCCATTGTTTAGTTTATAGTGGGAATGTGTAACGACCCAGGATTTCAGTCATTTGAATTTGAAATATTTAATTGATTTTAAATAATTATAAAGTTTATTTTATAAGTTAAACAAATTATATCAAATTAAGCAACTTATTTTGTAATTTAATTGTTAATTAAACATTTTAAATTGTTAAAAATTATTAAATCTTGAATTTGATGTGAATAAAAATGATTTCGAATGTTGATTTCTATTGAATAAGGATGAAGATAGTAAACTTTTGAATTTTAATTAAAAATGATTTGAATAGTTTTAATAATAATTCATTTTAATTAACATGAAAAATAACCTTCTAGAACACTGTCTTGAAATTGGACGAAACTGGTTCCATTGGATCCGCTATAGTGGATTATATTATGTCATCGAATTTCGTGGAAATTGGGCGTATCGTGTAGTCGTACGAGTTTGAAATGCATATAAATTAATTTCAGGAATTTATATAATATAATTGGATTTAAAAAGCTATCACTTGTATATGATCAAATTAATTCTCAAGACTAGTTCTATTGTGTTCGGAATAGAGGTATTTCATATAGAAAGCTAGGCGCCACATCTCGATAGGAGTTCTGGATTTTCGGATGTTTATAGTTTGATATATTTTTAATTAATATAATATATATACACCATAACTTTGTCATACCATCAGCCTATGCTTGGACTATTGGGCCATATCCAAGCATGTTCGAACCCATACCATCCTTCCCATATATTATCGCGTGCAAATAAGAATGTTTGGTTTATTTATTTTTCATATTACCCTCCTTCAATCCAACGTCCCACGACGATCAGAGCCAACTAAGGCGTTTTTTAGGCCTCAACTTCAATTAGGGAAATGTAAAGCTTGAGGCGATGAAGGGTTCAATGGTTGGTGTTAGAGAACCTCATATTATCACAAAACCAATTGGTGATGTGAAGGGAGGTCTCTCAGTATTTGTGCATGATTTATATTGTAAATTATCCGATGTGGGACTAATCTCAACACGCCCCCGCACATATGGCGTATTATCAGCCATACACGTGGACATTCATTGAAGGTGATGTGTGACACAATTTAACCCGCTCTGATACCACGTTAGAGAACCTCATATTATCACAAAACCAATTGGTGATGTGAAGGGAGGTCTCTCAGTATTTATGCATGATTTATATTGTAAATTATCCGATGTGGGACTAATCTCAACAGTTGGATTGTCGTATAGCATGGCGTGGAGGCCAGAATTAGGCCGCGTTCATGGGACAGTTTGAGTTCAATTTCAGCAGTTGGCCATGTTTTCAAAGAGGGCATGGGTGGCACAGGTATGGGAGAAGCGTGGAGGAGGCAATGGATGTGCCGCATGGCCTAGAACGAGGATGAACGGTGATGGAATGGTTGTGATTTAAAAACAGCCACGGTCGAGCTTTTATTTTCTAGGAACGAACAAATGAAGGAGGAAAGTGTGATTAAAATTTTATTTATTAAAGTTAATTATAATTTAATTATTTTAAAAGTTCATTAATTCATATTAAATTCATACGAGGTCCAAATTTAACGCGACAAGTTGCATTGCGTTCGAATCAATGAAATCTGCGTTATGGAGTTGGATTGGATGGATTTGGAGCTTATAGTAATTTGGATTAAAATTGAATGTCTGTTTAATTTTAATTCAAACCAGTGGCGATTACTGGAATCAATATGAGTTATTTCGCCTCTTTGGTCCACTTGTATTTTCAAATAAGTTTGGATATTTATTGTTGTTTGTTATTGACTGTTTGGATAAATTACTATTTTATTACTTGGTTTGGATATATTCCCATTCCATGAGCGGATAGACACTATTACGTTACGGGGTAAGAGCGGATGACCCTTTGTATGCGATCTCGGCTCAAAGCGGTTGATTTATATTTTTTTATTATATATTGTATATGATGCAAGTGGACAGGTTGGAGCGATCCAACTGGATTCCTCACACTGTTGACTTTACTTTTCATATATTTTGATATATGATGTGTTGGATACCATATTTGATCACGTGGATGATTTTTCCCCATTTAATCTATGACATTACAGGGCTATACTTTTAGTATTTCGAAATATTATAAAATGAAGATTTAGGTTTTAAAAGGATTTTAAAGTGATTTTCAAATTTTACATATATTAACATTTACTCTTGAAATTTATTTAAAGAAGGAGTTGTTTTAAAATAAAAAGTATTATTTTTAGATATTATAAATTAATAGTTTATGAAATAATTTGAAAAGAAGATAGAAATATTTTGGTATAAATAATTATTAACTGTTTTATATAAAGTGATATATATATATATATATATATATATCTGTGTGTGTATGTGTGTTAAGATTTATTGATAAACGTGGGAATTTATAAATATGGTAATGTATAAAAGTGACATTTTACAAATAAAGTGAAGATTTGTTAAATCGTATTTTATTAATAAAGGGGTAGATTTAAAAATGGTGTATTATAAATTCAAAAGAAATATTATCATCTAATAGATTGGAGAAATAAAAAAACAGTGATTTATTATAAGATGTGGAATGTTATTTAGAAAATAGTTGATTCTATTTTGGAAATTAAAGGTGATGGTAAATTTAGAGATGTTAACGATACTTATAAATAGAAAGGAATTTATAAAAGAATTTTATATACATAGAGGCAACAATAAAAACAGTTTGCGACTGATATTTTAAATGAGATTTTATAAGTAAGTGAGATTTATAAAGTGATAGAGTTATAAACGGGGTTCATAAATAAAGGGATTTTATGAAAGGAAGTTCCATAAAATAGAAAGAGATTTATAAATATAGTTTTATAAATATGGAAATGATTATGTTGAGATTTAAGTACGGATTTCTATCAAGAAAATATATTTATGTTTTAAAAGTTGTTTATTTATATTAATATTGTTTTATGTTGTTTATCAATATTTTTATATTTTGAAAAGCTAATTATTTAAATAATTAATATGGCTTGAGATTAAACACGATTAAGTATCAATGTGGTATGGAAATTTATTATTATTATTTACAATAATGTTGAAGATAAATTATTATTATTTATTAAGAACGTTTGAAATTATAATTACTTTTTTAAGATGTTTTGACGTTAATTATTATTTATTTATAATATTTATTATTTTACAATAATGTTTAAAGTAAATGATTAGAATTTATTTATAGATTCGATATTTATAAATCGGGTTATATAAATTGATGTGAGTTTTATAAGAGAAATCTTATAATTTGGTTTGGAAAACTTAAAGGAAAATTTGAAAAGGGTAAAAAGTGTTTTATAAATGGTCTTAGATATTTATAAGAGAAATTTTAGAAATGTGTTTATAGATTTATAAAAGTAGATATAAATGGTTTATGGATTTACAAAGGGTTTATAAATTATTTGAGAAATGTATAAAAGGGAGTTTATAAATGATCTTAGAGTTCAATTAATGGGGTTATAATCGGGTTTTAGAGATTTATAAAGGAATTTATAAATTTGTTCTAGAATTGTGTAGAAAGGGAAATTTTCTTTGTTTTGTGAATGTACGTATACCGTTGAGATATGTATATAGATAATTTTCCAAGTATTGAAAATATAGAAATTGTTGGTATATATGTGTAAAAGTATTTTTATACATGTAATTTACAAAGTGATTTAAATTAATGAAAGGATTATTTAAGAGGGTAGTGATTTCTTATGTGCTTAACCATTGTTGGTTTTTCCCTATGGAATTAAATCGTTGATTTAAATGTTCATTCATTTAATAGTTAAATAATCAACTATCGAATTCGGATCCAAAACTTAACTTCGTAAATATCTAGGAGAAACACGTGAGTTATATGGCACATCAATCTCCGATGGTGTTGTACTATGCGCACAAATCTTGTTTCGTTCTCCTAGGACAAATGATAAGTAAATCCATTCACTAATGGTTAGGAGGTGTTCTTCGCCCTTATCTTTGGCTCTTTATTTTCGAAATAACCAAGGCTGAGTTTTCCAGAAACTAACGAATGTTGTTTTAAAGAGATCGAGATTAGATATGTTATCCAAAAACCACTTTGATCCAACTGAAGCATTTCACAGTGAAGTAATCTTGAAGATGATAGAATTGAAGACGAGCTCTCAAGCATTTCTTTCAGTCCCAAAACGAACTTGTATGGATGAATGCTGGAATTGCATTGTTGCTTGGAGGGTAGTGTTAGCATTCCAAGTGGGAAGTGCTATATGAAAGGTAAAACGTAGGCTCAAGCCTCATCAACCGGGAATGAATAAAACATAAGAGATGTAGCAAGGCTAAGTAGGTCGCTGCCAAGTAGGTTATGATCATCCCTATCTAGAGTGGATATTATCTCTCATTTATATGCTTTGGGGCCATTAACAGAGGGGTGATCATATTCGGTACTATCTATTAAAGGGTGTGCCGGTTTTGTGTTGGCAGAGGATCCCGACGAGGTCCTCTATATTATATTATATAGAGATGCACAGTGACGGACGATACCCCTGTATCCCAATCATTGTATGAAATTCATTATCCAATAAATGCCGTACGGACTTAGTTGTACCTAACTATGATGAAACATGGGATGCATGCATTTCATCTATATTCGTATTTTACTTTGATCCCTAGACATTATTATAATATAAATGGATTTCTACAGAATTATTTTGGTTATCATGAGTACAAAACCCGTCCGTGTTTATGTGCGGCATGATCTTATGAGATACTTTTATTTTGTAAAGAATTTGATAGCTTTAAAAATCCAATTGGGTGTGTTTCCTCATGATAGTTTACCATACCGACTTGGGAGTTATTTTTTATAATGCTTGGGTCAGACCGAGTATATTTATAGATTGTTTTGGATGCATTGGAACTTTGGAGGCGAGCTGGAGGTCTTCATGACGTATTCCCGTATTTATTTATTTTTCCACTGCATTGTTATCGAATTTATCAGCATTTGTGAGCATATGATGTTATAACTTCTAGGCCGATGATTGTAATTTGTTGTTGTACTTTGATGGATGTATGTATATAACAGTTTCTCTTTTATAAAGAGCATTGATATTATACTATATATTATTCCGCTGCAATCGTAAGATTTTGTGTTGTTTTCAGTTTGTTTTTTCTCTTCTTCTTTTCTTTTCTCCTTCCTTCCTCTTTCTTTCCTATAACTATCAGTCTTTTCATTCAATTTGGGTTGGACATGTGCGGTTTATTATCAGCATGAATTAAGGATCGGCAGGTCATTACAGAATGTAAAAAAGAGATGAATGAGTGGAATTAAAAGAATAGTGGTGGGCCAAGAGAAAAATGAAATCAGGGTCAAGATGTTGAATTTTATTTTTGATTTTATATAAAAATAACGACAGATTCCTTACTTAAAATACAAGTCAAAATCCTCAACTTAAACAAGATTTTCATGTAATCTCGAATTCACAAGCTAACTATCACTTCACCATCAAGTCCTTTTAAAAATTAAAGTTTGATTTGATTTAAAATGTTTAGTTTTTATGGTAGTCTGCTACCCAATATCTCGTTCGCATACGAATCATGAACAACAGAAATTAAAATATGATCGTGTATCAAAATGTGACAAGATCATAAATCAATAATAAAATATGCAGATTATTTTTATTCTGTAAATTCCAAAAATACCATCTTGATGTAAAATGCATTAGACGATAATTTAAATATTTTCCAATTTAAAAATTATGTAAAAATCCAATAAATTCAAATATAAATACTAAAATGAAAGTCAAGTCGTTATATTGATAATTGATTTTCTTATTATTTATTCGAATTATTTATCATTGCAAATTAATTTACAAAATGAATTTACCATTACTATTTATTAGTTAAGAGGAGTTAAATAGAGCTACCAATCCATTTAATTAATATTTAATTCCTAATTCAAATATTATATTCTCAATGCAAATATTTAAATATTTCCTACATTTGAATATAAGTTTTTTATATTTTTAAACACCGATTTTTTGAATATTAAAAATTAATTAAATATTCAAAATTAGAAACAATAAAATTTTGGGATGTTACATTCTCCCCCTTAAAAAAATTTCATCCTCAAAATTCCCAAAGGAAGAAAATATCTCTAAACCCTTAAGTTTAAAATTAAAATGAGTTATTAAACTTATTGCTTACTTAATTTCCCAAATGTTACGGAAAATTTTGGCAGTGTCAACTTTACGGGGCTCAATCGAAACAGCTATAAATTGCGTCTATGGGCCCCAAACCAACCAGAGAAAACAAAGCCAAGTAGCCTCGCATATCTGGGGCATAAGCTCATCAATAAATTCCAATGTCTAAATCTACTATATACCTTTTTGCGTTTTAATTATTTTAGATTTTAGCAAGCATCTCATTATCTTAATGAATATGCAGGTGCACGAGAATCAAATAGTAATCCCTTGCTTACCTGTACTTACACAATCTAGAAGAGAGTCGGGCTGATAAAAGAGCAATATGATGCAGCAAATAAAACGATGCAACTCTACATGCAAAAACTAGCTTGATAAAAGTCGACATGCAACTCCAAAAGAAACTCAACAAGCATATGCAACCAATTATTTCAAAAGATAAATCTAGAACTTATTGCTTGAGATTTTACATTCAAATATATTTTCAAATTTCTCCAAAGAGATAAATTAAAATCAGAATCAGTTATGGTAAGGAGGGCTTCTCCAACCGACGCATCATATAATTCTAGAATCAAAAAATATGGAGCACTAGTGGTAATCTGATTCCTCCTAAACAAAAACTAGGGAAAACAAATATATTTGGAGAGTCTTTCAAATCGAAAAACTCCTTTTTTTCCAACTTTAGTCATAACAAAAAATATTTGAAAAACCATTTCAAAAATATAATTTTCAAACATTGTGGAATAGACACTTCATCAAGAATTTTCCCAAAATAATGTTTTTATTATTTCTTTCAAAATCCTTTCTCAAATTACTTTTTCAAATGCACCAGAATTTAAGTCCTAATAAACAATAATTTTATAAACCGTAGTCTATAAAATCACACTATCAATCTAACCAAATGAAAGCAAATTTCATAATGGAATAAACTAACACTATCTATTAATCAAATTCGTGAGAGAAATATCTAGCACTCATCATTATTTTAAAATGTTAAATGACAAATAATCAAATCTTAGCATAGGTTCAAAACTTCCTTGGTTTTCCAAAGATTTAGATAATTCCCTAAGTGTGCATTTTGCTTATCAGCATTTGATTGTTGCTTAGAAGATTATATGGGTTCACTTAGACAAAATTGAAAGTCGCCCTCTAAAATTATTGGTTTCTTAACTACGCCAATTTTCTAAATCACTAATAATTTTAGTATTTTATTCAATACTAACATTATTTATGAATTATTTCACAAATTTTCACTTAAGTTTATTAACATTTAATAAAGTCTCATCTTTATAAAACATTAAATTAAAACTTATTCCTCTCTTATTTAATTATAGTACTCCTCTACATCCTAAGAGTATACAAAATATTTGTACTAAAAATGGGCACAACACTCTTCAGAAGTTTTTGAAGAGATAAAAATGAAGAATATAAATGTAAAATGTGGATTATCTAACAAAAACTCTAAAAACTGATAAGTAAATGCAAAGACACATGACAATTTAGACTGGTTCGGCATGTTGCCTAAGTCCACTATAAATATTTATGACTTTATTGATATTCTCTTGATGATTACACTTGATTACAGCAAGCTATAGCGAGTTACAAGTCTAAAATTCGAGTACAACAGCAGTAATGGAATGCAAAGTGGAATCCGGCAGAGTTTGGACGGATGAGAGTCAAAAGATCCTTCTTCTGTAGGCCTGGGGCTCTATTTATAGGCGTAGGAGGCTGATATTTTGCTTAGATCTCGGGAGACTTTTGCTGGCACGTGGGAGGGCCCACGCGATCGATCCCATGAAGTTTCGACTCGATCCATGATCGATACATACGTAATTTATATCGATCAAGATTTTATCCAATGGAGTCGAAACTTGGCGTGGACATTCTTTAGCTTGTACATAAGCTCCTATGAAAATTTTATAGCATTTGGACTTATGGATCGCGAGTTATGATCAACACAAGTTGAAGCTTTTCGGCAGGCTGTTTGTTTCAAATGATGATTTCGAATTGATCTATTCGAATCGATTGCTGCACACACTCAGGTGATGACGTGGCACGCACTCCTCGGATCGATCTACTTTTCATGCCGTGTTGATCGAGTCGTCCCTTGAATTTCGCCTTGTTCGTATCGAAGATCGTTGCCTCGTTTGAGTCGATAGCCGTTGCCAATTTGTATCGATGGAAGTTGCGCTGTTCGTATAGATGGGAGTTGCGTAGTTCGTATCGATTGTGGGGTTTTGTTTGTATCGATCCACGTTGTTCCAACTTGATGGATACGAACAAGCTACGTAGTGATGGATACGAAAGAAGGAGCCTTGATGGATTCGAACAAGGCCCTCTAGGATGGATACGAACTAGACAACTGTCGTATGACATAGTGCTTGTTTGATGGTGGAGTTGAGTAGATCGATACGAACAAGCATATGCTCTCGATGGATATGAAATGGAACATCCTTACCGATTCGAGCAAATGCTTACTGATGGATACGAAGTGGACCTCCGTGATGGATACAAACAGATGTTCGCCGATGGATGCGAATTAGGCATGAGCCGATCGATACGAAATGCGCTTTCAACTGATGGATATGAAAACGAACGATGCGAAATGATGGGTTGCGAATCCGATCAATTCGAAATGATTGATATAAATGGATGGGTTTTCTTGACTTGCATTAATCATAACTTGAGCATATGAACCCGGATTGACTCGAATCTTGGAAAGTTGGCTTTTATGGATTCACTTGTCGTGTCTTGTAAATTGTAGCCTGATCCGGACTTGGACAAAATTCATTGTATCCATGGTGAACCTACGCATACTCGATATCCAAGATGAGTGATCCTTGGTTTTCAGTCAGTTCTTTGATATCTCGTCCTTGCCAAAAGGCGGGATAACATTTGCCCCCCAAAGTACGTCTTGTGGAAACATGACATGCTTTGAAAAGCTGCCATCTTCATTCTGAAAAGTTCTCGTCTTTGAAGAGAAAGTTGTAGCCTTCGACTGCTTTCCTAAGTAGTGTGCACTGTTAATTGGCAACTATTGTATCTTGTACCGTTGTAACTGATTGTTGTACGATAGTAATTAGCTGTTTGTCATTGTAATCGTTAGTAGATGCGTATCCAATTCCTGTGAATGTTGAAAATTGAATACTAGTCCGACATATTTGCATATATGTTAATCTGACTCTCATTAACGTTGAAAATTCACGAGTCATTGTCAGTTCTCTCGTATCGAATTCTCTATCCGTCCTCTCCTGAACCGATGTGAAATTCGAGTTGCAACAATGCTTGATAGTTGTTTTTGGATGTTCCTCCGTATCGATCCTCTCCCGAATTGATGTAAAAGGTTGAAAGATTGTCCTCGCATCGATGTACTTCACATTGATGGATACAAAATGAACATTTCGTATCGATAGATATGAGATTCGATGGATACGAAATTGCCATTTCGTCTCGGTAGTTTTTAGTATCTCCAACAGGTCTTTGTGATGTCTTTCGTATCGATGTGATTCACAACGATGGACATGAAATGATCGTTCGCATCGATGGTTACAAACTTCAATGGACTCCATTACAGTGGTCTTCATTTTCGTATCGATGAGCTCGATGTCATTGGATACGAACAGATGATTCACAATTCGCATCAATGAATATTGGCCTCTGGAGGCTGTAACTTGGTGTATTCGAAAGGCATAGCTCGTATCGATGCATTGTGGATGGAGTTGAATCAATCGATACGAACAGCAGTCTCGAATCGATGGACCTTGGTGACAATTTTGCCTCGATAAAGGCTTGGGCTTATGGGTTCGAATAGCTCGTTCGAACCAATTCAGTAGTTGACCTACTGTGACCGGTCGCGTTGACTAGGAGGCAAAACGCCTTTTTCCTTCATACCCGAGCCCATATAAATACTCTGGACTTAGCCATTTTTCCTTCGTTTGCCATTCTTGCTTTCTGCCTTCGTGTCGCTTTGGAATCTTGGAAAGGAAGAACTTCCCGCCTTCGAATCGAACCAAATCTTCAATCCATTAAGCCAACCATTGTTATTTGGTAATCAATCGAATGAATTTGACCTAACTATGATGAGACTCGAATTCTCACACCGTCCTATTTGCATTTGCGGCCGAGTGTAGTATGAAAGAAACTGGAGAAAGTTGATGCGAGGTCGAGGATGGCCATGGCGTTTATGCCGTTTGGAGAAGATGAAGTCTGGGATACGAAGGATCTGGTGGAGGGTCGGCTTGACCTTCATTTCGTGTCGACCTGAAGTAAGAGCTCTCGATTCGATCTAGATGCTAAGATTTTGCATCGGAGTTCGTATCGATCCTGGAAATGTTGAATTGAGTGACGAGATTCGCATCGAACGAGGATGGTTGGAACTCATATCGATCTGGAATGACCGATATGAGGACTTGGCCCATACGATAGATATGAAGCCAAAGGTTCCAAACCATTGCGAAATTAATAGGTTGCGATCGATACGAAGTTGTTGGCCTTGATCGATACGAAACCGCGAGCCCTGATCGATTTGAAACTTAGATTTTCTGATCGATACGAAACTAAGTTTCTTTGATCGACACGAAACTAAGTTTCTCTAATCGACGCAAAACTAAAGTTCTCTAATCGATATGAAACTAAGGTTTTCTGATCGATACGAAACTAAAGTTCTCTGATCGATACAAAACTAAAGTTTTCTGATCGATACGAAACTGAAGTTCCCTAATCGATGCGAGACTTAAGATTTTTTTCTGATCGATGCGAAGTAGGACTCGAGTGATCGATCCAAGCCTGAATCTTAATGGATGTGAAATCTTGTATAATCGATCGCCTAATTCCCACGAGCTTCATTCTTGCACATCTGGACTTAACTTAGAACAGCATATTTGACTGCCCTTTGAAGCTCGTTGATGGAACTGTAACTTAACAAAACGATAATGAACTTTAACTAGGATCGATTGCTAATATCCGGATGGCATGGTGATGATGGTCAACGATGATGGTCACTCCAGTTGAACTTCGAAGTCTTGTCGTTTGCACGCTATCTTTAGTTGTGTAGAATTTTTTCAAGTAATATACAGTGCTGCACTACACAACATGTTCACACCAAGGAATGCACGGGCTTATTATCATCTAATGATGTTTTCTCGTAAGTTAGTTAGTTATGGAACGTTCAAGCTCACGACAACAAGAAGCTCATATTTCTCTCCCCTCAACAATCGAGTTACCGGTCATCAAGGCTGAAATTATAGATCCAGCCCCGGATGAGATACCTGGTGCATCCTTTATTGGTAGTCCGATAGACTCTGTTCCATCCAATGTCTCCGAAGACATGTTGGGGCGAATATGCCTGAGGCATGGCGTGTCGTTTGATGATGTGTTATTGTCGGGACCTAACGATAGACCGCACTGTCCACCGGAAGGGTATATAGCATTTAATCGTCATGCGTACGCAGCTGGAACACTTCCTCCATTAAACCAGTATATCGGGGAAGTGTTGTCTTTCCTTGGGATCGCTCTGTCCCAGCTACACCCCAATGGATACGCGTTGTTGAATAGTTTATTCATCGTGTTCATGGGGCATCTCCTTCGACCACTGATCCCTATCGAGATCAGATATCTGTTCAACATTAAGAGCCGGGGGATAGCCCATCTTTCACGTTCCTGGAGGCAGTAAGAAATTATTAAGTCATAACGGGATCTTGGACCAGGCTAAGTTATTTTAAGATAGAGTGGTTCTATGTCTGATGCCCTCCAGGATTTGCCAACTGATGGCTATTCAGACGTAAGTATTACAATCTTCTCAAGTAGCTAATAAGACAGTTATAATGTACTCAAACTTATATCTCTTTTTCTTTACAGCTGTAATTCAACGGCCTGAAGGTGTTCATTTTCAAAGAGATAGTTCGGATCCTTCAAGAAATCCCAAGCAAAGAGAGAAACATTGACTCAGTTCTGACGGATAGGAATTTGAGAATCGTCGGACTGATTGAGCGAAACCAAAGTATTAGGCTTGAAGGGACACTAAGGTCCGTCTCGAAGAAACGAGCTTAGAGTAAGACGCCTCGACTTGTTATAACCGAGGAGGTTGATTCGAAGAGAACACCCACTAACGATGAACTTACGGCTGGGATCTCTGGTACACTTCAAGATTCTGAAGGGAAAAGAAAAGGCAAGGCAGCTGCTTTTAAATGTCCCAAATCCAGGAGATGGAAAACTATGGTCATGTCCCCGCCCGTTCCTGGACCAAGAGTTTCAGAGGCTTCTCCCCTGTGAGTGGAAAATCTTTTCGAATGGCTCGCCAATATCCCAATCTCGGACCATGCGTCCTTCCAACATGATGCTGGATTGGAGGAACTTCAACACGCTTTAGATTTAAGCGAGTCTCTTCCCACTAGCGCGGTCGACACTTCCGGTTGGTCGGGGGGTTGCACATACATACACACTTCACGGCACTGCACGATTTCTGACCATAGGTTGATCGCTTTGGAAATTACTAACTCTGTTCTTCTTTTACCTTGCAGATATAATGTCCGGTCGAGACTCGATGCTAGGCAGTCTTCGAAAAGCTCGCCGATCTTTTACATATTACGAGTAGCGCAGAAGAAAGGCGAACAGGGATTATGACCGCGGGTATTCTAGTCAGGAGCGGTATGAAAGAGACAGGGAGTACATACACCGGTCTCGAATTCGTTCTCCCCCTTTTAGAAATCCTATACAGCCTCCGGTCCACGTTTCGCGACCTCCAGAAACTTCGTGGCATAAGCCATCTTCTCATGCTCCAAGGTCTGAAACTCAACAACGCAGGACCGAAGTAGCGGCTCCTATAATTGCAGAGCAAGTTCTCGCCGAGCCCACGGGGGAAGGTGCGATTAAACTCGCTCAATTGAAGAAATATTTTCCCGATATCTGTTTCGATAGGTATATTTTCCCCCGCATTTAAAGAGAATTCCGACGGATGCTGAGAACACTGTTCATGATTATGTCGCTGATATTTACTTTCAATATAAGGAGTGGGAAAAAGCTGCGAAAAAAGCGTCGAAAGTGGCTTTTGAGTGGGCTGTTGTAATCAAGAAGTTGGAGAAAGAGCTCGCACAGAAAGACCGGATTATTCAGGTGCTCAATGCCGAAGCCAAGTCTTCCCGAAAATCTAAAATAGAAGCTCTCAAAAAGGCCGATGATACCAACTCAGCCATGGATAGGATGAGGCAAGAACATTATGCCATGATCGAGGACATGGGCCATAGGAACACCACCGTCACTGCCGAGCAGGATGCAGCCCTCAAAGAGCTCAATGAGCTTAAGTCCAAATTCACTCAGATCATTAAAGAGAAGGATGCTGCCAACATTTCTGCACAAGAAGCATGTGACCAAGTGGTGGTGCTTTTGGGTGAAAGGGATGCGGCTTTGGAAAAAGTCCGTGTAGTGGAAGCTGAGGTCGAAGAAAAAGTTCGGACGGCGGAATCTAGGCTAGAGGCCGATATAGAGGAACTTCTCGTTACTTACAACGCCAATGTGCTGAAACATAGGAATCTGGCTTGGCTCGAGAACTACTCGACACATCTCTATAATGCTTAGAACCTATTGGTCGAGGAGGAGAAGGCGATGCATCTTGGTGGATCGTTCGACGAGTTCGAGCTGGAGAATCATGTGCTGACCAAGGATGAAAAGAAGATTCTCTACGATTCGATGATCTCACATGAGAAGGAGAAGCTCAGCACCCAGCAGCAGGAGATTGGGGAAGGCTCGGGCGTCGAGCATCACACCACAAGTTCCGAGATTACTGCTCTGCCTCGATCTGAGCTTATTTCAATGGACGAACTCCAGTCTATCCAAGCCTACAATCCAGAAC
This sequence comes from Allium cepa, assembly GCA_030765085.1. NCBI lineage: Eukaryota > Viridiplantae > Streptophyta > Magnoliopsida > Asparagales > Amaryllidaceae > Allium > Allium cepa. The sequence continues at coordinate 55,725,738 of CM060943.1, read as the reverse complement.
AGCCACTGCTATCCCCCATCAAAGAGCACACTTCGGAAGCCGCTCGCCATCTTTGAGCCAAAAGTGAGGAAGGTACTATGAACAAATCTCATGTGTTTCGAAATAAGGGACTCGCCTTGAAGTGCTTATTAACAATTTATCTTCTTCTTTTGTTCAGTGACCGGAGTTATATCAACAGTGCCTCCTATAATCTAGGAATTACATCAAGCGCAGGAAGCCATTATCACTGAAGCGACCACTACGAAAACGACCGCGCCAATCGAAGGAACATAGGGAAGCTCACTTTCTTTCGATGAGCAGATGATGAACGAGCTTCTAGGTCGACACAGTGACCTGTTCGCGGACTTTCCATTTGTCATTAGTGGACTCACGCCCGCTTCTGGTGCTTCAACACAAACCACTACTGCCCCCAGCGAAGCCCAATCTATTTGCGAGGAAGAGATGCTGGCTGAAATCAACGATGAATTGGAGGCAGCGGCACACGGTGGTAGTTCTGGGGGTGGAATGGCGGTGCCTGGCCCAGCTCCGCTAAGAATGATATCGCCTGGAGATATACTAGTTGATACCAGTGTGCCCATTCCGCCCCCGTTGTAGATCTGACTTCTCCTGCAGGGAGCATTCCGCTTGATTCAAGTTCGGAGGATGATGTTGACATCATGCCTTCATTTGGAGACGATCAGCCAAAGGGTAAAATCTCAAAGCGAAAAATTACTAGTGGCTCTAGCGGATCCACACTAAAGAAGAGGCCAAAGAATAAAAGCGAGTAGATAGGCCTTTTCACACATTTTTTGTAGTTAGGAACTTGGTTTTTTCTTTTCTTTCATAGGCCGTGTATAGATGTGGGTTCGGCCCCTGCTAGTAGGGATTTTTGGAAACTTGTATGTGAATCCTCACTTACAATTAGTTGAAATTAAATTTTGTTTTCTTGCTTCAACTTTTATTTCTGTCTTTTATGCTTAAGCGTTGCAGCATTTGAATTTCAGTTCAGTGTGCTTGTGGAGTTTCAACTCTTGAATTGAGTTTGTCGTTATTCGCCAAGTCTAGAAATCACAAACACAAAATGTAATTGGAAATCGAGTTGAACTTTGACGCTGCACCGCTCCGGCTAGTGATTAATACTTAAGTCCTGCCCCCTGTTTCGGGGACAAGTTGTAAAGATCGGCTAGCGATCGTAATTTGCCTCTATTTCTTCGAAGTTAACATTGCCAGATCGATGCTAAATCAAGTAAGAGTCGAGTGGTTGAATCACACTCGCTTACTCATAAATAGTCACATCCGCACTCCGGGGATCTTCATTTGCATTTCGACGGTCAATCGCGCCTATTGAAGTTTTAAGTACATGTCCACACTCTGGGGACTTAGGTTAGTTTATGAGTAGTCGTTCACACTCAAGTCATGTTTATACTCTGTCCACACTCTGGGGATTCAGAGTTGTTTGCAATCGATAATCTGGTTCACACTCTGGGAATCTGAAGATAGTCGATGTTTGTAACCCATTTTGCACTCCGGGAACTTGGATTTGACGATTATATTCCAATTCACACTGTGGGAATTTGGAGCTAATTCTTATACTCTGGTTCGCACTCTGGAAACCTAGAGTTGATGTTTATACTCCGATTCGCACTCTGGGAATTTAGAGCTGGACGATAGATGGTCAATCGCATCTGTTGTAAGCTTTTTAGGACTTTGTTTGCACTCTGCGAACAATGGGTTTATCGGGATCATGGATGGTCGGTTCACATCCACCCCGAGTTAATAGGTGAGGTCATTAGATGGACGAATCCATCCTCCTCAAACTTAGCTAGGGTACGGTCGAAGTCGTTAAATGGATGGGTCCACCCTTTTGAAGACCGTATTTATGAGTTTATGCTCCAACTCGCACTCTGGGAGTTTGGAGTTTAGTGAAAGGATTGCGGTGTATCAATCCTTATTTGACTTTAGTGTAGTGACTTGTCCCCGAGCTTAGGTTTCACTTAGCAAGTGGTCGGTCGTATCACATTCACTCCCTATTTGAATAAATTCCATCGTATGATGGAATTTAGCTCTCCATGCATCGTGATGTTGTTCGTCACATTCAATAAATCACAGCTCTGGCTCGAAGAGATAGCATTTTATTGCTGAAATGAGAAAATACGGCAGAATCAGTTGCCATATTACAAATTCACATTTTGAAATGCAGAAACAAATTGTTAATAAAAGAATGAGCTAAATAAATAAAGCATGTTATGTGTAGTAGCGACGGAGACTCTTGCTGTTCCAGGCTCTCGACAAAGTAAAACCATCAACGATCGATAACTTGAATGTGCCATCTCCAAATTTTTGTGTAATCATATACGGTCCTTCCTAATTTGGTTTCATGTGTGAAGGGACCGAATAGATTCTCTTAAGAACGAGATTGTCGAGTTCAAAGGTTCGTGGTCGAACCTTGGCATTGTATAATCGGGCGACTCAACTTCGATACGCGGCTGCCCTCAAATCAGCCTCTTCACGCTTCTCATCTAAAAAATCCAAGGATTCATAAAGTAATATGGCATTTGTCTTTAGATCATAGTAAGTCGCAAGATGAGAAGGTACTTCCATCTCGACTGGAATAACGGCTTCTGAACCTTAAGATGGAGAAAATGGAGTGTGTCCGAGGGCAGACTTGTGGGTCGTTCGGTAAGCCCATAAAGCCATAGAAAGTTCATCAACCCACTTGTCCTCGGCCTTTTCCAGTCGTTTCTTCAAAATAGACTTGATAATCTTATTAACAACTTCAACTTGGCCATTTGCTTGAGGGTGTGCAACTGCAGAGAATTTCTTGTGGATATGGAAACGATGACAGAAATCCTTGAGCTCAACACAGTCGAATTGGGCTCCGTTGTCAGTAATGATGGTATGCAGGAGGCCAAATCGACAGATTATGTTTCAAACTACAAAGTTGTTCACCTTCTTTGTCGTGATTGTTGCAAGAGGTTCAGCTTCAGCCCATTTGATAAAGTAATCAACTGCGACGATGGCGTATTTCGCACCACCTTTGGCCAGAGGTAGAGTGCCAATGATATCAATGCCACATACTACAAATGGCCATGGGCTGACCATTTGGGTTATCTCAGTAGGTGGGGCTCTAGGAATTCACGCATGTTTCTGGCATTTATCACATTTCCTGGCATAGTCTGTTGCATCACGGTTTACAGTTGGCCAGTAATACCCATACCGGAGTACTTTTTAGTGAGAGCTTGTCCCCTGGTGTGGTCACCACATTCTCCTTCGTGCACATCATGTAAAACTCGTTTAATTTCATCATGCGTGATACATTGGAGGAGAGGAACTGAATATCCACTTCTATACATGACTCCATTCTGAATGGTAAACCATGAGGCTTTTCAAAGAATTCGTCTTTTCTCACTTCTGCTCTCAGGTAGCATTCCATGCCCGATGTAATTTTGGTATGGAGTCATCCATGACTCCTTACTGAGAGCGGTTTCAAATACAGAGTCTGTCTCCATCTGATCAATGCTCATAGAAGTTAATGTCTCCACAGGAACAAGTCCCATTTGCTGTGCTTCGCCCATGCTAGCTAGCTTTGCCAATGAATCAGCCTTCTGATTATGCTCATGGGGTATGTAAAAGATGGCATAATAGTCCAACTGATCAAGTATTCCTTGGACTCAAGCTAGATAAGCAGCTAGTCTTTGATCCTTAGCTTGATATTCACCCTGAACCTAGCATACGACTAATTGGGAATCAAAATAAATTTCCATAGCGATAATTATCAAATCACGGGCGAGTTTCAATCCAGCAAGCAAGGCTTCATATTCAGCTTCATTGTTGGTCGCGTGAAATTCAAATTTCAAGGCATAGCATATGGATCGGCCTTTGGGGGTTTCAAGTACTATTCCAGCACCCGAGCACCGATCGTTGGATGCACCATTGTATGCAACTTACAGATGTATTCGAGAGATTTACTGGTCTCGGGTACGTCCCCTGGAATGGTAAATTCGACTATGAAATCTGCTAGGACTTGTCCTTGAATAGCCCTCCTTAAAGTATAAGTGATATCAAACTGACTCAGTTCAATGTTCCACTTGAGTAACCTACCAGACGTCTCAGGCCATGTAAGGACCTACCGTAACGACTGATCGGTGTACACAGTGATAGGATGAGCATGGAAATATGGACGTAGATTCCTTAAGGCAATGACTAGGCAATAAGCCAATTTCTAGCTTTGGATAATTTCTCTCAGCTTCGGCTAGTCGTTGACTAACATTGTAGACCAGTTTCTACACTCAGACTTCCTCCCGAACTAAGGCAGCACTGATTGTGTTTTCTGATACCGCCAGGTAAAGATATAATTGTTCATGGTCGATAGGCTTTGACAAAATTGGCGGTGTAGAGAGATGTTGAACTAATGCTCTAAATGCATCTTCAAACTCTATGGTCCATTCAAAGTTTCGCTTTCCTTTTCGGATCAGATCGAAGAAGGGAATGCCCATGTCAGTGGACTATGCAATGAACCTGCTCAATGCTGCTACCTTCCCGTTGAGACTCTGGACTTGCTTTATGGTTCTCGGAGTTTAAAGATTTCTGATCGTCCAGATCATTTCGGGATTGGCTTCTATTCCTCGAGCGTTGACGATGAAGCCAAGGAACTTTCCAGATGCGACACTAAAATGACATTTCAGTGGATTGAGCTTCATCTTGTACTCTCGAAGGATGTTGAACATCGATTCCAAGTCTCTTACATGATTAGTGGAGAATCTCGACTTTACCAGCATGTAGTCCACATATACTTCCATGGTTTTCCCGATCTGGTTGGCGAACATCCGATTGAGTAGGCGTTGGTACATTGCTCCGGTGTTCTTGAGTTCGAATGACATGACGCTGTAGCAGTAGAGTCCTAGATCGGTCACAAAGCTGGTATGCTCTTGGTTGGGTAAATGCATGGGTATTTGGTTGTAGCCGGAATAAGCATCCATAAAAGATAATAACTCGTGCTCAGCCGTTGAATCTACGAGCTGATCAATTCGAGGAAGCGAAAAACTGTCTTTCAGGCAGGCTTTGTTCAAGTCAGAATAATCAACGCACGTTCTCCATTTCCCGTTCGGCTTTCGAACAAGTATGGGATTGGATACCCACTCTGGGGATAAAGCATCTCAGATAAACCCATTTGATTTCAATTTATCGACCTCTTCATTAGGGGCGACAGATCTTTCTCGATCCATACCATGCCCTTTCTGCTTGACCGGGATACACCGCGGGTCAATATTCAGGGTGTGGCTCACGATGTCCGACGGGATCCCACATATAACAGAATGCATCCAGGCGAATACTTCGAGGTTTGCTCGGAGAAATTCAACCAATTCCTTTTACAATTGTTGGCTTAACTGAGATCCAACCTTTATCAGCTTTGAATCGTCTTCATCGTCGATCGGAACATCGATTGTCAGTTCGGCTGGGGATGCTTGACTGTCTTTAGATTCATCTTTGCTCTCGGTATCTCTAGGGTCAAGATCCCTTGGAATTGGTTGGGGTGTCCGGGCCAAGGCCCATGCACTAATTGTCAATTATCGGCAAAATGGACGCAGAGAGGTTCCTCCACGCCCTTTCCTTTCTCCCTTCGTTGCACCTCGCGCAGCTCAGCAACGTAACAGGCTCTTCCAGCAGCCTGATCTCCTTGAACGACTCCGATCCCACGATCAGTGGGGAACTTCAGAGTCAAGCACCATGGGGAAATAGATGCTCTGAATTCAGCAAGGGACCGTCGGCCCAAAAAGGCATTATAAGGTGAATCAATGTCTAAAACAACAAACTGCAAAATCCGGACTCTCCGGCGTTCTCCAACGCCCAATTCCACTGGCAGTTCCACCACTCCAGTGGGTATAGTAGCACTTCCATTGAAGCTGTGGATTCAAGATTGACAAGATTTCAAATTCTTGGCTTCCATATTTATTAAATCATATGCTCGCTTGAACAAAATATTCACAGAACTCCCACCGTCAACCAGGATCCTCTTCATCCAAGCAGGACTTACCTTGGCAGATATGACTAGTGGGTCGATAGTGGAGGCTTCGCCTTATCAGCATCTCTATTTCTGAATACGATGTCATCTGTCATCGTCCTTTGTTGCTTGGCCGGATCCCAGTCATCGCAACTACTACAAAACTCGAAGTCCGCATGCTTGATAGAGCTGGAATATGACTCCATTTCCCTCCAACATCGGTCTTCTTGATGAGGACCACCACTTATTGTATTTATAACTAACCTCCCGCCAGTACGAGTGGGTTCCACCTGCCTTTCTTGATTCGGTGCACGATTTTGGGTTGACGGGCCTACACCACCTGATTGCGGCACCTGCATGAACTGATCCAACGTTCTCTCTCTAATCAATTTCTCGATGAGATCCTGCAAATGACGACACTCATTTGTGTTGTGGCCATAACCCTCATGGAACCTACAAAACTTTCCTGTCTGAATCTGCCTCTCCGATGATGGCTTCAGAGCATGCTTCTTGTGTTGCATAGTATTGCAGGTCTGCAAATACACGTTCTGTAGCGACGTATTCAATGGACTGTAGTTGTCGGACATTGTAACCCTACGTCGCGGGCCACGATTTTGATCTCGCTTCTTATTTTGATTGCCATTATTCCTCTGCTGAGTTTGCTTGTTCTTTATATTTAACTAACTTACCAAAAACTCTCTCTAGACTGTTTAATCGCAACATTACTTTGTATTCCATCCATACTGGGTCCCGCGTCATCCTGCTTCCTAGGCTATTTTGCATCCTCCCGTCTCATGAATTGGGCAGCTTTGGAGTAGAAATGGTCCAATGACGCGGGGGGTTTCCCAGCTAACCAATTTCCAAACTCAGAGTCAGGGTCAATCCCCTTAGTCAATGCCATTAAGATTGAGTTGTCATTGGGATTACTAATTTGAGCACACACAGCATGGAATATCTCTAGGTAGAGTCTGAGTGTCTCTCCAGAAGCTTGGATGACATTAGATAGAGTGTTAACATCTTTAGGCCTCGCCACATGCGTACGGAATTGTTCTACAAACTTAGTGGCCAACTGGTCAAATGAAGAAATGGATCGTAGTGGCAATCTTGTGAACCACATGGTAGCAATGCCCCCCAAAGAAATGGGAAAACTACGGCACTTCACTGCATCATCAGCTCTTGCAGCACTCATTGACCATTTATACTTCAGGATATGCTGATTGAGGTCAGAATTTCCTTCATACATTGGTAGGGTCGGCATCCTGAATCTAAGAGGGGGTTCAGCATACAATATTTCGTCGGTAAAAGGGGTATGACTTTGGCAGATTCCCCAGTCATCATTCGTGAGGCCTTGACTTTCTCGAACCATCTGCCGAATCATAGTCGGAATATCCGGCAACTGTACATTCTGTGCACGCTGGGCAAAAGTGTTGTCAGGTTCCACAGTGTGAGGTTGGACCGGACGCTGTCGACGGTCCATGTCTCGCCTCCTTGGCTCAAAGTCTTTTAGGACGTATGGTTCAGGAGTACGTCCACGCTGATGATGGTTCAGATCTGACTGATTCCGAGCATCAACCCCTGGTTCAACCGCGACGGGGGTAGCACGATTGTCTGTGGTGTATTAGGGAACAGTACCACCCCGGGAGGAGGGTCCAGTATGGAAACTGGCCGATGGGCCAACTCTCAGCTATCCAATGGTCATTGTAGGTTGATGTCCAATGGCTTGTGTGCAACTTCCCGTCTAGTCACGGACAGGTGGATCTGTGGTGGTAGTTAGACAAGGTAGAACTTTCTGTGGAGGAATGAGAAGCATGATCTCTTCTGGATCTTCTGCGCCTTTGGCGATTCAGCTGTTACTCAGTTCAGCATTAGCGCGCAGCTGTTCAGTCAATTGCTGCCGACTCTTGGTCAATTCTTGAAGCAACATATGAAATTCTTGTCTTGTAACCGGGCTTGATGAATCTGAGGGTCCGGTAGCATTTTGGTTGGATAGACGCAATTGCACGGGATTCTGTCTATCCTGGCCTTCTTGATCGGCAGCAGTGGTAGGGTCCTTGTGCTAACCATTGCGATAGATGAAGTCCTTTCCTAGATTTTATGCAAAGTTGAATAGGTTGGAAGGATTCTGGATTCGAGATCTGGATCTTCTTCTTGGATTTGTGCAATCCGGTATCGATAGTAGATCCAAGGAGAAGGAGAAAAAATACGTTTTCTCAGTGAAAGTACCAAAGTGTTTGTACCAAAAATGGGCACAACACTCTTCGAAAGTTTTTGAAGAGATAAAAATGAAGAATATAAATGTAAAATGTGGATTATCTAACAAAAACTCCAAAAGCTGATAAGTAAATGCAAAGACACACGACAATTTAGAGTGGTTCGGCGTGTTGCCTATGTCCACTATAAAGATTTATATTTTATTGATATTCTCTTGATGATTACACTTGATTACAGCAAGCTACAACGAGTTACAAGTCTGAAATTCGAGTACAATAGCAGTAATGGAGTGCAAAGTCGAATCCAGTATAGTCTGGACGCTTGAGAGTCAAAAGATCCTTCTTTTGTAGGCCCTGGGGTTCTATTTATAGGCGTAGGGGGCTGATATTTCGCTCAGATCTCGGGAAACTTCTTTTGACATGTGGGTGGGCCCATGCGATCGATCCCATGAAGTTTTGACTCGATCCGTAATCGATACGAACGTAATTCGTACCGATTAAGATTTTATCCAATGGAGTCGAAACTTGGCGTGGACATTCTTTAGCTTGTATGTAAGCTCCTGTGAAAATTTCATAGCGTTTGGAATTATGGATCTCGAGTTATGATCGATATGAGTTGAAGCTTTTCGGCAGACTGTTTGTTTCGAATCGATGGTTTTGAATCGATCTATTCGTATCGATTGTTGCACGTGCCCAGGTGATGACGTGGCATGCACTCCTCGAATCGATCCGCTTTTCGTGCCGTGTTGACCGAGTTGTCCCTTGAATTTCGCCTTGTTCATATCGAAGACCGTTGCCTCGTTCAAGTCGATAGCCATTTCCAATTCGTATCGATGGAAGTTGCGATGTTCGTATCGATGGGAGTTGCGTAGTTCGTATCGATTGGGGTTTTTTTCCGTATCGATCCACGTTGTTCCAAATTGATGGATACGGATAAGCGACGTAGTAATGGATACGAAAGAAGGAGCCTTGATGGATTCGAACCATGGTTTTAAATCTCCTATATCTCGCCCGAGATCTCGCCCGAGATCTCATTTTCACACTTAAACGAGACGAGACATCAAATCCCCTCCATATCTCCCTCGACACTCATCTCATCCGAGATATTCAAATCTCACCCGATATATGGATCAAAATCTCAATCCGATATCTCACCCGAAATTATACATTTTTCTTATTTTCCACAATAATTTTTATTTTCATATTGATTCAAAAGAAACTACTCGATCCAATTATAATTTACCAACTTCTTGAACATATTCTTTACTTCTAATCTTAATGAGTCATAGCGAAAGGTTTCACTTCTTTATTACATTCAAATAAAAGGATTTTATTTCAATCATTACCAAATCAATTAAGCTAATCAAGCTACTACTCTTCTAAAAATATTTCTTTTTCCATGTAAATCAAGTATGTTACCATTTTTATTTTTACTAAGAAAGTTATAATCATTAAATAAATTTTTGACACGTCAGTTTTAAACACATAAGTACATCCGAGATATTCCCGAGATGTATTATAAAACCCGAGATGTCAATCCGAGATGTACACCCGGTACGTACTCATCTCGTCCGAGATCTCTCCCGATACGTGATAACTTGTGTAAAAATTTCGAGACGAAACGTGACCGAAATCCGATATTTAAAACCTTGATTCGAACAAGGCCCTCCAGATGGATACGAACTAGACAACTGTCGTGTGAAGTAGAGCTTGTTTGATGGTGGAGTTGAGTAGATCGATACGAACAAGCATATGCTCTCGATGGATACGAAATGGCACATCCTTATCGATTCGAGCGAATGCTTACTGATGAATACGAAGTAGACCTCTGTGATGGATACGAACAGATGTTCGCAGATGGATACAAAGTAGGCATGAGTCGATCGATATGTAGTGCGCTATCTGCTGATGGATGCGAAAACGACCGATGCGAAATGATGGGTTGCGACTCCGATTGATTCAAAATAATGGATACAAATGGATGTGTTTTCTTGACTTGCATCAATCATAACTTGAGCATATGAACCCGTATTGACTCGAAATTTGGAACGCTGGCTTTTATGGATTCGCTTATCGTGTCTTGTCAATTGTAGCCTGATCCAAACTCGAACAAAATTCATCGATATCCATGATGAACCCGTGCGTACTCGATATCAGGATGAGTGATCCTTGGTTTTCAGTCAGTTCTTTGATATCTCGGCCTTGCCAAAAGGCGGGATAACACAAAACATCAATTATTATTTTATTTTTTTATTATTTATTTTTTTATTTCATTTTTCTTAAAATTAAATTCGAGGCCCAAACAAAATACGGTTCTTTAAAACCGAGTCAACCCTTCAACTACTTTACCTTAGAGCGTGCTAAGGAAAGATGTTGACGGGTTGGCCAAATAAAGCCAAATAAAACCAAATAGTTTACGCTCTTTAAAAGTTTTAACAAAAGCTGCGGTTTTAATAAAATAATGTCTACTAAAACCTCCCTGTCTCATTTAACCCATTTTTCAAATCATTCTTTTTGAAAACATTCCACAAATATTTGTATATGAAATAAATTCAACAATTCATTTATTAAAATTCCCTTAAGGTTTGAACTTATTTCGATTGTACAATGATAAAGAGAAAATTTTACTATGTGTCTAACAACGTTTGCCTAAGCAAACACCTAATAATCACTTAAAAGATTATTCAGATTACCACATAACTATTCGAGATGATTTTCTCTGAATTACCCTAAGGAAAATGCATTCCACTTAAAATTTCTCTCTTAAAATATTTATATTTTTAGAAATACTTCCAAGTAGCACTACTATATTTATATATTAAATCAAATCTATATCAAATTACCTTTATATAAGATCATTTCATATTATAATAATTCTCTTTTATTATAACAAAATTTACTCAAATAGTTATTCTTTAAATGTCTTATCCTTCCATTTAGATTGCATTAAACAATTTTTGATTAAAAATTTACCTTTACTCAGCATTATAATGAGGTGAGTTTTAACTTAACATTTTCTCCAAATACCTTATAATCAAATTGTGAAACTTAATTCATAAAAGGGTTCGTTCAAATGAACTCACAATTATTAATAAATGTTCATAACTGGGTGAGCATAAATTAACAAACAATATTCGATGCTCCCAAACTATCTGAGCACGACAAATTAAACAATCATGATAATAAATAATATTATCATTTTCAAACAAACATACCATAATAACTATATAAAATTTGAAAATTATTCCTTTTTACATATAAAATATAATCCTAGGAAAAATATTTCATTTTCCAAATTTTCAACAAAAAATCATGCCTCTTTGCCTTGTTCGAGTGTTTAAAAATCCCTATCGGCACCACGACGTCCAACATCTCGATCACAATTCATAAACAACTCAATAGACCAATTAACACAGTATGTTTTTACAACATTAACAAATACGCTCTTGTATATATAATCCTCTCAAACTCATTCTAGGGTGTCACTTACCCTATCTCTAATGGGCCATACCCTACCAGTGCTAAGATTATCGTTTAACCTTTAGCTATGATACCAAGTGTAACGACCTGCATTTTCAACGATCGAAAGTCGACACCGTATGCATCCACTATATTCAAATGCCGCACAACCAGTAGCCAGAAAGGCAGATTGTTAGGGTAGAATAAAAAGAAAAGAAGAGAGAATAGGGAAATCAGAATCTCGTAATGGAATCGACAACATATAATATAACAAAGACAGTAAGAATTATCGCTATAAAATACAGAGTACATCAGAGTTAAAAATAAACCTTATCAACAGGACAGTAATCAAATACCGACGTTACAATTCCTAATAGATATTTATCATACCGTGAAAAGAAAAATACTACGACATGTGAACATCCAGCTCTACTCCATGGGCTCCATGTTCCACCAACAACAACCTGGAAAAATACTCGGTCTGACCCAGCCATTATAATAAAATAACATCCGAATCAGTTTGGAAAACCAGCATGAGAAAACTCAAGTAATAAGGCTAACATTTAATAATCTTGTGGGACTACGCTGCTAAACGTGGACGTGTTTTTACCTCACAAGAACAACAAACATATATTAAGGAATGAGAAAGAGTCAGAATAACAATCCAAATAAGAAAGGACGTATATAGATAAGAACAAAATCCAAACTTATAGAATGAACAAATATAATTGGACATCAAGAAGAGCTTAGACACATCTCGATGCAATTATGAAACACAATTCAAAGATTTAAATTAAATAAGAAAGGAAAATTATTCCATAAATGACTAGTAGGGTGCTCCTCCTTACCGAAAGTATACCTCTAGAAATATACTTGAGAGCTATGATGGTTCACAGACAATACCTAATCGAAGCCTACCGACGGTTAACGAGAATCCATGTATTTCGCATCTCTGAATGCATACCACCAAATCCAATCTAGAGTAGATGTAATGATACCTAATGGGAATAATCCTACATAGCTTGGCTTCCACTCACGCTTTGGTGTAAGTCATTTCCGACAAAGGATAACAACACTCGAATGAGTAAAACATTTCAAATATTGTAAAATATTTTTTTAAACACTGTTTAAAATATTCTTTAAGAGGGAAAATTATAATACTAAGTGTATTAAAACAATGGTCAAAAAATGTCATTAAAAAATTGTTTATTATAAAGCCAAAACAATTTGCACTTAGCTTTATTTTTAGACAATTTATACTCAATGATTTTCTCATTTATAAACCAGCATTTATGAATTTAAAACAGCGGCTATTATCCCGAAGGGTAATAAATCAATTTAAATACCTTTTATAAATTTAAAACAATGTTAATTTGTCCCAAATGAAAATTCATATACAACTTTAAAATCTTTTTAATAAATCAATCAATTATGTTTTGACACTTTTGTCCAATTAATTAATTAACTTTAAAACATTTTTATTAAATCAATTAACTTTAAAATACCCTTACTAAATCAGTTAATTTACTTTACACTTTTTTCGTTAAATTAGTTAATTAACTTTTAAAATAACATTAATTAAATCTAAATATCAATAGCCTAATGGATCAATTAACAAACATTAGTAATTAAATCCAAATATCATTAATTAAAATGATTAGTTAGATCCAAACATCATTAATCAGTTAATCAACTTTTAAAATAAAACTAATTAAATCCAAATATCATCAACCTAATGGATTAATTAACAAACATTATTAACTAAAGTTAGTAATTAAATCCAAATATCACTGATTAAAATGATTAGTTAGGTCCAAACATCATTAATTAGAGCGATTGAGTAAATTTAAAACATTATTAATTAAAATGATTAATTAAACTCAAATATCATTAATTAAAATGATTAATTATATTCAAATCTCATTAATTAAAATGATTACTTGTTTTAAAATATCATCAAATAAAATGATTTATTAAATTAAAACATCACTAATTAAAATTATTGAATAAATACAAATATCTTTAATCAAAATGATTAATGAATTTTAAACATCCATTTTGTGAAAATACGAGATCAAGTTGAACACCAAAGGTTTAGGGAGATGATATTCAATGTGCAATATAGCAAAAAATCCTTATAACGACACTTAAGCAATTCAAATAAACTATCACAATTATTTCCACTAAACACCAATACAAGCATTAAAAGAATATAAATAAGATGTATAATAGTAAATAAATAATGGTGGGAAACCCCACTGGGTCTCTCTACAATTGTCCCATATAAATCACACATATGTATGTGTACTTTTCAAAGTATTCTGCTGCGACCTATTTGCTATGAAAACTCTCCGACTTCTCCTTTTGTCCACTGCAACAAAATGATTACTTATGCCATCGCTGCTAGGCGGGAGCAACCAAAGATATATAATTATATGAATTCCCTATAAATCAAGTAATATGTCATTCATTTTCCAACCAAACAATCAATCAAACAACAATATAAACAAACATCCAAGCAAACAATAACAATCTATAGCATCACTGATATTATACGGTTTATTTAGAGGTGAGTAAACTCACAGAAATTCCAGCGAACGCTTTTGCACTTCGGTTTGAATTAAAATCGAACAATGTATGATTTTAGCCCAAAACTCAACAAGCTACAAAGTCCACGCAACCAGTTTCATCGCAAAGCTAACATTTCTATGAGTTCAACGCAACTGACCACATCCAAAACCGGCTTGTATAAGCATGATATGAATTTATAAGATTTAGGTTTTTAAAATATACTTAATTATATTAGTCACTTGTTTTACAAAGTAATTACCCAAACAAACTTCATTTTCCCCAACCAATTCTTCCTCCCTATATAAACACACATGTCTACACTATGCCTCCCCTAGTGCACCGTTCGATGAATGGGCTTCGCCGACGCTTCTCCCTTTGCCTCCTCTATCCAATGCTACCTATCACATCGAGTTTGGTCAACAAAATCAGAAAGCGACCTACGTCTTAAAATGCCATGACCTAAACTTTTGCACTGCCCTTAAGACAATCGCACCACCCCACACTCGACGACAAGGTGCTCCTACCTCCAACAAGCCCAAACGTACTCATCCCCTTGCCAAAAGTCAATTATAACTCCACAAATACCCAACCCTAGCTTACGTCTAGCACGGTCGAACATGCCTAGTTGTCATTGCACATAACTAATCCCATGCCAAAATGATGATCTCTCTATAACGATCGGAAAGAAACTAATTTTGGAATTTTTAATGGAGTATGTGATTTGTTTAAATTTTTAAAAAAATGCATCCATTTCTTAATTTATACTGGGAATGAAAGAAAAGGAGGAATGAGTGGAAGTAAAAGAATAGTAGTGAGGCCAAGATAAAAATGAAATCAGGGTCAAGATATTGAATTTTTTTTTGATTTTATAAAAAAATTAAGATAGATTCCTTACTTAAAATACAAGTAAGTCATAATCCTCAATTTAAACAAGATTTTCATGTAATCTCAAGTTCACTAGCCTACTATCACTTCACCATCAAGTCCTTTTGAAAATTAAAGTTTGATTTGATTTTAAATGTATTGAAAATAGAGTATTTATGGTACTATGCTACCCAATATATCGCTTGCGTACGAACCGTGAACGATAGAAACAAAAATACGATTGTGCACAAAAATGTGATACGATCACAGATCAACAATAAAATGCACAGATTATTTTTATTCTATGAAATTCCAAAAACAACATCGTTTGATGTAAAATAGGACAGACAAAAATTTAAATATTTTTCAATTTAAGATTTATGGAAAAATATAATAAATTTAGTTATAAATACTATAATAAAAATCAAGTCGTTTTATTGGTAATTGAATTTCTTATTATTTAACAATTTATTGCTACAAATAAATTTACAAAATGAATTACCATTATTTTCACGATTCAAAAATTAAATTCCCAATCCAAAAATTTAAATATTTCCTATATTTGAATATAAGGTACTTATACTTTTAAAAATCGATTATTTAAATATTTTATATTAATTAAATATTTAAAATCAGAAACGATAAATTATGGCATGTTATGTAAATCCCAATATCTATATATGTATACATTAATTATGCACGCATTGTTATGCTGCACATTCGCATAAATGAATATATATTGGTGTACTCTGTTTTATTAGATAAATTAATTAATTAAATGAAATTAATTAATCATACCAAGAAAACTAAATAAATTATAATTTTATTTAAACTAACTTTGTTGGATCAAGTATAACCATTAGGCTTTATAAGCCCATTATGAACTAAAATAGGAAGAAAAAAAATTGAAATCTACTTATTACACCCGCTGCAGACGTACCCGATTAAAATAGGTACCTCGTTGCAAATCAGTATAAGGTGTCAAAATATAAAACTACAAGCATTATTGCATTGTTTTGTTCTTTCCTATATATGCACTCTTCCTTTTTGATTTAACTAAAACCAATTGTTTGATTACCTTGTCAAAATAGTTATTCCAATTTCTAGATGCTTGCTTAAGATTATATATTGATATTGAGAGTCTACATGCTTTATCGCCCCTCCCACTTACCTCTAAACTCTTTTTTCTTATGACGTATAAAGAATCACTTTTAAATCATCATTTTGAAAGGTCATTTTAACCATCTTCCATATTTCATAATCATAGTCAATAGCAATTGCAAGTAGAATCCTAACTGATTTAAGCACGACGACTAGCGAAACGTTTCAACGTAATTAACGTTATATCTAAATTTCTTGATTCAAAACAGGGATTGGCAAAGAAGGCAATGGAAAAGAGCTATTAAAGGTGTAATCAAAGTTCTACCAAAGATGTAATCAAAGAGCTATCAAAGCTAACTAAAGAGTTATTAAAGACGTAATTAAAGAGCTATCATATGTATGATCGAAAGGTCATCGAAGATGTAATCAAAGACCCAACGACGATCAAATGTAAAGAAGAAAGTTACCGAATATCTAAGAACCAGGCTATCAAAGATCTAAAATCAAACCATCAAAGATCATGCTCTTAGAGATCTAGAAGCTATCAAAGACCTAAGAATCAAGCCATCGAAGATGTTACAAAGAAGACTATCAAATATAAGAAACAAATTATCGAAGATGTAAAGAAGAAAGCTATCAAAGATCTAAGAAACTAGCTATCGAAGATGTGAAGAAGAAGGCTATTAAAGATGTTGATTGAGCCTCATCGAACTTCTACATAATGAACCATTGAGCTTCTACCAGAAGTGCTATAAAAGCTGTGGAAGTTTCAAGAGTTGTACACATGTTAATTCCTTATTAGACCACCAATGGCATGTCAACATTAAAATAAGAGGAATAAAATCAATGTAATAACATGTCTTAGAAGGTGCCATGTGTCACACACTAATGTGCCACGCCATCAACCAGCATTATGATCCTAGCTATCCAAAATGCCCACTCGCCACATGTCAAGAACCTGATGGTGTAATTTTACTATGAATATGCATATAACACTATATGAGAAGGGGCCTTTTCTTGAATTTCTCTTCTTCCTCGTTTTTCATTTGTAATCAAGACATATGTAAAATCTTGGTTGGGGTTTTCATAGTTGCCTAGGTCAAATTGTAATTAAGAAATTGTAAAGAAGCAGAAATAAACATCATATTTGCATATAGAATCATAACATCCACTTTTACTTGTGTTCTTGTCATTCCACTTCGCCTTATGTTCTTGAGTTCTTGAAAACATAGGCCAAATTTTAGGCTTAATATTTTGGTACTTTCATTGAGAATTAAACTCGAGAAAAATACCCTAACGACTACTAATTATTTTTCCAAATCTTAAGCCATGCCTTTTACTCAATGAGGATCCTCTAAATCAAGAATGCTATCATAATCTCAAATGCCTTATTGTTCCCCAAACCCAACCATAGAAAAATAAGGAAAGCTGCACTCCTAGTTTGAGAAAAGCAAGGCGTGAACTATAGAACTTAGGCCAAGAAAAGGAAGGTTTCTCCCTATGATCCAAACAATTGGAGCACAAACCTATTCCACTTTAGGGAGAAGCTGATTTTCGCTTTAGTTAAGGAATTAGAAGAATTCAAGGAGCCACGTTAGAAGGAAAGAAAGGTGAGAATTATAAAGGAGAATACTATTGCTCAAATGAGAATGGTAATCCAAGGTTGAGCAGAAGGAACAATTTTTAGGGAGGATTTGCATAAGGGGTCGGATCAAGTTCATGAAATAAGGAAGAAGCAAGGATGTACATTAAAAAGAAATCGATAGAGGAGGCCAGTTATGGAAATTTCTTTAAATAAGATTAAGAGAATGCTAAAATCTGGTGCATTAAAGAGAACAAGAAAAATAAAACCTAAGTCAAAGATACATATCCCCCTCTGAGTACCATGGGAAGTGGTATATCTCTTAATATGGGCAAAGATTGAATATTGGCCTTCAAAAAAGAAACCAAAGGAAAGGAAGAATACGGGAGGACATTATTGCGAATACCTTAGATTAAATGGACATGGGACGGATAATTGTCAAGCATAATCTAGAATGATCAAGAAGAATATTTATCTAGAATGATTGAGAAGCATATTTATCTTCAAATTTATCAAAATGTTTTCCTAGTTTTGAAAAAGATTTGATTAAAGATCAGCCAAGTCCTTCCTAAGGAAGGAATTATTTTATTAATTTAATTTGATTTACAAAACATTCCTAAGTTTATAAGTTGAGAGCTATACTAGAGAAATATATTCCTTGTAAACCTACTCACGCCCTCAATGATTACAAATATGGAGGCGACTCCTGGTTTAAGACGCAATGTGCCTGATGAAGCTACTAATCGAATGAGATCACTGAGATTCTTCGGGAAAAATCAAACCTTGCACTTAAGAGTGTAAAAGCCCTTGGATAGGCTCCAACGCACCCAGTAATGGAGTTAGGAAGCCCATATGCACTAGTACTAAGGTAAACATTCGAACGTCCAATGAAGGATACAGAGAATGGTCCAAACAAGCCTTCGGTCTCGACGCTCGACCTGACCAAAGTAACCACTCGAAAGAAAAAGTACATATGATAATATAAATTACAAAGAAGATAAAAAAACAAGACCTGTCGAAGGGGCTATCAAAGACAACTAATATAGCACAACCCTCAATTGGACGTCATATCCAGAAATGTTTGTGGGTTAGAAAGATAACAGCTTATGCACAAATAAATCATTAACTAGTAGACATGCATCATTCACAAAAGTATTCATGCATATTAGGAAAAGTCTTTCATTATGATTATTCATGTTATGATTCTTTCATTTTGCTATAAAAATTTACAGTTACTATTATCAAACATACATATCAACTAAAAGAAAAGGGATCTTATCATTTGTACAGGGAAAGCTCCAATAATTACAAACTTGTTTATAAGCTAGAAAGTGTTGATATACAAGTTCTTTTCCCTTGCCAAGTATGTCCAGAGTACAAGGGTGAGTCCTACCCGAGGACGCTGCCTCCTTGTACAAACTAGGCACATCACCTATATCTTTGAGCTCACTTGAACATCCGAAAAGGAAGAAATGTTTATCATGATAAGTCATGATCACAACTTTCTTAAGCAAGAATTTTTCTCCAAACTTAAAAATGAAAAATCAATCTCTAAATTGAAAGTAGCGGTAATTCCTTCTAGATAGTTTACCAAGGAGTCAGGTAAAGGAGCTCATGATATATAATGATGCATCAGTTCCAATTGTTCTCCAAGCTCTTCCACTTTCTTCTTTAGTGACTTAACAACCTAAGATATTCCTATAATATGCTTGATGGAAATTACTAAACACCATTTCAATTTCCTATCTTTCTTATGAATGATGTTCTACAAATCAATAGAATCCATTTGAAGAGACATACTACGATCAAGGGTCTTGTTCGCACTTTTCAATTGCAAAACGTCTTGAGAGAGATTTTCATTGTAATTCTCTAAATATTTGACTTTGAGTGTTAAGGTTTTCTTTTCAAACACAAGGTTCTCAATTTGTAATCGAAGATTGGAGTGTTCATGCAAGAATTTTCTTATTTCGAAATTCTTTTAACTTCTAATTGCCATCGAAAGCAATTTCTTCTTCCATCTTAATTGTTTTTTTCTTTTATTAATTTATAGAGAAGGAGGTGGAGAAGTCGATGAAGAAGTGGAATGACTAGAACTATGCATTTTTTTACCATAAACATGAATAATCTCTTAGATGGAGATCCAGAGGTTGGAGTAGGTGGGCTGCTATCTTCAATTAAAAGAAGCAAATATAGTTGACATTCATTTTGCAATATTTGTAAAGCAACCTCAGATTAATAATATTTTGTTTCAACTAGGCAATTAAGGCTTTAATATAAGTCAGTTGAGTCAATGAAAGCAAAGTATAAGGTTGATTTATGAGGAGAGATGCTTTTTAAAGATCTAAAATTTTTTTGTCCTTAAGAATGATTTTCTTCTCCAAATCCGAGACCAACTATTGATAAGTTTATATATTTAGTTCCATTTAAAGATACATGTTGCACCATTTGTTGGGATTGGCATTGTCAATTGACATTAAACCAGAGGACGATAATAAGGTGCAAGTGTCGACATCAAGAGCAAGCTTGTTTGAATATCAGAAAAAAAAGTTGTAGTAATTTTGGCTTGTCATGTACGATAGTTTCATTTTGCTCCTACAGATGACCAAATATTAAAAAATCAACAAAATACTAAAGTGCAAGATGAATAATTTCGTTAATAACCATAACATAACAAACAATTTCATGAAAAACTAGATATAATGAAACTAAGTAAAATTCAATCTAGAGTACTAAAGCGTTCTTAGTTGGAATTGAGATTCGAAATGACATTTCTAACCTCTAAATGGACATTAAAGAAATGGTGAAAGTATCTATGAATAGAGCTTCGAAGCTTGGGGATCATAATTAGATGAAACTTCTGATAGCTCGATTCCAAAGAAGAAGAGGATGAATGAAAAGAAGGATTAATTTCGTCACATACTAATGTAGCATAATTAAATCGAACTTCTTGTAGGAAATACTCCTATTTGCCCCCTAAGAGCTAAAGTTTATATTTGAGAAATAATAATATATATGATAGAGGTCATAAAGAAAGAAATACTTCATTAAGAGGACTTCTTGATTATAGAGGAAGTCTCCCTAAAAGTCCTTATAATCCAATGATTTACTTAAAAAGCTTTTTGAAATAGGAGCAAAAATAATTTCAGAATAGCTTTTGAAAAACAAAACATGAATAAACAAGCCAAAGTTTATATTGAATTAAACCTAACTATACTTGTAACGACCCAGAATTTTTATTAATTAAAATTTGAATATTTAATTAATTTTAAATATTAATAATTGAATTTATAAGTCGAATAAATTTTAATTTGAATTATTGGATTTAATTGAATGATTTAATCGATAATTTAATATGTTAAATTATGGAAATAATTGAAAATTAAGTTAAATATGATTGGAAATGATTTGTAAAATTTTATTTTATCATATTGGAGTTAGAACGATATTTTAGAACTTTTAAAATTGAATTAAAGGTTAATTTGTGAAAATTGGATATTTTAATATTTAATAATCGACTGTAAATTAGCCAATTTTTGAACAGTCTCAGAATTGAACGAAACCAGTTCCATAGGATCCGTAATAGTTAGTTATTACCGAATTTCAATTTTCGTAGCAATCGGAGTTATCGTTTGATCGTGGCAGCTCGAAACGCATCGAATTGTTTTTAATATTAATTTGGCGAGTTAAAATAGCCATTTTTCAAAAAGTCTCGGATTTTGACGAAACCAGTTTCATCGGATCCGTAATGTGATATTATTGTATGGTTTCAAATTTCATGTCGATTGGATTTACCGTTTGTCCGGTACGAATTAAAACGCCTAGGAAATCGTTTAAATCGGTTTAATTTAAATTGAACGTTTATTGCCATATCTCGCACAGATGTCTGAATTAGCTTCCGAAACCTGTTCCATTGTGTCCGGAACGTGGGATAAACCCTAGGAACGTTGGTTACGGCGCGTAAATCGGAGTTTGGAAAATCGAAATGAATAGTGTTCGATAGAATTCTATAAATAGGGCTTTATTCTCAAGAAAAATAAAAAAAATGAAAACTAGGGTTTCATTCAATGGTAGCCGCCAGTAGCTTCATTCAATGGCCGATATACACTTGCCTTTCTCCTCCTTTTTCTCGAAATCCATTCACTTTTATCAGAAACTCCAAACTAGGAAATCGTAGAGCACATCAAGTACTCCATATCCAACGGTGGAGATCGTCTGAAGTGTTGTGGATTGGCGGCAAAATGGCCTCAAAGTACGTACGGTTGCGCACGTCGTTCGAGTGCAGATGTTGGCCGAGCTTCATGATGTTCGTGCCGAGCGTGGAGTGGAGCGAGGCGGTTCGAATGGTGGGGTTGTGATGGGGTCTCGGTCGATCGAGGAGGTGGTGTTGCAAACCATAATTTCAGCTGTATGGGTTTGATTTCGTGCGTTTTTTTTTTGGTTGCCTGTAGGCGCGTGAACGAAGAGGGAGAGGGAGAAGAAAGTTGTGGCTGTGATGAAGGAGGCTAGGGATCCAACGGCCAGAAATGAGCTAGGTTTAAAATTATTATAAATTTAGTTGTAATTGTTTATATAAAATTCGTGTAAGTTTAAAAATCAATAACTTTTTCATACGAGGTCGAAAACGCGCGAAACCAGTTGCGTTGGAATCGTATGGACGAGCACTACGCGATGGAGTTGGAATGGAGTCGTTTGGAGTTAGTGAGAATTTTGGGTAAAATTAAACGTCCGTTTAATTTTATTCGAAATAAATCGCTAAAACGAAATTGAAATCAAGGTGAGAACTTCTCACTCAATCGAATCGGTTTCGATTTTATTTTAAATAGTTATATTTAAAATATTTGAATGCATGTTTGAATGATGATTGATATCTATTGATTGTTAAAATAGACATTATGCGCCGTTAGTAAGCGGATGTTATTTATTAAAAACATATACCGCGAATATTTCATAAACAGTGAAATTGGTATTATATATAATAGCAATATATATATATATATTGGCATATGTATATATTGGAGTTGTTGATTCCCCGCATTTTTTAGCGGATGAGACCCTATTGCGCCGTTATTAAGCGGATAATATTTAATAAAAACATATACCGCGATAATTTCGTACTGGAGCGAAATTGGTATTGTGCTAATGTTTGTGGATGCAGGAAAAACAGGTTGGAGGGATCCAACTGGATTCCTCAACAGTTTTTATTTGATTTCAGATATTTTTGATATTTGATGGATTATCATATCGATATATGATATCGTTGTAGTCGTGATTGACTATTTGGTGTGTAGCATCATTGGACCAAATTTTGGAATTTTAAAATGATTTTAAAGTGATTTTTGAAAAGATAAAATATTTTTGGAATTGATCCATTATAAATAAATAAACGATATAATTTTTAATGTTATAAAAATTATGATTTTTGAGAAATATAGTTAAAAGTTGATTTTTGAGAAAATATGGATTAATGATTTTATATAATAGTTTAAATCGGGATTTTTGAATATATTATAAAAGTTTAAATATAGGATTTATGAAGTTTGATTTTTTTCATAAATCAAGAGAATGGTGAAATTATAAAGGAGTTTTTATAAGTGTTAGAATGGATTGTGTATGAATTTCATAAATGAATGAAATTTATAGAATTATAATCGGTGAAGTTAGAAATGGAATTTTATAAATAGTAGGTTTATAGAATATGTAAAGTTATTTGAAGAATAAGTTTTGGGTAAATAAATGAATCATATAAGTTATAAGATTTATAATTTGGGAAGTTTAAAAGAACGGTTTTGTAAAATAATCGTTTTATAAGCAATTAACTTATAATGTGAACTTTTGGCTTATAATTGAGTTATATATCGAATAGGATAATAAAAGAGGTTTATAAAAGGAAGTTGTTATAAAATAAATAGAAATGGAATTTATAAACGTTGTTTTATAAATCCGCAAACGACTTATGTTGATAAGTAAATTGTTATAACCAATTAATGGAGTGATATTCACGTTTTTGACTGTGAATAATCCTTTGAAATAAAAAGAATAGAAATGATGAAATTTGTTAACGTAGTATATTCACGTTTTTGAATAGTGAATAATACGTTAAAGAAATTGTTTTGAATGTGATGTTTTAAATATAATTAAAACGATCTAAAGATGTTTTAAAAGGTGTTGAGATTCGAAACCATAGATTTCAACATTCATTGTTGAAATAGACGTTTTCGAGAAATAAAAGGAAATGGGGGACTATAACACTGTGGTTATAGTAAATGATTTCCGAAAGGAAATGTTTTGTATAGTATTGGGATTTATATACCTATTTAATTTCGAATCCCTATACTAGTGATTTTGGGTTGTCGTAACGATGTTTTACGTAACATTCATTTTGGCCCAAATAAATATGTTTAAGAGAATGATTTCCTTAAAGAATGAAATATATACTTAATTTCGATTCAAGTATATTGAATATTTTCCAAGTGTTGAAAATAAATAAATTGTGAATTACTTATAAATAAATAAGTATGGAAATGTTTTCCAATATAAAGTGAATGTTTTGAGGATTTATCTTTTTGAAGATAAATTGAAAATGAATATTAGAAATTGAATTGACGTCGTATATTCATGAATATTTTGGAACATAAATTCACTAAGGAATTTATAAATAGAAAGGGGAATCTGTATAAAAATAAATATTGATTTATTTTTAAAGTGTTGAAATTATATATCTTGTAAAGATATTTTGGAAAATAAATAATTTGGTAAATTATTTGGAATCTGGTGATGTGTGCATATCCATTGATAGTTCAATAGCCGACTATCAATATTTCCCTTTGAATGGGTATTTGATGTGATTTGTTTGAATTTGAATGCCACACTTATTTTTTGAATAAGCGCGCACTATTCGGGTTAACCGGGAAAGGACCATGGGGTCGTATAACCCATTCTGAATATGTGATACGTCGTTGTGAATTGCATTTGAAGATCGGTGTTGAAGACCGGATATTTGCGAGAGCGATAGGATGACCTGTCGATTGACTCTGCACCGAGTTGCTCCGTTATAGAGTTCTCCATATGTGATGGGGAATCCGATCAGGATTGTGGATATCCGGATTGCAAGGACTTCTTTGTAAGTGCCTTCGGTTCTGTTCGAGCCCGGAACAGACTTGTATGGATTGTATGCCTGACATTACAAGTTGAGATATAAAGCCGATTTCTTTCAAATATATTTCTGTTGGTGGCGGAGAATTTATTCTTTTAGCTTAACACCCTTCTCTGAGACGTACGAGCTCAGAGGTTATGTAGTTGAAGGTTATCAGCGATATATTCCCAATTTGGTAATGTGACATGCTGAGTGTTGTTGAAATGATCATTGTGTTGATTATTTGTGATAGGATCATTTGTTTGATCGTCTATCTTGGTGATCATTTCTATGATCATTTGTTGACCCAAAGCATGGCTTTTGTATAAAGTATGTTTTGTGGACGAGACTTCGTCGAGCCTCACATCCCGGAATGGTCAAAACAGGAAAGATGCGGCAAGGTTATGAGGGGTAGCTCCCTTTAGGGTATGTGCATTTCCTTCTGGAAAGGATGGTATCATGGTATGGAGCCCAGATACTTACTCATGTTGATACACTATATTTATTACTGTGTGGTGTTGTTGATGACGAGCGCTCGGATAAAGGTCCAATGGGACCGGGGGATGACATATTCGTGTAGTAGTTACCTAGTGATAAAGGTAACCCGGCCTTGTGTTGGCAGAGAGCTGGTTAAGTTCTCGGGACGTCCCGCCAGAGGCGTTTCCATGTGGCAATGGGAAGTTCCTTGGCCTGACCATTTGTTGGAAATCCAAAGAAACAATACGAAACTTGTATGGTATTAGTTGTAGAACCTATCATTCACTTATGGTGGCGCCCCACTGTTTGGATGGTAGCTATAGTAGGCATAGTTCGGAATGTCTATGTTGGCTAACATTTATATCTTTACTTTCGAAATAATTTTTCCTACACTATGCACTAATAATAATACCAAATGTTATTTTAAATGCGTATCAAGCATCTTTGACTATCATAAGGAGAAATCTCCTCCGATTCTGCGTTTGCATGTGTGTGTGTGCGGAAGGCCTTATGGTAGTCTCATTTTTAAAAGCATTGCGAATTGAATTTAAAAATATTCCTCTATTTTGATTTTAAGTTAAATAAACTGTTTTGATTTCTCACACCAGTCCCATGACTGACTCGGAGTTTATTGTTTTCCTTCCTAAACTCTGGGTGCCCACAAATTTCCACACGGGCAGTTAAGAGTTAGGTTTATCAGGATATTCTGGATATTCAGGAGTTGCTGGAGGCAAGCTGGATGGCATGGCGTATTACTAGTATGTAGTATTTCTTTTCCGCTGTTTGATGTTGTTGTTGTTGTACACTCTGATGATATGATGTAATGAAATATGATGTAATGTAATAACTGATCTAGTTCTTTGTTTAAAGATTATTCATTTATTATTATATGTTGTTCCGCTGCGAATTGTGAGATTCTGATGTTGTTCTGTGGTTTTCTTTCTGTTTTCTCTATTCTCTATTTTCTTTTCCGTTCTATTTTCTATCTTCTTATCTCCTCTTCTTCCTTTTTCTTTTCTTTAAAACCCTAACTATTCGGTTTTTCGGCAACGAAAAATCGATAACGTTACATTTGGTATCAGAGCTGTTGGTTAAGCGACAACCATGGTTCTGTTGGGTATTACTCATTAGAGATAGAGTCAGTAGTACTCTAGAATGAGTTTGAGTGTAATAATAGCTATGAGAGCGTATTTGTTAGTGAATATAAAATTGCTTTATATTGTGATGATTGGTTTATTGAGTGGCATATGAACCTTCGTCAGCACGGTATGTACAACTATGCCGAAGGGGTTTCTAAACACTTGAATAGAACAATTCGACACGATATTGTTTAAATGGGTAAATGCAATAATTTTACCTTAAGTATATTTTATATATAAAGGAATAATTTTTCGGAATTATTAAAGTATGTATAAGTTGATTGTTAGGTTGTTTGAGTAATCTAAATAAAAGAGCAATTGTATAAGTAAAAGAATTATAAGAATTGAATTATAATTAAAGTGATTTACAATTGTGAAATAAACTTATATATATAAGAAGTGAAACTATATGAATATATTTATGAATATGAGTTGTAAATAAATAAAAATGAATTTTTAAGTTAAATGGAAGTATAACTTAAGTGATGTTGAATTAAATTGATATTGGTATCGAAGTAAATTAATAAAGTTAAGTGATAGATATGAACTTAAGTTATGTGAATGAAATTCAACTTTAGTAATTGAATTGAATGAATGGATTGGATGTAATCAATTAAATGTAAATAAAGTTGATATGAAATAATGAATATAAATGTTAGTTCATTAAAGTCTAGTGTTATTGAAAGTTGAAAGGTTGAATGAAAATCAATTTAATTAAACCAATTGGAAATAAAAAGGTGTTAAACCAAATTGTTGAATGAATATAAGCAAAGGAATTTGGTTGTAATTAATATACATTGGTTGTTATATGATTGTTAGTTGATTGTATGTAATTCATTAAGTGTTAATGAAATTGGAAGCTAAAGTAATTGAAATCCAATTGGAAGTGAACCAACCTGAATATGAATTAGTGAATATTAACTAATTGAAAATGAATGTTAGTAAAAACATCCAATGTTAATGAATCAAATGTGATTAAATTGAAAAACCTATTTCATTGAATATTAATGAGAATATGAATGAATATTTATTAGTTATGGATGTTAGTTGGTTGATGGTTGAATATATATTGCTATTGAATGCATTGCTATGTTGGCATATATAGTTATTATGTTGCTATATGTTGTATATCGATACTATTGCCTATATGCATGTTTCTCATGTTGTTTGTTGAGTGTTTAGTAGGTGCGGATCGCGTTTGCTTCGCATTTGGAGCTCGCTTTCGCGCTATATTAGCCGTATATGCTTGCTAATAAAATATAAGGTACATATCTCGGATTACATATCGTACTTTTACACTTTTTCCCTGCGGGATGCCTCATTACTTGATGAGATGTATATTTGTGATATATATACTGTCATTTTTTTCGGATTGAGCCGCGCAAAGGAGACTATGGCGAATTTTTTCGAAAATTTAAGGCGTTAGAAAAATTTTGAGAAAAATTGGGAAAATTTTGAAAACTTTAATTGATTTTGGAGTTGAAAGTTAAACAATTGTAATTGTTTTGAAAAGATAACTAAGTATGATTTGAAAACTTAGTAAAGTATTGTAAGAAGTTTAACTATGAATTTTAGGAAAGTTAATAGATTCTGTAACCTTCTTACTTTGTAATTTCGAGGACGAAATTCTTTTAGGGGGAAAGATTGTAACGACCCATAATTTTTATTAATTAAAATTTGAATATTTAATTAATTTTAAATATTAATAATTGAATTTATAAGTCGAATAAATTTTAATTTGAATTATTGGATTTAATTGAATGATTTAATCGATAATTTAATATGTTAAATTATGGAAATAATTGAAAATTGAGTTAAATATGATTGGAAATGATTTGTAAAATTTTATTTTATCATATTGGAGTTAGAACGATATTTTAGAACTTTTAAAATTGAATTAAAGGTTAATTTGTGAAAATTGGATATTTTAATATTTAATAATCGACTGTAAATTAGCCAATTTTTGAACAGTCTCAGAATTGAACGAAACCAGTTCCATTGGATCCGTAATAGTTAGTTATTACCGGATTTCTATTTTCGTAGCAATCGGAGTTATCGTTTGATCGTGGCAGCTCGAAACGCATCGAATTGTTTTTAATATTAATTTGGCGAGTTAAAATAGCCATTTTTCAAAAAGTCTCGGATTTCGACGAAACTAGTTTCATCGGATCTGTAATGTGATATTATTGTATGGTTTCAAATTTCATGTCGATTGGATTTACCGTTTGTCCGGTACGAATTAAAACGCCTAGGAAATCGTTTAAATCGGTTTAATTTAAATTGAACGTTTATTGCCATATCTCGCACAGATGTCCGAATTAGCTTCCGAAACATGTTCCATTGTGTCCGGAATGCGGGATAAACCCTAGGAACGTCGGTTACGGCGCGTAAATCGGAGTTTGGAAAATCGAAATGAATAGTGTTCGATAGAATTCTATAAATAGGGCTTTATTCTCAAGAAAAATAAAAAAAAATGAAACTAGGGTTTCATTCAATGGTAGCCGCCAGTAGCTTCATTCAATGGCCGATATACACTTGCCTTTCTCCTCCTTTTTCTCGAAATCCATTCACTTTTATCAGAAACTCCAAACTAGGAAATCGTAGAGCACATCAAGTACTCCATATCCAACGGTGGAGATCGTCTGAAGTGTTGTGGATTGGCGGCAAAATGGCCTCAAAGTACGTACGGTCGCGCACGTCGTTCGAGTGCAGATGTTGGCCGAGCTTCATGATGTTCGTGCTGAGCGTGGAGTGGAGCGAGGCGGTTCGAATGGTGGGGTTGTGATGGGGTCTCGGTCGATCGAGGAGGTGGTGTTGCAAACCCTAATTTCAGCTGTATGGGTTTGATTTCGTGCGGTTTTTTTTTGGTTGCCTGTAGGCGCGTGAACGAAGAGGGAGAGGGAGAAGAAAGTTGTGGCTGTGATGAAGGAGGCTAGGGATCCAACGGCCAGAAATGAGCTAGGTTTAAAATTATTATAAATTTAGTTGTAATTGTTTATATAAAATTCGTGTAAGTTTAAAAATCAATAACTTTTTCATACGAGGTCGAAAACGCGCGAAACCAGTTGCGTTGGAATCGTATGGACGAGCACTACGCGATGGAGTTGGATTGGAGTCGTTTGGAGTTAGTGAGAATTTTGGGTAAAATTAAACGTCCGTTTAATTTTATTCGAAATAAATCGCTAAAACGAAATTGAAATGAAGGTGAGAACTTCTCACTCAATCGAATCGGTTTCGATTTTATTTTAAATAGTTATATTTAAAATATTTGAATGCATGTTTGAATGATGATTGATATCTATTGATTGTTAAAATAGACATTATGCGCCGTTAGTAAGCGGATGTTATTTATTAAAAACATATACCGCGAATATTTCATAAACAGTGAAATTGGTATTATATATAATAGCAATATATATATATTGGCATATGTATATATTGGAGTTGTTGATTCCCCGCATTTTTTAGCGGATGAGACCCTATTGCGCCGTTATTAAGCGGATAATATTTAATAAAAACATATACCGCGATAATTTCGTACTGGAGCGAAATTGGTATTGTGCTAATGTTTGTGGATGCAGGAAAAACAGGTTGGAGGGATCCAACTGGATTCCTCAACAGTTTTTATTTGATTTCAGATATTTTTGATATTTGATGGATTATCATATCGATATATGATATCGTTGTAGTTGTGATTGACTATTTGGTGTGTAGCATCATTGGACCAAATTTTGGAATTTTAAAATGATTTTAAAGTGATTTTTGAAAAGATAAAATATTTTTGGAATTGATCCATTATAAATAAATAAACGATATAATTTTTAATGTTATAAAAATTATGATTTTTGAGAAATATAGTTAAAAGTTGATTTTTGAGAAAATATGGATTAATGATTTTATATAATAGTTTAAATCGGGATTTTTGAATATATTATAAAAGTTTAAATATAGGATTTATGAAGTTTGATTTTTTTCATAAATCAAGAGAATGGTGAAATTATAAAGGAGTTTTTATAAGTGTTAGAATGGATTGTGTATGAATTTCATAAATGAATGAAATTTATAGAATTATAATCGGTGAAGTTAGAAATGGAATTTTATAAATAGTAGGTTTATAGAATATGTAAAGTTATTTGAAGAATAAGTTTTGGGTAAATAAATGAATCTTATAAGTTATAAGATTTATAATTTGGGAAGTTTAAAAGAACGGTTTTGTAAAATAATCATTTTATAAGCAATTAACTTATAATGTGAACTTTTGGCTTATAATTGAGTTATAAATCGAATAGGATAATAAAAGAGGTTTATAAAAGGAAGTTGTTATAAAATAAATAGAAATGGAATTTATAAACGTTGTTTTATAAAAGCGCAAGACTTATGTTGATAAGTAAATTGTTATAACCTATTAATGGAGTGATATTCACGTTTTTGACTGTGAATAATCCTTTGAAATAAAAAGAATAGAAATGATGAAATTTGTTAACGTAGTATATTCACGTTTTTGAATAGTGAATAATATGTTAAAGAAATTGTTTTGAATGTGATGTTTTAAATATAATTAAAACGATCTAAAGATGTTTTAAAAGGTGTTGAGATTCGAAACCATAGATTTCAACATTCATTGTTGAAATAGACGTTTTCGAGAAATAAAAGGAAATGGGGGACTATAACACTGTGGTTATAGTAAATGATTTTCGAAAGGAAATGTTTTGTATAGTATTGGGATTTATATATCTATTTAATTTCGAATCCCTATACTAGTGATTTTGGGTTGTCGTAACGATGTTTTACGTAACATTCGTTTTGGCCCAAATAAATATGTTTAAGAGAATGATTTCCTTAAAGAATGAAATATATACTTAATTTCGATTCAAGTATATTGAATATTTTTCAAGTGTTGAAAATAAATAAATTGTGAATTACTTATAAATAAATAAGTATGGAAATGTTTTCCAATATAAAGTGAATGTTTTGAGAATTTATCTTTTTGAAGATAAATTGAAAATAAATATTAGAAATTGAATTGACGTCGTATATTCATGAATATTTTGGAATATAAATTCACTAAGGAATTTATAAATAGAAAGGGGAATCTGTTTAAAAATAAATATTGATTTATTTTTAAAGTGTTGAAATTATATATCTTGTAAAGATATTTTGGAAAATAAATAGTTTGGTAAATTATTTGGAATCTGGTGATGTGTGCATATCCATTGATAGTTCAATGGCCGACTATCAATATTTCCCTTTGAATGGGTATTTGATGTGATTTGTTTGAATTTGAATGCCACACTTATTTTTTGAATAAGCGCGCACTATTCGGGTTAACCGGGAAAGGACCATGGGGTCGTATAACCCATTCCGAATATGTGATACGTCGTTGTGAATTGCATTGGAAGATCGGTGTTGAAGACCGGATATTTGCGAGAGCGATAGGATGACCTGTCGATTGACTCTGCACCGAGTTGCTCCGGTATAGAGTTCTCCATATGTGATGGGGAATCCGATCAGGATTGTGGATATCCGGATTGCAAGGACTTCTTTGTAAGTGCCTTCGGTTCTGTTCGAGCCCGGAACAGACTTGTATGGATTGTATGTCTGACATTACAAGTTGAGATATAAAGCCGATTTCTTTCAAATATATTTCTGTTGGTGGCGGAGAATTTATTCTTTTAGCTTAACACCCTTCTCTGAGACGTACGAGCTCAGAGGTTATGTAGTTGAAGGTTATCAGCGATATATTCCCAATTTGGTAATGTGACATGCTGAGTGTTGCTGAAATGATCATTGTGTTGATTATTTGTGATAGGATCATTTGTTTGATCGTCTATCTTGGTGATCATTTCTATGATCATTTGTTGACCCAAAGCATGGCTTTTGTATAAAGTATGTTTTGTGGACGAGACTTCGTCGAGCCTCACATCCCGGAATGGTCAAAACAGGAAAGATGCGGCAAGGTTATGAGGGGTAGCTCCCTTTAGGGTATGTGCATTTCCTTCTGGAAAGGGTGGTATCATGGTATGGAGCCCAGATACTTACTCATGTTGATACACTATATTTATTACTGTGTGGTGTTGCTGATGACGAGCGCTCAGATAAAGGTCCAATGGGACCGGAGGATGACATATTCGTGTAGTAGATACCTAGTGATAAAGGTAACCCGGCCTTGTGTTGGCAGAGAGCTGGTTAAGTTCTCGGGACGTCCCGCCAGAGGCGTTTCCATGTGGCAATGGGAAGTTCCTTGGCCTGACCATTTGTTGGAAATCCAAAGAAACAATACGAAACTTGTACGGTATTAGTTGTAGAACCTATCATTCACTTGTGGTGGCGCCCCACTGTTTGGATGGTAGCTATAGTAGGCATAGTTCGAAATGTCTATGTTGGCTAAGATTTATATCTTTACTTTCGAAATAATTTTTCCTACACTATGCACTAATAATAATACCAAATGTTATTTTAAATGCGTATCAAGCATCTTTGACTATCATAAGGAGAAATCTCCTCCGATTCTGCGTTTGCATGTGTGTGTGTGCGTGGTAGTCTCATTTTTAAAAGCATTGCGAATTGAATTTAAAAATATTCCTCTATTTTGATTTTAAGTTAAATAAACTATTTTGAGTTCTCACACCAGTCACATGACTGACTCGGAGTTTATTGTTTTCCTTCCTAAACTCTGGGTGCCCACAAATTTCCACACGGGCAGTTAAGAGTTAGGTTTATCAGGATATTCTGGATATTCAGGAGTTGCTGGAGGCAAGCTGGATGGCATGGCGTATTACTAGTATATAGTATTTCTTTTCCGCTGTTTGATGTTGTTGTTGTTGTACACTCTGATGATATGATGTAATGAAATGTGATGTAATGTAATAACTGATCTAGTTCTTTGTTTAAAGATTATTCATTTATTATTATATGTTGTTCCGCTGCGAATTGTGAGATTTTGATGTTGTTCTGTGGTTTTCTTTCTGTTTTCTCTATTCTCTATTTTCTTTTCCGTTCTATTTTCTATCTTCTTATCTCTTCTTCTTCCTTTTTCTTTTCTTTAAAACCCTAACTATTCGGTTTTTCGACAACGAAAAATCGATAATGTTACAATACTGTTTATCATAGATAAGACATACCAATTAAGTAAGACAGATGAAAAGCGAATGCTTTGTTTCGATGGAGACTAGGGTTCCATTTATGATCTGCCTTACTCTCGCCACTTTTCCCCTTTCATTTTCATCCTTTCTAGTCTACCTACTTCCAAACTTAGATCATCTTCCCCTCTCAATTCCCTAAACCTAGCTTTCTCCATTGTTGCATTTTATTCCTTATGCGACTCCCCTCGTGTTCTTCTTTGGTCTCCTGCTTTCTCCCTTTGCCAGTTCTAACGTCGCCAACATAAAAGTTCCTATGAGCAATTGTATAGTAGATATGGAATTAAAGGAAAACTTGTTTATTTATTTTTTGAAGTAGTGATACTATGCTTCAGCATTGACCTAGATTAAACCTGTAGCTATTGGCCTTGTTATCGCTTTGGGAAGCCTGAAGACATGGGCAGGTATTACTGATTGTTGGATGTGAGTAGGTATAGCTGAGTGAACTTCGGACGCTCTCACTGATGACTTTCTCAAGTAGGTAGGTATGAGTAGAGATAGCTGTGTGAAAAGAGACCCGCGAGACCTAGAGAACTAGAGCAACATACTTGAAGCGGTGGACCCTAGATAACTGGGGCAGGTGACGAGAGTTAGTTTAGTCATGTAACCAAAATACGTGGACCCTAATATACTGGGGCTTTGTTTCACATATTACCGTATGCTCCAGTTATTACATCTCCTAGATCATCGATGGTGTCTCTTATGGTTGTGGGGCGTTCGCTATTAAACTCCAGCAGAGTTTGCTCCACATATTACCGTATGCTCTGGTTATTACATCTCCTAGATCTTGTTGGGACAACTTTGTTGCTTTAATGATGATGTTTCCTTGCTATATTCTCGTCACCTCTTCAGTGTACCTTGGAAATTACATTTGCAATGTGGGTTCATTTGGATAATGGTGGCTTTTAGCGCTTTAACAAGCAATTCTGGCATCCTATCTTCAAGCTACTGGTTTCTCTGCTTTGTGCCTATGATTTCTTCCTTCTTGTATGTATATAGTCATGGGCTTGGGTTTTCTATAGAGGTTTTCTATTTGATTTCTAGTGCAATATTTTGGTGCTTGCAAATATGTGTGTTAGGTTTTGTCAGTGGTTTCTTCAATGTCACTTGTTCAAGTCTATGGTAGTAAGCATGGTTCATGTGTTTAAGTTACTAAGTTCTACTTTTGTTAGGTTTTGGTATCATTTTTGATTCCTGTTGTCATTATGGAAGCCATCTGCTTCTTGTTTTGTCAGATCTGTTGATGCAAAGTAAATTTTATTTCAGATTGTTAGCTATAGTATAGTGTGGTCAATGGGAGCATCTTGGGTATAATAATTCATGTTATTGCCTTGTGCAACATGTAATGCTATTTAACTCTGTAGACGTATATGCCAAAGCTGCTGTAATAATTTTATTTATAAAATGTAGATGGGCCAATATGTAAACCGGCTTGCCTTTCAAAAAAAAATATACAATTAATTGCATAGCAACAAATATGTAAAAATGTATAAATTACAAAGGCTCATGGAGATCGATCCCCATATAGTATTTAGCAATAAACTTGTTTGAGTTCAATTTTACTTTCTCATGAGGTAATGACTCAATCGTGATTGGGACAACATTGGAATAAAGCAAGTTCCAAAACTCACCAGGGTGAGGGTCTGAGCTAAATTGATCAGGATATTTCTTATAAAGCCTCCTAATTAGACCCTCATTATCACTGATTAGGAAAGAGAAATATGTAGAAAGGAACTAATATATAGTAAGTACTTGCAATAAATGAGTTTATCACGGTCTTCTATGAGCATCTAGAAAAGAGCGACGATCTCTTCATTATCCTTACGATGAGCGGCTTTTACTAGCCATGACTTGCGAGGATCATACTGAATTTCTTATTTGGAGATCTTCATGAGACTTTAGTCATTTGGGTAGTTTCGTATATTTGTCATAGGAGAAATTAAGGTCTTTTCTTTCATACCAAATCTTAAAATTTAGGTCTTACTTTGGTCAAGTAAAACTTTAGAATAATTTATGTTTCTCTTCATATTTTAGTACTGGTAGCCAATGTTTAAAAAAACAAGATATGCATAGTACAGTGTTACAAGGAATCCGAGAATGTAAGAAAAATAAAATTACATAAGGAGATTTTTTAGAAATATAAGAGATTTGGAACTAGAATTGAAAACTCTTCTCCTTTGGGAGTGTATAGGTGAAGAATGAGTATCAACATGAGAAGCATCCAAGTAATCATTTGGTGCAACCTGACAATGGGATTGTTTTTTTGGAAGGGAAATTCAACATTATATTCAGCTCTTCGACCTTCAGTTCCAAGTCCATTATCGGCAGCTTTGCCATTCGTTCCATTACCCTTATTGTTCTTTAAAGGGCCACCCTCAGCATTTTTGGCTCCATTCTCTCCATCATCACCACCATCATTATCACCTCTATCGTCGTCCTTATCCTTATTAGTGTCGTTAGTTTCATCCTCATACTCATCTTCAAAAAAGGACCCGCTAACAACTATGTACATTAAGGATCAATCTCTTCTTCATTATTCCTAAAATATTCCTTTTAAGTAGAAGTGTCTACACGCATACTGTGGAACTCTTACAAATGTTATTATTCTTTCCTATGATTTAATATATCACTCTAATTTTTAAAATCCACGGTGGTAAAAATAGGACTCTTTGCTAATTATGTGAATGCTCCTTTTGTCCTAATTTTTTTATAGCATGTACAAACTACGAAATAAAAGAGAAAATCCCATCATTGGTGATTTTATATATTGAATATAGGTTCCTAAATAGAGAGAAATTTTCTTTGTAAGGAAAACATTTAATTAATTGTGCATCTAATAAAATAAGCTTAAAACCTAGGATTTTGTAGGTATCATTACGCTTACCATGCTTCAATCATTCGAGATGCCTTATCGTCAAATAGACTTTTCATTGCATAGTCAATATCATGCTTTGTATTATTTTTATATTTTGACTGAAAACTATGTTCATTTGCTATTTATATATTTCTTTCAAACTCTTTTGCAAATGCCAAAAGGAAGAAAATATTGGACAAAACATATTCTCAAATATTTATGTACTATATTCCATACTTTGCAATGTGTTTTACTCTATCTTTTACATTTGTTACTTTCACAATGTATTGCATTATGTTGTCTACATAACATTATGTGTTTTCATAGTTTGTGGTTATTTTGTACTACCATTGCTATATGTCACATATAATTTCGTTTTATTTATTTTCTTAACGAAAAACATAAGTGTTACAGAAGCACTACTTTAAGGGGAGGGGGTATTTTTTTTTATAAAGTTATAATGTTGTCTTCATTAAAAAGGGAGAGCATAAAAATTAGTAATTTAGGGTTTGATGATAGCAATGTTACAACAATGCTACTAATTAATTCACCAAGTTGTTGCAAATTTACAAGCATATCAAATAACATTCAAGTTTAGATTAAAGCTATAAACGAATATTGAAGTCGTACATATGAAAAACAAGACAAAAACAAAGAGCTAAAAAGATGAGGAATGACTAGATTTGAGTCCGAGTGATGAAGAGAGTGCAAGAGTATAACTGGCAAAGAACCACTGGGACATTTGCATGTTTTAAACTGTAATCGATTAACTGATTATATACCAATTGGCCAACCGATTATGGTTCAATCGGTGAACGTTTCCTATATAATCAATGTACCGATTACTAAAATTTCATGCAAAATTCTTGTAGACAATTGCATCCTCTCATTATTAACATATGTACAGGAATATAATAATCATTTGGGATGACAAATTATGAATAATAAAAGAAAACAACATTCCTTGGAGAAACTGGAACAATCACTCAAAGAACACAAGAACACAAAGGAATTGTGTTTTTATTTTGGTGAGCAATTATCGAGTCTAAGTAGTTTATATTTGTTAATACCAATATGTAATCTCCTAATATCTTCAAAACCCGTCTTCTCACCTGAAATACTCTCTAGTATTTTTAGGAATTCTTTCTTGATTTTTTTTCAAAATTATATTAACATATTTTTATAAATAAGAAAAGAAAAAAATGTACATATTTCCACTAATCGATGACCAATTAAGTGATAATTGGTTGATTGATTATTTCCTGATTGCTCAATCGATTATCACATAATCGGTCCACCAACTAGTGAAACATGCAAGCGCTTTTCTTCTCCTTTCAAATTGACTCTTCGCCCACTTTCGCTTCTCTTCTCAAAATTCAACAGTTACAAATTTATCAGAGTTATTCATCTCCTAACCATTTCTGAAACAATGCATCTCTTTATTATATCTCACTAGCACTATAAATACTCTTGATTTTAAGGAAGAAAAATAACTTTTAAATTTCCTGTACACTCACATGAAACTCTGTTCTGATCTCCGCTTTCTAAAAATATCGCTGTGCTTTCAGTCCAATCACTTATTGACTTTATTCATATACCTCTTTTACTTTTAGCTAAAGATCATTCAGTGGGTTATAAGAATACCGCACAACATTAAGACAATCGAATCAATGATCCAATGATTCAATCCACTCAAACATCAATCCTGTATCAACTATTCATCTAGAGATCATTTAGCCTTCAAGTTAGATCAACTCAAATGATCTTAGATTGCTCTCTACTATTGCTTCACTATATGTTGAACTCCACATCATATATACTAGTAACTTAGCCTCTCCTAGCCTCTGCACATTGAAGCCAACACCAATTAAGAGAGTATAAGAGACATCGTACAAAAATGTTGACAAATAATTATATTAGAGACATAATGTAATGGTCTGAGAACTTTGTTCTACTCCATAAAAAGTGAATTCCTATTCTGTTTTTCAAGCAAAGGTCAAAGTCAAGTTTGGTTGTTTAGGTAGTTATATGAATACTTGTTCCTTTGGGTTAAGTGAGGTTTAGTGAAATTACAGGGAGAGTTTGGGATTGAATGTTGGAAAAGGGGTCGGAACCAATGTGTAATTTACTTTATGTTGCATATATTATTTTGATTCAGTGTTTGATAATTGATCAATTTGTATCTGAACTTTAAAGCTATATCCCAACATTTGCGAACAAATAGCACACACTAGTTCAACTATTCTAAGAACAAGAAATGCCTCCAAGTCTTTAGTGCAAATACTATAGCTGCTAACTTTAAGTCATGGATCAGATATCTCTTCTCGTGTAGCTTTAGTTGTCTACTTGCGTAAGCGACACCTTAGCTCTTTGCATCAAAACTATTTCGAGACTAGTATCATGGGCATCTAAGTATATATTCAACATTCAACTCCTCATTCTCATTGGATAACCAATACTAGTTAACTCTCCAGTTTCTCCTTCAGATTAATAAATGCATGCTCACATCAAAAATCCTAGATAAATGTATGATTCTTCTTATAGGATAAGTCAACGAAGCATCTATCTTCCTTAGTAAACCTTTACATTAACCTACAAATCTAAGAAAACTATGTTGTGCTGTTAGGTCTTTATCAATCTTGGACTGCCGCTACCTTGGCAATATCCAAAGAAATGTTCTGTCTTGAAACAACATTTAACATCCCAAATTTTGGTGTAGACTGTACGCAAATGTTACAGTAAATAGGATAATTAAATTATTAAATTTAATTTTAAATGTGATAATTAATTACATAATTAAAAATTTAGTTAATATAGTAAACGATGTTTATATGGAAAATTAAATAAAATATGGGTTAATTATGAGGCATCTAACTAAAGTAGTGTGAAAAGACGATAAGATTTTATTAAAACAATTTTGGTCACGGTAGTTTAGTTTTGCAAATGAGATAATTCAAGTGTGATGTGAAACTAGTGAAATAATAGAGAATGTAAGGGGATTTAGTACTAAGCACATAACATTAACTATATTCCTAAACAAAAATATCTTCTCTCCATTTAATTATCCTAAACAAAACAAAATAAATCGCTAATTATGCTTTTGGCCACCATTTACAAGCTAAAGAAGGAGAAGATCAAATCAAAGTCAAGCTATGTTTCCGAAGAAAAGAGAGGATATTAATCGTTATCCTCCATCTAGAAGAGTAATATTATACCTTTTACCATTCTAATCCCTTATGGGATAGGATATGTTTTGTTTGATGTTTATGATGACCAATCAAGTTTTCATGATGATATAAGGAATCTACACTGAATATGTTGGATATATTGTTTATGATATAAATTCAGATGTGATTTTTAAATTTCATAATTTTTCCATTTTTTGATTAATTTTATGACTTTTCTAAGGAGAAATACGTAATATTTTACTGTAAGATAATAAGTTAAATGGTAAAAATTAATATTTTATCCTGTAATATATACATGAGCTATATAATCATGAAATTAGGCCAAAGGGCTTCTCAGCGTAAGGAAATAAGTTTACAAGGCAACACTTTAGAATAATTAGCTTTAAGAACAAAATATAAAAGGATTTTTTTTGAACGAAACTGATAAATGATAAAATACAAAATAAATTATAATTTTTTAAAGTAAAATGATAAATTATAAATGTCCTTGAAACTAATTATTCTGGAGTGTAGTCCTAGAAACTTATTATCCAGAATTATAAAGGGCCTTTAAGTAAAAATCCCCGTTTGATAAGTATTTATGATTTTATATGAACATTTGGGAATTTTCCTAATTAATATCAATTGTTAGGAAAATCATAAATTATTTTAATTTATAAATTAAGGA
Source organism: Allium cepa (assembly GCA_030765085.1). Taxonomy (NCBI): domain Eukaryota; kingdom Viridiplantae; phylum Streptophyta; class Magnoliopsida; order Asparagales; family Amaryllidaceae; genus Allium; species Allium cepa. Next base: position 55,685,375 of record CM060943.1, on the reverse strand, counting down.
TAAATTAACAGAGACAAACCTCTGCATATGTAATGGAAGATAAAGCAAGGATAAAGTTAATTTAAGGTCCTCATTACCTTGACCTCATCACTAATGTCCCTACCTCTAATGTTCTTACTACAAGTCATAAAATGTGACTGTAGTTCGAATAATGTCCTTATCATCAAAACGATAAGAATACTTTATCATATGGACAAAATATTCAAAAAAAAATTGAAGTTAAGACATGAAAAGTGTTACACCCATTTTTCACATAAAAACAATCAGTGCAAAGAGGGAAAAGGGAAGGTGTTCCACACCTGCATTACACAGTTTGCGCATGTTAAATGTATATTAAGTCTTCAGCATAATGATTAATGAAGTACCGAGAGAATCGGACATGTGGCTACATCATGCAGGAACTACCACATTCTTAATACAGCGTTTAGGGCGCTATGAACTCTGCACCACGCTATTCCATACCTAAAGTCCACAGTCTACTAAACAACGTAGTGCCTATCTTAGTTGTGCAACCTAAGTCAACATTAATATTTCTTAACCACATTCTTAGAAGAATAACTCGCATCAAAAGAATTTCCTTACCAATATAGAGCAGTGTGGTGCATCATCCCAACCACCTAAGTAAAGCAAGGCACTTCAATGAACAACATAACCCCTAGTTAGGTAACAAGCATCTACCGGTGTCACATTAGTTAATGAGATTTTTCGATCTCAAAACACTAAATTATCAAAGTAATCACATTGCTAAGTGCTTACGTGATTATGAATTAGTTAATCCAACGTATAGTAAATAGTAGTGATTGTAGTAATTATGCTGCTGTATGCTTACATAATTATGAGGAATGTTTCCTATTTATTTGCTTAAATGTCTAAAAAAAGCTAGTTCAAATTAAGATAGATCCAAATGCAGATAATAACAAATAAAAAGCGCAAAAAATGAAGATACAAAGAATTTACACGGCTTGGGTATCAAGGAATCCTATGTCCATGAGTTGAATCTACCACTTCGTTTATTTCTTTTCTAGTACAAGCACTAAAATCAATGGAGATTTTAGTCCAAATTTTGCAGTATTTAATTCTCTAAGAAATGAAAATTTATCCCCATTTTCTGCTACAGTCCTTTCTTTTTCTAGCATAAAAGACATTACATGGATTGCTAACATCAGAACTCATATTTGATTGTCATCGTTAGATCCTGCAACATGTCTTTCATCTGCCTTATTACTATTGCATGTTGTGGATTGTTGAAATGGACTTCGGTGGGATAATGTGGTTTAGGTAGGATAGTTTGGATTAGGCAAATGATTTGATTTAGGTGGGAAAATTTGAATTTGGAATGATGAATTAGGAATGATGCCATTGGTTTCTCGCTAGTTGGCTCATTTTTGAGCCGAATGGGAAGGAGTTCAGTTTTAGTTATTTAAGGACATAGTGATTCAATTCGTTTCTTACACAGTTTTGGCTAATACGGTGAAGGTGCATTGTTTTTGACCAAGGTTTTTTTATAGAGGTGCACCGTAGGAGTGGAGATACGCTAGTCTTTGTATTAAGTCTTTTGAGTTTTGCAGTTTAGTTTAGAAGTTGTTGGTCATTGAATGCTGCATCTAAAACATGCACGATTCCTGTGTGACGTAGCCTAAAACCTATTTTATTTCCTATTGTACTACTTCACCCAATGACCTCCATAGTTCAACCAATCCTAAATAGGTAATTTAAAATGGGTGTAACTCTTTCACTCCAAATTTGCGCTAATGCATATTAGGGTTGACTTGTCATTTCACACTCATCTTTTTAGCGGTCCGGTAAAATGTTTTCACACTTAGTCCCTCCTATTCATGGCATGCGATGATTGGAGACCTATTTTTTATTGTCAGTTACATCATTTAATATTTAAAAATCCACTTTGTATTCCAAGAATCTCTCTATTATCATTAGCATCCATGGCATAACATCTTTGTATCGCTCATATTTTTATAGCTTAGTTTTCGCTTGTCTATTATTTATACCTACCTTTGTTCTTCAGTTTTCTTATTACTTATTTACAATCTCATAAGTGCTATTATTTTTCCACCACTGCCAACTTGCTTTCTTTAGTCCTACTCTACTCCTAATTGTAAGCGATTCTTTATAATTTATCTCTTTCTTGCTCATCTCTCTTTTCGTACTCTTAATTTTTTATTTTCTACGTGTTTTTCCCTAACTTTAGATATTTCTCCTAACATGTTTGATTAAATTCTTACTTCAACATCATTGACTATGTGACAGGCTATGATATATCAGATAATTTTTAGGTTGTTTAAGTAAGGGTTTGTTTGTTACACTGCCTTTTTGTCAAGGCTAAAATATCAACAAATTGGTTTAAAATGGATGTATATCAAGATTGGAGATCGATTAGAAATATGGCTATGATCGATACCGTCAAAATAGGACTAAGTTCCAATTAACGCAAGATCGAGTGAGAATGATAAAAAAGGCTTGGAAAGGTTACATTTCAAATTTCGGGTCAATCGGAGTTTGTATGCTCGAGTTATGGACGGATCAATATTGGTGAGAAATGGCTTCAGATCGATCTCTTCGTATCGATCACGGTGATCATTGGTTTGGATCGATCAAAATGGACATGGGCTTTGGATCGATGCGTACACATTGATGCTTTCGTATTGACAGATGGATGCGAATATGGATAATAGACATGGCTTTGGATCGATAGTAGTTCGTATCGATGGGTTTCGTATCGACCTGTGATATTGGTCGATACGAATAGAGGCGTTTGGCATCGATACGATGGCGAGGACTTGGATCGAAGGATATAAACAAAGGCAGAGGTGATGGATACGAAAGGCAAGCATTCTAGGATCAATATGAACAGAGGTGTGGATACGAAATGATGGACATGGGGCAATGGAATATGATGGATATGAACAACATGGCGATGGATGCAAATTGATGGAGATGAAAAGGATGGATACGCACTATTCGATGGATATAGACATTCCAGCCTACTCGCAAATTCGAACATGGATCTATCATAACTCTCAAACCATGGATCCAAATGCTATGAAATTTTCATAGAAGCTTGCTTATGCACTCAAGAATGTTCATGATCGATCTCAACTTGATTGGAGCCAATTTGGATCGATCCCAAATCACCAAGGATCGATCTGGTGGGCCCACTTGAGCATGAGAAAAGGCATTCCAGGTTTTAGGGCAGATATTTTTGGATCTACACCTACAAATAGTAGTCCTATGGCATCTAAAGATGGGATCTTTCTCTTCGTTTCTAGGTAAAACTCTGACATTTTTGTTATTGATTCTAAAAGCTTATAACTGTAACTATAGTATAAAAGGAATAAAAGGATCGATTCAAAGTGGACGTAGACCGAAGATAGTCGATCCACTATAAGTCTTGTGTTCTTTCTTGCTTTCTAACATTTTAGTTTTTCTATTTCTTCATTTTTATCCTCTACCTTTTCTAGATCTGAGATCTGTGTTTGCATATTGTGGATTTGCATGCGAACACTGGTGCTTTCACTACTTTTGGGTTTGTGACCAATTTTGGCACAAACACTTTGGTGCTTTCACTTAGAGGGACTAGCACCTGCTATACAAGATTTGGAGTTCAGATTTAGAAAGGTGAAGGATCAGATCTAAAAGGAACCATGACAAAGCAATCAATAAAGAGACAAAGAGCGGAAAGGAGTCAGCATGAAGGGAGTCAGGAGACTTCCTCAGGAGCAAATCAAGCCTTAGTTTTCATCACCAGGGATGAGATGGATATGATGATGGGAGTTATGCAGGAAGAATCGTTGAAAAGGTAGAAGGAAATGATGCAGAACCTTCTCAGACAGTTTGGACAGGCAGGAACAGTTGGAGCTGCTGGAGTTCAGATCCACGGAGCTGGAACAGACAGACTCAACAAGCAATCAGATGGAGCAGCTTAATAGGGCACAACCCCCAAACGGCACCCAATTACCAATTTGGATGGATCTAGACTCGGGGGCATACCACCATGCAATGATGACCAATTCATGGAGGGATTCTAGATGACACCACACAACAGGATGCTGGTAGGAGCGTAAGAGTACGTGATGAAGATTAAGTACCAGAATTACCTCGATGACCCGAGGGGCTACCCTTGGTGGACAACATCGGATTAGCTTAGATTATCAGGTGATCTATACGCGGAGGTTTAGCAAATGGAGATCTGGAAGGAAAAAGGATTCCGTTTACCTGTGATATCAGAATGGCTAGGAATCCACCAGAGTTCAAGCTATCTACTCTGGAGATGTACAATGGCAGTGCTAATCCTACCGATCATTTGATGAGGTACATGAGACACATGGAAGTGCTAGGGTCATTAGATGAAGTTATGGCCCGGTGTTCCCCTCTGTACTTGACGGATATAGGTGATATGTGGTTTAGACAGTTGGAAGATGGATTTATTAGGACATGGACAGAATTGGTGGATAGGTTTTTGAAGAAATTTCGGGTTCATATCAAGAGGCTAAAAAATGTGATGGCACTGACATCGGTATAACAAAGGACAGGGGAATAACTTAGGACTTTCTTAACTCGGTTCAATGCAGCGGTTGCTACGATGGATCAACCGGATCCATCGATGATTTTAATCGCTACCCTTGCTTTGAGCATGCTAGAACCTTCAATCAACGATAAAATCTCATCCTTCTAGTCATCCTCCTCGACGACTATCTTCATACTAGCTCAAGCGCCTCTCAAGCCATCCATTATCCACAAACTCGAACCATATCACCGAGTTATCAACATGCTTGGGATGATCCCGTCTGGATTAAACCAAAGCTTTCTCACATCATCCTTTGCTTCATCGCATCATAGCAAAGTCTCATCTCAACATCATGATTTGCCTCATCGCATCATGGCAAAATCTCATCTCATCATCATCATCAAATCTATCCATATGAGCTTCAACATCCACTTCATATGCCACAAGCAGCTTTCCATATTCAAAAGCCTTTCCACTTAGCTTTTGAATCATCTTCGACCAACTTGTCCAAATCAAGTTATAAATCAACTAATCAATCAAATCAAACATTAATCCAAGTAATCAATCATTCAAACAAGATCTAAATAAACAATTATAACAATAAATGGCAATTCTGTAATTAAAGGGTCCAAATCTAACAAGTAATCTAACAAGCATGAATTATGAACAATATCTCTACAACTTGATGAATAAACTTGCATAGGTGAACATGTAGTAAAATAGGTGTCAAATCATCATGAACAATAGATCTACATGCAGACTTAAGAAAAATGCACGAAATCACTCTCTTTAACACATAAACAAGCCACCGATCCAATATACTCCTTTGGATCCGTGTGAGAGATAACCACCACTCACCGAATCACCAAAACACCTCAAAATCAACTAACTCCAGATCTGGACAGCAAAGAGTCAAGCTTGATCCGATAAGATCTCTCTTCAAACGATGAAATCTCTCTTCGATAGATGAAGATCTTCAACTTTGGCTCTTGAATCTTTGATTTGATCTTCAATTTAGATGGAAGGAATCACTAGATTAGAGTGGAGAAAAGAAGTGAAGAAGTGTTGTAGTCGAGCTCTCAAAATGACAGCACTTCGTCGCTTCAAAATCCGGTGCCAAAAAGTGAACCAAAGCCCTCTATTTATAGGCTGAATTCTATGAGTCGTTCGCCCCCTTAGGTCGTCCACGACCTAACTCTTGCCGACCTAACGACCTACGACCTAACCACATGACCGACCTAACGCCCATGCGACCTAACGACTCAACAGCTTAATACTCATGCGGCCTGAATCCAACGACCTACGACCTAAAACACTGCCGACCTAAAGCACTGCCGACCTAACACATAAGCCTCAATACGACCTACCTAGTATGCGACTTAACGCTACACAGGGTCACACGACCTAACCAGCAGCCGACCTAACTGCTTACGACCTAACAGGGTTAAAAACTCACGCGGCTTAGCGACCTAACAAGCCCAACGACCTAAAACACGCACGACCTAACGACTTAACCCTATATGCGACCTAACACCTTAACATAGGTCGTCTCCGACCTAAATACCTACGGTGACCTATCTTATCTCCTTAAGTCGTTTGAGCGACCTAACTTTCTTAAGCCGTTAACCCTTAGGTCGTCCAAACCTATAGGCCGTTCTATACTATAGGTCGCTTCTATTTTAAGTCGCTAAACACCTTAAGTCGCTGCAACTCTTAGGTCGTTAACATCCTATAGGTTGCTAATTCTATAAGTCGTCTCTACGACCTAAACTAACCCGTGGGCCTTCTAACCCGCTAACTTCCTTAACTCGCTCCATTCTTAGGTCGGTCGAAACCTTAAGCCGTTAACTCGCATAGTCTCTTAGGTCGCTAACTACTATAAGTCGCTCCACCCGACCTATCTTCCTCACAACCTAACCATTACACGGCCTAACTTCTATAGGTCGCTCCATTCGACCTAACTCACACGACCTAAGCTTTGGTCGATTCAACTCTAAACAACTTAACAACATCAACGACTTAATGTCGACAGTTCTAAGATCTTTCGATCCGTAAAAATACGGATCGTTACACCAATAGGCTACTTCCACAACTGTCAGGTAGTGGGCCTTTGATTGCTGATGTTCATTGTCGACTCATCGAGCACGTGATAATCTCCTACCAGACAGGCTCTTAGATAACTCTAGCGAGAACTTGAGTTCCCTTCGCTGCTCGTCTCCTTCTAAAACACCAAATCCAAATCTTCCCATGCTGAACCTGGAGTAACCAATTCAAATTATTTGATGAAAATCCTTAGGTGAAAATTAATATCAGAAAAAAAGTGTTCATGCTGACCGGTTATAGTGATAAGAATGAACGTAACCAATATTCGCATTTGAAATTCAATTCTTTTATGCATTACCATTGAGAGTGAACGGACGATGATCCAGTCTTTTTTCGAAGACTGAGTGGAAGAACAAGACATCCTAGAATTTCGTCTTTGTTATTGCTCATTTGGTCTTCGACGACAAGAAAAGGTTGCTCTTCAAACGGTTCAGCAGCTACAAGTCCTCGTAGGGTTTAGACCTCGTGTTAGGCAGACCTTTGATTTCAGAACTTGGTTCCCTACCTAATAAATAAGTCATCAGCTATAATGAAATATCGTAGGAAAATATGTGTTGTGTGTGTGTGTACACATGTACACACACCTAGCTAATTTTTCTATTCAATCAAACTTCCAGGTTATCTGAAGAACAGAAACTTGACTCACGTGTTTGTCTAGTTAAACATAGTTTTGTTAAGCTAAGTATAATTTTCTGTGTAAGCGTTAATTGTTACATTACAGTGTTAGAGTCTATTTTAATCAAATTGCTGCTCTGTAGAAGGTTAAGCGTAGACAGAAGAGGAGTACACACTAGTCCATAACCTATCATATCGACGTCAGATGAATTTATGAACACAACACCTGTAAGGAATATGTCATATATCCTAATCATGAAACGTAACTCTGGAATAGACATATAATTATTATTCATTTCAACCAAAACATATGAGACTAATTGTAGGTGAATCCTACAGTTCTTTTATCCATGCAGTAGATTAAGAACTTATACTGGTAAGGAAATGAAATGGAGAATCCTGTGCCTCAATCACATTAACTCTGAGAAGCCTAAGCTTAGGGGACACATAGACCTTGGACCTGATATTATAAATGCCTTCTCCCTGAACTAAAGTTGCATCTGCATGCCATGCTTCTGGACACGCTTCATCTGCCTTTGTTCCCATCCAGACAACAAGCATTATCTCCACTCTGCCCGGGTATTATCAATTTATAGTTTAAACAAACATTGGATTGATTTAATTAGAACTGTAGGTGATTTATGCTGCTTCCCTATTTTTCAAGTTTCCAAAATATACTCCATAGCTTCACGAATTATTCTGAATATTCCTAGTTTCACCTTACTGTTACATTGTTACTTTCCAGCCTGCATTAGACTTGGCTCTTACATATGCTCTGCGTACATCAACCCTCTATTAAACTTTATGTAAATCATACATACATAAAAAAGAATATCTTAGATTATTTCAAACGTTTATACAAGTATTTTATTCCAAACTTAACTCTTATTAATTGCCAATTATTTTCTGATACATAGTTTAAGAATATATTAGCTTCCTAGGTAGCCTTTGTTTCACATCACATTGACTATGAAGCAGAACTCACTCTGAGAAAATCACATTTTCTGCACATCTCGCCGTTTTTTTTTTTTTTTAACTATGTGAGTCTAACACTGCAAATTAGCAGTGTTATGTTACAGTATTTTTTGTTTTCCTTCTTCTTTGCATTTAAATAGGAAAACAGAACAAGCATGAAAATGTAAATTCATAGTACAGTTAATTTGACTCATTTCTCCTCTCTATTCAACCAGTATAATATTAAATTTCTAAAAAAAACTGATATTATCACTTGTCTAAACTGATATTGCCAATAACAAACTTTTTTCAATGCCTTTATAGAATATTTTTTGTAATACACAAATTAATAGCCTAAGTATGTAATTTTTTTTTTTTTTTGCAACATTTATTCTTTCCTTCCTTTCTAATTCCAGCTAAAAGAACTTATTCCAGTTTATATAACTATGCTTATTCACCATGAACCTATAAACCAAACATAGAACCAGAAAACCACGTCGTCCTCCACATTCCAATCCCCCTTACAAACCCAACCACTCCAGACTCATACCCACCACTCGCATACCCTTTACTATGCCCACCGATTTTATATTCATTTATATAGCATATTTAAAATGGATGAAAACATGTAACTGTAGAAGACCTACTCAAAATTCTCCAGCAATGAGAGCTCTACTGAGTCCAATTACTTCACAGTTTAGGTCTTTAATCATCAACCAAAAGGATATAAAACTGATCGACACTCAAATTTAAGCAAGACTTTGGATACAAATCTTAGCATAATAGTAAAAGGTGACAATTTGCAAAAACAGAAATATTTTCATCATTTACTTATAAAGCATTTGCAAAAATGAATAAAATGGTGTTCTACGGTGAACTGAGTTGCTTATTTGTGCTTATATTGCATTGAATTATTTGAATCATTCATCATTCACTAAAAGACATTATTTTTTAAAACCTCTATCATTTGAATCTAAAAACAAAAATAGACTATCAGCAAAACATGAAATAAAGTAAATTAGATGACTGATAAAAGGGTAATGCTCACCTCTGTTTTTATTCCTAATATCAGGAAAACAGTAGCAGCTACCATAAGAATGATAGGGTTAGTTCTTTACAAGCTTCCCATAGAAAATCTATAAAGCATTACAAATAATGTTAAAGATAGAATGTCATTACTCATCCTATATTAGGAAAAAAGAATTCATGTCATGGCTAACACTATATTAGGTAAAAATGAATTCTAAGTGAACATAAAACGATCATACCAAAAATGTTTTTCCTTTCTTTTGCGGGTACGTGTTAGACCAAATACATTTTTTTCTATGCAAAAAATCAACTTAATCCACTAATCCCATTATCAGCATCCATCTTTGTATCTTCATTAGTCCATGTACCTGCAAAAGGATACGTGTCTTGATAGTATTCATTTTGATGTCCTAGTTCTAAAAATAAGTGAAATGTGTCATTGCAGATACTAATTTTAACTTGACTAGAACAATATTCACATCCATTCTACATTCCTCAAGTAAGAATTAGAAGTAGACTTATGAGTGAATTGCAAAAGGGTAAGACATATCCATAATATATATCTATGATCCATGAATATTTGTTATCTATTTTCAAAATAGTTATAATTTTAAATCTGAACATAAACACCAATATAGAAATACATTAATTGTGGAAAATAGATGAAATTATGTTATACAAAATCGAATCAGTGATATGCATATATTATTATCATGTAAACTTTGATAATGATCATGATTAAGAAAATAAAAAAAATAAAGACTTTGACAATGGGTCTTTCATCTAAAATCATCATTGCCTTGTATTTATCAAAGAAAGATAGCCAAAATATGATAGCCAAAGCGAGCGTGCGTGCGTGCGTGCGTGCGTGCGCGCGCGCGCGCGTGCATCTGTATGTATGTATGTATATGTATGTATGTATGTATATGTATGTATGTATATATGTATGTATGTATATATGTATGTAAATAATAAACGGATCAGATCCAGATGTTACAGGTGTTTCTACTTGACTCCTTATCTGTGATTATTATCCTGACTTTTGGCTAACTACTTAGATTACTAGTTTTTGGTTGTATACATTTGAGATATAGACTCATTGATGTATACTTATTCTTTTGTGAAGCACTTAGCTATTCTTTCGTGATGTTGTGGATCTTGTTTGACCACTACTCTGATGCACACTTTTATGTGTAATGTTCATATCTGTTTTCGCCTTTGAGATATGATCTTCTGTGACTGATTTGTGTTATGCTTATTTCTATATTTGTTTTCGGAGATATTATAGCCACTGTGTAGTAGCCTTGAGTTTGCATTGGTATGTCGGAGTTCCTTTCGAGATGAAAAGTTATACTTTAATCTGACATATCGGTACTCGCACAAAGCAATTATACAGATGGTCGTTCCTCAACAGCCTTATTATTCGCGCTAGTTGACGGCATTACTCCGTAGTGTCCTTGGCTAGCGTGGGTATAGAGGTGGGGCGTCACAGCTTGGTATATGTATGTATGTATATATGTATGTATATATGTATGTATGTATATATGGGTGTGTGCGCGCGGTCATGTGTGTGTAACTTGAAAACTGCATATGTGGTAAAATAGAGAACATGCATGTATGTAAATCTCAATATCTGTCCATTTGGCTGCAATAGAGTATAATACAGAGAACTCTAAAGTTGTGAAAACAACAAACAGCCAGAGAACAGCAGTAAAGCTGGCTGTATTTATTAATTGCTTGCTTTTTTGTTCCATTTGATACAGGAGCTGGACAGGTTTGAGACAGCTGAGCTTGTTCCTCGTCTTCTTTAATGACACATATCTAACTAATAATGAAAAGAAATATATCTATCTACTTTAACGACAGTTTATTCCTCATTCATTTCTGTTTTTTCTTCTTTGTACTTTTTAGTTACAATCCTATAGTTTCTCATATAGCTTGGTAAAGAACAGCTAATTCTTATCTCGTTTTCCTTTCCCTAACACTCTCCCTAAAGGCTAAAGCTAGAAACTAATATGATAAGCTATTTAATTTTACCATTAAATACTTTAGTCACATTGACTAGCCTGAGCATAATGGAGTAATAACATAATTGCATTGCTGGTGGGTAGTTAATTCAAATAACCCCAATCAAACTGATGTTCGGTGGTAGCATTATTGAGGCTTTGCTACCTAATCAATTCCTATATATCATCTTTCACCATTGATTTATTGATTTATCAACTTCCAACCCATGATAACAGATCAATCACACATCAACTAACAATCAATCCACCATGCATTGTTCATCACCAACACAATTCAATCAAATTTAATTCAACTATACCATGTTTCATCTTTCCAACCATCAATAAATAATCTCTAACATGTAAAAAGAATAAAAGAAACTTAGTTGCCTGATGTAGTGGCTTTAAAAATTTCTATGACGTACAAATATAAATAGATATTGAAGAAATTATCGCATTCTTACACTCTCTCTTTCCTTAATCTTTCTTCCTTACCCACCGTTTCAAATCATAGCTCTTCTCTCATCCTATATTAATTAAATAAAAGTAAAAATAGTCATAAAATGGAAGAACTAATTAGTACCCAGTGGGGAACAACAGGCTAGCAATCCTACTCAAATATGTCCTTTCTCCTTAATTGCTAATGGCCATCTTGCTTACCTATCGATGGATGATTAAGTGACATATACTATACTCCTACTCAAATAAAAGAATAACTCTATTGATAGTTCTCTCTGGTTTGAACATGCTTAACTTCAATTTACTGGGTGTACCATCAATTTGAACAGTTCTCTCCAGATCAACATGAAACGCGTAAGGCGATGGACTAGAGTAGCACGACTGAGCTAGTCAAGGCGATCTACGGACAATTCAAGGCAAACGGCAAAGGTGGAGCAATCAATGTCGATGGCGTTGGAATGGCATTTGATTTGGTCAACTTCGATATCGAGAAAGTTCAGTATCGAAGGATCCATTCAGCAATGTTGAGGTATCGGAACTTCAGTAGCTTGGATAAGAGAAGAAAAGTGGCACTGGAGCTTCAGTGAAGTTTAAAGTGAAGATGAGAGCTTGTAATTTACGTTTAGAAAGTCAAGGGTGAAAAGTGGGATTCGTGGAGGGATAGGGAAAGGAGCGATGGAGAGTAAAATTTGTTCTTGAATAATAACAGTGAATTGCGGTTGACACCGAATTTCCTGTTCTGGCTGCCTAACGTTCTTGTTCCTAAAAGAAAAATCCTTCTAATATTGGTGACTATAGACCAATTTCTTGCTACAATTTCATATACAAAATCATTTCTACTATATTAAGCAACAGAATTAAACATTTTTTGCCTTTCATCATCTCTGAAAATCAAAGTGTTTTTGTTCCTGGTAGGCTAATATCTGAAAATTCTATGTTAGCCCACGAGATGGTTAGGAATTTTAATACAAAAAAAGGTGACAATGTGTGTTTAAAGATTGATCTTCAGAAAACTTATGATAAAGTTAATAGGCAATTTATTTTTCATATCATGAAGTGCATGGGTTTTCCTAGCAAATTCTGTGATCTAATTATGGAATGTATTGACACTCCTACCTTCTCTATTCTTATACAAGGTAAACCAGTAGGTTTTATTAATAGCAATAGGGGTATTAGACAAGGTGACCCCCTGTCTCCCTACTTATTCACTATGGTGATGGAATACTTCTCTATTTTAATTGAAATAGAAACTATTAAAGGGAATATTAATCCCATAAATATGGTTCAACCTTGTATTAATCACCTTATATATGTTGATGATTTAATGGTCTTTATTAAGGCCAATAGGAAAAATGCTATTTCCATTAAAAGTATTTTTGATAAACTGAATAAATATGTTGGTCTGCAAATAAACACAGATAAAAGTAAAGCATATTTCAGTAAATTCAGCAGCTATAAAAATGATTTTCTTGAAGTTCTTAATATTTCTGAAGGTAATCTCCCTATTAAATATCTGGGTTTACCATTATCTGTAAATCAATTAAAGGATTCTGACTGTGCTATCTTATTGGATAAAATTCAAGATAGAATGGAAACTTGGTCTAGTAAACTCTTATCTATTGCAGGAAGAGTTGAACTTATCAAAACTGTTGTTTATGCTATTATTCTATACTGGTTACAAACTTTTCATATCCCAGCTGCTTCTATTAAAAAACTAGATGGCAGATGTGCAAATTTTTTGTGGAGAGGTAAATACCACAAAATTAGTTGGGATACAGTTTGTAAACCTAAGGATGAAGGTGGGTTTGGCATTAGAAACATGAAAGATCTTAGTCTTACTTGTCATTTAAAATTGCTTTGAAGATTTTTGAGTGCAGATTCTCTATGGGCAAATTGGATGAAGGCTAAATATCTCAGAAAAGGTAATTTCTAGAATATTAATCCAAATAGTAAGCAGTATAATACTTGGAAACATATTTTACACTGCAGAGATATTGGTAAGTCTCTTTTGGATAGAAATTTTAAATCAGGTAATGAAACTAGTTTGTGGTTTGATCCCTGGTTCCATAATGACTCATTTGTCAATAAAATAGGCTGGAGTAATTTAGTTATTTTTGGGGACCCTAATGCTACAGTGTCTTCTATTATTATTGACAATCAGTAGCAACCTCAAATTCATCCAATTACTTTTCCTCACAGTTCTGAAATCTGTAAGTTTATTATTGATAATAATGCAGACTGTGATTACTGGACATGGAAAGCAGATAATAAAGGGAAATTCTCTTTCAAAAATACTTGGAATGCCATTAGAAATAAAGTCACTAAAGTTGATTGGTATGATTGTATTTGGAATAGAGTGAACAACCCCAAGATGACTTATTGTACTTTTTTTGCTTTACATAATAAATTGCCAACTTGGGACAAATTAAATAAATGGGGTAATACCTCAAGTTCACTCTGTTCCTTATGCAGTCTAGATAATGAAAGTTCTAATCATCTATTTTTTTTGCTGCAGTTACTCTCAGTTTATATGGAGTCATATTAAAGCTATCCTGGATATTCATACCAACACTATTTTAGAGCTCAAGCATATTATTCAGCTGGTGAACAATAAGTTCAAAAGGAAATCTTACGAAAGAGATCAAACTCACATTTATATCACTACTGCAGTTTATCACATATGGAGAGAAAGAAATTCACGTGTTCATAACAAAGCTAGCAGCAGTAAAGAGCAATTATGGTTCAGAATTGAAACTGACTGTCAGATTTTGCTTAGTAAATCTAAGAAAATTATGAAAGATCAAACCAATTTCGCTATTTTAGCTGATGGATGGAGTTTCGAAGCTGGCAGTAAGCATCTGGAACAAATTCTTTCTCATCCAAAGCATCTTAGGACGGGTAATTTGTTATCTGAAGAGTTTTCTCCATCTAGTGCCGACAACAGAGTCAACTCTGTCTCCAACCATGAAAATATTTCCAACAGAGCTCAAAAGAACACCAATCAAGCGCGCAATGCTTCTCAGAAGTATAAATCAACAGATCTGAGTCGCTATGACAACAGATCTGTTGATTTCAACAGAAAGCAACCTCATCTGAACTATAATTTTACTAACGAAGAGATTATTGGTATGAGAGGTAAGTTTAACAAATGGCTCTCGTACTGGGAGAGAGGCGAAAGCAGTGGTGTAAAGTTTGGTGGTGGAGATAGCAATGAAGAGAAGAATGGAGGAGGCGATAGTTAACTACCGGTCGCCATTTTTTTCTTCTTTTGTTTGCTTTTGCTGGTGTATGAGATATGAGGTTGTCGGCTAGGGTTTGAGTATTTTGTTTATGTTTGGTATCGGGTGTATTTGGGTTTTTATCCTATACCTGTTTTGTATTTGGGCTGGGCCCTCTTTTTACCCTCATTCAAAAAAAAACGTGATACGAAAATAATGTGGTTTTCTCTTTTTAATACCGCTTATTTTTTCACTCTAAATCAAGCGGCACCCTGATCGGCTACTACGGATCGAAATGTTGTTTGGCCACCTCTGATCGTTTTCCATGAATATGGTTCAGTTTCCAACGGCCATGCGGCGTTAAACCATCGAAAAACTGCTGATACAAACGGTTGTTTATAACTGAGTGAAGGAATATGATATTGGTGGGCAGAAGCATATACAAAAAAATTGGTTTCTATTAAAACTATAATGGTGGTCAGAAGAGAAAATTGAATACCAATAGCAGCACACTAATAATAATAGCATAAATGGGAGTATTTTAGTCTAAATGACTATTAAAAATCTAACAATAGCAAGCCATGTTTCAATGCTATATCACTTGCCATTAATAGGTCATTTTCTTGTAGTGGAATAAAGGAGAAAAAACACTTGTATAATAATTTGTAGTCATGGAGTTAGGTTTTATATTTAAATGTAAATGGTAGAGGATGAAATTTAAACATTTGCGGACTTGGCTCGAAGTAATAAAATTAAATTATCTAATAAGAAATATATAATATTGGAAAATCATCATAAACAATAAACTAACTTGTTGCCGATAGCCACTTTTCTCAAGTGTGAGGCTTCTTCTAGCTTTAGTTATTTGTATAGGTCTTGGGTTTGGTCCTACTAGGCTCACGGTAATAATAAGTATTCATACGAGTATATACTGACCTACTTATAGATAAGGTATTATGAAAATTTGTGATTTAATTATATCAACCGATGAAAGGTAATAGTTTGTCTTAACTATCGAATATTAAGATTCAAAGATATCTATTCTATTATATATAAAGTTGAATAATTGATCGTACGTATCCTTACTTCTCATTTCATCTCATTTTAAGTAGTGAGTTCTCCTTGATTAAGAATAAATTTTACATATTAACCCTGTAAAGTTTTTATTATTTGACTGTTATGATTAACAATAACCTTGCAAATCTATTCTATTTTAACCCTAGAGAAAATACATTGTTTCCTCAAATTCAACAAGTCAAATCAATGGAGGCTTGAGTTTCATGCTTTTGGATGCTATTTTATTTCAAAGTGAAAGTCTTTCATCCTCCTCAAGTTCATGTAATCTCTATCTTCCTCCAGGTCAAACTTGTAGTTCCTCCTTTTTCTAATTTCTAGGGGTTTTTAACTATTAGTTTCTCTCTTCCTAAAGGTTGAACATTTACAAGTGGTGAGTGATGTTTCTCAAGGTCAGTGCCTACAGTTTTTGCTTATTTTTCAAATTGTTTAGTCCAGAGGGTATGTCGGGTTTATGGACTTTAAGCTGGTATTTTATAAATTAGGGATTTTTCTTCTAATTTTGAACAATTAATTCATCCCATGTTAGTTTGGCTCTTGCATCTTATTAGGTTTTTAATTTTTCAATTTATTTTTGCACTTGAAAGAAAATTTCTTACCCTTCTTTTATATATGGGAGTTGAGATAAGATTTTACTTCGTTGCTAAATGAAAAAAAACATTACCTGAAAGTAAAGTTCATGCAAGACAATTTTCCATTATTTAATATATATATATATATATGTATATGTATGCCTTTTAGAATCTTTAAGAATTATTGTCTGGAATGAGGTTACATGTTCAGAACTCTGGGTTTGACTTATGTATATAATGTTTATTGATGTTGGGAAATTTGAGAATATTCATAAATTTTACATTGGAATTAAAAGCTTTTTGTGACAGTTGATTTTTATTTATCAATATGACCTGCCGATAAAATTTGATATATGCTAATAATGAAGATTGAGGCAACCAAACTATTGTAATTCCACCTTTTTGGTAAATTCCATACACAAGGTATATACACATCATTTGCATAACTCATCATATCACTTTCCTAAATACTAAAAGAAAACTGTTGTGTAATTGTTACTATAGGATAGATTATGGATCATAGGATCACTTTAAATTGTCTGCATGCAAGAGAGTTTGTCTAATGCATATCAACTTTGTTTGTGCGTGTGTATAATGCAAATTTGCTGGTGGGTCTCAAGTGGCTAATCATGGACCATGATTGATGCATAGTGTATTCTTTTTCATGGTTAATTTATCTATGTGGATCAAGTTGGATAACTATCTTAAGACAACTGTTTTCTTTTAATTGAGTTTAGATTCAACAAAGATATCATTTTTAAGTTAACATCATTGTTGATGTATTAAATTTCAAAGCATACAATTTTAGCTATAAATCTTCTGTGTAACATATTATTATGGCTTATCTTCGAATAATACGTGTACAAACAATTTATGGAAGGAAATTTTAAAGGGAGGATCACTGTGGATAAACGAATGAAAAAAAATTAATTAATTTATTGTTTGCCAATGGGAGAAACAAATATTTAGTTCTCCTCTTGTAGAAAATAAAATAAAATTATTAATTCAGTATTTGTGCAATTATATTTAGTTTTGTCTTTCACGAAATATTGCATTCATACTACCAAAAACTTTCATTGTATCCATTCAACTATAAGAAAATTACTACAAAAAAATAATTCCTATTTAGTAATTTCTATTCTTGTGACGACCCAGAATTTTGGACAATTGAAATTGGAATATTTAATTAATTTTAAATATTTAAGAGTTAATTTTTAAATTGAATTTCAAATATCAATATTTATTGGATAATTTAATTTTTGAATTAAATAATTGGAAATTGGTTAAAATAGTGAATCTTGGTTTTTAAGCTGGTTAAAAATATTTCAAAGGCTTGTAAAATTTATATTTATGGTATTGAAGATAATAGAAGTGTTAAAATTGAATTTTAAGGTGATTTGTTCAGTTTAAAAATATATAGTTTAAATTGACGTTTAGAAATAGCCTTCTAGGACATAGTCTCGGAATTTGACGAAACCAGTTCCATTGGATCTGTAATAGTATATTATTATCGGATTTTAAATTTTGTGGCGTTTGGAGTTATCGTGGGATCGTACGATAGGTAAATGCATTGAAATCTACATCGAAAATTCAATATAATAATTAGATTCAAAAAGCTATCTTCTCCATACGATCGAATTAGGACTCGAAACCTTTTCCATTGCATTCGAGATAGGGGTATAACAATATAAACGCCTAGCGGCACGCCTCGATAGGTGGTCGAGATTTTGAGCTACGATTTTTGGACGGTTTAAATTTAATATTTAAATATAATTTGACTGGTCAAAATAATTCACATCCACTTCATTTCTTTCTTTTCTCTAGCCACCATACTACTTATTTTGTCTTCAAACACGTGTCTCCTACCTTTTCTAATCACATACCAGATGTCCCCCTTCTCCTTCTTTTATTCTGCCGAGAAAAAGGAAATAAATGCTTAAGAAAAAAAAATATGGCCGATACTCCAGTTCAAAAGAATCGTAGAGCATTAAAAAAATAGTATAAGGGAATTCTCGCTATCAATTCACGATAGACAGGAGGAAATCATTCTCGTCCTCGTATTTGAAGAACCGCGGTGTTGAAATCTTGAACGATTGGAGATGTGGTTCCGAGATCGAGCACGACGGCGTTGGCATCGCGACATGAAGTCGATGTCGATTTCGATCAAGATTTGGGATTTTGTTTAACGTGGGTATCGAGTTCACACCTTTACAAATCAATTTGAGATTGACGGAACCGCCAACTCATTATAAAGATCATTCGAAGTGGAGTTATGCGATACTCCAGAATCAAAAGAAGACGAATAGTGAGGGACACGAATGGATTTTGGAACCACAGGGGACGTTCCAAAATTCAAAGGAATCGAGTCAAAAAGAAGAGATTCAAACTCAAATGAAAGTGATTCTGTAAATACATTTACCATATATGCTAAGTTTTGCCTAGAGCTACCAAAGCTCTGATACCAAATGTAACGACCCGATATTTTCAACCATTCGCATCCGCACATGTCGGACTTGAATTTCTCAAAATACCACGTTGTAAATAAAATTTGGCAAACCTCAAAATATACAGTAAATAAATAATCATAGATCACAGACACAGAGTAAATAATAATGCAGCGGAATTAAAAGAGATAGTAGTTCATGAAGCTACTATATAAAAATAAGATACATCAGAGTTAAACAAGATACTACAGAAGAGTAACAAGATACATCAAGTACAAATCAGAATACATCACTGGAATCACTGGATACTGAAAGCAAAATAGATGACTAGATCTTCAAGCAAAGCTCCAACTCCGAAGGTGAGTCTTGAATGTTGAATCACTCACTCTGACTCGAGCGTAAAGAAAAACACAAAACACTCGAGTCAGGACATAATACTTATGAACTGTAAATTAACTCAAGTGAATAGTAAAAAAATGCATCAGTAACTTAAAGGATGCTTGAGATCGCCCATTCTTTAAGGATCCGTTAAACTATTTACTATGTAGTAATATTGTGCTATTATAATAATGTCTACAGTAAAATAAACTTACTCTAAAATAGCATTAAGGGGTTACCCATATAGCCGTTAACACATAATAGTGCCAATAGTCTATACAGTACATGCATATCTCCTGATCGGGAGACTATGAGAAGATACTCCATAGGTACGACACAAATAGAAACTCGTAGTAAGGCTCGCTATGGCAGGTGACATGGCACACAAGGCAATGCCAGGGTAGATATACCAATTACGCACACGGGTTGGCGATAACGTGGCAGCCACTACGCCCACCTCGGAACACACTCCCAAGCAAAATTGGAGGATGGCCATCAAATCAACCACAAGACTATAGTATCGAAGAAGTGTGTCCGACCAGAGGAGCTACCCCCTTTTGGCCCGAGATCGCTCATGTTTTAGCCACCTTAAGCCAACTCACGGGAGTCGGGTCCGCGTTCATACCTCAATAGGATCGTCGCACCATCCTACTTCGTTTTGGAATCTCCACCACGTACACGGTTGTTAAAGTGGTTTTCGGAGTTGGCAGAAAGTATGACAACTTCCGATCCCAGTCTCTTTAACAACCAAACGTTATTATAACGCCGTGGTCATTTCAAAATAGTTATACTTCAAAAATCAAATCATTTCATTTCAAAACTATATTCCTTTCAAAATAGTTTATACTTCGTAAACCAAAATCAGTCTTTTATTTCAAAACTATATCCAAATCAATACGATATCATTTCCATTTCAAACTTATATTCACCTTTCAAAAATCATAATATTTTCAAAGTTATAACTCTTTCGAAACCAAAATACTTGAAATCATTACACTTTGAAAATCATAACATTTCGAAATCATACACTTGAAATCATGGAAACATTCCTTTAATTATTTACACTTTACAAATTTATTCAATTAAACCCAAATTTTCAAATTTCCAATTTAATTCAATTCAAACCATCTGTTTCAATTCAATTTAGTTTTCCAACAAAAGCATTTCAAATCTTATCAAATTTCAAATAAAGATTTGATCCACAAAATAAACTATTAAATTTTTAATATATTTCAAAGCATTAATATCCCATATTTTAAAACTAAATTTTATAATTCCATATATCTCAAATTTAACTTCATTATTACTTCGTTTTAAAATATTCATTTCATAAATCCAATAAACGATATAACTTCTGAAGAGATATGTGTTAGTAATATATTCTCAGACATAATGCGGGTTGTATTATTATTTGGGCCAACCCGCAGCCCATCAAGCTTTGTTTGCTTATAAATACAAACTGTATCTCGTTTATACAGATATGATTGTATCACAAACTAACTAAGTTGTGTAATAAAATTCAGATCTTATCTTTTTAATTTTCTTTAACTTGGTATCAAAGCAAATAAATTTAAACTGCTTAACAGCAGATTGCTCTCATCAGAAATTGATTCATCATTTGAAAGTATTCTTCATCATCTGAATCTTGTGCCATGCCAAGAAGGAGTTCTCTCAGAGAGATTTCATCATAGATCACTCCTTTGGTTGCACTTAATCCATCAGAAGTATCAAGATCTTGATTACCTTACATTACCGACTGTGCCATACTAAGGAATAGGCATCAGAGAGATGTTCATCATTTGCCTAATTCTGATTGCATCCCATTTTTTGTTTTCTCATTTCTTGATTCTCTAAAATGGCTGATAAAAACAGCAATGCAGCAACACCTTCCAGTTCAGTTTCAAGAACGGCTCAAGATCAGTCAAATGACACTTAAGAACTGATCAAATCTATCATCAAGCCATAGAGTCAGATCATCACCATCCAATTGAATGAATCCAACTATCTATTATGGAAATTTCAGATTGAAACAGCTATTAGGGGCTATGGCTTGCAGGAGTATGTTTATGGCACCATAATCACCCCACTAAGATTCTTTGCAGATAATGAAGGAAAACTTGTCAACAATAAAGATTATATTACACATGAAAGACAAGATAGTCTAATTAGTTCTTGACGACTGTCTTTTGTTGATGCAAATCTCATGCCACAGTTGGTTGGGTGCAAAACTGCACATGAAATATGGTATACAATTGAGCAAGTATTCAGTTCACAATCGCAAGGATAATGCAATACAAAAGACAGTTGCAGAACTTAAGAAAAGATAGTTCCAATATGAGAGATTATCTGTCAAAGGCAAAGACATTGTGTGATCAACTAGCCTGTGCTGGCCATAAAGTGGCAGATACTGAACAAATACTGTATATATTAAGTGGTTTGGATGTGGAATATGAAGCAGTGGTAGCTATAATATCTTCTAATGAAAAACTACCATCTATTACTAATGTTCAGTCAATGCTTCTTGCACATGAAGGAAGACTAGAGCAAAAGAAGTCAATAAACTTGGAGTACAATATTAATCAAGTTTCTGTCAGCAAGAACAAAAATCAAGAAAAAGGCCAGAGCAGCAAGAATTAGTCAAACAATTACAGAGGCAGTCAACCCAACAGAGGCAGAGCAAGGGGTGGCGGATGGAACTACAACAATAACAAGCCTAGATGCCAAATATGTGAAAGGTTTGGTCATACTGCAAACAAGTGTTACTTTAGGTTTGATGCAAACTTCACACCAGCACAACAGAATAACAACAATGCAAGATCACAAAACCCAAGTGCAAACATGGTGAACATGCATCAAGAACCAAAATCAGAAAGTACAGATACCAGCACTACAAGAATAGAGGATATGCACGATGGCAGTTGGTATCCTGACTCTGGTGCAACTAATCATGTGACTAATAACTTGAGTCAGTTGAATCTTACATGAAAATGGGTGAACTTAGTGAAATAAATATTTTTGTTTAAAGATTTGAAATGGTAATTTGTTTAAACCATTTGAAGGAAAGTTTTGAATTATTAAGTTGTGACTTAATTGAAATCCCATATCCATATGTTTTAAATGTTGCGCTCACTATTCGATTTAGCCGGGAGAGGACCTTTGTGTCGTATAACCCATTCCGAATATGTGATTAGACGTTATGGATAGCATTTGAAGACCGGGTATTTGCAAGAACGATAGAATGACCTATCGATTGTCTCTGCACTGAGTTGCTCCGGTATAGAGATTTCCTAAGTGATGGGAAGTTCGATCGGGGTTGTGAATACCCGGATTGCAAGGGCTTCTTCGGAAGTGCCTTCGGTTCTGTTCGAACCCGGAACAGACTTGTATGGTTACATGTCTGACACTACACTTTGAGATATAAAGCAATTTCTTTCAAATACATATCTGTTGGTGGCGGAGAATTTATTCTTTTAGCTTAACACCCTTCTCTGAGACGTACGAGCTCAGAGGTTATGTAGTTGAAGGTTATCAGCGATATACTCTCAATTTGGTAGTGTGGCATGCTAAGTGCTGCTGTATATTGATGATCATTGTTGATCATTTGTGATCAGAGCATGGCTTTTGTATAAAGCGTAGCTTTGTGGACGAGACTGCATCAGGACCTCACACCCCAGAAATGGTCGAAATAGGAGAGATGCGGCAAGGTTATGAGGGTCACGCCCTTTAGGGTGTGTCATTCCCTTCTGGTAAAGGGTGGTATTAGGTATGGAGCCCTGATATTTAACCTATGTGGTAGCTCCAATCTCATTTACTGTGTGGTTGTTGCTTAGAGGCGTCTCGGATAAAGGTCCCAAATGACCGGGGAGTGGCATGCTCGAGTAGTAGTTACCTAGTTACAGAGGTAACCCGGCCTTGTGTTGGCAGAGATCCGGTTAGGTTCTCGGGACGTCCCGCCAGAGGCGATCCCATGTGGCAGTAGGAAGTTTCTTAGCCTGACCATTTGTTGGAAATCCATTCATCCAATACGAAACCCTGTACGGTTTTAGTTGTAGAACCTGCCATTCACTTATGATGGTCACCACTGTTTGGATGGTAGCTATAGTAGGCATAGTTCGAAATGTCTATGCTGGCTAAGATTAATATTCTACTTTCGAAATTTTTTCTGCACTTTGCACTTATAATAATAATATCAAAGAAATTCGTGTATTAAGCATGTTTGACTATCATAAGAAGAAATCTCCTCCAATTCTGCGTTTGCATTGTGTGTGTGGCGGGAGGTCTTATGGTAGTTTCATTTTCTAAAAAGCATATCGGATTTTCTTTTATAAATCTTGTTTTACTTAAAAGGTAAACTGTTTTTGTTACTCACACCAGTCCCATGACTGACCCGGAGTTTATTGTTCCTTTCCTAAACTCTGGGTGCTCATTATTTTCCACACTAGCAGTCTAGAGTTGGGTTTTTCAGATAGCTAGGTTTGGTAGATTATCTGGAGCTAGTTTCAGTCTTTGGATGCACACCAATCTTGCTTATCTTAGTCCATCATGATGTTGGTTCGAGCTGCTGTTGGAGTTCTTTCTTGAAGACTATCTTGAGTTATTTGTTCCGCTGCTAGTGTTATCTATTTTCTTTCCGCTGCTATTTTATTGTATCATATCTCTGATGTATATCGATATCTATTGGATCATCTGTTGTATCAGGATGTTGTATATTGATATTCTTTTTCTTCCGCTGTTTTGTTTACTTAATGGTGTTATAAGCTCCGGCGACTCGGATTTGAACGGTCGAATCTACGGCATTCGAATACGATGTGAAGTATGGATGTCGATTTTCGAACGGGCAAAATCCGCTTCGTTACATGATTAATTAAAAGTAATTAATTAAATATGATTAATTAAAAGTAATTAATCAAGTGTGATTAGTTAAAAGTAGTTAATCAAGAGTATTTAATTAAAAAGTAATTAATCAGGTATGATTAATTAAAAAGGGTGATTAATCGGGTGTAATTAATTAAAGGATAATTAAGGAATAATTATCAGAATAATTAAATAATAATTTAGTCATGTGTGATTAATTTTAAAGGGTAATTAAGAGACAATTACTTAGTATGATTAAGAAGTAATTAATCAAGATGATTAATTAAAATTGTAATTAAGGAATAATTACTTAAAGTAATTAAGAAATAATTAATCAAGGATAATTAATCAAAGTGGATAATTAAGTGATGTTTGTTAATTAATTTGTAATTAATTAACGAATAAGTAAGTTGGATTGATGATAATCCAAGTGTTTAAATAAGGAATTAATTTAATTAAGGATTTAATTAAATTAATTAAGTTTGATCAAACCTTGTGGATGGATGATTAATGATTTGGTTGATAAATATCATTGGATGAGTTAATGATATTAGATGATATTGAATGTCATTGGTTGATATGTGATGATATGAATGTGATATATATGCTGCTTTGTGATATGTGTGGATGAATGTGATAATAGTGGATTATCTATCTGTGTAATGTGAATCATCCATTTATGTTAAGTGATATTCTGAATATCTACTGTTTAAAATCCTCAAGTACAACTTGGACATTAAAATGGCGTTTGGATTCGGTGAGACCGGGATCGGATTTCCATATTTGGATATCCGAAAACCACATCGATCCAAATTAAACGTTTGGTCGTGAATCCAAGTGGGGTGCAAGTGAAGACTCGAGGTGTAAGAACTATTCATCAGTATAACTCTGGGGGTGATTCCGTGATGAGTTTGACAGAGATAGTACTTACAGGTTCGAGATGGTGATTCAGAGTACAAGGGTTGTGGTCGTTGACTCTGAGGGTGATTCCAAAATGAGTGCAACGAGATAGTGCCTTCGGTTCCGTTCGAACCCGGAACGGACTTGTATGGATTGAATGCTTTCAGAACATTGTCAGGTGGACGATGAGCATTCTAAGATAAATGTGTCCTATAAAGGTAATCACAGCCTCAAGCCTCATCAACCGGGAATGGCTAAAACAGGGGAGGTGCAGCAAGGTTAAGTGGGTCATGCCCAAGTAGGACGAGATTTGCCCCTGTCTAGATGTCTCTTTTTATTTTGGCTTTGTGTGGGCGGTTGGATCTGCAGCCAACTTCAGGGTGGTCTTGTTCGAAAATGTTCAGTAAGGAATGGTCCCGGCCTTGTGTTGCAGGGGATCGGGAGTGGTCCTCGGTACGGTGATCTAGGCCACGTACTGTGATGGACAGTACCTCATTAGCCCTGCCATTGTATGGAATCCAATCTCCAATAAGTGTCGTACGTTTTGATTGTGCCCAACTATGTTGGAACGTGAGATGTAAGCATTCCAGCTATTTCTGTATTTTACTTGAAAACCCTAGACACTATTATAATATCACTGGATTTCCTATCAAATGTTTTGGTTAGCGTAAGGTAAAAACTTTTCCATGTTTATGTGTGGGAAGTCTTACGTAATACCTTTCTTTTCAAAGGATTTTCTAAAGTTAAGCAACTTTAAACCGTTTACTCACATCAGACCCCTGTCTGACCTGAGTGTTTATTTTCTATTTTATTAAACTCTTGGGTACTCATATTATATATGAGTAGTCAAGTGATTCAGGTTATCCTTGATGAATTCTGGAGGAGCTTTAGAGCAGGAGGTTTCAGCGTGTAGATATATAGATAGAGTTTCTGCTGTGTGTTATTATGTATAGCTGTTCTTGTATTATATATTAGACAGAAATGTTATAACTGTCTAAATTGAGATGTATAGTTGTGTACTCTGATGTATATGATACTATGTATATGTTATGTATTATATTTCATTCGTTCCGCTGTGAGATTCTGATGTGTTGTTGTTCTTTCTTCTCTTTCTTTTCTTCTTCTATCCCTTTCTTTCTTAAATAGTGATGCGTCTTTCTGGTAATAGAAAGTCGGATCGCTACAGTTGGTATCGGAGCATTAGGTTGAGTGAATACCTAGGCTCTGGAGTGGTGTCTATCTTGAGAGAGCGTACTTGTACTTGTACTTTATATATATATATATATATTTATATATCTACCTAATTTGTTGGATTATCTGTTCGAATTTTCCAACATAGGTTATAAAGGTAGATAAGGTAGAAGTGTGTGGAACACGACTACCACTAATGGAAGAGGCTCATATGTTCTGGTTGGAGGTGTATCTGTCGAGATTGTAGATCTAATACCGTCTCGAATAAGCTTTGTAGATTGGTGAAAGGATTTCATTGATCCCAGAAAAATTATTTGCTAGGATTGGAGTATATTCTTGAAGTGTGAGGTTGATTTGCTCTCGAGTGAGCAGGGATTTCCAAGAGTTGTATCTGTCAGCTGAGCAGAAGCAGGTGATGGTATCTTGATGACTTTAGGAAGGAATAGCTGTGTGATGAGATGCTGTATCCATAGATGGTTCTGAAAATGTTCTTTTGGAGCCGGATTAAGATGGTGTTGAAGAAACAGTGATGCCTACTGCAGGGAAGATTTGGATGTTTAGAGATTTTCTGGATCTCAAGTAAGGGTGTCTTATCTATATTGAAGTATGAGACTAAGGTCGATGAGTTACCTCATTTCGGACATGGTCTCGTTGTTTTCCTTAAGAAGAACAAGTGGTTGGTGTTTGGTTTGGAGCCGAGTTTCTTGAGAAGATGTCTACTCGTCTCAAGGATTTTTAGTGGAATTGGGTGATATTTTTGAGTTTCAAGAAGCTTGTGGTTAAGGATGATCTTTTGGATTAGCAGTTCCATTGAAGTGAAGTTTGGAAGCAGCAGCGTGGATCCGTTTCTTCGATGATTCTGAAATTGTAACGACCCGTATTTTACGTGTCGATAAATCGTAGAATTTCTAGGTCGTTAGAGTTGTTTAAGTCGTCCTTAGCCTAAGTCGTGTGGAGGTTAGCTCGTGTGAGCGACTTATAGTTGTGGCCGAGTTAAGGATTAAAGGGATTAGGGGTTAACTCGTGCGTTGATTAGGTCGTGTACGAGCTATTGGTGAGCGGCTTAGCTGGGGTTTTAAGTCGTTAACGACTCATAGGCTTAGCTGACTCAGGATGTTGCCGAATTAGAGTGTTAACGAGTCAGTGGTGTTGCCGACTTAGTGTTAGACCGAGTTGAGATAGTGACCGACTCATAGGGTGACGACTTAAGAAGTTTCCGAGTTAAAGTAGCCAGCCGAGATAAGAGATGGAGCGACTTAAGTTAGTAGCCGACTCAAGGATTGGCCGACTCATGGGAATAGCCGACTTAGGACTTAGAGCGGCATGCATGAGTCTTATGCAGTTGGGTCGGCTCGGTGATGAGTCGTAGGCGAGATAAGGCTTGGGCTTGTGTCGTGTGTGTCTTGGGTCGTGTCTGGGTTAAGTCGTACGAAGGCTTGAGTGTTAGGTCGGGTACCTGATGAGT
The DNA here is from genome assembly GCA_030765085.1 of Allium cepa. Lineage (NCBI taxonomy): Eukaryota > Viridiplantae > Streptophyta > Magnoliopsida > Asparagales > Amaryllidaceae > Allium > Allium cepa. The sequence continues at coordinate 55,657,591 of CM060943.1, read as the reverse complement.
CGTGAGTCGTTGAGGCATAGGTTGCTAGGTCGTAAACGACCTAGTTAAGTCGCGGCATGTTGATCTGTGTTGTGTTAGGTCGGTGGTTCGAGTTAAGGGACACGCCAGTGTTTTTAAGTCGCGTGCTTTCTGTGGTCCTAGGTCGTAATGGGGTTAGGTCGTAGCATAGGCTAAGTCGTTAGGCAGTTGACTCGGAGGCTTTTGTGATGATAGGTCGCAGAGTTAGATGAGTCGTGGACGACTCATGGGATAAGTCGTGACCGACTTATAAGGGGCCGACTCAGGAGTTTTCCAGCCTATAAATAGAGGGGTTTGGCTCACTTTTTGGCACCGGATTTTGAAGCGACGAAGTGCTGCCATTTTGAGAGCTCGACTACAACATTTCTTCATCTCCTTTTCTCCATTCCAATCGAGTTCTAACATCCATCCAAGATCGAAGATCGAGATCGAAGATTCAAGGGCCAAAGTTGAAGATCTTCATCCAACGAAGCTAGATTTCATCGTTTCAAGCGGGATTTCAACGAATTAAGCTTGAATCTTCGCTGTCCAGATCTGAAGTTGATAGTTTTTGAAGTGTTTGGGTGATTTGGTGAGTGGTGGTTATCTCTCACGCGGATCCAAAGGAGTATATTGGTTTGGTGGTTTGTTGGAGTGTTGTAGATAGTGATTTTATGCATTTTTCCTTAGATTCAAGTGTAGATCCATTCTTATGAAGATATTTACTTTTGCAAGTTCATTCATCAAGTTATAGGGACAAAACCCATGATTTATATTTGTTAGATCTATGCTAAAAACCCATGATTCATGAATGTTAGATTTATGCTCATTTATTTACGAAATTGCCATTGTTGTTCTAATTGCTTATTTGGATCTTGTTTTAATGCTTGATTGTTTGGACTAATGTTTGACTTGATTGATTAGTTGATTGATAACTTGATTTGGTCAAGTATGGTTGATGATGATTCAAAAGCTAAGTGGAAAAGGCTCGTGAATGAGGAAAGCTGCTTGTGGCATATGAAGCGGATGTTGAAGCTCATATGTATGGATTGGATGATGTTGAGATGGGACTTTGCCATGATGCAAGGAGGCAAACCATGATGATGAGATGGGACTTTGCCATGATGCGAGGAGGCAAACCATGATGTTGAGATGAGACTTTGCTATGATGCGATGAGGCAAAGTGTGATGTTGAAATGGGACGGGTCATGATGACGTTCCAAGCACGGACTGTGACGACGTGCAAAGCTATGTTGATAACTCGGTGATGCGATCCGGGTTGGTGATAATGGTTAGCTTGAGAGGCGCTTGAGCTAGTATGGAAATAGTCGTCGAGGAGGATGACTAGGAGGCTGAGATCTCATCGTTGTTGAAGGTTCTAGCATGCTCAAAGCAAGAGTACGTTGGAACGGGCTGCGACGACGTTCCAAGCACGGGCTGCGACGACGTGCTAGTACTCTGGGTAGTTGCGAAAATTCCTAGGCACGGGCTGCGACGACGTGCGGAGTTATGTCTAGAACCGGGGTTACCATTAGCCCTTGACAGATGGTCGTTCAACTAACGGTGAAATCAAGGCAATGATAACAGTGATAGCCAGAGTCATGGATGTTTGGATGTTTGGTTGTATAATCATTCGGCCTCAAGAGCGGTGTTTTCTGGGTGCTTATCTGATCTTGGTTTAGGCCTTGGGGGTTTGTATTTGGAAAACATCGACCTTGACTCGAGTGATTATTGCATTACCTTAATTATCTGCTATGTTATGCTTGCTTCTCCTTAGTGTGTGTCTGGGGGCTATCACTGTAGAAAGAGGTGGAGTGGGATGGTTTGGTTCCTATTCCTTTTATCCTTTATGCTCTTTTGGTATGTTTGGTAGTTAATTTACTGCTCACTAAGACTTTGTCTGACTCAAGGTTTTATGTCTCCACTTATTACCTTGGGCTGTTCATCCATGTTGGGATGGGCAGACTAGGTAGCAGGTGACAGGTGCTGTTCTTGGAGATCTACGCTGATGAAGACAAAGACGAGCAGGAGGCTTTTGCATATTATTTCCTATATGTACTGGGTTTTCCGCTGCTGTATTTGTTTGAGTGTTATGTAGTGAGCCTTTGATGTATGGATGATTCATATGTTTGTATAAAACTATTATGATGCTTATATGATGATGTTCTGTTCTATGGAGCTTCACAATATTATATTTCTCTATTGTATTTTATCCATGCGCTGTGAGTTGTACGATAGAGTTTTTCCGCTGTTTTATTTACCCTGACTATCGTCCATGGTTGCCTGGCGCCTTTCAGCGCACTATTCTCTTGTTTTGGTGCAGGAGTCATGGGTGGTCGTCACATTTGGTATCAGAGCTTTGGTTAATCGATTTTAGCCAACGCTCGCTGACGTAACTACGTAAGAGAGACGTAATTGTATTTTTATAGGTGATTACTATATATAATATAGTAGTTTAGATGGATTTGAACTCCTTATGCAGTTGTTTCTTAAGGTGTTCTAATCATTCTTTTTACAGATATTAAGGATGAGTCGAAGCGAGAGACAAGCTGCTAGGGAAAGCCGTGCTGCTAGGGAAGCTTTTGATTATGCTCCTATGTTTGAGGCCATGATGACTTCTATCATGAGGAGGATACCAGCTTCAGGATCATCAGTGGATGTGGGAGTTCAAGTTCAAGCTCCAAGACCGGTGGATTTTGCTAAGCTTTGCAAGGACTATACTTCTCTTGGAGGAAAGGTTTTCTTGGGAACGGAATCGACTATTGAAGTGCAGAGATGGATTGATGCTTGTCGAAGGATTTTTGGTGATTTGGGGAACGAGGATGCAACTAAGAGGAAGCTTGCATCAAGGCAGCTTCAAGGAAGAGCTTCAGATTGGTGGAATTCTATCACCATCGATACTCCAGAGGAAGAGATTACTTGGGAGCAATTCCAAGTTAGATTTGAAGCTAAGTTCATCTCTACGGCTCAGAAATCTGTCTTGTCTAAGAAGTTTGTGGAGCTCAAGCAAGGTGGGAGGTCGGTTCTTGAGTATGTCTCGGAGTTTGAAGCTTTGTCCAAGTATGCCAGATCGTACATTGATTCTCCCTATCAGAAGAATGAGAAGTTTGTGACCGGTTTGGACGCTTATCTTGGGAGGCAGTTGGTGGATCATTTGGACGATCCGTTTGAGAAGCTTGTGGAGAAAGATCTCAGGCATGAGAGTTTGTTTCCTAGGGAAAGTTCTGTTGTTGTTGTAACCAAGGAAGGATCTAAGCCACAGCAGAGTGGAAACAAGAAGAGGAAGCAGCAGCAACAGAAGGGTAAGGATGGCCAGAAGAAGCCAAGGGGCGAAGTGACTTGCTACAATTGCCAGCAGAAGTGCCATCTTTCCAAGAATTGTAAGAATCCAAGGGCACCGGCGAAATGCCACAACTGTGACAAGCCAGGGCATTTCAGGAGGGATTGTCCGGAACCGAGGAGGGATAGGCAGATTGTGCAAGCTTATGCTTTGGGAGCTGTGCCGTCGTCTTCAAAAGCTCCTACTACTGAAGAGAAGGGGAAGAGTGTGGTGGTTCAAGGTACTCTTTCCATTTGTGATGTTCCAGTTAGAGTGTTATTTGATACTGGAGCGTCGCATTCTTTTGTTTGTGATGATTTGGTAGGCCGGTTAGTTTTGGAACCGGATATTGTTGATAGGCCATTGGTCGTGACTAATCCAGTTGGGGGTTCGTCATGTTTGTGTATGATATGCCATGGTCTAGTTGTGTCGAGTCATGATTGCTCGTTTGTTTGTGATTGCTTTGTTCTGAACTTTGCGGGGTTTGGAGTCATTTTGGGTATGGACTGGCTTAGGAAGTATGCGGCAAGGATTGATTGTGAGAGGCTGGAGGTGACAGTCGGGAATGTGGAAGGGCGAAAGGTTGTGATACGATGTAAGCATGAGGAAGGCGTCTTCATGAGCTTCATGTATTCGCTGGTTGTTCCACGGGATGGACTGTCATCGGTGCCTATTGTGAATGGATTTGAGGATGTCTTTGACGAAGTCAAAGGGTTACCCCCGCATAGGGAGATCGAGTTTCGTATCGATCTAGTTGAAGGAGCCAGACCTGTTGTGATGCCTCTTAGGCGGATGGCGCCTAGGGAGCAGCTAGAGTTGAAGGTGCAAGTTGATGACCTTTTGCAGAAAGGATTCATTCGGCGTAGTGTGTCCGAATGGGGTGCACCAGTTGTGTTCGCAACCAAAGCGGATGGATCGTTGAGGTTGTGTGCGGATTATCGAGAGCTGAATAAGGTGACTAAGAAGAACAAGTATCCATTGCCGAGAATAGATGACTTGTTTGATCAGCTTCACGAAGCTAAGGTGTTTTCTCAGATGGATTTGGTAACGGGATTTCACCAGTTGAGAGTGGCTAAGGATAGTGTTCCGAAGACTGCTTTTAGGACACCATCCGGTTTTTATGAGTGGCTGGTAATGCCGTTTGGATTGACCAATGCACTAGCATATTTTGTGGATCTTATGAATAGGGTGTTCAGAGATCAGTTGAATAAGTTCGTGCTCGTGTTCGTGGATGATATTCTGATTTATTCCAGAACTGAGGAGGAGCAAAAGACGCACTTGCGGATTGTTTTGGAAATCTTGCGGAAACATCAGCTGAAGGCTAAGTTTTCGAAGTGTCACTTCTGGAAGAGTGAAGTGAGGTTCTTAGGCCATGTTATTTCTGGAAGTGGAATAGCGGTTGATCCCGCTAAGGTGGCAGCTATCCAGGATTGGGTTAGACCTAAGAACGCATCTGATGTGAGGAGTTTTCTTGGATTAGCAGGATATTATCGTTGGTTTATCAAAGACTTTTCCAAGATAGCAGCACCGTTAACAGGATTGACGAAAAAGAACCAAGTGTTCAGATGGGATGACAAGTGTGAGCAAGCTTTCGTAATCCTGAAAGAGCGACTGACGAGTGCTCCTGTTTTGACTATTCCAAGTGGGAATGATGAGATGGTGGTTTACACCGATGCATGTGGTACTGGACTTGGAGCAGTGCTAATGCAGAAGGATAAAGTTGTTGCGTATGCAAGTCGACAACTGAAGCCGCATGAAAGGAATTATGCGACGCATGATTTGGAGTTAGCGGCAATTGTCTTTGCTCTGAAGATGTGGAGACATTATCTATTGGGAGTTCGATTCGAGTTGTTTACAGATCATAAGTCGTGGAAGTATCTGTTCTTCCAAAAGGATTTGAATCTTCGACAGCAACGGTGGCTAGAGTTTTTGGCATCGTATGACTTTGGTATAACCTATACTCCGGGAAAAGGCAACGCAGTGGCAGATGCGTTAAGTCGAAGACATACAGGGTTGGGAGCCATGTTTTCGGAATGGAAGAGTCTTGAGTATTTGGCTGGGTTTGACTTCAGGCCTAGATGTGAATTGGAACCTGAGATGTTGGCAAACTTATCGATAAGACCTACTCTGGTGGAAAGAATTGGCGAGAGCCAAAAGCAGGATGATAAGCTTGTCAAGATTATCCGAAATATGAAATCTGGATTGAATCCAGAAAAGGATAAAGGATTTGAAGTCGATCGAGAGGGTTGGCTTCGAAAGCAAGGACGACTAGTTGTTCCCGATGTAAATGGATTGAGAGATGAAGTTCTGAGGGAAAGTCATCACTCGAAGTTGACGATTCATCCAGGTGGAAATAAGATGTATCGGGACATGAAGAGAACTTATTACTGGGAAGGCATGAAGAAGGATGTTGGAAATTTTATTTCCAAGTGTATGAACTGCCAGTTGGTGAAAGCTGAGCAGAAAAAGCCCAGTGGATTACTTCAGCCATTAGAGGTTCCTACATGGAAGTGGGAGCAAGTGTCGATGGATTTTATCGATGGCCTACCTAGAACCAGGACAGGGAATGAAGGGATTTGGGTCATCGTAGATCGTGTGACTAAGAGTGCAAGATTCATTCCTGTTCAATCAACTAGGACTGCATCGAAGTTGGCTGAGTTGTATGTGAAGTGGGTTGTTCGATTCCATGGTGTTCCGAAGAGTGTAGTGAGCGATCGAGATCCGCTGTTCACTAGTGGATTTTGGAAGAGCTTCCAGGAAGTTTTGGGAACTGAGTTGTGTTTGAGTACAGCTTATCACCCTCAAACAGATGGTCAGACTGAGAGAGTCAACCGAGTTTTGGAAGATCTCCTGAGAGCATGTGTTTTGGACTTCGGAGGATCATGGGAAGATCACCTTCATTTGGTGGAATTTGCATATAATAACAGTTATCAGTCGAGTATTGGTATGGCACCATATGAAGCATTATATGGAAGACCGTGTAACTCTCCGACATGTTGGTTGGAAACTGGAGAAAAGCTGATACTTGGGCCAGAGATGATTCGACAGACTTCGGATTGTATAGAGATCATTCGGCAACGAATGAAGGCAGCCCAAGATCGTCAAAAAAGTTATGCCGATAATCGTCGTAAGGATTTGGAATTCGATGTAGGTGATATGGTTTTTGTGATGGTTTCTCCATTGAAGAATGTTATTAGATTCGGGAAGAAAGGAAAATTGACTCCGAGATTTGTTGGACCATTCCCGATCATCGAGCGGATAGGAAAGCTCGCTTATAGGTTGGAGTTACCGGAAAAGATGGCGGGTGTGCACAATGTTTTTCATGTATCTTATCTACGGAAGTATGTGCACGACCCAACTACGGTGGTTTCTGCTGATAGCTGTGAAGACTTGGAGGTTGATCAAGTTGTTTCGAGACCTCGTAAGCCGCTTCGTGTTGTGGAAACTGACACGAAACAGCTTAGGAGGAAGACGGTTACGTTGCTCAAGATACAATGGAGTGATGATGTTAACGACTGTACATGGGAGGAGGAAGGGAGGATGAATGCAGCTCATCCTGAACTCTTCAAGGTATGGCCCTAAGGTGTCGTGACATCTCATGAATTTGTAACTTGTTCTAATCTTAGTATTCTGCATGCTAGGATAGTAATTGGATGCATGGTTTGTTGATTGCTATGGATGGTAGGCATGCAGAATAATTTTGATTGCTCTTGTTTGCTTGGAATTTCGGGGGCGAAATTCCTAAGGGGGAGAGAATGTAACGACCCGTATTTTACGTGTCGATAAATCGTAGAATTTCTAGGTCGTTAGAGTTGTTTAAGTCGTCCTTAGCCTAAGTCGTGTGGAGGTTAGCTCGTGTGAGCGACTTATAGTTGTGGCCGAGTTAAGGATTAAAGGGATTAGGGGTTAACTCGTGCGTTGATTAGGTCGTGTACGAGCTATTGGTGAGCGGCTTAGCTGGGGTTTTAAGTCGTTAACGACTCATAGGCTTAGCTGACTTAGGATGTTGCCGAATTAGCATGTTAACGAGTCAGTGGTGTTGCCGACTTAGTGTTAGACCGAGTTGAGATAGTGACCGACTCATAGGGTGACGACTTAAGAAGTTTCCGAGTTAAAGTTCAGCCGAGATAAGAGATGGAGCGACTTAAGTTAGTAGCCGACTCAAGGATTGGCCGACTCATGGGAATAGCCGACTTAGGACTTAGAGCGGCATGCATGAGTCTTATGCAGTTGGGTCGGCTCGGTGATGAGTCGTAGGCGAGATAAGGCTTGGGCTTGTGTCGTGTGTGTCTTGGGTCGTGTCTGGGTTAAGTCGTACGAAGGCTTGAGTGTTAGGTCGGGTACCTGATGAGTCGTGAGTCGTTGAGGCATAGGTTGCTAGGTCGTAAACGACCTATTTAAGTCGCGGCATGTTGATCTGTGTTGTGTTAGGTCGGTGGTTCGAGTTAAGGGACACGGCAGTGTTTTTAAGTCGCCTGCTTTCTGTGGTCCTAGGTCGTAATGGGGTTAGGTCGTAGCATAGGCTAAGTCGTTAGGCAGTTGACTCGGAGGCTTTTGTGATGATAGGTCGCAGAGTTAGATGAGTCGTGGACGACTCATGGGATAAGTCGTGACCGACTTATAAGGGGCCGACTCAGGAGTTTTCCAGCCTATAAATAGAGGGGTTTGGCTCACTTTTTGGCACCGGATTTTGAAGCGACGAAGTGCTGCCATTTTGAGAGCTCGACTACAACATTTCTTCATCTCCTTTTCTCCATTCCAATCGAGTTCTAACATCCATCCAAGATCGAAGATCGAGATCGAAGATTCAAGGGCCAAAGTTGAAGATCTTCATCCAACAAAGCTAGATTTCATCGTTTCAAGCGGGATTTCAACGAATTAAGCTTGAATCTTCGCTGTCCAGATCTGAAGTTGATAGTTTTTGAAGTGTTTGGGTGATTTGGTGAGTGGTGGTTATCTCTCACGCGGATCCAAAGGAGTATATTGGTTTGGTGGTTTGTTGGAGTGTTGTAGATAGTGATTTTATGCATTTTTCCTTAGATTCAAGTGTAGATCCATTCTTATGAAGATATTTACTTTTGCAAGTTCATTCATCAAGTTATAGGGACAAAACCCATGATTTATATTTGTTAGATCTATGCTAAAAACCCATGATTTATATTTGTTAGATCTATGCTAAAAACCCATGATTCATGAATGTTAGATCTATGCTCATTTATTTACGAAATTGCCATTGTTGTTCTAATTGCTTATTTGGATCTTGTTTTAATGCTTGATTGTTTGGACTAATGTTTGACTTGATTGATTAGTTGATTGATAACTTGATTTGGTCAAGTATGGTTGATGATGATTCAAAAGCTAAGTGGAAAAGGCTCGTGAATGAGGAAAGCTGCTTGTGGCATATGAAGCGGATGTTGAAGCTCATATGTATGGATTGGATGATGTTGAGATGGGACTTTGCCATGATGCAAGGAGGCAAACCATGATGATGAGATGGGACTTTGCCATGATGCGAGGAGGCAAACCATGATGTTGAGATGAGACTTTGCTATGATGCGATGAGGCAAAGTGTGATGTTGAGATGGGACGGGACATGATGACGTTCCAAGCACGGGCTGTGACGACGTGCAAAGCTATGTTGATAACTCGGTGATGCGATCCGGGTTGGTGATAATGGTTAGCTTGAGAGGCGCTTGAGCTAGTATGGAAATAGTCGTCGAGGAGGATGACTAGGAGGCTGAGATCTCATCGTTGTTGAAGGTTCTAGCATGCTCAAAGCAAGAGTACGTTGGAACGGGCTGCGACGACGTTCCAAGCACGGGCTGCGACGACGTGCTAGTACTCTGGGTAGTTGCGAAAATTCCTAGGCACGGGCTGCGACGACGTGCGGAGTTATGTCTAGAAACGGGGTTACCATTAGCCCTTGACAGATGGTCATTCAACTAACGGTGAAATCAAGGCAATGATAACAGTGATAGCCAGAGTCATGGATGTTTGGATGTTTGGTTGTATAATCATTCGGCCTCAAGAGCGGTGTTTTCTGGGTGCTTATCTGATCTTGGTTTAGGCCTTGGGGGTTTGTATTTGGAAAACATCGACCTTGACTCGAGTGATTATTGCTTTACCTTAATTATCTGCTATGTTATGCTTGCTTCTCCTTAGTGTGTGTCTGGGGGCTATCACTGTAGAAAGAGGTGGAGTGGGATGGTTTGGTTCCTATTCCTTTTATCCTTTATGCTCTTTTGGTATGTTTGGTAGTTGATTTACTGCTCACTAAGACTTTGTCTGACTCAAGGTTTTATGTCTCCTCTTATTACCTTGGGCTGTTCATCCATGTTGGGATGGGCAGACTAGGTAGCAGGTGACAGATGCTGTTCTTGGAGATCTACGCTGATGAAGACAAAGACGAGCAGGAGGCATTTGCATATTATTTCCTATATGTACTGGGTTTTCCGCTGCTGTATTTGTTTGAGTGTTATGTAGTGAGGCTTTGATGTATGGATGATTCATATGTTTGTATAAAACTACTATGGTGCTTATATGATGATGTTCTGTTCTATGGAGCTTCACAATATTATATTTCTCTATTGTATTTTATCCATGCGCTGTGAGTTGTACGATAGAGTTTTTCCGCTGTTTTATTTACCCTGATTATCGTCCATGGCTGCCTGGCGCCTTTCATTGCACTATTCTCTTGTTTTGGTGCAGGAGTCATGGGCGGTCGTCACAGAAATCTTCGGGATTCTACTATCAGCAATCCTGGCAGATAGTGAAGGCTTATCCATTTCTTCGGGAGGCTCAACAGAGCAGGATATTTGTTGGAAGTGATCTATCAATTTTCTGGTAGATAAGCCATTCTTGAAGATTGATCTTGATTAGGAAAGCTGTTCTAGTTGGGGAGATAGTTCCTTGGAATCTAAACTGAGTAAGATAGCAAAAGTGACTGGCGATTAGTTTGGAAATCTTTGAGTATTCTTTGGTTTGGGAATTGAGGAATCTCAAGTGGTGGTAAAAGCTATTTAAGTAGTCAGATATTTTCCAGAGGTTTTTGAGGAAATCAAAAGTCAAACCGAATCAGAGATCGAGTTTTCTTATCGACTTGGATTCCAAAAGCAATATTGATGGTTCAACCATGTAGAAGGATGACTCTTGGAACGAGAAGAGTTGGTGAGGCACCCAGGATTCTTGAGGAGTGGTTGATCATCTAGTTCTAGTTGAGATTCTGCTGAGATGTTTTGAACAAGTGGAATAGGTCACTAATATTTTATGAGCCGGATAAATAGTGTATGGAGAAAGTTTGTGCTCGAGTTCTTCGATAGCATTCTCATTTACTCCAAGATCAGAGTTATGCAGCGGAAGCGAGATAGCAGTTATTCTAGTATGGGAGCAACTGGGAGTTGCAGTTTTCTTGGATTAGAGGATTTCTACAGGAAATTCAAGTATGAAGAAATTTTCAGGATTTGGAAGGTAAGGTTGTCAAGTACAACTGTTTGGCTATTCCAGATAAGAGAAGTAGGTCTGAAGTCCACTAATGCTTGTGGAATAGAGTTGTGTTTTGGATTTCGGAAAATCTTTGAGAGATCTATTTTGTTGAGTAGGATCTAGAAATTGGTTTGATTTTGGTCCTATTGTTTCATGAAGCAATCAACAAGGGTTAAGCTGATCAGGAAGTTGAAGGTGACTCAGGAGCATCAGAAGAGTTATGCAGTTAAGAATTGAGAAGATTTGGAATGTGAAGTTGGAATTTGGATATTGCTTTAGTTTTATCTGATCAAAGGAGATATAAGATTGGGTAGAACTGGAGGGCTAGCTCCGAAAGTATTTTGAGATTTTCCTGTGTTCTCTAGAGATTAGATTTTTGAGCTACAGGATTGAATTGCCAGTTCGGATAGCTGGAATTCATTGTATTTCACATATCTTTGAGGAATATGTGTATGATTCTTCGAGTGAAAGAATTGGCAGTTTAGAAGTATGTGGCAGTTGAGATGGTTTTGAGTTTCGTCTGATATCTTGTTCAGATTTGTAGGATCAGATAAGGGAGTTCTTGGTTATAGTAGTGTAGTTACATAAGACTCTGTAGAGCGAGTATTCCAAGTATAGGTACCTGGAAAACTCTTGGTAATATTAGGAAGTTCTATTCAGAATTTTGTCTGGATAGATAAAATTATTTGTTTGAATTGGTTGCTATGATTGATAGTGTTTGATTGCTGATTGAAATTTAAATTCTTTTGCTGGGTTATTAAATTATCCTTGCTTTTAAATTTCGGGGACAAAATTCTTTTAAGGGGGGAGAAATGTGACGACCCGGAATTTTGAGCAATATCAATTTAATAATCTTTGATAATAATTAAATTGATTTGATCATTTTACATTATAAATTGACAAGTTAAAATTATTTTAAAAGCTGATAATAATAATTTGATAATATCTATTGATATTTTTCTTAACAATATAAAATAGGCAAGTTTAATTCTTTTGAAAATTTATAATATTTTGATTTGGAAATATTTATCATATTAATAACCTAATTGTAATATCCCGGAATTTCCAGGAGTTTAAAATGTGATAATCTCTTAAATTTAATTATTTGTAATTGATAAAATTGTTATTTTCAAAGATAATTAACAAAGTAATAAAAATATAAGGTCTTAATTATGGTTATAGATTGGTTTTTAAAGAATGATTATTTTGTTTGTATTATTAAATTCTAATATTGACTTATTATTTTCACAATTGATAAGTGTGTTTAAAAATATTTATTTCTGTGTATTTTAAATTGATTTTTGAAATAGGATAAATTATTTTAAATAATAATAAGCTTATTTAAAATTTGATTTTATATTTATTTAAATTGATTTTAGATTTGGATTTTTAAATTAGACATTGAATATAAATTTGAATTCAAAGGAATATACAAACATCTTAAAATAAAATAATAATATAGTTTGGTTTTAAAATATATAGATAATGTTTTTAATTAAAAATAAGATTTGTTTTGTATTATTCTTTTTTAAAGAAATTTATATATATAAATTGGGATTGTATTTATTTAATAAGAATAAATACAAAGCTTTTGAAATAACATTTTAAATATTGTATATAAATTATATTTAAATTATATTTGGTTTCATTTCTTTTAAAGATTGTACTTATATAAATTTAGATAACATTTATAAATGTATTTTTTTATTAGAATTTTAATTAGAAAAGTATTTTTAAATTTAAGAAAGCATATTAGTAATTAGGAAAATAATTTAAAAGGCTTTTAAATTTCTTTTGGAATAAAATTAAATAAAAAATTGACAAGTGTTTAGTTCTAAAACACTTTGACAACAAGTGTTAAACATTTAAATTGAGCTTAAGACAAGTGTCCATGTTTTTTTTAATTTTCTTTTTAATTTAATAAATCTGAAAATTGCTTATATAAACACCTCATCTCTTCACTTTCTTTTTCTTTAAACTTTTTGTTCATTTCTAAGTGAAACTTGAATATCCATGCAAATCTTTACTCAAACCAAATTCTGAAATCTTCAAACCATGCTCAAATCAATATCTGGCAAAGCTGCAAATTCTGTTTATCTGTAAAACTTTTTCCAAAAGCCTACATCTACTCCTTAAATTAAAATCTAAAGCTCCTCAATTCAAAAGTAAATCATGTTAAAAATTGAAATTCCTCCTCAAATCAAAATTCAGTTCAGAAGACCATAAACCTTGTAATTCCTCTCAAATATCAATATGCCTGCAAACCTGAATCTGTAATGCAAGCAAGTCCTCTGTAAACCGTTTTCAAATGCAAAAGAAATGGCCTGCATGTAAGGTTTAAATCAAGCATATGTCTCTGCATTCTTTTATCCTGGGAATAAGTGGAATCTGTAATTCAAGTCAAGGCAAAATGTATCTGGAATCAGGCCTGCATGCAAGTTCAAAATCAAGTCTTATGTTTTCAACAAAGTTCTATTAGCATGCAACTCAACTTCAAGTAAAATCTACAACTCAGTTATCATCAGGAAGTTAAAGCTTTCAAAAACAGTTTTCAAAATATAGGCTCTGTCCTCATTTTTCCATGGTGAGTAACTTCTTTTTCTTAAAATAAAATAAAGTATAAATCTGTTGCATGATTTTTCCCTGAAACAAGAATGATTTGTGTGAATGTTTATTTATGAAATTTCTGTGCATTTAGGATATGCATGTATGTTAATGTCTGTAACATTCTCTGTTACCAGTTTTTTTTCTTTTAAAAACAAAATAGAAACTCAACTTTGATTTATAATTCCTAAGTCTGAATCTAGATACTATTAGAATTTGTGTTATAAACAAAAAATTGCATGTTTGATCTTAAATCAAAATTTAAAATTTATTTGAGTCAAAAATATTGGGTATTGTACAGAAAACCAAAATAAGCAGAGAAACTTAAGTTTTGGGTAAATGTAAACTCTTGAAATCATTAATTCAGGATTAACATCTGAATGCTTATACAAAATTACGTTTTTTAAAAATAAAATCACAAATTTTAATGATGGATTTAAAGAGCAGTCTTGGGTTTATTGGAAATGGGTATTTGGGGGTTTACTGATGCTCTCGAGGGTCTGGAAGGTTGAGATTGCTTCTGGTGATAGTGGAGGAATCAGTGATTTAGGGAAAAATGGGGAAGTTAGTGGAAGAACACTGTGGTGATGGTGATTGTTGGATTTAATTGGAAAACCTAGTTTCTGGAGGGTGCTGTAGTTTTGTTCGGCATGGTGGATACAGGTGATCGAGTGCTTTACTATTTGGGAAGAAGGTAGCTCGGGTGTTGAAGAAGAGTTGGACGGAGTTCCAACGCCTCCGATGGCCGGAGGAGCGAGGACGAGAAGTTTTTTCAGATTCAAGAAGGTTGCCTGTTGCTTCAAGTTTCTGCTATGGGTGCTTGAATTTTGATACTGTGATATTCATGTGGGTCTGATGATCGATGTTGGATCGGAGGATGATCGTCGACTTGTTCGAGGTATTGAGGGTGGCCGGAGGTGGCCAGAACCACCGTGCATATGCACGGTGAAGAATTGTGTCAGGTGGAATTGTTGGGTTTGAAGATATTTGGTACTCGAGTTATACTCGAGTAAATTCGAGTTTTGCTCGAAGTTTTAGAGGATTTTTCTCGGGGTAATTGTAGTGGGGCTCAGGTAATAAATGTTTACAGGTTTCAGGGGAAACCTGTATATTTCCAGTTCATATGAAAATTAAGTTTAGAAAAATCTGGAGTAAGGTTTTTTTTAAAAAAAAACCGAATTTAAACTTAAAATTTAAAGTATGAATTTCAAACTAGATTTGAATTCAAGTTTTAAATTTTATTTAAACTATTTAAATTAAAATGTTTAAACAATTTTTAAAAGGGTTTAAATAAATCTGAAATTAAAGATAAAAGCTTTAAATTGAAGTAGAAGATTTGAACATAAGTTTAAATCTGAAATCAAAAATTCAATTTGAATCATGTTTTGAAAATAGAGGAAGTTTTAAATGTTTTTAACAACTTTAATTATTGAAACATATTTTAAAAATGATTTGTATCTTAAATAAATATGGTTTAAATTCCTTTTATAAAATGAGAAATTATTTAGCATAAGTTTTAAAAGGTTTTAGAATGTTTTTAAAACTTTGATAATGTTAACTTTGGTTTTCATTTTAATTTTTTTTTTAAATGTAATTTGGAAACAAATTTTTTTAAAGCAAGTGTTTTGAAATTTGCTTTGTTAATGATAATGAGATCATTAATAAGGAATGTTTATATTTTAAAAATAAATCTAAGATTTAAATGATTTTGGTTTATTAAATTAGTAAGGTAATTAGATGGTTAGTTAATTAATTTATTTAATTAATTAAATAAGGATTATGAATTAATTAATTAAGGTTGGGTTAATTAATTTAGATTTATTAATTTGGAAAATAAAATCATTTATTAAATAAGTTAAGATTTTAATAAATGATTTGAAATTAATCAAGAGGTTAAGATTAATTAAGTTAAAACTTAATTAATGAAATAAATAGTGATTAATTAAATGATCATTAAAGATAAATAAATTTGTGAATTAATAATGATTAATTTAAGTTAATTACTTAAGTAAGGTAATTAAGGAAATTTTTGATAAGTTAATGAAGGTCATTAACTTGGGATTATTTATTAATTAATTAAGTAATTAATTTTGATAATTAATTAGATAAATTAAATTAGATAATCATTATAGAATGTGGTTAAGTATGATTACTTCGTGAAAGTAATTAAAGTTATTAAATTCTCATTGTAATTAATTAATTTATTTGATTAGTTTAAATTAATTAATTAAGTTTAATTAATTTAGAATAATCATTTGATGGGTTGATAAGAGATTAATAATTACTTAGGGAAGTAATTAAGATGAGTAATTACAGAATGTAATTTATTTGAAGTATGAAGAGTTTGGTTAATTACTTGTGTAGTTATTATGAAGGATAAATTTCTTTGTGAAAGAAATTAATAATTAGTTACTTGGTGTAATTAATTTAAGTAATTATGGATTAAGTCATTTGGAAAATATTAAGTGTTGTAATTAATTAAGTATAATTAATTACTAATAAAATTTATTAAGGATGATTAATAATTAATTAATTATGTAAATATAATTAATTTAGGAGTAATCAATTTACTCAATGAAGTAGCTAAAGAATAGTTAACTACTGAAGTTAATTAATCAAGGTGATTAATAATTTAGGGTTAATTACTTAATGAAGTTAATTAATTTAAATGTAATTAGGAATCATTAATTACTATAATTAATGATGTGATTAAGATTAATTAATTAAGATTAATGATAAGTGATTAGAGTAATTAATTAATTAATTAATTAAGAATTAATGCGATTAATTATAATTGATTAATTAATGAAGTAATTAAAGGTTAATTACTGTATTTGATTAAGAATAATTAATTTGTGAATTAATTACTTGAATGTAACTAAAGTATGATTAATCAAGGGTAATTAATCAAAGATGATTAATTAGTGGTTAATTAATTAGTTGATTGATTTGTAATCAATATTTGTATAAGCAGGATTTATAGATTGAGGTAATTAATTTAATTTACTTTGAATTAATTAGAGATGATGTAATTAATTTAATTCATTTTAAATTAATTATATATGGTGTGATTATAAATCCTTGTTATATATGGATAATATAGATTTCCTTGAATGGTTTGAATCTCAGATATGAGATTAGTAATGATGTGTGATATGGATGAATTGGTTGCATTGTGATGATAATTTGGATTATTTTCTAATAATGATAATATGGATTATCTGTTGTGATGATATAAATTATCTATCTGTGTGTATATAGATAGTTTAATTGAATTGTTTTAAACTTAAAACAACTTGGACCTAAAAGACACGTTTTGGATTTCGATGAGACCGGGATTGGGTTTCCATATCTGGATATCCAAAAACCACATCGATCCAATTTAACGATAGGTCGTGAATCTCAAGTGAAGATGAAGATTCAGAGTGCAAGGGTTATCGTCGTTAACTCTGAGGGTGATTCCAAAATGAGTGTAACGAGATAATGCCTTCGGTTTCGTTCAAACCTGGAACGAACTTGTATGGATTGAGTGCTTTCAGAACATCGTCAGGTGGACGATGAGCATTCTAAGAGATGTGTTCTCTAAAGGTAATCGTAGCCTTAGGCCTCATCAACCGGGAATGGCTAAAACAGGGGAGGTGCAGCAAGGCTTCGTGGGTAGCCCCTACTTGAGAGTGAGATTTACCCCTGTCTAGAAGTCCCTTTATATTCGGCTGTGTGGGCGGTTGATTCGCGACAACTGCCGGGGTTGTCTTGTTCGGGACTGTCCAGTAAGGGATGGTTCCGGCCTTGTGTTGCAAGGGAGCGGGCGTACTCCTCGGTACGGTGATCTAGGCCACGTACTGTGACGGGCGGTACCCCAGTTGCCCTGCCATTGTATGGAATCCAAAATCCAATAAGTGCCAACGGTTTTGATTGTATTACCCACTTTTGTGGCTAGTAGCTGGAATTTAATAGATGTAACAATTTCAGCTATTTCTTATTTACTTGAAAACCCTAGACACTATTATAATATCACTGGATTTCCTATCAAATGTTTGGTTAGCATAAGGTAAAAACTTTTCCATGTTTATGTGTGGGAAGTCTTACGTGATACCTTTCTTTTTAAAGGTTTTCAAAAGTTAAGCAACTTTAACCTGTTACTCACACCAGGCCCATGTCTGACCCAGAGTTTATTTCTGTTTTCTTAAACTCTTGGGTACTCAAATTTTTAGAGTAGCCAAGGGATTCAGGTTAGCTTTGACGAATCATGGAGGAGCAAATGGAGCAGGAGGCTTCTGCATTGTAGTTATCTAGTGTTCCGTTTTGTTGGTATCTCTGAGTCGTTTGTTTGAGTTGTTTGTACTGTGTTCTAATAATTAGACAAGTGTTTATAACTGTTTAGTATGAGATGTATAATCTGTGAAACTTTGATAGTTGTTGTATATCTATGTAATAGTTTTGTTATAAATATAATTCATTCGTTCCGCTGTTGAGATTCTGTTGTTATTTTCTTCTTTCTTCTCTTTCTTTCTCTTTCTATCCCTTTCTTTCTTAATTCATGATACGTCTTTCTGGCTAGTGGATGGCGGGTCATGACACTAATTAAGATAATGATTTTCTTAATTTAGAATCTTTATAATATAAGAAATTAAGGAATCATTTAATTAATTTAAATGATTAGTGAATAATTAATTAAGTAATTAATTAGTGATTAATTTAAAGATAATCACTTTGGAGTTAATTAAGTATAGTTACTGGGTGAAGTAGTTAAGTGATTAATTACTGAAGGTAATTAAGTAAAGATAATTACTTTATGAAAATAATTAAGTGGATGTGATTAAGGGTTAATCACTTGTGTTATTAATTAAAGAATTAATTAATATAAGTAATGAAAGGTTTAAATTTTTTAATTAATGGTTAATTAATAAAAGGATTAAGAGTATTTAATAATGTGATTAATTACTTGTTAAAGTAATTTATTAAGGAAGAAATTTAATTAATGAAAGTAATCATAAATTAAAGGTAATAATTAATTAATTGTTAATTAATAATTAAAGGATAATTAATTTATAATTAGGTTTTAATTAAATGTGATTAATTAAAAGTAATTAATTAAATGTGATTAATTAAAAGTAATTAATCAAGTGTGATTAGTTAAAAGTAGTTAATCAAGAGTATTTAATTAAAAAGTAATTAATCAGGTATGATTAATTAGAAAGGGTGATTAATCAGGTGTAATTAATTAAAGGATAATTAAGGAATAATTATCAGAATAATTAAATAATAATTAATCAAGTGTGATTAATTTTAAAGGGTAATTAAGAGACAATTACTTAATATGATTAAGAAGTAATTAATCAAGATGATTAATTAAAATTGTAATTAAGGAATAATTACTTAAAGTAATTAAGAAATAATTAATCAAGGATGATTAATCAAAGTGGATAATTAAGTGATGTTTATTAATTAATTTGTAATTAATTAACGAATAAGTAAGTTGGATTGATGATAATCCAAATGTTTAAGTGAGGAATTAATTTAATTAAGGATTAATTAAATTAATTAAGTTGGATCAAACCTTGTGGATGGATGATTAATGATTTGGTTGATAAATATCATTGGATGAGTGATGCAACACGATCTACAGAAGTTCAGAGGTTAGGTCGTTCACAAGATAAGGAAGCTTCGGTTCTAACTCTTAAGTCGTGCACGAGTCAACCTAAAGAAGCTTCAGTTTTAACTCTTAAGTCGTGCACGAGTCAACCTAAGGAGTCACATGGGAAAGAGCTACGACCTAACCAAGAAGATGAAAAGGATTTACGACTTAAGGGCTTAAGTCGTTCGAGTTTGATGAGTCGTACACGACCCAACGACTCAGCTATAAGTCGTCCACGACCTATCATGAAGCAGAGGAAAGTTCCAATTACTAAAAGCCTTGAGTCGGAAGAAGGTCACGACCTAGTTAAGTCGTTGAGGAGATATGCCGCAGGGAGCTCGTGTTGCTTGAGTCGTATGAGTCTTAGGTCATAAGCCATGTCATGCTAAGTCGTGAGTCATTATCTGTTTTGAGTCTTGAGCCGTGATTGTTAAGTCGGTATGACGTTGGGTCGGCCGAAGGCTGTTGTGATATAACGAGTTGAGTCGTGTACATATGCATGTGTTGTAATAGAGGAGTGTAGTACCTGTTAGGTCGGCAACGACCTAGATGAGTCGTAAGTTGGTCTGGTGAGTATGTTGTGATGTAGTTACTATGAGTCGTTGTATATATGCTATTGTGATAAGTCGGTGCCGACTTAGTTAAGTCGTAAGTCGTATGCGACTTAAGGTCTGGGTTGAAACTTCTATAAATAGGGAGTGATTTGTAACTTTTTGGTGGTTGATTTTTGAATAAAATTTCTTGTTGATTGCTGTGTGCTTTCATCTTAAATTGGTAGTTGAGTGTGATCTCCTATCTCCACTTTCAGTTATTCGAGTGCGCTCGAATCAACGATTGTTGAAGCCGACTCGCGGAATCAAGTGCGCTTGATCAATGCTTGAAGAATTGAAGATCTTCTTTCACGGTATCGTGCGCGATCAACGTGACGAGGATAGCTAGAATTCGGTATCTTCGGATCAATGAATTTGGGCATTTCAGTATCTTCCAATCCACCGATTGCTACATTTTCATAGTTATATCGATTTTCTGTTAATCCGCTGCGTCAGTTTGGTATCAGAGCTAGACTTAGCCAATCATAGCTAAGCCGAGACTTGGAGCCGATTTTGAAGTTGAAGTTTAAGTTCATTGTGTTCATCTTGAAGTTGCAACAAGTTTGAAGATTTTGATCCATCTCATTTTGGATCTAAAGCTAGAAAGTTGTTTGAATTTGATTTGTTGAAGAGATATTTGAGCGAGCTAAGGTGATAAGTCGCAAGGCCTTATTCGAGCTAAGTGAGGCCGAGCCAAGTTGCAAGTGAGCCGAGCTTGTTTGTTTTGTGTTGAAGCTTGTGTTTGTCTTGTGTAGAAGTTTTGAAGTATTTGTTAAAGTTTTGTGAAGTTTTCAATCATGCCGCCAAGGAGAGCTAACCGTCATCAAAACATTGAAGCTTTGTATAGAAGAGAAGAAGCCGAGCTTATGGAACAACGTATTAATGAGAAATTTGATGAAGGCATTGGAAAGTTAGAGAAGTTGATGAATGATTTGAATCAAACTCAAAGGAGGAGTTCACCAAACTCGAACCATGGAGGAAACCGAGTTTCGCCATCGGTTACGGAAGCGAGGAGGGTATCACCGCAATCTTGTAGAGAGAGAAGAGAGACATCAATTTCATCAAGGAGAGATCACCATGAGTATAGACATGAAGAGAGAAGAAGTCCACGAGAATTTGAGAATAAGCCATATAGAGATGAAGAGAGACATAGTAGAAGAAGCATGCGTGATCAAAGGGATGTTGAAGGTCGAGATCGATATAGACGTACATTTGATTTTGATGAAGAAGGTGATAGAGCTAGCATTCATTATCAAGATCGAGACCAAGTTCGAAATTCTTATCGGGATGTAGAAAATGATCGTCGATGGGAGTCGGGTATGAAGATTGAAATTCCGGAGTTTAAGGGTGGAATGGTAGCTGAAGAATTCTTAGATTGGGTGTCAAATGTTGAAGAGATCTTTGATTTCAAGGAGGTTCCTGAGCATAGAAGAGTGAAGTTGGTTGCTACTAGGTTGAGGGGGAGAGCTTTAGCGTGGTGGCAGCAAACTAAACTTACCAGGGAGAGAATGGGAAAGTCAAAGATAGAATCTTGGGATAAGATGAAGAAGTTGATGAGAGCTACATTTTTACCTTACAATTATCAATCACTTATGTACCAGAGATTGCAGAATCTGAGGCAAGGGATGAAATCAGTCAATGATTACGCCGATGAATTTTACCAACTCATTACCAGGAATGATATTATAGAGACAGAAGAACAGTTGACTGTGAGATTTGTTGGAGGACTGAGAATGCAGATCCAGGATATGGTTAATATGTTTGATCCTAGATCAGTAGCAGAAGCACATCAGAAAGCGTTGGCTTGGGAGAAGCAAGGAAGGCGTGGAGGTGGTGTGTTTACTAATTCCAATAATCAAGTGAAGGGTGCCAGTGGAAGTTCTACTGTTCCTAAACCTGTTACAAAACCAGTTGTGAAGGAGGCTGAGAAGGCGAAGGTTAGCAGTGGTTTCAAATGTTACAATTGTCAGGAGTTGGGTCACAAAAGCAATGAATGTCCGAAGCCGAAGAAGAGAGCAATGGTTGCAGAAGTTGAGGAGGATGATGGTGAGGAGGCAGAATGTTCAAATGCACCTTATGTTGAGGAGGAAGAAGAATTGTCTGGGGATGAAGGTTGTAATCTAATGATGAGGAGATCTTGTCTTACACCAAGGCAAGAGGAGGATTCTAGTTGGTTGAGAAGCAATATTTTTCAGTCGACATGCACTATTCTGGGAAAAGTTTGCAAGTTCGTTATTGACGCTAGAAGTTGTGATAGTACAATCTCTACAGAGGCTGTGAGGAAGTTGAACTTGAAAACTGAGAAGCATCCTAAACCGTACAAGCTAGCATGGTTAAGGAAGGGTGGTGAAGTGAAAGTGTGTCGAAGGGCTTGTGTGAATTTTTCTACTGGGAAGAAGTACAAAGATGAAATTTGGTGTGACATTGTAGACATGGATGTGTGTCATCTGTTGTTGGGCAGATCATGGCAATTTGATAGAGCAGTGCAACATGATGGTCGTGCAAATAGCTATACTTTCATGTTCGAAGGTACTAAAATCACTTTAGTTTCCAAGAAACAACAACAGAGGGAAAGCAAGCTAGAGGAGATCGAAGAGCTGAAAACTTTATTATCTTTGAAGGAGTTTGTTAAGGAAGTTGAAGAGGAGCCCGAAGTGTTTTTGTTGATTGGACGAGAGTGCAGTGAAGGGGTTGAAATTCCTGAAGAAGCAAAGCCAATTCTGAAAGAATTCGAGGATGTATTTCCAGAAGAGTTGCCTAAGGAGTTACCGCTGCTGAGAGACATTCAACATCAAATTGATCTTGTTCCGGGAGCAGTTTTACCACATCGACCACATTACCGAATGAGTCCGAAGGAACATGAGGAGTTACGAAGGCAGGTAGAGGAGTTGTTAGAACAGGGACGTGTTCAGGAAAGCTTGAGTCCTTGTGCAGTACCAGCTTTGTTGGTGCCGAAGAAGGATGGAACATGGAGAATGTGCACAGATAGTAGAGCTTTGAACAAGATTACTATTCGTTACAGATTTCCTATGCCTAGACTGGATGATTTGCTAGACAGTTGAGTGGGGCCACTATATTTTCGAAGATTGATTTGAAGAGCGGATATCATCAGATTCGAATTAGACCGGGAGACGAATGGAAGACCGCATTCAAAACGAGGGAAGGATTATATGAATGGTTGGTTATGCCGTTTGGTCTATCGAATGCACCGAGTACATTCATGAGGGTGATGAATCAAATTTTCAGACCATACATTGGGAAGTTTGTTGTTGTTTACTTTGATGATATTCTGATTTATAGTGCGAGCACAGAGGAGCATGTAGAGCATTTGAGAAAGGTGTTAATTATTCTTCGTGAAGAACAATTTTATGCAGCTACGAAGAAATGTGTGTTCATGACTCGAAGTGTTTTATTCTTGGGATTTGTTGTATCCGAGAAGGGAATCCAGGTGGACCAAAGTAAAGTTGAAGCAGTTAGAAATTGGCCACAGCCGAGAACTATCACTGAAGTTAGAAGTTTTCATGGATTGGCATCATTCTACCGAAGGTTTATTCCACACTTCAGTAGCGTGATGGCACCAGTTACTGATTGCATGAAAGGAAAACATTTTTCTTGGTCGAAGGAAGCAGGGGTTGCTTTTGAACGAATCAAAGAAATTTTAACGACAGCACCAATTCTTGTATTACCAGATTTTCAGTTGTTGTTTGAGCTACATACTGATGCATCAAAGGTTGGGATTGGAGGAGTGTTAAGTCAGAGCGGAAGACCTATTGCATATTTCAGTGAGAAGTTATCAGGGGCAAAGCTGAGATATAGTACATACGATGTTGAGTTTTACGCTGTTGTGCAAGCTGTTAAACATTGGATGCATTATCTATTCCAGAAAGAATTTGTTCTTTACACGGATCACGAGGCGTTAAAGAATTTGCAAGGGCAGGTTAAGATTTCAGCGAGACATGCATCGTGGATTGCATATTTACAGCAGTTTACCTTTGTTGTTAAGCACAAATCTGGGGTGACGAATCGTGTGGCTGATGCTTTGAGTAAGAGGAATCACTTGTTGACAACATTGAAGGTTGAAGTGACGGGATTCGAATTATTACCAGAATTGTTTGAGGAGGATCCTTACTTTGCAAAGTTTGTTGAGAAAGTTAAGGATGGAGATACTGATGAATTTATGTTGGTTGATGGATTCTTGTTTAAAGGAAATCGGTTATGTATTCCTGAGAGCAGTCTGAGAATGAAGATTAACAAGGAGTTGCACGAAGAAGGCCATGCGGGTAGAGATCGTACTTTACAGTTAATTTCTCAATCTTATTTTTGGCCATCGATGAGGAAAGAGTAGAGAGGTTTGTGGAGAGATGTCATATTTGTCAGGTTTCGAAGGGAACAGCGACAAATGCAGGATTATATATGCCATTACTTGTACCGACTAAACCGTGGGTTGATATCAGCATGGATTTCGTTTTGGGTTTGCCTAGAACTCAAAGGGGAAATGATTCTATATTTGTTGTGGTGGACAGATTTTCGAAAATGGCACATTTTATTGCTTGTAAGAAGACGGCGGATGCTGTTCGTGTTGCTCAGTTATATTTCAAAGAGATCTATAGACTTCATGGGTTACCAGAATCTATTGTTTCAGACAGGGATACCAGATTTTTGAGTCATTTTTGGCTAAGTTTGTGGAAGATGGTTGGAAAAAAGCTGAAGTTTAGTAGCGCTTATCATCCGCAAACAGATGGACAGACAGAAGTCGTTAACAGATCATTGGGAAATTTGTTACGATGTCTTGTGAAGGACAATCTGAAGAGTTGGGACATGAAGTTATGCCAAGCAGAGTTTGCTCATAATCATGCGGTGAATCGTAGTACGGGGTTCAGTCCATTTCAGATTGTATATTCAAATTTACCCAGGGGACCGTTGGATTTGGCAGTAGTACCACAACCAAAGGGGACAGTTAAACGAGCTGCTGATTTTGTTGAAGGGTTGACTGAATGTCATAAAATCGTTCAGGAACGATTGGTGAAAGCAAATGAGAAGTATAAGCGAGCTGCAGATTTGAAGCGACGAAATGTTGAATTTAACGAAGGTGATTTGGTGTATGCTGTATTAACGAAGGATCGTTTTCTAGTGGGCGCTTATAACAAGTTGAAAGCCAGAAAAATTGGTCCTGTCGAAGTTGTGAAACGAATTAATGAAAATGCTTATAAGTTGAAGCTGCCGGAGGATGTGTACACTTCTGACGTGTTCAATGTTAAGCATCTTGTACCATATTATGGAGACGAACAATCTGATGCGGAAGAATTTACAAATTCGAGGACGAATTTTTCTCAACCAGGGGAGGATGATGCAGCACGATCTACAGAAGTTCAGAGGTTAGGTCATTCACAAGATAAGGAAGTTTCGGTTCTAACTCTTAAGTCGTGCACGAGTCAACCTAAAGAAGCTTCATTTTTAACTCTTAAGTCGTGCACGAGTCAGCCTAAGGAGTCACATGGGAAAGAGCTATGACCTAACCAAGAAGATGAAAAGGAGTTACGACTTAAGGGCTTAAGTCGTTCGAGTTTGATGAGTCGTACACGACCCAACGACTCAGCTATAAGTCGTCCACGACCTATCATGAAGCAGAGGAAAGTTCCAGTTACTAAAAGCCTTGAGTCGGAAGAAGGTCACGACCTAGTTAAGTCGTTGAGGAGATATGCCGCAGGGAGCTCGTGTTGCTTGAGTCGTATGAGTCTTAGGTCGTAAGCCATGTCATGCTAAGTCATGAGTCGTTATCTGTTTTGAGTCTTGAGCCGTGATTGTTAAGTCGGTATGACGTTGGGTCGACCGAAGGCTGTTGTGATATAATGAGTTGAGTCGTGTACATATGCATGTGTTGTAATAGAGGAGTGTAGTACTTGTTAGGTCGGCAATGACCTAGATGAGTCGTAAGTCGGTCTGGTGAGTATGTTGTGATGTAGATACTATGAGTCATTGTATATATGCTATTGTGATAAGTCGGTGCCGACTTAGTTAAGTCGTAAGTCGTATGCGACTTAAGGTCTGGGTTGAAACTTCTATAAATAGGGAGTGAGTTGTAACTTTTTGGTGGTTGATTTTTGAATAAAATTTCTTATTGATTGCTGTGTGCTTTCATCTTAAATTGGTAGTTGAGTGTGATCTCCTATCTCCACTTTCGGTTATTCGAGTGCGCTCGAATCAACGATTGTTGAAGCCGATTCGCGGAATCAAGTGCGCTTGATCAATGCTTGAAGAATTGAAGATCTTCTTTCACGGTATCGTGCGCGATCAACGTGACGAGGATAGCTAGAATTCGGTATCTTCGGATCAACGAATTTAGGCATTTCAGTATCTTCCAATCCACCGATTGCTACATTTTCATAGTTATATCGATTTTCTGTTAATCCGCTGCGTCAATGAGTTAATGATATTAGATGATATTGAATGTCATTGGTTGATATGTGATGATATGAATGTGATATATATGCTGCTTTGTGATATGTATGGATGAATGTGATAATAGTGGATTATCTATCTGTGTAATGTGAATCATCCATTTATGTTAAGTGATATTCTGAATATCTACTATTTAAAATCCTTAAGTACAACTTGGACATTAAAATGGCGTTTGGATTCGGTGAGACCGGGATCGGGTTTCCATATTTGGATATCTGAAAACTACATCGATCCAAATTAAACGTTAGGTCGTGAATCCAAGTGGGGTGCAAGTGAAGACTCAAGGTGTAAGAACTATTCATCAGTATAACTCTGGGGGTGATTCCGTGATGAGTTTGACGGAGATAGTACTTACAGGTTCGAGATGGTGATTCAGAGTACAAGGGATGTGGTTGTTGACTCTAAGGGTGATTCCAAAATGAGTGCAACGAGATATTATATTAATGTCCAAATTAATATAATAGTAGAACGAAGATTTCTTCTACTAGTCACATGACTTTGTAGGTATCCACGTCAATGAATGGTTATCAACTTGCAAGAGACAAGCACACGTGGTCTTTTTAGCCATTGGGAATATATCACCTTCCTATTAAAACATATGCCAGAGACAAAGGAAATGCATAAGATATGCACATAGTTGATTCCGAGAAAGGTGCCAATTAGCTTAGACTTCTACAGAAATTCAACTAAAGCACTGAATAGACATCGTCCCAAGTAGTTTTAATATATTTCATACAAATATGTAATTTATGCAATTTGTAGGCCTATTATTGCTAGGCAATTTTTAGTTGATTGTACTTTGTAATTTATGTAATATAATAAATGAACCCATTTTCAATATATATACATATATATATATATATATAATTATAAAATAGTAATGTTTATAAATACAAATATGAACAATTTTAAAATTATAATTTCAAATTTCATATTACAGATTTAGATTTGGATTTTGAAATATCTTTCAATTTCAAACTTAAACAATAAATAATAATTTTTAATAATATATATATGTGTGTGTGTGTGTGTGTACTTGCAAAAAAAATTTCCGAATATATATACATATTTATTTAAATTTATGTTTATAAATTAAGTATAAAATAACTTTATCTGTTTAAAATATAAATGTATAAAATTACATATACATACATACATATGTGTGTATATCTATATGTATGTATATGTATTTACATATATGTATATCTATATATATGTATACATATATCTATATAGGGTGTGTTGCATATATATATATATGTATATATATATATATATTTGGCCATAAAATGTGTTAACAAAATCAGATTTTTTTTCCATATTTAAAACCTTACAATTTTGATTCTATTTTTTTAATTAATTAAAAATATTGCATACGGAAATGAAAAAGAAAATTTGAAAATTAATCCCATGAAATATAATTTTGTTTATATTGGTATTATATGTATATATGTGTATGTATGCATTTTATAATAAATATAACTTTATATCACATTGAACTATATATATATATATATATATATATATATATATATATGGGCAAACGTGTCCGTTTTGACATAAATCTCAACACTTATATATGGGTATGTTAAACCACGTATATTGTACATGTTGCACGTGCACGTACACCGGTGTTGTAAAAATCCTTTTAGGCTCCCGCTTAGGTGCTAGGCTAACCTTACCGCCTATATATTTTCATAGTCTGATTAAATCATACCTACTGCATTTTTTAAGCATATAAGAAAGTTTTTAGGCATGATATATGCACCAATTTAGGCTTGATGCCTCTTATAAGCATCAAAATGTATGTTTCAAGCGTTTATGTCTTCATAGTTTCTTCCAAACCCATCCAAATCCATGATATCCCATTATGGAACAGCAAATACTAAACAAAGTACTAAAATTTCATCCAAAATACACGAGTTTATCAAAAATGCCTAGTTTCGATTAATCCTCGATTAATACCCTTGTAAAAGATTAAGCCGCAGTACATGCTCGCCGCCTAGCATCCGCCTAGCAATTTTTACAACCTTAATGTGCACACATATGTGTATATGATATGCATGTTCATGTTATATAAGATAAACATAATATCAAAATAAAACTTTATTCGTATATAAAATAAATAATGATTTAAAAAAATATTAATTTAGATCAAATCAAAATTAATTTAGACTTCATAGGTCTAGTACGATCCAAATGGTAATTTTTTTTGAAATTTATCAATTTAACCCATTACGTGCTGGCTAGATCTAATAGTTTTAACTTCAAATATTAATGCAATTTAAATAATATTTGTGCGATGTAATTAAAATTTCAATTTTTTTACGGATTTAAAACTACATGTTTCGATTACATCATATTTACATTGTTTCAACTATGTCATAAATACGATTTTAACTGCATGGTATTGATGTACATAGAATAAAAATACGATTAACTGCACGGTGTTGATGTACTTAGAGTTGCACCTGCGCGATGCAATTATGTCAAATAGTGTGTTTACCTATTATAGTTTTATGTTGATTTTGTTAATTTGCATAACAAACTTCCATTTTCGACCCTTTGATTTAACACAACTCACAATATGTAAACCTCGAAAGCCAAAAGGGACAAGTCGTTTGTGATTGATAACAAGAGAGAAAAAAGAAATAAAATATATTCTATATACTCTTTCTGAACTTACAACGGGAGTGACAACATATAATATAGTCAAATACGACTATATTTAAAATTCAGCTATATACATAAGTAATATACATAATAAATCCAATCCGGACACACACACACACACACACACATATATATACACACACATACATACACACACACAAAAACTGATACCATTGTCAGAGGATTATTAAAAACCATGTTTATACACATAAGCAATGCCATCGTCATCCACACCTTCGAACGTTACTTAATATAGCATATTGAATTCCATCAACCTAATAATGAAATAAAAAGATATATATATATATATATATATATGTATGTATGTATGTATGTATGTATGTATAGAGGGTCAGATTATAGTCTAGCGAGTGCTACTTTACTACATATTCTAATCATTCCTAAATAATACTAAGATAACTATGGTAAATTATCACACCTTAGTCATGTTTCACCTGTAAACAACAAGTTAGTCAAACAATACAACGAATATGGCTAACTCGTGAAACAAAGTCTTTATTCAATACAGTTACAATAGTCAAAGATATGGTGTAACCCACATATAAAGCCAAGCCTACCCTATTGCATTAACACATGATTGAATCACTAAATGGATGCATTTCCATATACAATTTACAAATCCACTTTCGTATAAAAATAAGCACCTATATAAACCCTCGTTTCACTAAGCGATCATGTTGCCAAGATAACCAATAGAGGATAAAAGTCAAATAATAACTAGCAATAGCAATCAACTATCCATACACTCAACAAACAAAATGTGGACAGAAAATTTTCAGGCTGTGCATTGATTTTGCAGTGCAGTTTTCAGGCATCAAATGAATATATTTTGCAACGCAATTTGACATGCATATACTACAACACATAGGCTATCAAATGAAGAAAATCCGGTAGCATTTCCTTGCTGGAATTAGGAGAAAATGATGTACAGAGTGACATACCAACTCAGATTTTACAAAACAAAACATGAACATAAAATCATTTTATTGAAGCTTTTTTAAGAATAAATCTCATCCGATTTATCTATTGCGTAACATCCTATCCGTGTTTTGTTTTGAAGGTGGAACGTCTTCGAAATAGGGATGTATTGCTCGTAGAAATTCAATGGTCCGCAAATCCCAGTAATTCCACTAGGAAAACCATAAAATTTATCGAGCAATCTTATCTTGGTCTTCTTTCATCTTGAGTTGAAAGTGAGGAGTTTTGATCTCGTGCTTGTCTATCCTTCTTTTAATTGATGAAATAATTGTGTTAAATACAAACTATTCTCTAGAAATTGCGAGGACACAATTTTTTTTTGAGAGAGAGAGAGTTTGTAACAACCCCGGTTTTAAAGATTTCCTATTAATATTAGTATATATATATATATGTATGTATGTATGTATGTATGTATGTTAAAGTAATTTTTGATTCAACATTAAAATATTCTAAAAAGACATACAATTAAAATAAAATTCCAAATATGCCCATAATCAAAATATAAATTATCCTAATGTCCAAGGTTCAAGTCATATTCCTTTCATATACAAATGATATGTAATTCAAGTACATATACTAAATTCATTGCCCAATGGTCAATGTGTAAAATGTACAAGTCTTCTACTTCGTTATAGTTCAAAGTGTCAAGTATAAAGTTTATATGCAGTTTCATATTTCAATAGGTCCATATGTTCAAATGTTTGATTCATCTTCTTCTTCGTCAGCCATTAGAGAAGTTCTCAAGCTTTTTAGAGAGCTTATAAATGTAAGTCCCAATAAATTATTTATGCTAAGAAAGAGAGAGAAGAGAGGAGTCCGTTCTCATGCCGGTTGGTCTACATTTATAGTAGTTGAGAGTGGCATGACTTGTTCATATTAGTTGATTGTATTTGACGTAGATTGATGATGTAGCAAGATAGATGGTCTTGATGGTGCCACGTTCCATGATCTTTGGACTTGAATAGTTTGCGTGGATTACTAACTTAGCCATGGCATTGGTAAGGGTGGAATGGTTACATTGGAATGCTTTGGAACTTCTATTCCTAGTTGTCATAAACCTCTTCCCATGTTAATGCACTAACTCTTTACATAGTTGAATTGTCTCTATCCTTTTGTGTTGAATCCCTTCATCTTTTTTCTTTGTATATTCTTGAATTAATTTGCTTGATGAGAAATTATTAATATTTTAGTAAATATATCTTCATCCCCATCATCTCTATTTCTTTAGTAGCATCTTCCTATAGCTTCAATGGCTTCCTCATTATCGATAACTCTTTATATTATTGATACTTTTTAATCTTGTTATTAGCTATCAACTTGTGATAGCCTATATGTTATCTACTTGCGGCGGCCCATTGCTATCGACTTGCGATAACTCATTACTATCGACTTGCGACGGCTTTGGCATTATCAACTTGTGATAGACCAATTACTTCAACTTGCTAGGGCTCATTGCTACAAACTTGCAGTGGCTTTGATGCTATCAACTTACAATAGCCTATTTGCTTCAACTTGGATAGCTCGTTGCTATTAACTTGTGATGGCTAAAATGTTATCAACTTGCGATAACTTTATCATCATCAACATGTGATGGCTTGTTTATCTTCAAAAAGTGTAAAGACCCGATATTTTCAACCATTCGCATCTGCACATGTCGGACTTGAATTTCTCAAAATAACGCATTGTAAATAAAATTTGGCAAATCTCAGAATATACGGTAAATAAATAGTCACAGATCACAGACACAGAGTAAATAATAATGCAGCGGAAATAAAAGAGATAGTAGTTCATGACGCTACTATATATATAAGATACATCAGAGTTAAACAAGATACAACAGAAGAGTAACAAGATACATCAGGTACAAATCAAAATACATCATTGAATTCTCTGGATACTGAAAGCAAAATAGATGGCTGGATCTTCAAGCAAAGCTCCAACTCCGAAGGTGAGTCTTGAATGCTGAATCACTCAGTCTGACTCGAGCGTAAAGCAAAAAACAAAACACTTTAGTCAGGACATAAATACTTATGAACTGTAAATCAACTCAAGTGAACAGTAACAAAAATGCATCAATAACCTAAAGGATGCTTAGGATCGCCCATCCTTTAAGGATCTGTTAACCTATTTACTATGTAGTAATATTGTCTATTATAATAATGTCTATAGTAAAATAAACTTACTTTAAAATAGTGTTAAGGAGCGACCCAACATTCCCCTTAACACGTAATAGTCCCAGTAGTCCATCCAGTATCAGCATATCTCCAGATCGGGAGACTACCCTAAATACTCCATGGGCTATGGGAGAAAAACAAACTCGTAGTAAGGCTCGCTATGGTAGGTGACACGGCACACAAGGCAATGCCAGGGTAGATATACCAATTACACACACGAGCTGGTGGTAGTGTAGCAGCCACATACGCCCACCTCGGAACACACTCCTAATCAAAATCGAAGGATGGCCATCAAATCAACCACAAGTAAGAGTATACTATCGAAGAAGTGCGTCCGACCAGAGGAGCTACCCCTTTTGGTCCGAGGTCGCTCCTGTTTTAGCCACCTTAAGCCAACTCACGGGAGTCGGGTCCACGTAATATACCTCAAGAACGTTGCCACCATCCTACTTTATTCTGGAATCTCCACCGCATACACGGTTGCTAAAGTGGTTTTTGGAGTTGGCAGAGAGTATGACAACTTCCGATCCTGGTCTCTTTAACAACCAAAAGTTATTATAACGCCGTGGTTATTTCAAAATAGTTCATACTTCAAAACCAAAATCATTTTATTTCAAAACTATATTCTTTTCAAAATAGTTTATAATTCGAAACCCTAAACCACTTTTATTCCAAAACTATATTCAAATCAATACGATATCATTTCCATTTCAAACATATATTCACCTTTCAAAATTCATAATACTTTCAAAGTTATAACTCTTTCGAAACCAAAATACTTGAAATCATTACTCTTTGGAAATCATAACATTTCAAAATCATACATTTGAAATCATGAAACATTCCTTTAATTCTTTACATTTTACAAATTTATTCAATTAAACCCAAATTTTCAAATTTCCAATTTAATTCAGTTCAAACCATCAGTTTCAATTCAATTTAGTTTTCCAACAAACCATTTCAAATCTTACAAATTTCAAGTATAGTTTTGATCCACAAAATAAACTATTTAATTTTTAGTATATTTCAAAGCTTTAATATCCCACATTTCAAAAACTAATTTTTATAATTTCATATATCTCAAATTTAACTTCATTATTACTTAGTTTTGAAATATTCATTTCATAAATCCAATATTATTCATACAAATATAACTTCAAATAGTCATTTATCAAATAGATCAAAATCCAATATCATTCCAAATTCACGTTTTTTATCAAAATAAAGATTATGTCATTAAAAACAATTTCAAAATCATTAAAATATCATATACTTTCAAAATCTCATTTATCAAATCATTAATTGAATTCAAATTCAAATATTCAACTTTAATATCATTTAAAAATCAAATATGTCATTCAAATATCATTACAAAACACTTTTCAAAATTTCATTCAGAAATTCATTTATCCCATTACATTTCATTCCATTTAACACATAACAAAGTAAACATTACTTAAATTCAAATTCAATTTAATTTCCTTAAAAAATTAAAATTAAAATATTAAAATATTTTCAAAACTCCTAAAATTTCACAAATAATCAATTCCTAAAAGTTAAATCATTAACACTTCAAAATTTAACTCAAATAGTGTTAAAATCTATAATATTTCAAACATTGTCAAAATATAGCATTTATATTAAATATCAGAAACAATGGCATTTATAAAATGCTGTAATAGGTATTTAGTTATTTCAAACATAGTTAAGTTCAAAAACAACAGCATACCAGTAAAGAGATTAGGATGACAAGCCCTTATCTTTTTCTTAGGCTCCAATGTGCTCTCCATCGGGTTGTTCGTCCACTATACTCTCACAAATTTCACTACCTTATTTCTAAGCCTCTTCACTTCAAGTTCAATGATAAAGGTTGGACTATCGGATGAACTAGTCTCATGTTCCAATTCGACATCTTCCAACTGTCTTGGCTCAACAATAATGGCCGAGTCATGTACACATTTCACAAATGTGATACATGGAACACATTGTGGACATATGTCATCTTCTCCATGAGTTCCACTTTGTAGGCAAGACTTCTACTTTGCTTTAATATTAGGAAGGGTCCAACAAATCATGGCGCTATATTTCCCGAATTCCCAAATCTCATCACTCTCTTTAGAAGTGAATCCTTAATAAATACCAGAGCTTTAATTGCAAACTCTAACTTAGTCCTCTTCTTATCAGCATATGACTTATGCTGATCCTATGCAACCTTCATTCCCTTCCTTAATAGCTCCACCTTCTCTGAAATATCTCCTATCATCTTTGGTCCAAGTATCACTTTGTTTTTTAATTCTCACCAACATGAGGGTGACTTACATGTCCACTCATACAATGCCTCTTACGGTGTCATTCCTTTACTAGCATTGTAACTGTTATTATATGAATATTAAACCAATGGTAGAAGGTCCTCCTAAGCTCCCCAAAAATCAAATATACATGCTCCGAGTAGATTCTCTAATATTTTATTTACACTTTCCCTTTGTCCATCTGTCTAAGGGTGATATTTATTTACCCTTTCCTTTTTTCCATTTGTCTAATGGTGATATTTCAGGCTCAGGTTCAATTCCATTCCCAAAGCATCCTATAAATTTCTCTAAAACTCACTCATGAAGAGTGGTTTTGTAACACCCTGTAATTTTAATGATCAAACATTTATATGACTAATTTAAATATTTGATCATTAGATGATGGAACGCCTCTTATACTTGGCTTTTAAAAACGAACAAATTAGGATTTGATACACCCGAGGTTGAGTTTTCTTTTTAAAAGCGAGTAAAATGAGTATAATCTAGACCATGTTTGTAGTTGGTGAATTTCGAGGATGAATAGTGTTGGACGGAGAGGATTGGGCTAAGCCTATTAGCTTGACTCTAACTAAGATTATATTTAGCTAAGCTCTTCATTGATTTCTCATTTTCATGTTCATTTCTTTTTCCATCTCTTAATCACTTCCTTAATCTCACCTTAAACCTAAGCCCTAAATCCACTAATTCTTGCCTAAGTAAAATTCCTAAGCTCAAACAAAAAATACTACAATTCCTCTCTATCAATTACTCACAAAACTCATCATGAATTAGCTTGAATCGAAGTTTGGATGTTCATCTAAGATTTCAAGAGAGCTTAGGAGTGGATTTTTTTGATCAGAGATTGGTTTAAGGATAAGCAAGGTTTGTAGGATGATTCTTAGAATTAATTTATGTGTTAATCTTCATATTTTTGTTTTCCAACAATTATAGAATCATATGAATTGATTTGGAGATTGTTTAAGTTGATCTAGGCTTATGTTAGTGTTATAAACATGATTATATTAACTCATTAATTGTTTAAGCCCATAATGACTATTTTGAAAGTAGTTAGTAACCTAAGAATTTGATTTTAGGCTAATTGAATGATTACATGCGATGTAGTGATAGATTAGAGACTAATTACACAAGATAATTAAGAGCATAATATTAGTCAGCTATAATTAAACTAATTTAAATGATTTTGAAAATAGTTAATAAGCTGATTTTGAAAGTTTTGAAATATACACTTATTATTAAATTGATTAGAGGGTTAATGATGTTGAATTAGTACTTATAAATATTGTTTAAGTAGAAGAATGATTTTTACAAGTAAAGAAGGTATTTTATAAAATGACATGAGATTTTATAAACTAGCAAATGAAGCTCAATTAGTATTTATATGGTTATACGATTTTATAAATGAAGTATAGATTTTATAAAATAGAAATGAGATTTATAAAATGGTTATATGAAGTATACTTAATTTTAACAAGGCAATTAAATATTTAAAGGCTTAAAATTGATTTATAAGCTATTAATATATTTTACGAAATAGATGTAAGATTTTATAAAATAGTGTGAAACCATATTAGACTTTTATTGAAAAGGTTCTGGAAATATAAAAGTCAAATTTGATTAAGTAATGAATGAGTCGCTTATTGAAATATACATGTACATATATGAGTATGGGCAAGTATATGTATATGTGAATTTGAAGATATCCAACAATAAAAATGATGTATGTATTGTAGTTAGAATTGTTGGGTGATTTTTTGTTAAAATAGACACGAAATTGTTTGATTATATAGAAATATTATTGGATACAAGTTCGTTGTAGGCATTTTACATAGCTATAGTGACTATCGTGTGCGCTAAGTTACGTGTGAGTACTTCAGGTCGAGTAATTGCTCCGATGAAGTCCAAAGTGTGACTTGTGAAGTTAGTGTGTGTTGTGTGAACATGAATGCATAAGCATGCATGAACGAATGTATTGACATACATCTAAGATATGCACAAGGCAAGGAGGCCAGGTATCTTGTTTTCGCTTGTTAGAGGAAGCCAGGTTGCTATAATCGCCCATTGAACTCTACTCATGCAGAGAGTTGATTTTGGTATCAAAACTGTTTTTCAAATACTTATGCAATCAACCTCCAAAAAATCAACAAATGAACCATGGTAGTGGTTTGATCGAATAGATCAGGCTCTAGAAGAAAGGCAAATCATCCGGTGAAGCGTCGGAAGAAATGACATGCAAATCGATGTCAGTTCAAGAGATTTCTCCCTGAGCCAGGTTCATTGCCTAGGCCTGGCAATTTCAATCGACTGAATGGGAAATCCAGTTGACTGAATGAGTATAGGGAAATCCCCAAAATGGAAAACTGGGGATAAATCTTAGTCGTTTGACTTCAGTCAACTGAAATAATATATCAATCGACCGAATCCAAGGCAGTAATATAACTTCAGGGAGATTTTTGCTCGTTTGGGCGTGGTTCTTTGTAGTATCTTAGCATGACTTTACAAAGGCGGAATGCTAGAAGAAGCTCGAGATTCGGATACAAAGGTCAAGTGATTCCTTTGGAATCAATAATGATTGGGCATAGGGTCAATACGACGATTGGTCACACGATCATGTCCGATGAGTGTGTACGATCGAATGGAGTAGAGTCGTACCTTCAAGGGTTGAACCTAAGGTACATATAGTTAGATAAATTATATCGGTCTTATATTAGTGGCTGTACACAGTATTGATCTTATGTTAGTGATCGTACATAGTATTGATTTTATATTATTGATTGTACATTGTATTATTTTTATATTAGTGGCCATGATTATTATTGGCCTTATAGTATATACCTTCCGTAGTTACAAACAACGACGAGACCCCAGTCTTCATTTGTGATAGACATATTTAACTACATGATGTTATATTTGATATATATATATATATATATATATGCATGGCTTTATTATTTCTTTGTTGTCCCGATGGCATATTATACGAGATTCGCCCATCATTCTCTTTTTAGAGATGTTATGAAAATTCTTTAATAAATCTCTGATGGTCGAGGGGGAGATGACGAAAATCATTTACGAGTGGATCAGATACCACTTATGCTCACTGAGGGATACGATGGGATCCACATAGGTTTCAAGTAAATAGAGTAAATCATAGATCACTTATTCTCATTGAGGGCTACAATAAGATCTACATAAGTTTGACCACTTTGGATGCGATTCAAGGTCTATGGTACACCGAGGTACCGACTCTTATTATTTTGGACCCTCAACGGGAATCATTGAATTGCGATCGGCGACTAATGTGAATTCAAGTTTTAGGTATATAGAAGGGGTCATATATCTTTATGCCCACAGAGAGCTGCACGAGTTCAAACACTCTAAATGCGACTCGAGGTCTATGGTACATTGAGGTACCGACTCTATTTACCTTGGGTGAGTCTACCATAGACTCCATTCGTCATCAATGATGAGTATCAATTTATATTTTTTATTTACTACTTATAGTTATATTGTGTATTATATTAGTTGTTTGATGATATTATTATGTATTTTAGGATATGTTATTTTGATATTTGTATCGTCTCTGCATTTGTATATTATATTACCTTGTAAATAGATACCATTACGTATTAGTCATATTATATAAGTTTTGTTGACGTGTTGATTGCAGCAGGAAAGCATGTTATGATATGATTACCTTTCATTTAGATAGATTTACTTTACTTATGTATGGATGTTTGCGCCAAAATTAGTCATAAACCCCAAATGTCGTGAAAGCACCAATATGTGATTATAGATCAACAATAACCGGACACAAATCTCAAATTCAAGCAAAATAGAGAACAACAATTCAGAAGTAACAAACAGTGACACGAGATTTATAGTGGTTCGGCTATCTCTGGTCTACGTCCACTTTAAATGATAATCTTTTTATTGATGTTCTTCGCTGATTACAGTTGATTACGGTGGATTACAATGAAGAAATTCAAGTACAACCGCACTGATGAAGTGCAAAGTTGAATCCGGCAGAGTCTGGATGTCGAATAGCTAAAAATCCCTTTTCTGTAGGCTATGAGGCTCTATTTATTGGTGTAGGAGGCTAATATCTTGCTCAAACTTCGGAAGACTCCTTCTGGCACATGAGTGGACTCACGCGATCGATCCCATGAAGTTTCGGCTCAATCCGTGATCGATACGAACCAATTTTGTATCTATCAAGATTTTGTCCAATGGAGTTGAAACTTGGCACAAACCTTCCTTGGCTTGTACGTAAGCTCCAGTGAAAATTTCATGGCATTTGGACTTATGGATTGTGAGATATCATCGATACGAATTAGGTTTTTTGATATGGAACGATTTTGTATCGATGCCTTCGCATCCCTCTTCTTCGCATCGATCTAAGGCACGTGCCTACCTACTGATGTGGCGCTATTTCCAAGGCTCGATCCTAACTTCGTACCAAGTTGAACGCTTCTTCTCTAGAATCGTGGACGTTCTTCGCTTGCATCCACACTCTGCGCTCATTCGAGTCCATAATTTAGCAACATTGCATAACTGCTCGCATCGTTACAATTCCTGCTCTTTTTCGTATCGATTCCAGGAATATGTTTTGTTTCGATCTGTTTGATCGATGCAGAATAATGATAGAGAATGCATTATTGATCGATATGAAAAGTGCATGAAGGGCCAACAGATGGATACGAAACTCAACCTTAGGATGGATACGAATGAAGCCTTACCTAGTGGATACGAACCAGAACAGTCCCTGATGGATGCAAACGTACCAATTTCTCCATGACCGATATGCACGAGGAGAATGATGGATACGAAGTAGCAGTGACACAAAGTATGTTGATGGATACGAACAACGTGGATTCGAAGCATGCCTCTATGCTCCATCCTGATCGATACGAACGCACTGTTCGTATCCACGTGGATCGATGCGAACAACATCAGTTCGAAGTGCTGCCTACCGATCGATACGAAATGTATCGATACGAACCACTGTTTATGTACTTTGACCCATCCATATCTCGAGCATACAAACTCCGACTGACCTAAAATTTGAAACGTAGCCTCTCCTAGCCTTGATCATCATCCCCAATCGATCATGTCTTAATTGGAGTTCGACCAAATTTATACGACATCGATCACAATCTTGTTTTCAGTCGATTTCTAATCCTGACGTCCATCCTTCTCCAACTAACTTGTTGATATTGCAGCCTTGACCAAAGGGTAGGATAACATTTGCCCCTCAAAACATGCCTTGTGATAAGAAGGTGTGTTTTGAATAGTTCCTAATTCGATATCCGAAGTTCGTATTCCGTTTATAGCCATATCATCAGAGTGCATTGTTCTTAACTACTCCGAGTCGATGCCCAATTCCAAATCCAATAACCAAATCCTTGACCAATTCCATATCCATCCGAACTCAATAACCGAGTCCTAATCCATCCTTATCCAATAACCTAATCCAAGACCTCTCCGGGTCGATATCCAAATCCGTAACCTCTCCGGTTTCTTGCCAAGCGCAATCCACACTTGACGACCATGGTCCAGTGTCCCTGGACGTTGTATAATGTCATGGCTTAAGTCCTAAGCCGAATCCTAGTCACTCTAGACGCTTTTCGAGCATAGTCCATACCCGACGACCTGAGATAGTAATGGACAATATAGGGCCTAAGTCGTAGGCCGAATCCTGGTCGCTCCGGACCCTTGTTGAGCATAGTCCATACTCAACGACCTGAATAAGCCGATTCGCCATGTTCGGGCAAAGCGACTTACCCTTGCTAGGTATACCCGATGATCGTTTACCAAAAACCAGACAAAAATCCAATCAAAATCCAATCCAAGTCAAATCGAGAAATCAGAAATCCACAACCGAAATCAAAACCAACATTCAAACACGAGAACAATCATCCAAATAGAAGTCCAAACCAGAAAACAAACAAAATCAGGAGTTCAAACCAAACTCCAAAACCAAGCCAGAAAACGAGTATCCAATCCAAAAACAAAAAATAAAAAACAGATTTCGCAAACCATAGCATCGCAGTTTATCATCGTTCAGAGCATGCCTAGGGGCCATCTCCATCCCCATACATGAGTAAATGACTTGGTCATTTTCCTGTGGTTTGCTACTTATTTTATAATAACTCA
Source organism: Allium cepa (assembly GCA_030765085.1). NCBI lineage: Eukaryota > Viridiplantae > Streptophyta > Magnoliopsida > Asparagales > Amaryllidaceae > Allium > Allium cepa. Next base: position 55,617,194 of record CM060943.1, on the reverse strand, counting down.
GTCAATTGATAACCAATCGCCCATCATCCCGGGGCCTCGCATCAACATTGTTTGAGGTAGACGGTGGTCGCTCTTGCTCCACCGCTGCATTCCGAGCTCCGACATATCGTATCAACTGTCCATTCCTTACATGCACCTCAATTATGTCCTTTAAGTGCCTAAAACTGTTGGTATTGTGCTCGCCCAAATCGTGGAAGAGACAGTGCCTTCCTGACGCCCTTTCACGTTTGGAAGGTTCGCTCCTAGCCGGCCTTCGGTAGGGAAGGCGATTCCGGGTCTCTATGAATATCTGCTCCAATGTTTCGTTCAATCCTGTGTATGTGGAGAATTTTGGCTCTCTTCATCGTTTCCTAGCTTTTTCCGCATCATCATCCAGCTTCTTTTTCCTCTTATCCTTATCCTTGTCCGAGCTTCCGCCAGATGGCCCTCCATCCTCGGCTGCATTCACCTCCCTTAACTTCAAATATGTACATGCATCTTCCTGTCGGAGGAATCTCTCAGCTTCATGAAAGAATTCGCCAAGATCCAGTGGTGGGTCCCACATCAGAGATACTTTGAAATCTGAATCCTCTTTGACTCCTGAAACTGCTTCCATTAAAACCATCGATGGATCTAGCCGATCCACCGAAGCAACCGTCGCATTGAACCAAGTTAAGAAAGCTCTGAGTGATTCATCCGTCCTTTGCTTCATCGACGTTAGCATCATCACATTCTTCGGTCTTTTAATATGAACCCGAAACTACTTTAGAAACCTATCCACCTATTCTGTCTATGTCCTGATAGATCCTTCCTCCAGCTGCCTGAACCACATAGTAGCTTTATCTGTCAAGTATAGAGGGAAACATCAGGCCATCACTTCCTCCGATTCCCCCAGCACTTCCATATGTCTTGTGTATCTCATCAAGTGATCAGTTGGATCAGCCTTACCATTATATACTTCCATGTTAGGTAGCTTGAACTCTTGTGGATTCCGAGCTATCCTGATGTCACGAGTAAACGGACTACTGTTTACTCCTTCCAGATCTCTGTTGGTCCATCCTCCGTACATGGTTCGCCAGATAATCTCAGCCAATCTAGCGTTGTCCGCCAAGGGTTGCCCCCGAGTCCCCGAGGGAATTCTGGTACAAACTCTTTGTCTCACGCTCTGTCATTCCGGCCATCATCATGTTGCATGGTGTTGACTGGAATCCCTCTATGAACCGGTTCATCGTTGTTGGGGGTTGTGCCCACGAGCCTGGGTCCATTCGGATTAGCAGGTGTATAATGATTAGGGGTTGCGCCTTGTTGAGCTATTCCATTTGATTGCCTGTTCGGTCCTTCTACTCCAGCTTCGTGGATCCGAACTCTTGAAGCTCCGGCTGTCCCTGTTTGTCCAACCTGTCTGAGGAGATTCTACATCTTCTCCTCTTGCCCTTTCAGAAATTCTTCGTGCATCGCTCCCATCATCATTTCCATTTCATCTCGGGTGATGAAAGCTGAAGTTTGGTTGGCTCCTGATGAAGCTTTTTGGCTTCCTTCATGTTGACTTCTCTCTGTTCTCTGTCTTCTACTCGATTGCCTTGTTATAGCTCTCTAGATCTGAATCCTTAAACCTTCAAATCTAAATTCCAAATCTAGTATAGCGGGTGCTAGCTGTTCTCAGTGAAAGCACTAAAGTGTTTGCGCTATAATTGTTCATAAACCCAAAATGTCGTGAAAGCACCAATATATGAATATAGATCAACAATAACCGGACACAAGTCTCAAATTCACGCAAAATAGAGAACAACATTTCAAAAGTAACAGACAGTGACACGATATTTATAGTGGTTCAATTATCTCCGGCCTACGTCCAGTTCAAATGATAATCTTTTTATTAATGTTCTTTGCTGATTACAGTTGATTACAACAGATTACAATGAAGAAATTCAAGTACAACAGCAATGATGAAGTGCAAAGTTGAATCCGACAAAGTCTGGACGTCGAATAGCCAAAGATCCCTTTTCTGTAGGCTCTGAGGCTCTATTTATAGGTGTATGAGGCTGATATCTGGCTCAAACTTCAGAAGACTCCTTTTGGAAGTGATTGAGCCCACGCGATCGATCCCACGAAGATTCAGCTCGATCCGTGATCGATAAGAACCAATTTCGTATCGATCAAAATTTTGTCCAATGGAGTTGAAACTTGGCACGAACATTCCTTGGCTTATACGTAAGCTCCTGTGAAAATTTCATGGCATTTGGACTTATGGATTGTGAGATATGGTCGATACGAATTGGGTTTTCTGATGTGGAACGATTTCGTATCGATGCCTTCACATCCCTCTTCTTCGCACTGACCTAAGGCACGTGCCTACCTGTTGACGTGGCGCTATTTCTAAGGCTCGATCCTAACTTCGTGCCGAGTTGAATGCTTCTTCTCTAGAATCATGGACGTTCGCATCCACACTCTGCGCTCATTTGTATCCATAGTTTTGCAACATTGCGTTCGTACCCAACTGCTCGCATCGTTACAATTCATGGTATTTTTCGTATCGATTCCAGGAGTGTGTTTCGTATCGATCTGTTTGATCGATGCGAAATAATGATAGAGAATGCATTATCGATCGATATGAAAAGCGCATGAAGGGCCAACAGATGGATACGAAACTCAACCTTAGGATGGATACGAATGAAGCCTTACCTGGTGGATATGAACCAGAACAGCCCCTGATGGATGCGAAAGTACCAATTTCTCTATGACCGATATGCACGAGGACAATGATGGATAAGAAGTGGCAGTGACACAAGGTATATTGATGGATATGAACAACATGGATTCGAAGCATGCCACTATACTCCATCCTGATCGATACGAATGCACTATTCGTATCCACGTGGATCGATGCGAATAACATCGTTTCGAAGTGTTGTCTGCCGATCGATACGAAATGTATCGATACGAACCACTATTTATATACTTTAACCCATCCATATCTCGAGCATACGAGCTCCGATTGACCTAAAATTTGAAGCGTAGCCTCTCCTAGCCTTGATCATCATCCCCAATCGATCCCGTCTTGATTGAAGTTCAGCCAAATTTAGACGACATCGATCACAACCTTGTTTCCAATCGATTTCTAATCCTAACATCCATCCTTCTCCAACTAACTTGTTGATATTCCAGCCTTGATCAAAGGGTGGGATAACAATGGATAGTCCGAATTACCCTTGAGCCACAATTATGGAAAGGACCGGCTGTGCCTTAGTAGTTCCTATTTATTTGTATACACTTCTAATATATAGTATATTGAGATAGTTCCCCTCATACCAGGCTTTAAGTTTGACCTGAGTTTTGTTTTTGTCTGCTTATGCCATGACAACTCTTTGGTACTCGATTGAGTAGTTTCAGAGTCAGGTGCTTTTAGGAATACGCTATCAGGATGTCTAGTTGGAACTTTGGAGGCGTGGCATCGATATTTTTGGGATATATATACTTTATATTTTAGTAGTACATGATGTACCTATTATTTGTATATGACACCATTATATCATATATTTATTCAGAACTCTATGCTGTTGGGAGTTGACATATTCTGACTCTATGTACTGATAATTATTTATCAGTTACTTCTGCTAGTGCACTCTTTTATATATTGTCATTTTATTATGTTCATGTATATTCAGTATATTTTCTTTTATCATTGCATTGTGAGACTCTATCAATGTCTTGGTTTAGTGTTTTGTTCTATTTCACCCCAACAATCTGTCTTTTGTGATATTCGAGAGTCTATTGTTGATATAAAATGATGACTTTTGAGTTTTATGAAGGACAGGTTATTATAGTTGGTATCAGAGCTTAAGCTCAACACTCGAACTAAGTAGACCAGTTTGAGCTAATCATTCTGATAAGGAGATATGTTAAGAGTGTATACTTGTATTTTTTCTAATATTTTATATTGTATACATCACTTGTCTTCTGGACTTGATTTGTTTCTATCGCTAGTTGCTAAGATGTCTTCGTCAGGTTATATGTATGAGCAGATAGAGCGCATGTATGGCCGTAAATAGGAAGTCTGAGATGCTTGGTTAGTTCAAAGACCATTTAGCAACCACAAAAGATGTTCCACCACATGTAAACATTTCAAGCAGATGCGGTTGGTGTCAGAAGTGGTATGTCACTTAAGGCATCAGGTTTTATAGCTCTACTAGCTTTAGCTCTTCGAATCAGTGCTGGCATTTCCTTAGCGTCGGAGGGAAGCTATATTTGTATCCTGAGACTATTGGTGAGACACGGGCTTGGAGACAGGCAAGAGGGGGATTCCATTGATATATGACTAGAGAATATTCTCATAAGGAATATTATTTCTCGATATTTGGAGAAGGGAGTCTTTAGCTAAGTAGGATGCAATTTTTATGTGGCTGATGAGCAGGCCCATGATTTGGAATTATTTCAGGCATCGCCTTGGTTCTTAGTTCATTTCTGGGATCGAGAAGGGCGTGTGGCTTGAGAATTCTATCCACATTGAGAAAAATAGCTTGTCAGTGAAGGAGTGTTGACCAATTCAACCTTCTGGTTTTTGGGCTTGAGGTGGTCGGTACTCTGTTGTTTTGAGCAAAGTGATTTTCTTTGGGTCTTTAGCATTGGCTGGGGGTTTTCTTGCTTAGTTTTGTCTTTATTAAGGTCCACTTTTGAATATCTCATTGGGATGGTTCTCCTCCATAAGAATGCCCCTGAGATATCGTTGAGGTAATGAAAGTGGAAAGCAACCGAAACTCCAATCAAGGTGAAAAGACCATGTGCAAGGAAAATCGAGCTAGTTCAAAAAAGAAAATCTAGCCTAGTATGTCAAATCCTGTGGCATATAGGAGGCATTTCCCTATGAAATGCCATCCAGCTAAAGCGAAGCATACATGCTTCAATTGCGATCAGTTTGATAACTTGAAGATGGACTATCCTACACTTTCAAAGGGTGAGTAAGTGATGATGACTTACGCCATATAGGCATTACCGGGTCGTAGGGGGCTTATAGTTCAGGAAAATCGAAAGGAGCTTATGTAATGATGTATGCTCTATTTTTGGGAACTCACTTCTGTTCCTTCCTTTCGACACCTTTCATTGTTGGTAAATTATTTGGTAGAGATAAACCTTATATAAGTCACCTTAGTTGCAAAGCTGAGGTAAAGCGATCTAAAGTACTACCATTTGAACTTGATGCACTAGCTTCCAATTTGATTAGGGTTAGTCGATGAAGTATGACTTGGATTTATATCCAGGTAAGGTCCGGTAGATGCCCAGTAAGAGATCGAGGGATAACGTATAGGCGTTTGCCAAGAGTCGCTCGTGTTATATTTGTTTTTCTTTATGTTACTAAACCTCAGGTGATGGGAGTAATCGAATGTGCTGAAAGGGACATTTTCTAAAGATTGGCCCATTCACATGTCAGTTCTTAACCTATAGTTTGAGCGTAGAGTTACTAGGTGATTTAACCAGTTAGGAAACGGTTTTCACTTGAATTTGATAGATGAGCACTTGAGTTGGATTCTTGATAGGACTGAGAGATTTTCGAAACATGGCCTTAGTCATGTGAGGATATTTCCATGGTCGTTTCAAGGAACTAGATCAAAGTTTGCATGTATAGAGTCAGGTAGCCAACCGTAATTTAACAAAGAAATCTGAGTTGAAAAGTGCATCATGTTATTTGGGACGATCTTTAGTTACTGCAAAAAAGTTTAGTGTAGTATAATTATTAATGCGTAGGATAGTGTGGGGAAAGATTTCTCGATTAGTTTTATGGCGATTCAAATAACCTTCTAAGTGACGAGATGATACTTGCCTAAGCGAGCATCGTAGTGCATTTATTATATTATCCTTATTAACATTGTGCGGTCGACGTGAGTTTGAACCGAAGCAAACCTAGGCAATTTTTATCTTCATTTTATGATGATTTAGTGAGTATAATTTTCTCCTTTGGAAAATGAGTTCTGCTCAGAAGAAAAGGAGAGTTAAGGCATTGATTGCTAGATTTGTTCGAGAGTTTCGAGGTTCGATGATCTTGCATATCGTATAAGTTTTCCTTTTCATAGCGGGAGGTGTAATAGTTTTTCGTGTAATATATTCATGAAAGGGTTACACCACTTATTTGTTCATTCCTTTTGAATGTCAAACTGACTCATTGGAGTTTATGGTTTGACATGCGCATTTGACTCTTGATTGGTTACCGTGGGTGTTGGTATAGACTCTTTTTGAATATTTTATTATCTCGTATGTTTGTTATTGCTTATTATTTGTTGTTGTCTGCTATGATTTGATCATTGCTTGTTGCCTATTGCTTGTTGTTGTTGTTACTGCTTATGTTTGCTTTGATATTGTATGTTGTTGTTTGATTTTGCCGTTGGTTGATTTTATTGTTGTTGATTGCTTATTTGCATGTTTAGTAATTTATATGCTAGTCATTGTTGCTTATCCTTGCTTTCAATGATTGATCGTTGCTTTGTTGCTGGTTGCTGGTTGCTTTTTATTTCTTATTGTTTGATTGTTATTTGTTGTTATTTGCATTTATTTGATTGTTTCTTGTCTTATGTGTTTGATTGCTTGTATGGTAGTTATAATTTCATAATTTAAAATATAATTTGAACAGGGATAGTAAAAGCTTTCTGGAATAGATCGCGTATCATCCATGCCTATTATGTTGTCAAGATGGGATCTATACGAGCCCACTGCCTTTTGATGTGAGCCGGAGTCTGTGATATATTTTGATGCCGACTTACCCGAGCTTACTCTCCGATTGATTCTCGTGTATGACTATAGCAGTATCGGTTACTACGCTAATGCTATACATGTTTGAATTTTGTGTTTGTGCATAATCCTCTTTATATAGTATAATTAGGTACTAGAGAGCTGATGTATAGCTATTTAAATGCTTAATTGCTTTGATTGTTAATTAAATAGTGAGAAGCTTTCTTAAGAGAGGTATGAACTTTTGGGAATGTGGGATGAAGTAAGTCATCACATATTTCCTAGTGTGTGATGCATTCTAATTTGGGGGTTTCCATGATGCTAAAAGCATAAGAGAGGCACTATTGTGATTTTCTGAAACTGAGATTCTGGAAGTTTAGTCAGTCCCATTACTTTCTCATACTCGTGAGGATTTTGGGGACGAAATTCTTGTAAGGAGGGGAGAATGTAACACCCCACAATTTTAATAATCGAACATTTAAATGATTAATTTAAATATTTAATCGTTATGTGACGAAACGCCTCTTATACTCGACTTCTAAATTAAGCAAATTGGGACTTGATACATCCCTAGTTGAATTTGCTTTTTTGACTTCAGTAAAATGAGAACAAATTCGACTATATTTGGAGTTGGCGAATTTCGGGGATGAATATCTTGGACGGAGAGGATTGGGCTATGCCCATTAGCTTGCCCCTAGCAAAACTTATATTTAGCTAAGCTCTTCGTTCATTTCTCATTTTCATATTTATTTCTTTTTTCATCTCCTAATCACTTTCCTAATCTTACTTTAAACCTAAGCCCTAATTCTTGCGTAAATAAAATTTCTAAATTCAAAATAAATCGCTATACTTCCTCTATACCAATTCCTTACAAAACCCATCAAGGAATTAGCTTGAAATAAAGTTTGGATGTTCATCTAAGATTTCAAGAGAGCTTTGGAGTCGATTTTGGTGATTTGAGATTGGTTTTGGGGAAAATCAAGGTGAATGGGACGATTCTCCTAATTAATTTATGTATTAATCTTCATATTTTTGTTTATTGATAAGTATAGAACCATATGAAGTGATTTGAAGATTGTTTGAGTCAATTTGGGCTTATGTTAGTATTATAAACATGGTTATATTAACTCACTAATTGTTTAAGCCTTTATTGACTATTTTTGAAAGTAGGCAGTAACCTATGAATTTAATTTTAGGTTAATTGAATAATTGCATGCGATGTAGTGATAGATTAGAGACTAATTACACGAGATAATTAAGAGCATAATATTATTTATCTATAATTAAACTAATTTAAATGATTTTGAAAATAGTTAGTAAGCTAATTTAGTAAGTTTTGAACTCTACACTTATTATTAAATTGATTAGAGGGTTAATGATGCTGAATTACTATACATGCTCGGAGCAGATTCTCTAATATCTTATTCACCCTTTCCCTCTATCTATCTGTCTAAGGGTGATATTTCATGCTCAGGTTCGGTTCCATTCCCAAAGCATCCTATAAATTCCTTTAAAATTCACTTATGAAGAGTGGGTCTGTAACATCCCTCAATTTTAACGATCGAACATTTAAATGACTAATTTAAATATTTAATCGTTAAGTGATGGAATGCCTCTTATACTTAACTTTTAAAAATGAGCAAATTAGGATTTAATACATGTGAGGTTGAGTTTGCTTTTTCAAAGCGAGTAAAATGAGTATAAACTAGACTGTGTTTGTAGTTGGTGAATTTCAAGGATGAATAATGTTGGACGGAGAGGATTGGGCTAAGCCTACTAGCTTGCCCCTAACTAAGCTTATACTTAACTAAGCTCTTCATCCACTTCTCATTTTCATGTTTATTTCTTTTTCCATTTCCTTATCACTTCCCTAATCTTACCTTAAACCTAAGCCCTAAATCCACTAATTCTTGGCTAAATAAAATTCCTAAGTTCAAACTAAAATCTCTGCAATTCCTCTCTACCAATTCCTCATAAACCTCATCATGAATTAGCTTGAATCGAAGTTTATACATTCATCTAAGATTTCAAGAGAGCTTAGGAGTGGATTTTTCTGATCAAAGATTGGTTTAGGGAAAAGCAAAGTGAGTGGATGATTCTCCTAACTAATTTATATGTTAGTCTTTAAATTTTTGTTTATTGATAACTATAGAATCATATAAACTGATTTGGAGATTGTTTAAGTTGATCTAAGCTTATTTTAGTGTTATAAACATGATTACATTAACTCATTAATTGTTTAAGCCCTTAATGACTATTTTTGAAAGTAGTTAGTAACCTAAGAATTTGATTTAGGTTAATTGAATGATTACATGTGATGTGGTGATAGATTAGAGACTAATTACATGAGATAATTAAGAGCATATCATTAGTCAGCTATAATTAAAATAATTCAAATGATCTTGAAAATAGTTAGTAAGCTAAGTTTGGAAGTCTACACTTATTATTGAAGTGATCAGAGGGTTAATGAAGCTAAATTAGTATTTATAAATATTGTTTAAGTATAAGGATGATTTTTATAAGTAAAGAAGGTATTTTATAAAATGATATGAGATTTTATAAAATAGAAAATGTCAATTAGTATTTATAAAATGGTCATATGATTTTATAAATGAATTATAGATTTTAAAATAGAAACGAGATTTGATAAAATGGTTATATGAAGTATACTTAATTTTAATGTGGCAATTAAGTATTTAAAGGCTTAAAATTGATTTATAATCTACTAATATATTTTATAAAATATTTATGAGATTTTGTAAAATAGTATGAAACTGTATTAGACTTTTACTAAAAAGGTTTTGGAAATAAAAGTCGAATTTGATTAAAAAATGAATGAGTTACTTATTTAAATATACATGTACGTATATGAGTATGGGCAAGTATACGTGTAGGTGAATTTGAAGATATATAATAATAATAAATGATGTATGTATTGTACTTAGAATGTTAGGTGATTGTTAGTTAAAAAAGATATGCAATTGTTTGATCATATACAAATATTATTGAATACAAGTTCATTGAAGGCATTTCTTGTAGCCATAGCGACTATCATGTGCACTAAGTTGCATAAGAGTACACCGGGTTAAGTATCGCTCCGGTGAAGTTCGTAGTGTGACTTGTGAATTTAGTGTATGTTATGTGAATGTGTGTGCATAAGCGTGCATGAATGAATGTATCAACTTGTGTCTAAGATAAGCATAAGGCAAGGAGGTCGGGTATGTCATTTTGGCTTATTAGAGGAAGCCGGGTTACTATAATCGCTCGTTGAACTCTACTCATGCAAAGAGTGGATTTTGGTATCAAAACTAGTTTTAGAATACTTATGGAATCCATTTCTAAAACGCCAACAAAAGAATGCCGGTAAAGGTCTGATGGAATTGAAGCAGGATCTAGAAGCAAGGCGACTCATCTGGCGAAGCATCGGAAGAAAAGGCACGCTAACTGGCCTTTATCAGGATATTTCCCCATGACCCAAGTTCATTACCTGGGGCATGGCAATTTCTATCAGCCGAATGAGAAACTCAGTCGTTTGAATGAGTGTGGAAAGGTATTCCGAGGGGAAAACCCCCATGTAGAAGACTGAGGGATAAATCCTAGTCGACCGAGTTCATTCGACTAAAATAATACCCAAGTGGACTGAAATAATACCCTATGGACCAAAAATAGTACCCCAACCGACTGAATACTAGGTAGTAATACAACTTTGGGGAATTTCTTACCTGTTCGAGCATGATTGTTCGTAGTTTATTGGAACGACTTCTAGAAGACTCTAGGCTACTCGAGGAGGTGGAACGCAAGGCGAAGCTCGAGATTCAGATACAAATGTTGAGCGATACCTTTGGAATCAATAACGATCAGGCACATAGTCGGTATGGTGATTCGTCACATGACCACGTTCGACGAGCGTGTATGATCAAATGGAGTGGATTTGTACCTTCGAGGGTTGATCCTGAGGTACGTATACTTAGACAATTTTATCGATCTTATATTAGTGATTGTACACGGTATTGATCTTATATTAGTGACCATACATGGTATTAATCTTGTATTAGTGATCGTACATCATATTGGCCTTATATTACTAGCCATGACTATCATTGGCCATATAGCATAGACCATGAATATTGACAGAGGATGAGATATCAGTCTTCGTTTGTGATACGATCATCTATGAGTGGATCATATACTACTTATGCTCATTGTGGGGTACGGTGGGATCCACATAGGTTTCAAGTAAATAAAGAAGATCATATATCACTTATGCTCACTAAGGGGTACGTTGAGATTTACATGTGTTCGATCACTATGGGTGCAACTCAGGGTTTATGATACACCGAGGTACTGACTCCATTAATTTTGGACCCTCAACGAGAATCATTGGATTGCGATCGGTATCTAACGAAGACTCAAGTTTTAGGTAAATAGAGTAAGTCATATATCACTTATGCTCAGTGAGGGGTGCAGTTAGATCTACACGAGTTTGACCACTTTGGTTGCGACTCGGGGTCTATGGTACACTGAGGTGCTGACTCTATTTACCTTCGGAGAGTCTACTACAGACTCCATTAATCAACAATGATTAGTATTGTTAGCGCCAAAATTGGTCACTAACACTCAAATATAGATGAAAGCACCAACTAGCAGTCTCTGATAACATATAAAGTTTATGTAGAGAGTAAAAATATGAAGAACAGTTGAAATTAAAATGAAAGCAGTAAAGAACAACAGATTTTATAGTGGTTCAGCTAACTCTGGCCTACGTCCACTACAGAAGTTTCTTTTTTATTGATGTAATGATCAATTACAGTTACAAACCGGTAAACTAGATGTAGCCTTAGAAAGATAAAAAGTTGGAGAGCCGAAGAGAAGAAGGAGATCCCCCTTTCACTGGGCCCCTGCCCCTCTATTTATGATGAAGATGGGTTGGACTTCCCTGGTGGGCCTGGTAGCTGAATACTCGGCCCAAATGGAGTGACTCTATGTGCCGACCCAAATATGCCGAACGATCTTCTTGTGCCTAATAGTATGATGCCGACTGAGGTGCGAGGTATCGAGGTATCGAGGTATAGAGGTATAGAGGTACCGAGTTATGGAGGTGCGACTCTTTTATGCCGAGCGACAACCAATGCCGAACCATTCCTTATGCCGAACCAGCCTGATGCCGAATGACCCATCCAATGCCAATCATACTCGTATGCCGAACGAGGCAACTATGCCGAACGTACTCGTAGGCCGAACGAGGCAACTATGCCAAACGTACTCGTTGGCCGAGCGAGGTAGCCATGCCGAACGACTCATCCAGTGCCGAATGCTCTCTCCAATGCCGAGCGCTCTCTCCAATGCCGAGCGCTCTCTCCATTGCCGAACGCTCTCTCCAATGCCGAGCGCTCTCTCCATTGCCGAGCGTTCTCTCCATTGCCGAGCGTTCTCTCCAATGCCGAACGCTCTCTCCAACGCCAAGCGCTCTCTCTATTGCCGAGCGTTCTCTCCAATGCCAAACGCTCTCTCCAATGCCGAGCGCTCTCTCAATTGTCGAACACTCACTCCAATGCCGAGCGCTCTCTCCCATGTCGAACGCTCTTGCACGCCGAAAGTCCTATAGATGCCGATCGAACTATCATCCATCCAAATGGCCGTCATCCATTTAAACCGAATCCATCATATTCCAGCTTTGATAGTCGTGAAGTTGTCCAAGCTAAACCCACCTACCCATGGCCTTGTAAAAAGGGGGGTTAACACTTGCCCCCCAAAACGTGCCTTGTTGTTGGAAGGTGTGTTTAGAATAATTCCGAATCTGATATCCGAAGTCCGTAGCCAATTCCACATCCATCCGGGCTCGTTAACCGAGTCTTAATCCAACCTTATCCAATAACCAGTAACCAAACCCATGACCTCTCCGGGTCAATATCCAAATTCTCTGCCGTCCATAGCCGATATTCATATCCATAGCCTCTTCGGGTTCTTGTCAAGCACAGTACACACCTGACGACCGTAGTCCAGTGTCCCTGAACGTTGAGTAATGCATGGCTTAAGTCCTAAGCTGAATCTGGTCGCTCTGGACCCTTGCCGAGCATTGTCCATACTCGACGACCCGAAATGGTAACTGATAATATGGATCCTAAGTCCTAGGTCGAATCCTGGTCTCTCTGGACCCTTGCCGAGCATAGTCCATACTCGACGACCTGAAATAGTAACCGATAATATGGGGCCTAAGTCCTAGGCCAAATCCTGGTCTCTCCGGACCTTTGCCGAACATAGGCCATACTCGACGACCTGAATAAGTCGATTTGTCGTGTTTGGACAAAGCGGCCTACCCCTTGCCAGGTTTAATCCATACCTGACGATCATTCATCAAAAACCAGATAAAAAATCCAATCGAAAGCCAATCCAAAATCCAGATCAAATCAGAAAACAAAAAATTCATATCAAAAATCCAAACCAATATCCAAACCAGAAAACAATCATCCAAATAAAAGTCCGAACCAAGAAACAAACAAACAAACAAAACCAGAATTTCAAACCAAACCAGGAAAAAGCAAATATCCAAGCCACAAAAGAGAAAGCAGATTTCACAAACTAGAGCGTCGTGGTTTACCATCATCTCAGAGCATGCCTAAGGGCTATCTCCGTCCCCATACATGAGTAAGTGACTTGGCCGTTCGCCCGTAGTTTGCTACTTATTTCATAATATCACAGTCAATTGATAACCAATCGGCCATCATTCCTGTGCCTCGCACCATCACCGTGTGAGGTAAACGGTGGTTGCTCCTGCCCCACCGTTGCATTCCGATCCTCGACGTATTGTCGCAACTGTCCATTCCTTACATGCTCCTCAATTATGTCCTTTAAGTGCCTGCAGCTGTTGGTATCATGCCCGTCCAAATCGTGGAGGAGGCAGTGTTTTCTGATGCCCTCTCACGTTCGGAGGGTTCTCTCCTAGCCGATCATCGGTAGGGAAGGTGATTCCGAGTCTCCAAATAAATCTGTTCCAGCATCTCGTTCAATCCTGTGTAGGTGGAGAATTTTGGCTCTCTCTAACGTTTCCTAGCTTTTCCTAATTCGTCATCCAGCTTTCTCTTTCCTTTGCCTTTATCTCTTTCCAAGCCTCCGTTGGATGGCCCTCCATCTTCAGCCGCATTCACCTCCCTCAACTTCAAATCTGTACATGCATCTTTCTGTCGGAGAAATCTCTCAGCTTCGTGAAAGAATTCCCCGAGATCCAACGGTGGGTCTCGTATTAGAGATACTTTGAAATCTGAATCCTCTCTGACTCCTGAAACTGCTGCCATTAGAGCTATCGACGGATCTGGCCGATCCACCGAAGCAACTGCCGCATTGAACCGAGTTAAGAAAGCTCTGAGCGATTCATCTGTCATTTGCTTTATTGACGTTAGCATCATCACATTCTTCGGTCTTTTAATATGAATTCGAAACTGCTTCAGAAACCTATCCACCAATTCTGTCCATGTTCTAATAGATCCTTCTTCTAGCTGCCTAAACCACATCGCAACTATATCTGTCAAGTATAGAGGGAAACATCGGGCCATCACTTCCTCCGATGGCCCCAACACCTCCATATGCCTTGTGTATCTCATCAAGTGATCTGTTGGATGGCCTTTCCATTGTACATCTCCACATTAGGTAGCTTAAAATCTGGCGGATTCCGAGCTATCCTGATCTCACGAATGAACGGACTCTTGTTTACTCCTTCCAGATCTCTATTAACCAAACCTCCACGTAAAGTTCGCCTGATAATCTTGGCTAGTCCAGCATTGTCCGTCAAGGGTTGCCCCCAAGTCCCCGAGGGAATTCTGGTACATACTCTTCGTCTCCCTGCTAGCATTCTATTGTGTGGTGTTAACTGGTATCCCCCCATGAAATGGTTCATCGTTGTTGGGGGGTGTGCCCCTGAGTCTAGGTCCATCCGGATTAGCAGGCGTATGCTGATTAGGGATTGCGCCCTGTTGTGCCGTTCCATTTGAGTATCTGTTTGGTTCTTTTACTCCCGCTCTATGGATCTGAGCTCCTGCATCTCCTACTTGTGCGAATTGTCTGAGAAGATCCTGCATCATCTCCTCTTGTCTTTTCATCATGGCTTCCATTTCCTCTCTGGTGATGTAGATGGAGGCTCCACCTGTTCCATTTCCAGAGGAAGCCTCTTGACTTTCCTCCTGATTGCTCCTCTCTATCACTTGCTTCCTTGCTGATGGTCTAGCCATTGCTCCATTAAATCCAAGTTTCTAACTCCAAAATTCCTGAGTGCTTCAGTTCTCAGTGAAAGCACCAAAGTGTTAGCGCCAAAATTGGTCACTCACTTCTCAATGAAAGCACCAAAGTGTTAGCGCCAAAATTGGTCACTAACACCCAAATATAGATGAAAGCACCAACTAGCAGTCTCAGATAACAGATAGAGTTTATGTAGAGAGTAATAATATGAAGAACAGTTAAAATTAAAATGAAAGCAGTAAAGAACAATAGATTTTATAGTGGTTTGGCTAACTTCGGCCTACGCTTCAAAAGTTTCCTTTTTATTGATGTAATGATCAATTACAGTTAAAAACCGGTAAACTAGCCGTAGCCTTAGAAAGATAAAAAGTTGGAGAGCCGAAGAGAAGAAGGAGATCCCCCCTTTCACTGTGCCCCTGCCCCTCTATTTATAGATGAAGATGGGTTGGACTTCCATGGTGGGCCTGGTAGCTGAATACCTCGGCCCAAATAGAGTAACTCTATGTGCCGACCCAAATATACCGAACGATCTTCTTGTGCCTAACAGTATGATGCCGAGTGAGGTGCGAGGTATCGAGGTACCGAGGTATGGAGGTATGGAGGTACCGAGGTATGGAAGTGCGACTCTTTTATGCCGAGCGGCAACCAATGCCGAACCATTCCTTATGCCGAACCATCCTGATGCCGAACGACCCATCCAATGCCGAGCATACTCGTATGCCGAACAAGGCAACTATGCCAAACGTACTCGTAAGCCGAACGAGGCAACTATGCCGAATGTACTCGTTGGCCGAGCGAGGTAGCCATGCCGAACGACTCATCCAGTGCCGAATGCTCTCTCCAATGCCGAGCGCTCTCTTCAATGCCGAGCGCTCTCTCTATTGTCGAGCGTTCTCTCCAATGTCGAACGCTCTCTCCAATGCCGAGCGCTCTCTCCATTGCCGAGCGTTCTCTCCAATGCCGAACGCTCTCTCCAATGCCGAGCGGTCTCTCCATTGTCGAACGCTCTCTCCAATGCCGAGCGCTCTCTCCCATGCCGAGCGCTCTTGCACGCCGAACGTCCCATAGATGCCGATCGAACTATCATCCATCCAAATGGCCGTCATCCATTTAAACTGAATCCATCATATTCCAGCTTTGATAGTCGTGAAGTTGTCCAAGTTAAACCCGCCTGCCCGTGGCCTTGTAAAAAGGCGGGTTAACAAGTATCAATTTGTATTCTTCGTTTACCATTAATAGTTATATTGTGTGTTATATTAGTTGTTTGATAATATTGTTGTGTATTCTAGGATATGCTTATATTATGATATTTATATTGTCTTTGCATTTGTATATTATATTACGTTGTCAATATATATTGTTACGTATCAGTCACATTATATTAGTTATGCTAACATGTTGATTACAGAAGAAGGGTAGGTTTTTGTATGATTACCTATTGTATAGATAGGTTTCTTTACTTGTTTATAGACAATTTAGATTACCCTTTAGCAACAATTGTGGAGAGTACCGGCCATGTCTTAATAGTTCGTGTTTATTTGTATATAGTTTTAATATATAGTATTTTGAGATAGTTCCCTTCACACCAAGCTTTAAGTCTGCCTACATTTGGTCTTTGTCTGTTTATGTCATGATAACTCTCGGGGACTCAATTGAGTAGTTTAGGCGTCAGGTGTGTTTGGGGATACACTATTAATGTGTGCAACTGGAGCTTTAGAGGCATGGTATCGGTATTTTTAGGATATATGTACTTGATATTTTAATAGTACATGACATACCTATTATTTGTATATGAGACTGTTATATCATGTATTTATTCTGAACTCTGTGTTGTTGGGAGTTGATGTATTATGACTTTCTGTACTGATAATCATTTATTAGTTGCTTCTGCTAGTGCGGTCTATTACATATTGTCATCTTATTTGTTTATGTATATTCAATACATTATATGTTATCATTCCATTGTGAGACCCTATCAATGTCTTGGTTTAGTGTTTTGTTCAAATTTTACCCTGATAATCAGTCTTTTGCGATGTTCGGGGGTCTATCATTGATATGAAACAACGACTTTTGGGTTTTACGAAGTGCGGGTTAGTATAGGTCCCAATCACTTAATATACTTACCGGAACTCCATATAGCCAATCTATTTTGTTATTATACAATATCATCAAAGTCTTCGTGGTCGTTGTTCTCTTCACAAGAATGAAATGTGCACACTTAGTAAGTCGGTCCACTACTACAAAAATGCTCTTATTGCCTCTCCCACTTCAAGGCAATCCGTCTATACAGTCCATGGGTACACTCTCCCATCTCCACTGTTGAACCTCTAATGGAAGTAATGTCCACTTAGATTTTCTGTTCAGCTTTCACCCTTTGGCATGTTAAATAGTTAGCAACATATTCTACCGCATATCTCTTCAACCTAGGCAATAGAGTGTCCTCTTTGTATCATGATACATGTTGACTCCATCAGGATGAATGATTATCCTCTAATGGTGACATTCTCCTATGACTTCCTCTATCAACCCCTTAATCTATGGTACACATAGCCTACCATCACGTCTTAGGTATCCCTTATCCTTGAAGTAATGTTCCAAATTGTTTTACCATTTACCCTATTCCAACTAATCAAAAATTCTAACTAACATTGCATTTTGTCTCTAACTAAGTCTAGTTCTGTCCATTAATGCATGTCTGACCTCCATTGCAGCTAATAAATCCATTGTTCCAACAAAGGGTGGAAGTCAAAATCAGAGATAAACCCCAAACTCTTGCATTCCGACAAGTGTTATCTACTCAATGCACCAGCGACCACTTACGCCTTTCTTGGGCTATAAAGTTGATCGTTGAAATGATAATTGATATGACAGAAGCAAAAATAAAAGCTATAAATTCGTTTTCTAGATCGCAATCTTTAAAAGAAGTTTAGATCCTAAAATCATGTGACAAAAGAATCTTTGATCCCTCAGATTCAAGTCTTTCTGCAAAAATAGGTACTTAAGGGACTTGTGATTCGTGAACAGCTCAAGTATCTCTTCAAATAAGTTGTGCCTCCAGGATTTTAATGCAAACATGATGGAAGTTATCTCAAGGTCGTGTGTTAGGTAATGCTTCTCATGCACCTTGAGCTATTGGCTATCATATGCTACACTTTTTCTTCCTACATCAGGTCAACACCAAGACTAGTCCCACAAGCATCCATGTAGATGGTAAACAACTTGGTTCCATCATGGAAGGCTAAGATAGGTGTGCTCATCAATAACTCCTTCAACCAAATGAACGTGTTCTCACAATCTGGGTTTCAAGCAAATATTAAATTCATTTCAGTAAACTTAGTTTGGGGTGTCGAGATTTTTGTAATGTCTTTGATGAAGTTCCATATAATCCATCCAATCCTAAGAAGCTATGAATTCTAAAGCATTCTTCGGTGTCTTCCAATCCTTTGATTGGGAAGTCACAATAAAACATTATTTAAACGTCACCTTAAAAAAAGGATAAGCCTTGAAATGATTGAGCCTTCTTTACATGAACCGGACCTTTGGGTTAGTGTCAGGTTGACCCAACAGTCAACTACCGATCAACTAATGGTTGCACCATAGTGGAACCGTGTTAGCCATGAATAAGGGTCAGAAGGCTCTTGTTGATTTCCTACTCTTTATATATGTATGCATGTATTTATGTGTATATGCGTGTATGTAGGTATGTATATATATGTATATAAATTTGATAATTTGTTTCATTGATTTCTTACTTATTTTTTCCGTTTTTCAATCTGTTTTCTTTCAAATTTTGATATTATCATTTACTATCATTATATTTCAATTTCACTAAAAAGTTTGCATCGAAATCATGTCAAAACCTCTCTAAAAATCAATGTTTACAAAACTAGTTTCTAGAAAATATTAATATACCTTTTCATATTTATACTTCAAAATAAAACATAAACATATAAAGTTTAAAATTAAATTATATTATCACCAAAAATACCACAAGAGACATTTTAGACATTTTTATATAATTTTATATACATTTATAATATATATTATATATAGTTATCATTTCACACAATAAATATATTATTTTCAATATCCTCAAAGTAATCTTTAAAAAACGATTAAAAATATATTCTGGATCATATTAAACTTGTAAAATATATCATTTAACGCCAGAAACTAATTCATATCTCTTTTACATGATTTTATAGAGTATTTTACATATATTATATACATATATGCCTTTATATAGTATTTTACATATATGAAAATAATTCATACCATTTTTACATGATTTTATGTAGTATTTTACATATATTATATACATATATGCCTTAGATTCATTTTCATTTCCTCTCTTTATCTATAACCTTACACACACACACACACACACACACACACATATATATATATTCATTAAATTCTGAATTTATATGCTCTGGTTCATGCAATTTATCTTACACTATAATTTACCATAATTCATGAATTCTGATATAAATATTATCCGCATACCACCAATATCCAATGCAATATTTCTTTGTTTGGCCAAACATTATCAAAATTTCATTTTCATGATTATAAAATTGAATCCCGTTTTATATTTATATTATATCACTTTTAGTTGCTATCCAAACTCAGTAATTATTAACATTAATCCAACCTTAATCCATAGATTATTTTAGAAGTAAGAGAAAATTACTAATTGTATAGCAAATTACATGTAAACCACTATTTAGATCCAAATTTCTCCAAATTGCTCGTTATTTGGAATTAGGTTTCTCTCCAAATCTATATATTGGTGATCTATTAGGATTAGAGTGTAGGCCTCGATCGCTCTTCGACTTAATGCTTGAAATTTCGTAAGAGTTGAGAGAGAATTATTGGTTTGAGTGAAAGAGAGTTTCTAAAAGAAGAAGAAGAAAGATACATACCAGAGAAATGAATTTGAATTTGAAATGGAGGGGTACGACCTGTTATTTATAAAAAACAAAACATTCCATTCATTTGAGTTGGTATTAGCTATTTTAAAAATTCAGATTTCCCAAATACTAATATGACGACATCTCCATCATCAAGACCCCTATTCGAACGAATAAATATACGACGCATATTAGAAAAATAGGATGGTCTCAATGGCACCAGTTTTGTATAGAAATTCAAGTGTTTAAAGTATAGTTTATCACGAAGTAAAAATGATTGAATTTATAAAATTTTATTCTCGAAAAATATAGGTTATTATAGTTTATTCAACAGTATATATTTCATTTTTAAAATAACATAATCTTGAAAACTATAATAAAAAATTTAAATCTTTCCTTCTTGATTTTTACATATATAATGCTTATCACTAGAAAATTTATATAATTTGTGATTTTAAGCTAAAAATACTTTGATAATCCGATGTTTTAGCAAAAAGTTATTATGTTTAAGATATCTAAAGTGAAATAAAGTTTGAAGTATTAATAATTTGCTGCTATTAGCATTCAGAAAAATACTTCTGGCTACCACTAAAAATTTACTACCTATCAATTTTTTTCATATGCTTATGGGTATCAAAATCTATTTTCTCGTTCAATCCTAAACAACCATAGCCTCTTCATCTTCCTCAATAAAACTCACGTACACTATTTCAAAACATCATTAAAAAACAAAATTTTCAAACCCTGAAGTCAAGAAACAATTTCCTTCTTTTTGTTTAGTAGATGAAGCCAAATAAATATTTAGTGGATGATCATAATTTTATTGAACATAAAGAAGTTATTTTATTTTTTATTTCTTAAAATCTATTTTTCATCTACATATCAACCTTATATTTGTTGTTTAAGGTTTTTATTTATCAATCTAGGAAGAGTTTAATGATCCCATGGTTAGCACAAATTTAGAGCATATAAAGTTTGATGATATTTTACTTGAAAATCTCAATGTAAGTTATTGAATTGTAATGTTTTATCATACAATGCTTAAGCCATTTTTGCCTTGTGTTTTTTTCATTTTTCTAGTTGTTAGATGGAGGATACAAATCACAATAAAATTAAAAATGCATGTTTTATTTCGAATGAAAAGTTTTTTGATAGTGAAAATATGGAAGAAGACGATCAATCAAATGCTTCAAAATGCATGGAAGTTGATTTGATAAATCATTTTTAACCCATCAAATAAGTATTCATTTAAATTTTCAACATTCTAAACACAATCGAAAAATTAATTTATTTTTGATTTTTAGAGTAGGTTATGTGATTTTTGTTGTGTTCTAAAAAGAGTTAAATTTGGTTTAAAAAATATGTAGGATAAATGTTGTGTTTTAAAAAACTATTATGCCTATTTATTTAAATTAAAAAATTTATTGGTGTTAAAAAGTAGAGAACCAAACTTTGTATGGTGGCCTTTAGTTCTGGAAGCAAAAAGCATTTTTCTGGATGCCAATAATAGCACAGTATTAATATGGGTCTTAAATAGTGGGTGATAATAAAGGAAATGAGCAAGCTTGGACTTGATTTGCACGCTTCATTAAATTCAGATAATACTTTTCTTCTCCTTTACTTTTTAAATGGTATGCTATCTATTCTTCATTATTATTTCACAAATCATTATTTTTAAATCATTCGTTTATGTTTCTCATTTCACTAAATTGTTATTATTTCCCTATAAGCCTAGTGTAGTTGGTTGAGTTAGTCAGATTCACCAGTGAGGTGGAGAGTTGATTCATTGCTAACTACACTATACATATGAAATTATCTAGAATATCGACCGAGGGAATAGTGCATACTCCCTTAGAGGTTACAAGCAAGCTCGGTTCTCTGGGTCTTCAAAAAAAATATCTTAAATTTCACCACATTCAAATCAAAAGTATATCTTAATTCAACTTCTCAATAAATTCAATTTCTAGGATTCAATGTATTTTAGAATTATTTGGAAGATGGCAATCTATAAATTGATGAATTGTATAAAAAAGATAAATTTATACAATAATTTCCATTGTTTGGTCAACACTTTTGTTCCTAAATTGTCTTGTTAGTTTTCTCATATTTATTGAGTTTGAGTAATATTTAGAAGCTTACGAGCGACGGACTAATCTATTTACAAGAAGATAAAAAATCACATGAGGTAATTTACATAAATTAATCCAAAAGGTAAAATAATCCTTATAGTGCTAAATTAATTTAAGTACAATAAATAAGTATCTATAATTTTTCCCTTTTGTTTTTTAGCCTATATTTTTGCATGTATTTATCTTTGACTGTTGGAACTAACTTAATAATGAGAAAACTTTTGGTTTATTAAAATCAACTAGTGTGAACCTGTGCTACGCACACGGTTTATAGATTTTTTACTTTTAGATAATCACTAAGATATTAAACTATTTTGATGATAGTGAACATTAGCATTTCATGCAATTAGTTTTTTTGAAATACTTTTAGTAAAATGAAAATCTATTTCTTTCTCCACGATATGAACTCTGTTGTATTTCATGAAACAAAAAAGAACTTTGAACCTTTTATTTTTATGAAGACGGCATGAACATAAAGATATTACTATACAAAGCATATCTAGAAATACACATGTTTAAAATATTTCTTTTGATATGCGAATCAGCATATAATAGTTTTTACACGCTTCATTTTAGTAGGTGGAGGGTGCGTAGTATATTGAAGATAAAAATTACTTAAGATAACAAAAATCCTAAATTCCATTGGCAAGGTGATAATCCATAAAGTTTAGACACAAACTCGAAAATTTGAGAAATATAAACAATTTGAAAAGTGCGGGAGACCTGCATAAATCTACAAATTATAAATAATTATTATTCTGCATAAAACCATATTTGGACAAATATAAATTTACCCCACGATGGTAACATCATAGCATTTTATGTAGTGTTGTTTATAATGATCGTCACTTATACTGTAACGACCCATAATTTTAGTTATTTGAATTTAAAATATTTAATTGAATTTAAATATTGAAAAGATAATTTTATAAATTAAATAATTTGGATTTCAAAATATAGCCTTTTAATTTATAATTAAATGTTTAAATTTAATATTTGGAAGTATTAATTAACAAATAATTGAAGCTTGAATTCCATGTGAATGAAAATGATTTTGCAAGTTGATTTAAATTCTATTAAATAAGAATGAAGATAGCAAACTTCTAAATTGGGATGAAAAGGGATTAAACCTATTTTGGAAACAACCCGTTTTAATTAACGCATGAAAAATAGCCTTCCCGGGCATAGTCTTGGATTTTGACGAAACCAGTTTCATTGGATCCGTAATAGTGAACTATAGTGTGCCGACGAATTTCACAACGATCAGACGTATAGGTTAGTTGTGCGAGTTCAAAACGCGTAAAAATTATTTGAAGGGATTTAAACTTATATAATTCGATTTTGAAAGAACTTCTGTATATGATGGAATCAGGTCTCGATACTAGTTCCATTGCGTTCGGAATAATGGTATAACATATAGAACGCTAGGTAGCACACCTTTTGGAGTTTGAGATTTTCAGACGCTGTATAACTTGATAATTTAAATTTAAATAATATATATAATATATTTACACCTTACTTAAGCCCATACTTTACCATGCATCTGCCCATACCCTTGCCATGTCTAAACCCTTACTTTTACCTCCTATAAGTCACGATCCAAAATCGGTGAAATGGTTCATTTCCTTTTTAAGTTTTCAAATCAAATTATCACCCAATCTAACGGCCAAAACCCCATCAGCGCCACTTCACGTGATTTTAGGATGAGGCCCCAACATGAAAGTTGACCGGTGTGAGGTGCTGATGATGATGTACGATTGGATTTGGCTTTGATGAGGTGTGGTGGCGGCTATGGCCATTTGAACATGTGTAGTCGAGCTTGATTTTTGCACGATTAGCGAGGCGAGGGGTAACGATACCACTAGCGTTGGACACGTGGTGGCGATGGTTCGGGGAGGGTGCAATGGTTGGAGACGTGGCGTAAGTGGCGTGGTAGAAGGTTGAAGTTGTGGTTGGAAGTGGGTTCATGAACGAGAAATTAGAGGGAGAGTAATTAAAATTTAAATGTTTAATAATTAAGGTTATTTACAATTTAATTATTTCAAAAGTTAATAAATGCACAACTTTTTCAAGGAGGTCGGTTTTAAGTGCGACGAGTTGCATTACGATCGTATCAGTGAATTCTATGCTATGGAATTGGATTTGATGGATTTGAAGATCGTAGGAATTTTGGTTAAAATTGAATGTCTGTTCAATTTTAGTTTAAAACCAAAACGTTTGGCGATTTCTAAAATCAATGTGAGTTAATCTCACCTTTTTAGTTACGCAGAAATATTTTAGCCGATAAAATTATTGATTGGATGTGTGAATATTTTATTATTGACTGATTGGATAATTTACTTAATTATATTGTTCGTTTGAATATATCACGCCCTTGGAGCGGATGAGACCCTATTACGTTTCCATGTAAGAGATGATGAACCTTTGTATTCGAATCTTGCCTCAAAGTGGTTGATTTATATTTTTACGGTTATATACTATATGAGATGCAGGGGGACAGGTTGGAGGGTCCAACATGATTCCTCAGACAGTTGGTTTTATTTTCATATAATTTGATATATGATATGTTGGATGCTATATTTGATGACATGGATATGATTTTGCTTATTTAATGCTTTAGTAGCATTGGGTAATATTTTTGGCATTTTAAAATATTATAAACTAATGATTTGATTTTAAAAGGGATTTCAACGTAATCTTGGAAAATTTTATATGCTATAATAAATTTTCTTTAATTAGTTAAAGAAGAAATTTATTTTAAAATAAAGATATGATTTTTGGATATTCTAATTTATTAGTTTTATAAAATATTTTAAATAGAGATTTTTGAGCTATAAAATAAATATTTTTTGAAAATTTAAAAATAAGTCCGTCTTTTATAATAAAGGGATATGGTTTTAAAAAGAAGTTGGAAATATTTGGTATAAATATTTATTAGCCATTTTATATAAAGGGATATGTATATAATATATATACAAACATTAAGATTTATTTATAAGTATGGAAATTTAAAAAGGTGATAATGTATAAAGTGACATTTTACAAATAAGGTGAAGATTTGAAAAATAGTATTTTATTTATAAAGGTATGGATTTATAGATGGTGTTTATAAATAAAAGGAAACTATTATCATGGGATAGATTGGAAAAATAAATCAAATGGTGGATTTGTTATACGATGTGAAATGTTGTTTTAGAAAATAATTGATTCTATTTTTGGAGTTGAAGTGAGGATAAATTGGGAGATGTTAAACGATATTTTATAAAATAGAAGGAAATTTATAAATATAGTTTTATAGATATGGAAATGATTACGTTGAAATTTAGGTATGGAATTGTATAAAGGAAATATATTTATGTTCTTAAAAGTGATTATTAAAATTAATATTGCATTAAAAGATGTTAATCCTTATTTTAAATATTTTGAAAAGTTAATTTAAAAAAATATAAATATGGTTTGAAATTACTTATAATTATTTATCAATAAGGTTTTGGAAATTAACTGTTTTATTCATAATAATGTTTATGATAATTTATTATTGTTTCATTAAGAATGTTTTGGAATTATTAATTATTATCTTTAAAATGTTTTAATTACATTTTATTTATGCTATTTATTATATAATATTGTTTTAAAATAAATGATTAGTGTTATTTATAAACGTTCGAGATTTATAAATAGAGTTTATAATGGACTTCGGTTTTATAAGGGAAGTTTTATTTATAAAATGGTTTAAGGGCTTAAAATACGATTTTATAAGGTAAAAGGTTTTTTATAAATGGTTAGATATTTACAAAAGAATTTTTGAAATGGGTTTATAGCTTTATAAAAAAAATTATAAATGGTTTTCGGAATCATAATGGAGCTTATAAAAGATTTTAGAATTGTATAAAAAGAAAATCTTCCTTAGTATTTGATGGATATACTTATACCATTGAGATAAGCATATGGATATTTTTCCAAGTATTGAAATATAGGGATTTGTGGACATATATATCTTTGTAAATGGATTTTTAGACAAATATTTACAAAGTAAATTTAATTAATGAAAGATCAATTAAAAGGAGGTTATTGTTTGCATGTGTGCTTGAAGACTGTTGGTTTTCCCTAGGGAATTAAATGCCTGATTTGAATGTTATTATTCGATAGTTAAATAATCGACTATTGAATTTGGATCCAAAACGTAAATTTGGAAATATCTAGAAGAAACATGTGAGTTATATAGCACAGTCATCTCGGATTATGTTGTATTGGACGTATAAATCTTGTTTCGTTCTCCTAGAACAATGATAAGGAAATCCGACCACTAACAGTTAGGAGGTGTTCTCCGCTTTTATCTTTGGTTTTTTATTTCCTAAAGAACTGGGGTTGAGTTTACCATAAATTATCGAAAGTTGTTTCGAAGAGACCAAGATCGGATATGTTATCCGCAAACCACTTCGATCCAACTCAAGCATTTCGAAGTGAAGACTTCTTGAAGATAATGGAATTGAAGATGGAGCTCTAAGTGTTTCGTTCAATCCCAGAATGAACTTCTATGGATGAATGCTAGTATTGCATTGTTGCTTAGTGAGCGGTGTTAACATTCCAAGTGCAAAGTGCTATATAAAAGGTAAAACATAGCTTCAAGCCTAATTAACCGGGAATGACTAAAATAGAGGAGATGCAGCATGGCTAAGTGGGTCACTCACAAGTAGGGTATGATCATCCCTATCCGGAGTTGATATTATCTCTCATTTGTATGCTTCGGGGCCCATTACCAGAGGGGTGACCATATTTGGTACTATCCGATAAGCGGTAGGCCATTTCTGTGTTGGCAGGGGTCAATAGGTTCGACTTCGGTGTTATTTTATCTAGAGATGTACCGTGAAAGGAAGTACTCCAATAGCTCGGTCATTGTATGGAATCTATTCTCCAATAAGCATAGTATGGACTTAGTTGTGCCTAACTATGCTGAAACGTGAGATGCAAGCATTTCAGCTATATTCTTGACCCGTAGACATTATTGTAATATGAATGAATTTTCTATAGAAATTATTTTGGTTATCATAAGGTAAAAACTTATCCGTGT
Source organism: Allium cepa (assembly GCA_030765085.1). Classification (NCBI taxonomy): domain Eukaryota; kingdom Viridiplantae; phylum Streptophyta; class Magnoliopsida; order Asparagales; family Amaryllidaceae; genus Allium; species Allium cepa. Next base: position 55,590,156 of record CM060943.1, on the reverse strand, counting down.
TTATATGCGGCATGGTCTTACGAGATACTTTTGAGTTTCAAAGGGTTTTTATAACTTTAAAATCTAGTTGGGTGTGTTTTCTCACATTGGTTTCCCAGACTGACTTGGATGTTATTTTATTATAATGCTTGGGGTCAGGCCTAGCATATTTACTGATTGCTTTGGATGCATTGGAGCTCAGGAGACGAGTTGAAGGTCTTCAAGTCAAATTCATACATACATACATACATACATACATACATACATATACATACATACATACATACATATATATATATATATATATTGATGCTTAATTGTTGAATTCATCAGCATTTGCGAGGACAGGTTATTATAACTGTCCAGGGTGATGATTTTGATTAATTGTTGTACTCTGATGATGCATGTATGCAACAGTTTCTCTTTGTAAAGATCATTGATATTATATTATATATTGTTCCACTATGATTGTGAGATTCTATGTTATTTCAGTTTTTCTTTTCCCTTCTTCTTCTCTTCTTCCTTCTTCCTTCTTTCCCCCGATAATTGGATTTTCCGGTATTCGATTGCTCGGCACACAATACAGTGGGTGTGTTACTGTTAATTTTCAATGGTCGAAAATCTCGGCTGTTACACCTACCTTGCGATGGTAACTACCTTTAACCTAGTTGTTACGGAAATAAAGAGAAATGTACTGCAATTAAGATTTAAATCACGTAATCCAAATTATTGGTATCCTAACGTGGTAAACAATTGAAAGTTAAGATAATTTTACAAAATGTTCGAACATTAAAGTCAAATGGACTTATTTGTAAAATTATCATATTCATTTATTTAGCACACCCAGACACCAACAACTGGGGCTAGTCTTTAGATTCCTAAAATTAGGACTATCAATAGTACTGATTTTGACCCGAGCTTACCAAATTAATCTATGGTAGAGTATAGCATTGATTACCGACCTGAGCATGATCCTATTGCTATTACAATCAATTAGTCAAATGTGAATTTCAAATGTTCAAGAGTGCATCTTTATCCAGAGGTTTAACACTAATATTTCGTTAAGGTTTTTGGATTTCATCGTAATTTGTAAAACCTAATGTACCATGTTTGAAATGTGTTTAAAATAATTAATATAACCATATCAGGCTTGAGTTCTAATTACATCAACCATGCTTAGATCTAAATTTTCAGCACCTCTATTCAAAGCCAATCCAATATGGATCAAAGGAACAGTGCTTTGCAAAATCCTACAATTATAGCACAAATGTCATCAATCGCTTAGGTTTTTTCACATTACTTTAGCAGGCATTCATACTGGTGTGCAAAATACCAATCAAAGTAATCTATCAAGCTCAAGTTATGTTAGCTACGTGCTTTATGAATCAGTTCAAAGTCCAAATATGATTATAATCAGTTAATGCTTATAGATATCAACATTTGGAATAGATACCATTAAACATATCTTAACCTAATGACTCAAATGTAAAAAAATTATTCTATGTTTTCTTTATTATCTGATTCTTCTGTGTATATGCTACCACTAGGCATACTTTCCAACAAATTTAAATATTTTCTTTGCTTTTCAATTTTAGAAGAAGTTGAATTTGTCAAAAAAAAAGTTCCACCTTATATTCCACCCAACAGTTTCAAAAAAAAGATCATTACTTTTCCCCACAAATTTACCACTATCTTCCTAATTTTTAGATATTTTCCAAACCTTTACTTCACATTTCATTTATGAATTACACTAATTCAAATTCTTAAATCTTTCATCACATTTCTTTAATCTTCTACCAAAAAGGTAATCATGATGTCGTTTCCTATTATATTGTTCAACTTTTCATTCTTTACATCTTGATCACGATTCTTTCCAACATAGCCCTAATAGTCGGCACATAAAGATTATGCGAAGTGTCTAAACCACTTCATGTTTGTACTTTATGGTCACAAAAACCACAACGAATTTTTTTTGAGTATATCAAATATGTGTAACCAAGAACAAACAATAGTTGTTAATTTAATGTGTATTGTGAATCTTAACATAGTAAGATGTAATAAATGACAATATTTCAGACCTACTACAAAAGGGCTTTTACTATATTTCCCTTTTCAATATTGAATTAAGTGCACCAAATAATATAATAAACCATTCATTCTTGAAATTTTACATTAAGTAGAAGACTTGTCAATTCTATAGATGTAAAATAATAGTATAGGGTGGCATAAAAGATGTTACCACTTTCAATAAAATTTACGAATTATTTTTATTTTAAAGATATCGTTTCCATAATTTTTCTTTTGTACCATCGTTTTATTTTTTTCCTCATTGCCTACTACGTAAAATGAATTAATTTTTACCTCTAAACATTATCCAGATAATGTAAATTATTATAGGTACTACGTAAGTTTGTATCCAAATTGTTGGCGCTGAAATTGATTTATAATTGGAAGACTTTGGCGAAATATTATTTTGATATAACCCAGCAAGTGGATGCATTTTCTTTCTATCGTTCTTTTTGCACATGCATATGCCAACATGAAATAAATCCAAGAGTGTAGCAATTCTCAAAAGAACAAAGTGGCTTTGATATATATTATTCCAATACGAGTACTTTGGCAAGTGTGATGCACATGCACATAAGGAATTGGTATTATAAAACACTGTTTGTAAGATTTTTTTGATCTTATAAAATGACTTTGTCATGTACATAATCTTGTATTTTTTATGCACATACATGCACGATTCAAATTTTCCTTCACATTAATATCGCTATGAAAATTTGTAAGACTTAAATTGATGTAATAATTTAGTTGTAGTCATTTTAAGGAGTGTAGTTATATTCTGCACATATCATTAGTGGATAGCATGGCTATGCTCTATGTGAATAGTATTGCTAATAATATATAGATGGTAACAAAGAACTATTTAAATGTTATATATCTTGCCTGATTAGCGTTACATATAGTCCCCCATAAATTAAACATGCAACTCACATAGCAGTATAAATAGTTGTTGACTTGTCTTGCTTTGCCCATTTTGGCTGCTCAAACCATTATTTTATTTGTCCGATATAATTCAATATGCAATAATATACATGTAGATGTATATAACTATGTTGCTCCCATGACAATAGAGAAACAAAATAAACCTTTACCAAATGTAACTTGTAAACAAATAAAAAGGAAAAAGATGGTGTTTTGGTGATTAAATGGTTCGAAATGTCGATGAGTTATAAATAGTGAAACCATGGTTTCAAGTAGAATTGCCCATTTATATAAAGTGGAAAATAGACATAAGGACAAACTTTGAAAAAAATTAGGCGGAAGGACAACAAGTTTCATTTTTAGGCTGAAGGACAAATTTTGAAAATAATTAGGCTGAAGTACAATGCTAGTTAGAACTAGCATTTTGTATAGTGTAAAAACTGAATTAAATGCTAGTTAGAAATAGCATTTTGTATAGTGAAAAAGTTGAATATGATGCTAGTTAGAACTAGCATTGTCCTTCGGCCTAATTTTTCTCAAAGTTTGTCCTTCAGCCAAAAAATGAATTTTGGTGTCCTTGAGACAAATTTTTTATCAAAGTTTGTCATTTTTCCTAATTCCCTCTTATATAAATCAGTAAATCCTTATAGAAATAATTTATTGAAACTTCTGTTCATTTTTGGCTCAAAGTTTCAAAATCATCGTATTTCTTCTGAGATATTTTTTGAGTATTTTCCAATTTCTGGTTGAACATTAACTAAAAATGTATTGCATAAAATACGATTGCCACAATTCAAGCATTATAAATAAATTTATACCGCAATAAACTATGAAATAGACAATAACAAAAAGGAAAGGAGAATAGATTATTGATAAAATTTATGATAAGAATGCTGAAAAATTCAATAGATCTAATAATAACACAACTCATAAACATACTTAAGTATCATGCTTGTAAGTTGTAAAAACATAATGAGACATCCAATATTCTTTCTTTCTTCCTTCCTTCAATTAGAGGCATTGCTTAAAGATCCAACAACAGCACATAACATCCAAACTGTAATAGCAAGGTTTTTGTTAGACGTAACCACTCAGATTAACTAAAAGGCTAAAAATATTAAAATAAAAATAAAATACAATAAACAAGGTAACATAATACACAAAAAAAGACATTGACCTTCCTTCAAGGCATTTGGATTCAGTAGGGGGAGCCTGCTAATAGACATTAAACTGAAGAGGTGGAGGATACTGAGAGGCATACTATGGTGGTGGATCGCTTGACCGGAAGCTATTATTTAAAATCGTATTAATTAACATCAATATATGCACATTACCATATGATAATCATAAACTCTTTATTAATTATGTTTAAAGAGTCAAAATTTTATATTAGGTTATCTAGGTTGTAACCATTTTTAATAAATCTCTCCATATATCAACAATATGTTCTTCATGTGAAAGGATCTTATATGTACAATTTCATACCCATCTCTTCGGTTGATGCATAGAAGTCCTTTTCCATCATCAATTAATTATACAATTTCATACCTATCTCTTCATTTGATGCATAATTTTAGGTGAAACGGGTAAAAATAGAAAAAAAATTGTGAATATATATGGTAGACTCCTATGAAAAGGTTGAAACTATGGTGTCATTAAATAAACAAATAAACCTGAATAGAAAGTAAGCTAGCACAATATTTGAGAAAATACACTTAATCTTAATAATATATTTAATGATGCTATATGCAGTAATAAATTTGCAATATCCATATATAGAAATTAACAAACCTAAATCAGTGACAATATCAAAATTAAAGTCATAATAAAACATGGCATACCATATGTAGAAATGATGCTTTATTAAGATCAAGTTTTAGTAGCTCATCTTCTAACTCAAAATTGTTTTTCTGAACTACAATTAGCACCACCATTATAATAGATATGTTTATGAAGAACGTAAAAAGAAAAGGTATTAAAATATCCAAATATATCTTTCATTTAGTTATTTATTTTACTAATAACAACATGAATAATTTTTATTCAGGAAACAAAATGAAAACTTAGCCAAGTAAACGAATTGCTTTATTGATATAGTTACATTTATGCATCTAATAGGTATAGTTATATTTAATGGTTATACCTTTAGTAATATAATAACACATATAGCCATATAGGCATGATAAAAACCGATACCTATTACCAAATATCATAATACCATTTGAACGTGGGTATTAAGGTTTGCGTAAATCAATGTACTTATGCTAAATTCACATTTATTGATACAATAAAGACTGAACAATACATCCAAGTTATGATGATGTATATACCTATTGTAGGTATTTATTTATAGTAAATACTATTTGTCCATTACTATGTCTACTTATAAAAGCATACTTTAAGGCTCAAACTGAACATAGAAAGATACACACACGCTAAAAGCAAATTGTATATTACTAAGTCTATTTGTAATGAGCATAAATTAAGGCTCAAACTGGACACGGTAATAGCACATCAACTTGAGTTCTTATCAATAACAACGAATAATTTCCATAAAATTAAAATGAATTCCTGTGGGTTTGTTGAAGAGATTAGATTAAATTATTCTGTATCTTGAAGCATGCAAGAAAAGATCATACAAATGGCTAAATGTGAGAATGAAAAGAATAATTCAAAATTACATTCAAAATATAAGTCCCTAGATGCGAATAATAGAAGGCAAATACCAATTTAAACCAACTCACATAATGAAAATCTTTTTAAGCTTTATAAAATGGGTAGGTCTGAATAATAAATAAATTATATAGAAAAGATTATGTAGAAATTATAAATGCCTAGATGGAAAAAGTAGAGGATCAAAGATAGTGGAAAACTAACATACATCAACTTGTAGTCTTATAGAGCTTATCAGCAATAACAGACAAATTAGTAACCTTCGACATTGTTTCAATAACTTGTACGGGTCTCTGCTTTCATGATTCTTCAATTGGTTCTACCTTTTCAAATTTTGAACAGTTAAATCTAAGCTTAGAGCTGAATATTATTAAGCTTAAGTGCCTATTTGGAAATAACAAAGGATTAAAGACAACAAAAAACTAACATATACGAAATTTCTAAGCTTATCAGTAATAATAGAAAAATTGGCAACCTTTGACACTGTTCCAGTGATTTTACAGGACTCCGCATTCATGATTCTCTATCTAGTTCTACCTTTTCAAATTTCAAACAGTAAAATTTAAGTTAGAGCTGAATATTATTAATCATTTAGATCATTTAACAAATTCTCTAAAAAAATCTAAATTTGATATCGAAACATAAAGAGGACCATGTAGTAAATAATGATACAGTTAGGTTTAGGAAAGTACCAACTCCAAGATCTAGCAAGCGACTTCTTGAGAATGAGGAGGTTGGGCCTCTATTACCCTCAAGAAGGCATCACTTTCAATTTTACTTATTTTTTTTTATTATTGTGAAGGTTTGATTTGAGGCAGAAAGAACGAATAAGGATGACGTAAAAAAACTGAAGAGAAGTTGACGTATGCGACGTGGGATTGAATGGCAAACGTGGATATGAAAATTACAAATGTATCCTCAATTTCAATATAATTTATCCTTTAAACTGGTCATTTTTGAAATAGCAAAAAAGGATTCACTTTGACCCGTTGATCGAAGAATTTGCTTTATACATAAGATATTGTACTCCTAGATATATTAAAGTGTGCTAGTGTGTCCAAGCAGATCTAAAAGTTAGTTAAGTGCATGATTGGATGGAAGTTAGGAAAAAAAATAAGTTATAGCATACCATATATAAGAGCAGAAGAAGTTTCCATCGATGGTTTGAAACTGTAAGGGTTTTTTGCAAGCAATTTCATTGTTAAAAGAACATAAGTCAATGTACTTTGTATCCAACTCATGCTACCAAAGAAATAGAGAAAGCTGGATTTAACATTCCAAAATCGTGCTCTGCATTTAAGAAAAAACAGTTATGCATTAGATGTGCTATGGTCTAATCATATTACGCACTTACAATTTTAGGCAAGCATACACTATTTGTGCATCGTAGATTATGCTATGACAATGATGTGATCAAATCATCTTCTCTTTTCTTTTAGTTGTTGGCAAAGGTTACAGTTCCAAAGTCCCCATAAATAGGAAGATACAAATCAATGTTATATGAAAAGTTCAAGTGGTGCAAAGCTTCATCTTATGAATAAGTATGTTAATTCCATTTGAATGAAAGTGACAAAAATGTAAGGTTAATGTTCTATTATCATAAAATTACTATCCTTTAATGATATAAATATGGAAGGCTAAAAAAACTAATACCTTGTAGCCAAGTTTTATAGTCTAGCTTTCCCTCGGATAACCATGCAGCCTCAAATTAGGTCTTTGAAATTATAGGGCCAAAATAAGAAATCCATTCAATGTTCCATACGGAAGAAGTAATAGATATGGTTAACTTTGCACATACAGTTAAATGGTTTTTTGGATATTCAAAAATGACTAACTATGTAAGAAAGAAAAAATGCACTTCGTAAGAGCACACTTGAAACGAAAATCATCTGTAGAAGATTAATTTTCTATCAACCGTCCTTCATTCAGATTCACCCTTTATACGAAGATGGAGTTAGAATGGAGATTGGTACCTTACCTATATATCTAGCAATCAATAAGGAGAGCAATCAGGGTTTAAAGTAGTAGATTGATGAATAAATGACTTCTTCTGATGGATACAATCAAAGTTAGTTCAGGGTTCATGTTGGGAAGACCCCACCTTTGGTGCAAAACATTGAAGTTAATTTTCTATACATGCATTAATATGGTAAAATAGTCTACTAATCAGGTCATTAATTTTTTGAAGTTGTTAAGTGCACGTCTTGTGAAACTAAACACCATTCAGTCAAAAAATTGAAGCATATTTTAAAAATCTCAACCATCACAAATCCTGTACAAACGTGAAATTTTGAAACATTTTTTTTTAACAAGAGAACATATAAATATATAGCAAAAGGAGAAAAAAGCCTTTCTCCGGAGGCTCACAAAAGGAGGCAAGGCATATAGAGAACCTATGCCTCCCAAAAACATAGACAACAGTACAAAACAGAAACGAAGAAAAGAAAAAATAAAAAAACCTCCACTGACTGACAGTAGCCAGGAGTGACCAACAGAAATAGAGCAAGAGAAACACCACTCGCACAACCGTCAATCCCGCCACAACCGAATAGGTATAGGCCAGTCCACCAGAGTAGCTACCATCCCTTACCGAGCCAAAAAAAAACAGAAAAAGAACCAAAACCCAGACCGCGCAGCAAAGCCCCGCTAAAATCACCACAAGCTCCACCGACTGACAGAAGCCAGGAGTACCAATAGAAACAGAGCAAAAGAAACATCACCCACACAACCATCAATCCCGCCATAACCGAATAGGTATAGGCCAGTCCACCAGAGGAGCTACCATCCCAAACTGAGCCAAAGAAAACCGCCCACCTGACAACACCATCGAGCTCCGGCAAGGCCATCGCCAAATGGTGATGTCAGAAGATAGTCAAGAAGAGCACCAAAGAGGAAACAAGGGCCCACTAAATCAAACGGAGCAGACCACAGAGAAGGTCAAAAGCAGAAAAGGGGAACCAAAACCCAAGCAACTCTAGCTCTAACCAAGCACAACAAAGGGAAAGGATCACCGAACGGACAAGAAAACAAGAACTAGCAACCCAAGCAACCAAACACTGCCAAAACCAACCAAGCGACTCCAAAACCAAGCAACCGGAGAAAGGCACGGGAGAAGCCTACAGAACAGGACGACCTCAACCCAAGCAATTCCAGAACCAACCAAACATAGCCAACCAAAGCGAACTCCGGACCAGGGAAGAAGCCAAAGACACCTAGACTTGAGAAACTAGCAACACATAGGAAGAAAAGCAGGGGGGATCGGGAGCGATGGGTGAAGGCCAACGCCCCACCAAAAGGATTCAACCAACTCCCAGTCTAGCGGAAGTCAGAAAACATGAAATAGATAGAAGACTCACTAGCCGCTCAGAACGAGAGCCCATGGGACCCCTGAAAGGTCTACCACGGAAAGCCAGGAAGATGTCATTCCTAACACGTCGAATAATGGACGGAGGATCCATGGGAGAGGTCTCAAAGGTTTCCTTATTCCACGCGCACCAGAGGTGCCAGCAGATCAGACAAGGAATCAAGCGGAACACAATCGAACGAAGTGATTTACTGGAGAACCCAACCCACTAGGTTCTCTGAAGATCATTAGGAGATCTGGCACTACCTCGAACACCAACAAGATTCCCGAAGTAATTCCAGCACGCTCTGGCTGAGAAACCATCAAAAAACAAATGGTTCAGGGATTTCGTTTCCCCATTGCCACAGCATCTGCAGCGGGAAACGGAGGGGATGTCGATATTTTGGAGATTCTCGTCTAGTGGCAACCCATGGTGGAAGATACACCACATCAACAGAGAGACCTTGGGGGGAATATGAGAATCCCAAATGAATGAAAACAAAGGACGAATGGGGCTTGGAATTCTAACCGAAGTCCAAGCTTTCAAAATGGAAAACGAATCACCATCCCAGCCTGTTAAGCTGCCATAAGAGTCAGAGAACGGCTTCACTGACTGCATGTGCTTCCAGGTCTCACTTGCATAGGATAGAGAACCCGTGAAATTAGAGCCCGCAAGCCTGTGGTACTTAGCGCGGAGGAACGACGCCCATAAAGAGTCGTTAGCCCCAAACCTGTACCACAACTTACAGGCAAATGCCGCACAAAGGTCCTTAGGATTACGCAGACCCAAACCACCTTCGCTTTTGGGGTGACAAACCGCGTCCCAAGAAACCCAGTGGTGGTGACGGGCGTCGTCCTTGTTACCCCAGAAGAAGGATGAGGCCAAAGACCGATACGACCGGAAGAAGGAAGAGGTAGAGGTCATAGCCGCGAAAACATGAGTTCCCATCGAGTCTAAAACTGACTTAATGAGAACCAGCCTACCGGCCTGGGAAAGGAGAGACGCATTCCAGCGTAAGATCTTACCCCTCACTTTGTCAGACAAGGGATCAAAGAAAGTGTAACAACCCGCATATTTAATGATTATATATTTAAATTTTTTATTTAAATATGGCGTCGTTAGTCGGATTTTAGGTCCATAATGTTACTTTTTGCAAACAGCCGAATTGGGACTCGAAACCACTTCCATTGAGTTCAAAATGGCGTTTGTGATCTTTTTGAGTATAAGCTTTGATATGTTTGGAGTAAGTCGAATTTTTCTATTTGCTAAGTGGGCTTTTGGGTTTGGGTTTCACCCAAACTATTCTATAAACCAACTCAGCCCTTTCTCTCCTTCCATTCACTTATTCATTTCATAAAAACTTAAACTAAAACTGAAATGGGGGAAGAAAATGGAAATTAGAAACTCCTAGCCCCAGATCCTCTTGCAAATCCAAATTCTTGCTCCAAAATCATAGAGAAGCTATTGGTAAGTCTCTCTTCTTCTTCTCCAACTCTTTCTCCTTCAATTTCAGAATGTTTTCCTAAACCTAACTTAGGAAATATGTGTTTTATTCTTAGATTGAAGCTTGTTGGGTTGAAGTAGTGATTGGTTGGTCTTCTCCTTGTGATTTAGCTCCTTCTTCTTCTTTGTTTGTGAGTTAAAATGTGAGTTTTTATCTCACATCTATGTTTACAACTATGTTGGATTGTTAGGTATGAGTTCCTAACACATATTCATGTGCATTTGCCTTTGGTTTGAATTGAATTGATGAACATTCCAATTTTTGATGTTTTGGAGTCAAATCTATGAAAATCATAACTTTGATGTTTGACTTTGTTTTTGGTGGTGAATCGGAGTGCCAATGGTGTTGGGTTATCGATTGGCAAAAGCCCCTTATGTCCATTGCTCGACCGAATTGCAAATGGTGAGTTTGCTCCTCCATTTGCTAGGCTGGAAAACACTTCCAGCTACAGCCAGTCGACTGACCCCCTGCAGCCAGTCGACTGACTGCAGAGTTTAAAAACTCTCGGGTTAAGGATCAGTCGACTGACTGCAGTAGACCAGTCGAATGACCTGCTTCATTTTGCCCAGTGTGCCTATTTGTTTGTGATTCCCTCTTTTATCGATTTAAATTGATTCCAATTAGTTGTTTATGCATATTTGACCTTGATGATTCCTTTTTGACTTCATTCACGGGTTTTTTATAAAATAATCTTTTAAATTGTATTAAAAGTTTGCTTCTCTAATTTATAAATTCTATTTCAATGCACACACATAATTTCGCACTTCGAGTGGAGTGGAAAGGAGATTAAATGGTTAAGTAAAACACGGACCATGAATCCATGCGTTTATCTTTCCGATTAATCCCCGACCTATTCGATTGATTGTTTTGACCTTTTGGTCTGGTTTACCAATGAGATGAGGTAGACTTTGTACTGCTTTGAGTGTGAAGTTAACTAATGGATAGTAAACCGTTTAGTGCGAATGGGCGGTTATGGGACTCACATTACCACTTTTTGGATTCCTTTTTGAGAGTTATGACACATTCCGCCAGTTAGTGGTGTCCAGTACTGGGCCTTCGGACCTTCACCACTACGGTTTGTTGCCTTCGGGTATGTTGCCTTCGGGTTTGTGCCTCGGGTTTGTTGCCCTATAGTATCGCTTCCGATGTTGGTCGTTATGAGCCGCATGGGTGATATTGGGTTGCCCTATAGTATCGCTTCCGATGTTGGTCGTTATGAGCCGCATGGGTGATATTGGGTTTGGAGTCTTCGGGCTCATGGATCCTTGTTTATACAGTACTGAGCTCGAGCAAATTTTATGATGTTTCATTGATATGTATATTCCCTTGGTATCACCCTTCGGTGTTGGTCTTTTTGAGCCGCATGATGTGTAGCGTTTACCTTGTGGAACTTGTATACCTTATTGGTATTTGTTATTTGCCTTTATGGCTTGTTTTGGGATATTCCTATCCTTTGTTTCCATGAGTTGCCGATGAGATGAGGTTTGTTTTGTTATGATATGATTCATCTTTTGCTAGATGATTGTGCTATCTCTTTTAGAGATATTTGATATATATTGTGACCTTGCAGGTTATTGTTGTTCAGTTTATCTAACTGATTTGTTTAGCTAGACTGACCCGTGTATTTTATACTCGGGTTAGACCGAGTTGTTTCAGGTTAGGTGCTTTTGGACTTAGCCTATTTTGCTTCCGCATGGACTACTCCGCTAGCTTCTTTTTGTCATAGCTTTTTGCGTGGTCCCATTTTGTTGTAACTCTGATATGTATTATTTTGAATTCATCTGTATATTGTGGTTTGCTATACCACTTGACAGGTATTAGTTTATATACTCTGTTATGTATCAATATATATGTATATGATGATCTACTGTTCTATGATGTATATTACATTTGAGTTGTTATATTCTGTTCTAATACATCCTCCAACCACCTATGGTTTTGTTTTAAGTATTCATTGGATATGTCGACCTGTTAGTATGATTATTGTCGATGTAATCAATAGATAGTTAGAGCAAGGCTATAGATGGTCGCTCCTAACCAGCCTTATTCTCCGTGTTAGTTGACGGCATTACCCTGTAGTGTCCTTGGCTAGCGTGGGTATAGAGGTGGGGCGTCACAGAAAGCGTTAAGCTTCCTACCTCGGTACAGTACAATACCCAGGTAAGGTAAAGGAAGGGAAGCTTCCTTGAACCCCGATATAGTCTCGATCCAGGAAGCTCGAGAGGGGGACAAGTCCTTCGCATGGACGAAGCAACTTTTGGAAGGGTTAACGAGTTGGCCCGAGGACCTCTCGTATTGATGAAGGAAACTAAGGAGCCGCTGGATAGAGGAACGACTGCCATTAGAGAAAATGACAAAGTCATCAGCAAAGGATAAGGAAGAGATTAGGGGGCAGCCCCTCAGAATCCCGAAGCGTTGGATCTGACCATAGATCGTTAAGTTTTGAAGACCGCGAATGAAAGCCTCCGCCACGATCACGAAAAGAAATGGCGAAAGTGGGTCTCCTTGACGCAAACCCCTCCCCACCCTAAAATACCCATTAGCCGAACCGTTAATGTGCACAGAGAACCAACAGTTCGAGATGAACCTCCACACCAAGTCAATGAGAGGTTCTGGAAACCCGAAAGACCTCAAGACCTCGATGATGAAAAACCAGGACATACGATCGTAGGCCTTGGCCATGTCCAGTTTGAAGACAACATTAGAACCCCTAACTTTCCGATCAAGCTGGGATATCAGCTCCTGAGCAAGAAGGACGTTATCAGTGATTAAACGCCCTTTTACAAACCCCGCTTGAGAAGAAGAGATAATACGCTCAAGGAAGGGGGTCAAGTGACAAGCCAGGATCTTAGAAATAACTTTATTCGAAAAGTTGCAAAGGCTGATGGGCCGAAAATCCGCGCAAGACCGAGGATTTTCGCACTTAGGAATGAGAATCAGGTTGGTGGAAGTCCAACCTGAGGGAAGAGACCCACCGGAGAAGAAGGATTGAACAGCAAGACAAAAATCAGCCTGAATAATAGGCCAGGCACACCTAAAAAAGGCACCGTTGAAGCCATCAGGGTCACTGGCACTATCCTTGCTCAGGGCAAAGACACAAGCACAGATCTCCTCTGGGGATGGGGGATCCGCTAAAAGGACACTATCTGGAGAAAGAACCACACGGGGAATGAAGGCTAACAGGGCCGAATCGGAAACCGAGACAGACGGAGAGCCCAGAAAGGATTGAAAGTGGGATAGAATGGTATCTTTGACTTCCTCAGGCGAAGAAGCCACAGATAGATTAGGACGCAAAATCTCACGGATAGTGAGAAGGTTATTCTTCTTACGAATAGAAGAATGAAAAAATTTGGAGTTCGTATCTCCGTCGACCACCCACTTGACCCTCGCCTTTTGACGAAGGTAGTCATTCTCGATACGAAGTTCCGATGAGAAGATGGATTGGGCTAAAGCCTGCGCCTCCTTGTTAGCCGTGGACGGGTCCTCGTCTAACAAGGATTCGGCTATGATCAGGGACTCTTCGGCCAATAAAACGCGATCGAAGATGTTCTTGAAAACTTGAACGTTCCACACCTTAAGGCAAGCCTTGAGACGCTTAAGCTTACGACCGAAGACAGCACAGGGAGAGGCAACAATAGGATCGGTCCAAGAGTTAGCAACCACTTGATGAAAAGAGTGGTGAGATCTCCACATGCTCTGAAACCGAAAGGAAGAGGGCCCCGAGAGGGAGAGAGGAGAGCAGCGAACGATCAGAGGAGCATGGTCAGAGAAGGATCGATGAAGATGAACGATCGAGAAGGAAAAGGGTAGGCGAAACCAATCCTCCGTCCCGAAAACACGGTCTAGTCTAGAGATGATACAGTTCGGTCCCTCTTGGTTGTTCGACCAGGTGAAAGTAGAGCCAACAAAAGGAAGCTCAGAGAGACCAGAGCTAACAATGAATGAGTTGAAATCCGCCAATGCAACACGGTTGATGGCGGCTCCTCCCCGTTTTTCCGCTTGGCAAGCGACGATATTAAAATCGCCGCCAACCACAGAGAAAGAAAAACCCAAAGCACCGAGGGCTAAAATATTGGACCAAAGAGTTAACCTCTCCGTCCGATCGCATTTGGCGTATACCGCCGAGAAAAGAAAGGGAGAAGCGAAAGAAGGAGACGGCCTGCCACCGAGAAGAGCTAAGAAGAGTCGAAAACGGAGCGAACCACAAGGGATTTGGACCATAAAATCCAAATCTTACCGGAGACATTGGCAGAGCCACCGCCAAAACCTAAGGATAAAACGGTTTTGGTTATACCTTCCGGCTGAAGAAAAGGTTCCAGGAGAGCGACCATGCCCACAAAGTGCTTCCTGACGATGCGTTTTAGCCTGGCCAAAGACGCATCATTGCCAATACCGCGGACATTCCAGAAGAGAAAGTTCAACATGGAGAGAAGGAAAGGAGTAAACGAAGAAAGATGGAGCTAAAACAAGACACCAACCAAAGAAAAATAGAACGAGCTCAGACAAGATACAGCGAATATCGAGTAGATCTATCGATTTGCTCGGACGCCGCTATAGAGCGTGTGCGGATGGTGTGAGGGGTAGACGGGACTCTACGTGGTCTGCGACGAGACGAACGAGGAGGAGTGAAGGAGGGCTGGGGACGTGTCTCAGAAGACACCTCATCACTGGTCCCCAACAAAGGAGACTGCGAGGCACCAAACAACGAAGGCGAAGAGTTCCTAAAGATGCAATCAAGGCGCTCATTAAGGAGCGCAATTTCTGCCTTACTCATAAGAGGAATGGTAATGGACAGAGAGCACGATGAAGAGGGGAGGGAGCACGCCGAGGAGCAGAGAGAAGCAGAAGGAACCAAGCGATCCGAAAGATCAGAAGGAAAACGTAAGAGAGAGGGAAGGCCTACCAAGCGCATACCATTCTGCCGTAAAAGCCAGTCAACAGCAGGACAAGGATGAGCCGAGTAGGGGGAGGAAAAAAAGGAAGAGGAGCAACCAGAAACAGATAACAACGAAGCAACCGACGAAGGAACAGGATAGGGAGACGAATGGGAGATGAGAGCGAGGCGGGGAAAAACTGTAAAGGGTCGGAAGAGAGAAGGGGAGCAATCAAGTCGCTTCCCACGATGTTGTGGGAACCAAACCAAAGCCGGGCTGTCACTAATAAAACAGCCCCGCGAAGCAGGTAAGGTTTGCGAGACGGACCAAGCAGAGGGAACAACAGAGCAGAACAATGAAGGCTGGCAATAACCCAGGATGTCCGAATAGTCGTCTGAAACTGGGACCGCTATGCGACTAGAGCTAGGAGATTGACCGAACCAATCGCTCCAGGCCCGTTGTAACCTCCAAAGTGACCAACGGTAGCCTGAAAAACTAGGGAAACGAAAAAGAGACAAAGTCACTGACGGTAAAGAAAAGTCCTCGGAAAGACTCAACACTAGAACCCAGCAAGAGGACCACATCAGATCGACCCATACAAGCAGCCTGGTATGGACACAACCGATGCGGCAGAGGAATTCCTGCAAAACAGACAGAGGCCAAGGTCTCTGATGCATGAAGCAAGACAAGAGGACAAAGACAGACGAGTCGATTAAACCAGAACAAATGGGACCTGACACACCACCAGTCTGGGACGAGACAGTAATGTCAGGGAGCACACACCAAGGTGTGTCAAGGCTCAAGCACAAAAAACCAAGACCATCGGCCAACTACCAGAAAATAACGGACAAACCATCATAATCTACGAAAATGGAAATAGAAGGAGAAAAACTCACCTGCCTGCAAAAGGCATCACTTACCAGCTAGATAGGAGAATGGGCCAACACTAGAGGAGATCTGAGCGAGATGGAAAACTCCTTATCTTCGACAACCACGTCAGAAGACAGCCCAACGCCTACAGGCAACGACACATCAGGAGCCACAGCAGAAGGCAAAGAGAAACTGCCAGACAAAACAGAACCAGAAACAGGCAAAGCACCTAGCTGTCGATCTGGTCGAGGAGATAAAGTGGTCAAATCCTTATCCCCTTGACCACAGTCATAGCCTACATCACCAACAGACCCAAATGCAAAAGAAGCCCCAAACGAGCTATCAGCAGCTGCTGCTCCAATGACAGACAGAGGAGGAGCAAAACGAGTGATGAAATCTCGTTTGTTACTCGTGGAGAAACCACAGTCAGCAAGGATGCCAGAATAATCACACACGGAATCAACATCAAACGAGCTAAAGCAAATTCCAGACTTATACGAAACCTTCCCTCCCACCGCGTCCCCAAACATCAGCCTCGGTACAAATCGAGTGGTGAAATCCCGATTCCCAAGAGAAGCGGATCTGCTAGGAGGGGAAGCCCTAGATTCTGGCGAATCAGCAAAATAAAACCTCGACCCAGAATAAAATGAACAGCACAACGCATTTGAGAAGCATGGAGTAATCTCCATGAAACTCCTAGCAACATCTAAAAACTTGAATCGAGCAAGAGTTGAGAAAGCCCTTGGAGAGTAGACGCAAATATCTATCGACCAATTGCTAGAGAAGCAAACCGATAGTGGAGGAGCCACCACATCCAAAAGGGTTGCAGCTATATATGCGAATGAGGGACATGACCTCACGAAATCACCACATAGCTTAAAAACCACCAATTCCATAGGCTAAACTTAGGGTTTCAGATTCGGAAGTTGATACAGTAGAAGATTTGGAATTTTGAATCGACCTTGTGTTTGAGCAATGGAAGGGAGTGGCAAACGAGAAGCACTAGACGTAGAATCACGATAGAGGAAGAAGCCGCGGCGATCGATTTTGGAAGAATAAGTGGCGATCGATTTAGGAAGAATCGACGGTAGATCTGCTGTTGTCACTTGTCAACTATCTGTGATCGTAGACGAACAAAGCTTCGACGCTCGAACGGCAGAGGATGGCAAAGAAACTGACGACACTTGTCGTACCTACGAACGTAGACGAACTACCTCCGGCCCTTAACAACAGAAAGAAGAAACTGGAGCTTGCTTCTCGACTACCAGTAGTACTCGAACTACCCGCGGCACTCGATTACTCGAACAAGAGAACGAATCGATTAAGTTTTATTTTTATTTTTAATGGATCTGGGATTTTTTTGGGTGCAAAATAAAGTGCTTATTTTTTTGGGTGAAATTTTGAAACATATGCATACCTGAAACACGATTAATGGTTCTTCTCCACCACTCTCTAGGCTTAGATACATCCCTGGAGAAAAAAGAACAATATATCATTTAGCATATTATATATTATATCAAGAATATCGTGTCCACATATAAAAACAATTGAGTAAACACATCACATGCGGTATAATTTGTCCCTTATCTAAAAAGAGGATAGCTTTGGAAATGTGCGTTAAAGGGGAAAGTATGTCCATTTTGAACAAAAGATTTAATATTATTATTAATGGATTTATTTAGTAAGTAGAAAGTTTTCCATTTGTGCAACATTGTGATTCGTCTATGAAAACATGTCAACATAAAAATATAAAGAAGTGATGTAAGTAACTATTCTAGGACCATAATAAAAATATGTATTAAATACGTCACCTAGTAGCATGAAGTCTTCACCATTGAAACTTGAGAATACCCTCTGGGTTATTCATAATAATATGCATGTTTACCCAAATAATGTTGATGCTATGGAGAGGCATGAGCATCTTCGACAGACATCAGTGTTGTGATGATTGAAGTCTTTCAAGATAGCCTGCATAAATTTCGACAACTAAAAAAGCCTATCAAACGAAAACATGGTGTATGATAACATTAGTATCCAATGTAATTAAATGTGATGAATCAAACACATTTTATCAAGCACGTATCCTACAATACATCAAGGGAAATAGAGCTACCTGGATAAAATTACAAAATACAATAAAACATTATGAAAATTATAAATCAATTTAACCTAGTAGAACTATATGTATGTGAATAAAACAAAAAATGCAAGATTTGATGAGAAAACAAATTACGTGGTCCTTCCAAAATCGAAGTAGAAAGAGCATAGTCGAAAAACATTAAATAATTCGTGAAATCGTGATGTTTAAGATGAAATTTATTACTAAAAGGGGGGAATGTAAAAGTTAGATGAAAAATGAAGATACCTCAAACAGTTAGCTGTAGTAGATAAACTTGGCCAAATTGGTGAAGGAACTAGATAATTAAACTACTGAAAGGGGTGTTAGGTTCATCAAACATAACCTAAATGTAACAATTCCATTTTTAAGCCAAATTTAATTTTGTAATTAATATAATTTTTAAGATTACTTTGTGAATTAATTTGAATATTTCCAAAATAAGATATATGTTTGATATATATATATATATATAAAGGGATTGTAAATAAGATTTTGATTTGAAATTCAGAAATAAATATTTTAAAAATAAATTGGATTTAAAAACTCTATATCTTAAAAACTAATAAAAAATTGTTTTCTAATTGTAATATATATATATATATATATATATATGCATATATATTGTGATGTTCTGAATTTAATATAATAATTTTCAAAAGGCTATTCAAAATTAAATTCTTATATATATAAAATATGTGTGTTTATTTGTTAATGTATAATTATATTTTAAAAATTATTTCTTTAAAAGTATGGTTGTTTGAAATAAGATTTAATAGAAAGATTTAAAAACTTTCCTTTAAATTTATACATAATACAAAAATAATTTGTACATATATATAATATATAACATAGATTAATATATAAAGAAAATGCATTAATTAAACATAGAAAATATAAAAATATATATATATATATAGCTAAATTGAAAATATAAATATAAATAGAAAATTATATAAAATATATATTTAGACATTAATATATGTAAGTAGGACAAGTGTAAGCTAACTATATCACGTGTTAAGCATTTGAAACAATGATAACATGCATTTAAACAAATGTAAGATTAATATCATGCAAATATAACAAGTGTCATATTTCTAATTTTCTTTTCATTTTAAATTTAATGAATAAAGGAAACAAGTTATATATACACATCTATACTTCTCTTCTCAATTTTCTTTCATGCATTCAAAATAAAAGAAACAAAATTACAAACCTGAAAATACAAATCAAAAAATAAGATCAAAAGTATGATAAAATCAAAACAGAAACAAAGCAGTTCAAAGATCAAAAAAATTCAAAACTATTTCCAGTTTCAACTTCAAGATCAAAACAATTTCAGAATTTTCAAAGATCAAGCAAAATTCAACTCAAACATTAGGATCAGATCAAAGTTGCAATTCGAACATCAGTTTCAAGATCATTCAAATCAAACAACAAAGCATTTCCAGATTTTCAAATTCATTTCCAGGCTCTGCTTTTCTAACGTGTGAGTAAACTAACTTGGATCTGTTATTTGGATTGATTCTTGAAAGTATGATTGTGAAAAATGTATGTGTGGATGTAAAAATATGCATGTATGTATATATATATATATAGGTAGGCTGATGTATGCATGTCTATGAACCAGGAATGCATGCTTCTGTTTTAAACTTTTGTAACGACCCGAAAATTTGGTCGTTAATTTTGAACATTTAATTTATTTTAAATGTTGAATTTGAATTGTTAATTAATTTTGAAATATAGAGATTTGGGTTGAATCAATAAAATGAATTATAATTTCAAATATGACAATTAGATTGGATTTGGATAATAACAATTTAATATTTAAAATTGGGATAATTTGTGAACCTGGGTATATATAATATGGAAATGGTTTCTAAAATTTATTTAAAGTCTACTTGGATTAGAATTTTAATATTGGACCTTTGGATGGAATCCAAAGTAGATAAGTTAAATTTGAAATTTTTATATTAATTTAATAATGGAATTAATATAGTAATAATGTAAATAATCAGATTTTAGATGTAAAAGAAATCAGAATGATTTCTAATGTGAATATAAATTCTATATGATTTATAATAGAATTAGTACAATTTAAAAAGTGAAATTTTAAATGATTTCGACGATTTTGAAATTGCTCGAATTAAATCGACGAGTTAAAATAGCCTTCCGGGGCACAATCTCGAAATTTGACGAAACCCATTCCATTGGATCCGTAATAGTTAACTATTATCGGATTTTAAATTTTGTAACGTTAGTGTTACCGTTTGTTCGTACGGGTGAGAAACGCGTTGAAATTAAAATCAAAAATTTAATATTTCAAATCGATTTAAAAAGCTATCTTCCACATACGACCAAATTAGCCTTCAAAACACGTTCCATTATGTTCAAAATACGGGTAAAACCTTTTAAATGCCAGGCGGCATGTGTTGTTTGGAGTTCATTTGTAAAAGGTGTTAATTGGAAAATATATTAGTAAAATAATATTATCAAACGTATATAAATACGTTGCAAGCAGGAACCCTAATTCCTTCTTCCTAGCCACACTATAGCATTCAACGGCTGATACCTTCAAAACTTCATCTCAATTTTACTCTAAATCCATCAATTAATTGCACAATCCTCCAACTAGCAACTTGTAGAGCTCTTTGAGCTCGTCAGATCCAACAGTGGATCTTTACCACCGTCGTCGTTTGAAGCCGGTAATGGTCGAGAAAAGCCACTCGTTCGTTCAAGAAATCAGAAGGGAGGAAGGCATCGATTTTTGATTGGCTTCGGGTATGGGTAAACTGGGATTTGGCACGTCATTTGGGGGTATATGATCGGCTTTTCGCTCGGTGGGGTGATGGCGGTGATTTGATGTTAGTCGTGTGCTTCATGGGTTGCTCGACCTTGCTGTGAACATGTTAGGGAAGATGGAGTTTGCAGCCTGGATTTTGCCTTTGGAATCTACGGCTATGATTTGTATTGGGTAAATAATAAAAAGAAAGTGAATTTAATTGTATTAATTTTACTCAAACGTTTAAAAATTTATAACTTTTGCATTCATGGTCAGATTTCGACGAAGCAGGAAGCACCGGAATTGTAGCGATGCGGTCTACGCGTTGCAGCAGCTCTGCAGGCGATTGGAGCTCGTGAAAATTTTAGATTAAATCGAAGGTGATCGATTTAATTTAAAATTGGAACGCTCGACGAAATTCAAGGTGAGTTAATCTCACTCACATCTGGGATTTCAGTTAATTTAAATAGTTAGAATTTAAATTATTGATTGATTGTTTGAATGTAATATTATATATAGTAGTAGTAGTATATATATATTGGAGTGATTGATTTCCCGCATTATATAGCGGATGAGACCCTATGCGCCCCGCATAATAGCGGATGACCCTTTATACCGCGATATTCCACCTCAAAGTGGAATTGGTATTTACATTGTGCTGACATATGTGGATGCAGGAAAACAAGCTGGAGGGATCCAACTGGATTCCTCAGAATATTAATATTATTTCCATGATCAGCGCTATGTTATTTCACATCTTGTGATAGAATTGAATTGGAAATTAAATTTATTCGATGCTATGGTTTGGATGAATAAAATCTAGTATTTTAAAATATACAATTGATTGAATTGG
Source organism: Allium cepa (assembly GCA_030765085.1). NCBI lineage: Eukaryota > Viridiplantae > Streptophyta > Magnoliopsida > Asparagales > Amaryllidaceae > Allium > Allium cepa. Next base: position 55,568,170 of record CM060943.1, on the reverse strand, counting down.
GTTTTTAAAGGAAATGAAAAGAAATTTTTAAGTAAATAATTATTCGGCATTTGAATAAATCGAGTAATAAATTTAGAAGGGAAGTTAAACCAGGATATCAGTTTGAAATTGATTAAGTGTTTTGGAAACTGTGATTTAAAAGGAAATGAGAAATGGAAATTTATAATTTGGGTTTATAAATGGAATGGAATATTTATCAGTGGATAAATTTGGAAATATAGATTCCGGTGGGAATTTATAAGAAAAGTTGTTATTCACTTTCAAAAATAAAAAGGTGATTTTATTTTAAAAGTTGGAAAATATATTTTCTTGGAAAACTAAGTATATTTTTAAAGAAATGATTTCAAAGTATAAACTAGAAGTTTTAAAATGTTCTTAAGAATGTTTCCAGGAAATTTATTATTTTATTTATTTTTAAGTGAAAAGTAAATATTTATTTAAGTTAATTATGGTGGTTAATTATTTTTAAAGTAAATTAGTATTATGATTTTTAAAAGGAAATTTTAACATAAATATTTGAATAATAACTTTATTTTAAAGGGAAATTTTGGTTTAAGTTTACTTGGAAATTCTTATAGAATTTCTTAAGTATTATTTTTATTTAAGTAATTTTAGAAGCCTTATTTTAAATAATTTAAGTATATATTTTGAAAGTGATTATAAGAGATGGAAATGTGTTTTAAAAATAAAAGTGATTTTATTTTTAAAGTATTGAAAGAATTTACAGGATTGGGACGTAAATTAAATTTGGATAAATCGAGCAGGATTTATAAAGGATTAGATGGGCTATATTGAAATGGAAGTGTATTTCCGGAAAAGCCAAGTATGTTTCAAAGTAGCATTTAAGTATAAATTAAAGTTTTAAAGTTGGTTTTAAAAAGAATGTTTTGGAGAAATTATTTTCTTAAGTTGTTTTAATTTTTTTTAAAGTACATATTTATTTAGTTAGATATAGTAGTAATGATTTTAAAAGGATTAGATTGGTATTATGATTAAAAAGGAATTATTAAATAGTTATATTTTATAAAAAGCTTATTATAAAAAGTAGTTTTGGCTTAAGTTGTATCTGGAAATTTTAAAGATTTTCATAACTATCATTTTGAACAAAGTGTTTTAAGTAGTTTTATTTCAAATATTTTAAGTATATAAAATTTTGGGTAAAGTGATTTAAATTTATTAAATCTAATTTTTATAAGACTTGAAGTTTCCTAGTGGAAATAAAATAATTTGCTTGAATTGATTGTTTATTTCATAGTTAAATAACCGACTATCAAATCTGGGCCCAAATATAACTTTGGAATACCTAGAAGAGGTATGAGAATTATATGGTATAGTTACCGTTCGAGTTGCTATACTGTATGTATAAACTCATTCGTTCTTCTAGGATGTTTATAAGGAAATCCGTCCACAAACGGTTAGGAGGTGAACTCCGATCTTATTCTCTTCTGAGTATTCCTAAAGAACTGGGGTTGAGTTTACTGAGAAATAGCGAACTTTGTTTCGAAGAGACCAAGATCAGATTTGAGATCCGAAAACCACTTCGATCCAACAAGTACGTTTTCCTGATGAAGACAAGAGCTTGGAGTCGAAGATGGAGCGGTGAAGTGCAAGGGCTAATCGCTACTAATCCTGAGGGTGATTCCAAAATGGATGTAGGAGTAGTGCATTCGGTTCCGTTCGAACCCGGAACGGACTTGTATGGATGAGTGCTATCAGAAAATCGTCCGGAGGACGATGAGCATTCTAAGTGAGATGTGTTCTAAAAAGGTAACGCTTAGCCTCGAGCCTCATCAACCGGGAATGACTGAAAATTAAGGGTTATGCGGCAAGGCTTAGTGGGTAGCACCCAATTACGGTAAGGTCATCCCTGTCTAGAGGTCCCTTTTTATTCGGCTGTGTGGGCAGTTGCTGATCCCAACCGTAGGGTGATCTTACTCGGGCTATCCAGTAAGGGGTAGTTCGGTCTTGTGTTGCAGAGGAACGAAGGTGTCCTCGGTATGCTGATCTAGACCAGGTACTGTGATAGGTGGTACCCCAATGCCTAGTCATTAGTTGAAAATCCATTCTCCCTACGTGCCTTTTACGGTTTTGATTGTAGAGCCTAGTATTGCTGGAATTTAGTAATGTAACAATTTCGGCTATTTGAATAAGTATTTATACTTAAGCATTATTATAATATCAGAGGATTTTATATGAAATGTTTTGGTTATCATAAGGTAAAAACCCGGCATGTTTATTTATGGCGTGGTCTTATAAGATACCTTTTATTTTCAAAATATTTTGAAAACTTTAATAATTAAATTGAATGTATTTTTCACACGCTGGTTTTTCAGACTGACTCGGGTGTTATTTTGTTATAGTGCTCGGGTTAGATCGAGTATTATATACAGGATAGGATGCTGTGGAGCTCAGAAGACGAGCTGGATGGCGAGACGTATCGCGCGTATTTGAAGTATATTCCGCTGTGCTGTATAAGCTGTATAGTCAGCTTTGTGAGGACAAGTTAAGATAACTGTCCAGTAATTGTTTTGATTGTGATGTATTCCGATGATGTAATGTATAAAACAGATACAGATTCTTTTTGTGTAAAGATCAGTTATTATCATTATATTTTATTCCGCTGCGATTGTGAGATTCCGATGTTGTTTTGTTTTCTCTTCTTCTACCTCCTACTTTCTTTCCTCAGCAATCTGTCTTTTCCGACACTCAATAGTCGGCATATTATACAATGGCGTATTTTTGTCGACTTTCGAGGGTCGAGAAGGACGGGTCGTTACAATGGTATCAAAGCTTAGGTTGGCGAAAACCTTGGCTCTAGTGGGAATTACTCATTTATGATAGGGTCAATAGTACTCTGGAATGAGTTAAATGTATTAATAGCTATGAGTGCGTATTTGTTAGTGAGTATAAAAACTATTTTTATATTTTGTTGACTTATCGGTTGAGTGTTTATGAATTTTGGTCGACATGGGAAGTACAACCGTAGCGATATGGGTTTCTAAACTCTTAAACAAGATAAACCGACATAGTATAGTTTTAAAAGTGGGTAAATGAAATAATTTTACCCAAAATTATATTTTGATATAAAACAAATAATTTTCTGAAATTATTATATATTTGGATGTTTGGTTGTTAATATTGGAATCAAATAAGAATCTAAAATTTGAAATGGTCTATATTTATAACTAAATAGAATTATATAAGTATGATTTATACCTAGGAGTATAACTAAAATTTGAAATAAAACCAGAATTTAAACCCCGAGAATTTTGGAAAATGTTTTTAAATGAATTTGAACAAAAATTTAGGGAATTTTAATCTTGGAAATTTTCAAAATGTTTTCCAAAGTGTTTGAAGGAAATAATGGGGTATTGTTTTGGGAAATAAATTGTGGGAAGTAAGGAAGCACTGAATTCACTTCGATCGCTGGAAAATAATACTGATGATGATGGCCACATCATCAGTATTCATTTTCGAGTTTCTAAGTGATGGATTGCTACCAGATGGTTTGGTATAATTATTTGTTTAGACTTGTTTGATAAACAGGTTTGTTTTAGAAATTTCAAAAGGGAAATTGTTTTGATAAAACCAAGTTGTTTTGGAAATCCAGAGGTTTCATTTGATATACCAAGAGGGTATGTGTTATTTATGATTTCAAAATGATTTTGAAATAAAACCGGGTAATTGAATTCTGAGAATTCTATTTAAGTGATGTGAAAAGTCAAAGGAATCAGTATTGAACTTATAAAGTGAAGTTGACCTGAATAAGGAAACTGAAAATTTTAATCCTGGAATTAAAATTTCACTTGAGTAAATTAAAGGGAATAAGATATATTGGAATTTAACTTAAGATAAGTTAAGTAAAATTAAATTTAAATTTGAATTGAATTGGATATTAGTGTAAAGGTTGGATAATTGTATAAGTATAAGTTACAATTATTAAATGGGATAACACACTTAAGTCCTTAAGTGAAATAAATAATCCAGATTATGGATATAAGATGTAAATAAAATCAAGTGAGTAATAGAGGATTTTAAGCAAATAAGCAAGTTGAACTTATGAATGGGAAAATGGAATTGTAAAGCCTAAATAAAATGGTTGAGTATTATGGTAAAAAAATGAATGGAAGTTCAAAATTTTGATTCTAGATGAAATGTGTATTGAAATAAGATAAAGTAAAATATAAAATATGAAGGGACTTAGGTAAGTAAATAAGTTTTAAACTTATAAATTGGGAGATGAAATAATAAACCAAGATGAAGATGGTTTGGTAATAAAGTAAAAGAATTGGGAAAGTAAAAATGTTGAATTTGAATGGTTAATTGATTTGAAATATGATTTTGGAGTAGAATTTGAAATTAAAGTTATGTTTTAAAGCTGGTAATAACTTAAGCGGTGATATGGATACTGATGTTAAACCATAGAAGCAATTCTATAAAATGGTTTATAAATAAATTAGCTAACAAAGTAGTGAATAACTTTAATAAGAATTAAATAAAAGTTGATAAATTTGATTAGATAAGAATCAAATTAAAATAGAAATGAAATTGATGCAAGAAGGAATGGTTTTGAATGAACCTGTTTGGCTAATGAAATAAAATGCAAGTGAAGGGATTTAAATTAATAATGTATTGGAAATAAGAATGTTGGGCTGTGAATAATTCAGAATAATATAAAATTAATATAAATTTGAGTTGTAATTTAAAAAGGTTATAAGTTTAAGGAATTGTTATCTGCTTGAATAACATCAAATTTGCATAGAAATTAGTCGGTTGTCGTAAACGAAGTAAATGAATTAAAATAAGTGAATCATAAATGTGATGTAAATAAATAAATTTAAAATTTGGGAAAAGGTGACATTATGTAAGTAAGGCATATAAATCAATTTGAAGTTTAATAAGTGAATTTGAGATTGTTTGTGCAATTATGAAATGTATGTTATGAATTTGATTGTAAATCATTTTGGAATTGAATAAAATGATATATGTAGATCCATGGAAGAAATGAGATTAGTTATTGGAACCAAATAAATTGTTGAAAATTATGTTTGGCATGTTTGGGTTAAGAAGTTTATGTGTTTGGCTGGATAAAGTAAAGAAATGTTATGGAAATCTAATGTTTATGAAGACTTATGTGCTTGTTTGAGTAAGTACGTGTACAGGAGGCAATCAGATAGAGTTTGGAGCGTGTAATTGAATAATGAATTAGCCGGTCGCTTATAAAACTCTAATGTGAGGTACGCCTACGCAATAAAATTAAGAAATGATAATATATTATTACATATTTTGTTTCCCGACCGTGTGGGTTGATGTATGTATATTTATCATATTTGTGATATTGTAAAACGCTCTCCGTACAAAGGAGACGCTGTCAAAAATTTTGGGTGTTAGAAAATTTTTGAAAATTTTGGTTAACTAGAAAGTTGATTTTTGGAACGGTGTGAGAAATCAAAGTTTATGAGTTAGAAATGAAAGTTAATGTTTTGGATTTAACCAAAGGGTTTTGAGAAATGAATATAAGTTTTAATTAAGTGGGTTGTGGATAAGTTAAGGGGTTTAAGAGCATTTTCCTACCTTAGAAAATTTCGGCGATGAAATTTTTACAAGGGGGGAGGAATGTAACGACCCGGAAATTTGGTCTTTAATTTTGAACATTTAATTTATTTTAAATGTTGAATTTGAATTGTAATTAATTTTGAAATATGGAGATCTGGGTTGAATCAATAAAATGAGTTATAATTTCAAATATGACAATTAGATTGGATTTGGATAATAATAATTTAATATTTGAAATTGGGATAATTTGCGAACCTGAGTGTACATAGATATGGAAATGGTTTCTAAAATTTATTTAAAGTCTACTTGGATTTGAATTTTAATATTGGACCTTTAGATGGGATCCAAAGTCGATAAGTTAAATTTGAAATTTTTATATTAATTTAATAATGGAATTTAATATAGTAATAATGTAAATAATTAGATTTTGGATGTAAAAGGAATCAGAATGATTTCCAATATGAATATAAATTCTACATGATTTATAATAGAATTAGTAAAATTTTAAAGTGAAATTTTAAACGATTTCGATGATTTTGAAAATCGTTTGAATTAAATCAACGAGTTAAAATAGCCTTTCGGGGCACAGTCTCGGAATTCGATGAAACCAGTTCCATTAGATCAGTAATAGTTAATTATTATCGGATTTCAAAATTTGTAATGTTTGGTGTTACTATTTTTTCGTAAGGGTGTGAAACACATTGAAATTAAAATCGAAAATTCAATATTTTAAAACGATTTAAAAAGCTATCTTCCACATACGATCAAATTATCCTCCAAAACATGTTCCATTATGTTCGGAATATGGGTAAAACCTTATAAACGCCAGACGGCTTGTGTTGTTTGGAGTTCGTTTGTAAAAGTTGTTAATTGGAAAATATATTAATAAAATAATATATTAAACGTATATAAATACATTGCAAGCAGGAACCCTAATTCATTCTTCCTAGACGCCACTATAGCATTCAACGGCTGATACCTTCAAAACTTCATCTCGATTTTACTCTAAATCCATCAATTAATTGCAAAATCCTCCAACTAGCAAATTGTAGAGCTCTTCGAGCTCGTCAGATCCAACGGTGGATCTTTGCCACCGTCGCCGTTTGAAGTCGGTAATGGTCGAGAAAAGCCACTCGTTCGTTCGCGAAATCAGAAGGGAGGAAGGCACCGAGTTTTGATTGGCTTCGGGTATAGGTCCCCTTGGCTTTGGCGCGTCGTTTGGGGGTGGATAATCGGCTTTTCGCTCGGTGGGGTGGCGGTGGTAATTTGATGTTAGTTGTGTGCTTCATGGGTTGCTCGACCTTGCTGTGAATGTGTTGGGGAAGATGGAGTTTGCGGCCTGGATTTTTGCCTTTGGAATCTACGGCTACGATTTGTTCTGGGTAAATAATAAAAAGAAAGTAAATTTAATTTTATTAATTTTACTCAAACGTTTAAAAATTTATTACTTTTGCATGCATGGTCAGATTTCGACGAAGTAGGAAGTGCCAGAATCGCAGCGATGCGGTCTATGCACTGCAGCAGATCTGGAGGCGATTGGAGCACATGAAAATTTTAGATTAAATCGAAGGCAATCGATTTAATTTAAAATTGGTACGCTCAGCGAAATTCAAGGTGAGTTAATCTCACTCACATCTAGGATTCTGGTTAATTTAAATAGTTAGAATTTGAATTATTGACTGATTGTTTGAATGTGATATTATATATAATAGTAGTATATATATATATATATATTGGAGTGATTGATTTCCCGCATTATATAGCGGATGAGACCCTATGCGTCCCGCATAATAGCGGATGACCCTTTATACTGTGATATTCAACCTCGAAGTGGAATTGGTATTTATATTGTGCTAACATCTGTGGATGCTGGAAAACAGGTTGGAGGGATCCAACTGGATTCCTCAGAATATTAATATTATTTTCATGATCAGTGATATGTTATTTGACATCCTATGGTAGAATTGAATTGGAAATTAAATTTATTCGATGCTATGGTTTGGATGAATAAAATCTAGTATTTTAAAATATACAATTGATTGAATTGGGTTTTAAAGGAAAAGAAAAGAAATTTTTAAGTAAATAATTATTGGGCATTTGAATACATCGAGTAATAAATTTAAAAGGGAATTTAAACCAGGATATCAGTTTGAAATTGATTAAGTGTTTTGGAAATTGTAATTTAAAAGGAAATGAGAAATCGAAATTTATAAACTGGGTTTATAAATGGAATGGAATATTTATCAGTGGATAAATTTGGAAATGTAGGTTCCGGTGGGAATTTATAAGAAAAGTTGTAATTCACTTTCAAAAATAAAAAGGTGATTTTATTTTAAAAGTTAGAAATTATATTTTCTTGGAAAACTAAGTATATTTTTAAAGAAATGATTTCAAATTATAAACTAGAAGTTTTAAAATGTTTTTAAGAATGTTTTCAGGAAATTTATTATTTTATTTATTTTTAAGTGAGAAGTAAATATTTATTTAAGTTAATTATGGTAGTTAATTATTTTTAAAGTAAATTGGTATTATGATTTTTAAAAAGAAATTTTAACATAAATATTTGATATAATAACTTTATTTTAAAGGGAAATTTTGGTTTAAGTTTTCTTGGAAACTCTTATAGAATTTCTTAAGTATTATTTTTATTTAAGTAATTTTAGTAGCCTTATTTTAAATTATTTAAGTATGTATTTTTGAAAGTGATTATAAGGAGATGGAAATGTGTTTTAAAAATAAAAGTGATTTTATTTTTAAAGTATTGAAAGAATTTACGAGATTGAGACCTAAATTAAATTTGGATAAATCGAGTAGGATCTATAAAGGATTAGATAGGCTATCTTGAAATGGAAGTGTATTTTCGAAAAAGCCAAGTATGTTTCAAAGTAGCTTTTAAGTATAAATTAAAGTTTTAAAGTTGGTTTTAAGAAGAATGTTTTGGAGAAATTATTTTCTTAAATTGTTTCAAAAAAAAATTTGAAGTAAATATTTATTTAGTTAGATATAGTAGTAATGATTTTAAAAGGATTAAATTGGTATTATAATTAAAAAGGAATTATTAAATAGTTTTATTTTATAAAGTATTTTTGGCTTAAGTTGCATCTGAAAATTTTAAAGATTTTCATAACTATCATTTTGAATAAAGTGTTTTAAGTAGTTTTATTTAAAATATTTTAAGTATATAAAATTTTGGGCAAAGTGATTTAAATTTGTTAAATCTAATTTTTATAAGATTTGAATTTTTCTAGTGGAAATACAATAATTTGGTTGGATTGATTATTTATTTGATAGTTAAATAACCGACTATCAAATCTAGACCCAAATATAACTTTAGAATACCTAGAAGAAGTATGAGAATTATATTGTACAGTTACCGTTCGAGGTGCTATACTGTACGTATAAACTCATTCGTTCTTCTAGGATGTTTATAAGGAAATCCGTCCACAAACGGTTAGGATGTGAACTCCGATCTTATTCTCGTCTGAGTATTCCTAAAGAACCGAGGTTGAGTTTACCGAGAAACAGCGAACGTTGTTTCGAAGAGACATGGATCGGATTTGAGATCCAAAAACCACTTCAATCCAACGAGTACGTTTTCGTGATGAAGACAAGAGCTTCGAGTCGAAGATGGAGCAGTGAAATGCAAGGGCTAATCGCTACTAATCCTGAGGGTGATTCCAAAATGGATGTAGTAGGAGTAGTGCCTTCGGTTCAGTTCGAACCCGGAAGGGACATGTATGGATGAGTGTTATCAGAACATTGTCAAGAGGACGATGAGCATTCTAAGTGAGATGTGTTCTAAAAAGGTAACGCCTAGCCTCGAGCATCATCAACCGGGAATGACTGAAAATCAGGGGTTATGCAGCAAGGCTAAGTGATAGCACCCAATTAGGGTAAGGTCATCCCTGTCTAGAGGTCCCTTTTTATTCGGCTGTGTGGGCAGTTGCTGATCCCAACCGTGGGGTGATCTTACTCGGGCTATCCAGTAAGGGGTAGTCCGGTCTTGTGTTGCAGAGGAACGGAGGGGTCCTTGGCATGTTGATCTAGACCAGGTACCATGATAGGTGCTACCCCAATGCCTAGTCATTAGTTGGAAATCCATTCCCCCTACACGCCTTTTACGGTTTTGATTGTAGAGCCTAGTAATGCTGGAATTTAATAATGTAACAATTTCGGCTATTTGAATAAGTATTTGTACTTAGACACTATTATAATATCATAGGATTTTTTAAGAAATGTTTTGGTTATCGTAAGGTAAAAACCCAACATGTTTATTTGTGGCGTGGTCTTATGAGATACCTTTGATTTTCAAAGGATTTTGAAAACTTTAATAATTAAATTGAATGTGTTTTTCACACGCTGGTTTTCCAAACTGACTCGGGTGTTATTTTGTTACAATGCTCGGGTCTGACCGAGTATTATATACATGATAGGATGTTGTGGAGCTCAGAAGACGAGCTGAATGGCAAGACGTATCACGCGTATTTGAAGTAAATTCCGCTATGCTGTATAAGCTGTATAGTCAGCTTTGTGAGGACAATTTAAGATAACTGTCAAGTAATTGTTTTGATTGTGATGTATTCTGATGATGTAATGTATAAAACAGATATAGATTCTTTTTGTGTAAAGATCTGTTATTATTTATTATATTTTATTCCGCTGCGATTGTGAGATTCCGATGTTGTTTTGTTTTCTCTTCTTCTACCTCCTTCTTTCTTTCCTCAGCAATCTGTCTTTTTCGGCACTCAATAGTAGGCATGTTATATAGTGGTGTATTTGTGTCGAATTTCGAGGGTCGAGAAGGACAGGTCGTTTCAACTTTATAGGTTTTAAGAAGATTCTAATCTAAATTTCTCTTCCCCTAGTCTCTTTTGGGCTTTGATCTCTGAATGAAAAATGTTTGTATATGTGTAACATCATTTTTAAAAATAGATTGAAGAGAAAATGTTGATTAAATATTTTGAAATTTGGATATTATAGTGATGATCAATTAAAAGTCAGAAAATCAATCATCCAGATGTCATATTTTGATTTCATAACTAGATTCGTACTTGAGAATGGTGAATTTTGATGTTAATATCATGATTTTTAGATTAGTATTTATTGAGAATTCTCGAGTTGAACGAGATTTGCATTTTCGCCAAATTTTGACGAACGACGATGAGTTATAGGTCGTGTTTGATGCCGGAGAAAGTGTGAATGGTAGGGATCATGGGAAAAATGCTTGGAGGATTTTTAGGTGGCGGTGTTGACGTATCGACGACGAAGTAGGGTTTTGTGACCTGTTTTGTTCGAGGAGGTTGTCGAGTCGTTTGCGTGGTCGAGGGTGGATCGATATCGATCGGAGGTGGCTGGATCGATGAGTCATGGCGTGGTGTAGCTCTTGACGTGATGGCGTGTATTCCGGTGATCGAGATCATATGGGCGTGGTGATTTTTATCGATTGGTTGGGTTCCAGGTTGTGTTGAAGTGGCTCGATTTCGATTTCAGGCGAGTTCAACGGAACTGGGTGGTCGTGACGACTCAGGGGAAGACAGGCGACTTGTCGATGATCGGAGCGATGATCAGAGGTGATTGGGTCAGTGTGCAAGGTGCACAAGTATCATTGGTGTCTGGGTATATTTGTGTTGGAGAAGAAGGTGGTGACTCAAAGTCGTACTTGGGGAAGTAATGTTGTGACTCGAGTATTATATCGGGTAGATGCACGAGAGTTTTGTATGTCTAACTGTTTCAAAATTTTAAACAAAGTATAACAGGTTTTTGGAAACTTGGGTTTGGTCTCAGGAAAACTCGCAAATGGCTCGGGTGGCACTCGAGTTAGTCTCGGGTCTGAGTGTTTTAATGTAATAACAATTTTTAAACTTTAAAACAAAATCAAGTTTTAAACATTCTTAACTAATTCTTTAAATAATTGTTTTTATTTAAGTTTGGAATTAGTTTAAGATTTTCAAAGTAAATTATTTTAAAGTAATTAATTTCAAATTATTTAATTATGTGACCATTATTTATAATTAATTCCTTGAGTTATTTAAATAAATTTAATAATGTAATTAAGAAGTTAATTAATTAAGATTAAATGTTTTTAAAGGATAATTAATTAATTAATTAAAGGTTAATTAATGTAATTATTTAAGGATTATTAATTACTTAAAGGATAATTACTAAATGTAAGTAATTAAAGGATAATTACTTGATGGAAGTAATTCAAAGGATAATTAATTAATGTAATTAATTAAGGATTAATTAATGTAATTAATTAAGGGTTAATTAATGTCATTAATTAAATGTTAATTAATGTAATTGATTAAGAGTTAATTAATGTAATTGATTAAAGATTAATTAATGTAATTGATTATGGGTTAATTAATGTAATTGATTAAGGGTTAATTAATGTAATTGATTAAGGGATAATTAATTATTGTAATTAAAGGTTAATTAATTTATGTGATAATTAATTAATTAAGGATAATTACTTAAGATGGATGATTAATTAATTTTCATAAATTAATAACAAATGGTTTGAGATTAATTAATGATAATTAAGCATGGTTAGGTGATTAATTCATAAGTAATTAATTTATTTTGAGCTAATTAAATTAGTTATAAATTATGTGGATAATTAATCTTGCTTATGGATTATTGGATTATATTGAATGCCTTGAATTTTTTGACATCTTTGATATGTGATATTCTGTGATATAGATTGCTTTGGATTGAGCTGTGATTAATGTAAGTTATTTATCTGTAACGAATTTACATATTTATCTGTGAATGGAAGATAAGCGTTATAGGATTATACCGCTTATTGATATTGTTGTGCCTGAATTTATGATGGTTGTGATATTTGATTGTTGGATGCAAAAACCCTAGACACAACATAGACACAAATATGGATTTCATGGGAAATTGGTTAAGTCACGGGTATTTTGAATTTAATATTATTTTATTCAAAATGGTGAAAAATTTAAAAGTTGAATTTTGAAACATAAATGGTTTGGAAGTGAAACTGGATTAAATATGAAAAACTTTTGAAAAGGAAGTTTGAAATAAAATTATTTTGAATATAATATGGCTTGTTAAGGTTTTGAAATTAAAATGATTTACATTTGAATTCAAGAATTGAAGTTGAATTCTATATATATATATATATACATATATAATTTGAAATTTTGGAAACTATGGTTTAAAAAGGGTTACACATGGTATATAATGTATATACATGGATTTTAAACCATTTTAAAGTATTTAAAAAAAATTAGGAATTTAAATTTAACTAAATCGAGTTTGCCGAGGGTATGACAGTTCGAAGATTTATACTTCAAAAGGCTATAACTTGATCAAATTTAATCGGATTTTCCTGAAACGAAAAAACTTTGTGTTCAAATGATAATAGCTTTCATATAAAGAAAGAATTTCCAGTTATGTTGAAACGATTTCAAGTTATTGGTAAATAAAATTTGAAATGGAAATAGTTTTGAAAGCTATGAATGAATCTTTGTTAAAGATTTGGTAAACCTTGTTTCAAACTGAAGAGGATCTTAAAGATGGATCTTTTGTTTAAAAGATTTAAAAATGGAATTTTTTTTAAACCATTCAAAAGGAAAGGTTTTAGGAATAAAAAGTTGTGACTCAACTAAGATCCGAATGTATCCATATGTTTTAAAATAAGCGCTCATTATTCGGATTAGCTGAAGGAGGACATTAAGTCATAAAATTCATTCCGAATAATGATGCGACGATATGGGATAGCATTTGAAGACGGTGGTTGAAGACCGGGTATTTTTGAAAACGAAAGGATTACCTATTGATTGTCACTGCGCTGATTTGCTCCGGTATAGATATTACCCTAAGTGATGGGGAGTCCGGATATGATTAGGAAATATCCGGATTTGCAAGGGCTTCTTTCCTTAATTGGGTGAAGTGCCTTCGGTTTCATTCGGACCCAGGATGGACTTGTATGGATGTATGTCTGATGTTATACTTTGAGATATAAAGCTGGTTTCTACCAAATACATTTCTGTTTGATGGCGGAGAATTTATTCTCTTAGCTTAACACCCTTCTCTGAGACGTACGAGCTCAGAGGTTATGTAGTTGATATTTACTAGTGATATATTCCCAATTTGGTAATGTGGCATGCTAAGTGTTGATCATTGGTTGATCGAAGCATGACTTTTGTGACAAGCGTAGCTTTGTGGGACGAGACTTCATCGAACCTCACACCCCAAAAATGGTCGAAACAGGAAGGATGCAGCAAGGTTACGGGGGTCACGCCCCTTAGGGTATGTGCATTTCCTTTTGGATAAAAAGTGGTATCATGGTATGGAGCCTAGATATTTAACTTATGTGGTTGTTGGAATTTTGTTGTTGGTGCCACGGTAAAGGTCGATTATGACCGAGGGATGACATACTCGTGACAGTTAGTTACCTAGTTACAGAGGTAACCCGGCCTTGTGTTGGCAGAGATCTGGTTAGGTTATAGGGGCGTCCCTCCTGAGGCGTACCAATTCGGAAAGGAAGTTCCTTAGCCTTGGCCATTTGTTGGAAATCCAAACAAAACAATACGAGTCCTTTACGATTTTTGTTGTAGAACCTGCCATCTCAGATGGTAGCTATAGTAGACATACTATAATGATACGTATGCTGGTTAAGATTAATATTATACTTTCAAAATGTTTTTCACACTATGCACTAATAATAATATCAAAAGGATTTTCACGTATCAAGCATGTTTGACTGCTATAAGGAGAAACCTCCCCCATGTATGTGATTGCATTTGAGTGTGCGACAGGAGACCTTATGCTAGTTTCATTTTCCAAAAAGCACAACGGATGTGACGACCCGACTTTCTCACCACAGAAAGTCGCATCATCGTTAAGAAATAAAGGGAAAGAAAAGAGAAAAGAAAGAAGAGAAAGAAGAAACAATACCAGAATCTCAACAGCAGAACGAATAAATTATATTAATAACATAAGTATTACATAATATACAATATTTATCAGAGTTACACAGACAATACATCACATACTAGACAGTTATAAACACCTGTCTAGTTATTACAACTCAATACAATACAGAAACCACTCAGAGATACCAACACAGCGGAACACTATATAACTACAACGTAGAAGCCTCCTGCTCCATTGCTCCTCCACAATTCGTCAAAGCTAACCTGAATCCCTTGGCTACTCGTAAAAATTTGAGTACCCAAGAGTTTAAGAAAAACAGAAATAAACTCCAGATCAGACATGGGTCTGGTGTGAGTAACAGGTTAAAGTTGCTTAACTTTGAAAAACCATTGAAAATAAAAGGTATCACGTAAAATTTACCACACATAAACATGGAAAAGTTTTTACCTTACGCTAACCAAAACATTTGATAGGAAATCCGATGATATTATAATAGGTATAGGGTTTTCAAGTAAATAGAAAATAGCCGAAATTGTAACATATATTAAATTCCAGCTACTAGCCACAAAAGTGGGTAATACAATCAAAACCGATGGCACTTATTGGATTTTGGATTCCATGCAATGGCAGGGCTACCGGGGTAAATCTCCTGTAACACAAAGCCGGAACCATTCCTTACTGAACAGTTTCGAACAAGACCACCCTGCAGTTGTGATCAGCAACCGCACCACACAGCCGAAATAAAAGGGACATCTAGACAGGGGTAAATCTCGTCCTACTTGGGCACGACTCATTTAGCCTTGCTGCACATCCCCTGTTTTAGCCATTCCTGGTTGATGAGGCTTGAGGCTACGATTACCTTTAGAGAATACATCACTTAGAATGCTCATCGTCCACCTGACATTGTTCTGAAAACATTCAATCCATACAAGTTTATTCCGGGTTCGAACGAAACCGAAGGCATTATCTCGTTACACTCATTTTGGAATCACCCTCAGAGTTAACGACGATAACCCTTGCACTCTGAATCTTCATCTTCACTTGAGATTCACGACTTATCATTAATTTGGATTTATGTGGTTTACGAATATCCAAATATGGAAACACGATCCCGGTCTCACCGAATCCAAAACGTATCTTTTAGGGCCAAGTTGTTTTAAAAGTTTAAAACAATTTCAATTCATTATCTATATACATACATATAGATAATTATCAACATCACAATAGGTAATCAACATTATCATCATAAGCAGATAATTCATATCATCAATATAAACAGATAATCCATACTATCATCCCAATGCAACCAAAGCATCCATATCACACAGCAATACTCATCTCATAGTTGAGATTAGAAGTCATTCAAAGCAACCAATATCATCCATTCATACATAAGCAATGATTTAATGATCACACCATCTATGATTAATTTAAAATGAATTAAATTAATTACTTCATCTATAATTAATTTAAAATGAATTAAATTAATTACTTCATCTCTAATTAATTTAAAATAAATTAAATTAATTACTTCATCATTATAATCCTGCTTAACTTAACCATTAATTAATTACAAATTAATTAATTAATCACCATTTCATTATTCATTTCAATTAATCATTTCTGATTAACAAATTTTCTAATTACAATAAGTAATTAACCTTTAAATTAATTTCACAAGTTAATTATATTTAACCCTTTACAATAATTAACTTTTAATTACTTAATCAATTAATTAACTAAAATTAATTACATTAATTCTTTATTAATTAATTACTTCATTTATTAATTATTCCATAATTAATCAATTCTAAGTTTACATCATTAATTTTATTAATTAATGATTTCTAATTACATTTTTAATTAATCTCTCTATTTAAATTATTTACATTAAATAATTAATCTTCAATTAAACCACATATATTAACCACCCTTGATTAATAACATCCAGTAATTAACTACCCTTAATTACTTCATTAAATAAATTACTTCTTAATTTATTCTCTAATTAATCCCTTGATTAATTCCATTCAGTAATTAACTACTCTTAATTACTTCATTAAATAAATCAATTACCCTTAATTAATTATCTCAATTAATCCCTTGATTAATTATAAAGTAATTTAATCCAAATCACTTCCATTATTAAAACATCTTTAATTACATCCAGTAATTATCAATTAATTACTTCCCTAAGTAATTACAATCCCATTAATTACATTAAGTAATTAGTTGTTAAATCATCAAGTGTTTAAATTAATTAAACTTAATTAATTAATCTAAACTAATCATATTAAACTCAATTAATTACATTAAGTAATTAATGCATTAGTTACTTCTATTAAGTAATTAAACTTTAACAATTTCACAAATGATTATCATTAATTAATTAATCTAATTAATTATTGAAATTAAACACATTAATTAATTTTTAAATAATCTTAGTTAATGACCTTCATTAACCATTAACAATTCTTTAATTACTTTTCTTAAATAATTAATCTTTCTTTTATCATTATTAATTTCAAATTAATTTATCTTTAATAATCCATTTATTAATCCTAATTATTTAATTAATTAAGTGTTAACTGTAACTTAATTAATTCTTAATTACTTGATAAATTAATTCTTAATCATTAATTAAATTCTAGTTAATAATCCTTAATTACAAATTAATTAACCTTAATTAATTAATCTTAAGTCTTAATAAATCATATTAAAACTCTTAATTACTTAATTAATCATCCATATCATTAATTAATTAAATAATTAATTATCCTTTTTAACTAACTTAATAATTTAATGAATTACAAATCATTAAATTCTAATTTAATTTAAGAAAACATTTCTTACTTAATCAAAGCATTTAAAAATAATTTGTTTCCAAATTTACTTTAAATTTCATTTTAAACTTCATTTTAAATTTAAGATTTAAAAATGAATACAAATTTATCTAAACAAAGTTTAAAAACAATTCAAAACCTTTTTATCTCACAAGTTAATGAAATATTCATTTTATAAAGAAGTTTTAAAAGAATTTAATCATTTTTAAATTCAAAACAGTTTAAAAATACACTTGAACAAACAAGATTATTTAAATCATTTTAAATTTTAAAAGTTTCCATTTATTTCAAACTGGAATACATATTAAATTTGATTCCAGATTACTGGGGTTCAAAACTTACTTACATTTTAAATTTCATTTTAAATTCAAATCATTTAACCATTTTTAAAGTAGTTAAAACAATTTAATTTAAACTTTATTTTATTTTAAAAGAAACTGAAATTCAACTCAAATTCCTGATTTTTAAATCTTAGATTTAAACTTATTTTAAATTTTCTATTTTACAATTTAAACTTTCAGTTTAAATTCAAAACCAAAATACTTTTGCACTTAAAAGTTTTAAAACCAAATTTAAATTTCAAAACTTAAATCATTTCAAAACTTAAGATTCAAACTCTTGAATTCAGATTCAAACTCAGGTTTTAAATCTTAGTTTAAATTCCAATTTACATTTAAACTTTACTTTAAAATTTAAAAAAAAAACAGAACAAGTTTCTGTTCTAATTTTTTAAAACCTATCACAAAACAATATACTCGAGCCATACCCTAAGTGACTTCGTGTTCAAGCCTAAACTACTTCGAGTCATACACTCGAATCACCCGAGAAAACTCGAGACAATCAAACCCAAAACAAAACTTCACCAGGAAAAAAAAACATGTCCACCGTGCACATGCACGGCGACGCCGTCCATCTTCGCTCGCCTCTGACGATCTCCTTAAATCGCCAATCACACTCTCATCTGACCATGATCATCAGATCGCTCAAAATCAACTCGAATTTGAATTCGAGTTCAAAAACCAACCTGGAACAGACAGAACCACAACATCCAAACCTTTCGCCATTGAAGCTCCAACCACCATTGCCTCTGAAACTCCGGCGAAGTCCTCGTCAACCAACCATCTTCTATTACCCAAGTCCTCGATGCACTCGATCCACTGAGGAAATCGAACCAACACAAAAACCCAAACCCATAAAAACTAGGGTTCCATACTTCAAATCACAATCACCATCTCCAAAATGAAAGACACCATAATCTGATAATTTTCCCACCATCCATGATAACTCCTCCACCTCCAGGAGCACTCTCGACTCCTCCAGACATTTGTGGCAATAGAAATCCCTCAAAATACATAATACAGTCAAAAGAGAACTGCTTTTTGATTCTTGCATTAAAAATTGTAATTTTAGATTTAAAATTCATGATTTTGTATGATGTTTTAGATTATAACCCTGAAACATTGAATCATAACGTTTGAATTTTTCACTTATACTAATTTTGCTCTGTTATTTATTCCCAGAGCTAATACAAAAATTTATTTAGCTTATATAAATTTTTAAGTTTTACTTTATCATGTAATAAACAAGTTTCATTCAAATACTAAGTCATAACAACAACCAGATCAAAAGAAAAAGAATTTTTTTATCAACTTGAACTTATACTGCAAACAGTCAGTAACCTGGGTGAAACAGACATGCATCTCATTCATACATATATATATACACAACAATGTATTTAACCATATATATATGAGCCTACTTATTTCCATGGATGAATCAAACAACCATATTTTATACTAATTTTTTTAAAAAAATAAAGTTACTCACTTGAATTTTGATGAGCAGAGCACCAGTTTTGAAAAACCCTTGTGAATCTTTTGAAAACTTGCTTGAATGCTTTTATTATTGATTTATAAACCTTAAACTTGAATTGCTGATGTTTTAAACTTGCCTTAATTCCCAGGTTTGCATGCAGTAGCCTGATTTCCAGATTGAAAAGAAAATGCTTTAGTTTTGAAAAGATGTTGGCATCAGGTCTTGCAGAAATGCACAGCCTATAGATTTTTAAAGAATGTAGTTTGCTTTTGTTTAAAAATGTACAAGTTAGCTTCAAATTGTTTGCATGTGCTTTCAGATTTTGAAGAATGCAGAAAACAATTCAGGTTGAAGAGGAATGATTTTGAAGAGTGATATGCAATTTGGTTACCGGTTTATGAAAACTGGGTTTAGAGGAAATGAAAATTTGCATTTTGATATGAGGAGTTTGATTACTTATTTTCATTTTGAAATGAGGATTGTTTAGAGTGGAATGGTTTCGGCTGAAAGATTTCTCTTTGCTATGAAATGAAAATGAGAAAAAGAAAGGAATGGAAGATGGCAAGTTTATATAACTAAATTTATGATTTATTTAATAATCAAAGAAAAAAATAAAAATACAATTTGACACTTGTCTTAAATATTAACACTTGTTAACTTCCTTGTTTGATCACTTAACACATGTTAAATTACGTTCTAAGATGTTTACACTTGTCTTTTAAGTAATTTGTATTTAAAATTAAAGTGTTAATAAAAGCTTTTAACAAAATTAATTAGTTTTTAATACTTAGTTGTATATATAGATAATTTTTTTAAAGAATAAAACCAAGTATAATTGTAAATAAAAACATTACATTACTTTATTATTTGAAAATAACATTTTAGATAATTTAAATAAAATTTATAAAAGAGATTGTAAATTACTTATTATCTATATGAATAAATGTTTCATATTTTAATTGTATTTAAACGTTCATATTTAGTTACAATCATATTTATTAAACAATATTTTAAAAAGAAAACAAAACAAATCTTATTATTAATCTTATTTAAACTTAAGCTAAAATCCTTTTTAAACAATTAAACATTTATTTTATGTATTTTAAAACCATATAGTTATTTTATTAAATAGCTTTGAAAAGCTTAACATTAAATAAATCATAATTTCCCAATTACCAAAATATTAGAATTAGAAAATATGCTATATTAGTTAAATTTAAAACCAAACTCATCTATTTAAAATATATATATATATATACACATTATAAATAGAAAACAATTTATTAGCTTATTAAAAGATAAATTCACTAATTAAATATTTATTAAAGAAGATAATTAAATCAATTCAAATTTATTTACAAAAATTATCAAATCAATTTAATTTTAAATACATATTATTTAATTTATATTGCCATAAATTCCATGATATCACAACGGATTTCTTTTTACTTCTTTATGTTCAAATAATTGTTTTTGTTTGCTCACAAAAGTCTCATGACTGACCTGGAGTTTAGTGTTCCCTTTCTAAACTATGGGTGCCCATAATTTTCCACACGGGCAGCCTAGAGTCAGACTATCAGTAGGTTCAGAAGCTTGTTCGGATAGTAGTTGTTGATCTAGAAGTCTTTGGTTTGGGGATCACATTTGCTATATTACAGCATGCTAGTGGTTTGAGCTTTTCGGCTTGGGAGTTCTTTGAGCTTTTGGTTTTGGATACGAAAGTCTTTGGAAATCTTTGGAGCTTTGGAATAAAGATGCAGTTTGTTGGATACTCTCTCTCTCTCTCTCTCTCTCTTGAAGACCATATTTCTCGGCTGTTGTGTTATATTCCCCTATGGTGTTGTATATTGACCTCTGATGTTGGTGATCAGTTGTTGTATTCATGTTGTATCCATGTTGTGTATCAATAAAATTCTTCTTTGTTTCTGCTGTGTTGTTTTTACCTAATGTGTTATAAGCTCCAGCGATACGGACTTCAACGTTTGAATTTCCAGCATTCGAATATGAGTGACGTATTGGATGCCGATTTTCGAGCGTCGAATCCGAGTCATCACACTAAAAGTCTTCGCCATGATGTTCTTCTTCGTGGGTGCCATAACGATGGGTCTTTCATCAAACTACGCCAAGCACAAAACTTGCTCATTTTGATTCCCCCTTGTTGGTTTATGGTATAAGATAATGAGTTGTATGGAAGTATAGTTATTTTCAACAGAGTAGAAAATGAGGAAAATGAGTTGTATGGAAGTAAGTTGAAAGAAACATGGAATTATGATGTATCTCAAATGTGGGATAAGATGGTATTAGAAATATAAAAGTACCCTTGCAACATTTGTTATGTCGAATTTGCAATATAGGTATCTTGGGTATTCCAAAAAAGGTTCACTTTGATTGTTTTGACCACGTATTGCTTTATATATAAGATATAATAAAATACTCCACAAAAACTTACATAGATTAATTTCAAACAAACTTACCACTTATGCAATTGAACAAAGGACTACACTTGGATCTTAGCTTCATCTCTTTCTATTATTGTTATCCCATTTTTGGTCAAAACTGGAATATCAACAAATTGGCAAGGAATGATGGATATCGGGATTGGAGATCGATTGGAATCAAGGCTACAATCGATGGCGTCAAAATTTGGTTGCGCTCCGATCGGGACGAAATTGGTTGGAGAAGATAAAAAGGACTAGGAGAGGCTATGTTTCAAATTTTAGGTTAATCGGAGTTCGTATGAAGGAGATACAATCGATTCAAGGTAGGGAAAACATGCTGCTCGAATCCATCTGCGCACAGGAATTGGTTCGTATCGATGCATTTCGCATCAATCAGGAAGATGGTAGTTCGAATCGATACACTTCGTATCGATCGGTTTTTGTTCGACTCGATAGTATTCGCATCCATCAAAGGTAGAACAGGATGAAGGATTTCGAATCGATACTATTCGTATCGATCATCATGGACATGGCATAATGGTTTCGTATTGGTTAGGATGGGAAGAAGCGGCATGCTTCGAATCGATACTCTCGTATCGATAGCAGATGGACTTTGGCATTTTCGTATCCATCAGGTTTTGTTTAGTTCGACTCCATCAGGTTCGTATCGATCAAAGGTATGGCATGGTGATGGTTCGAATCGATACGTTTCGTGTCGATGAGAAAGCAAGGATATACCGTTCGTACCGATTGGCACAGGTTCGACTCAATGATCTTCGAATCGATCAGAAGGGAAGAGGCGGCATGCCTCGAATCGATACGTTTGTATCGATGGCTGAAGACGGTGGCGCTTTCGAATCCATCAGGAAAAGAAGCATTCAAGGCGGCGAAATCTCCGGGACGACTCGATCAAATAGGAGAAAAAGGCAGAATGATACGCAATTGACGCGCCACGTCATCGATGCGCACGCGCTCTGGATCGAGTCGAAGACGATGGATTCGAAGCATGATTCGAACTAGGAAGAACACACGGAGCTTTGATCTTTTATCGATCATATCTTCCAAACCGTTGATCCAAATGCAATGAAATTTTCACAGAAACTTGCATACATGTTGAAGAATGTCTACACAAAATTTCCCTCGATTGGATGATTTTCTGATCGATTCAAATGGAGTTCGAATCGATCCCAAAGTGGGCCCAAGTTTCCTGAGGCCGGGCATGTGGGCCCCCTCACGTGCCAGAAGTGGTCTTCCGGATTTTCAGCTAAATATCAACATCCTACGCCTATAAATAGAGCCCCTGGTCATTCAGAAAAGGGATCGAAGAATTTTCAAAGCAAAAGGATCTATTCTTTGGCTATCGGATATCCAGACTCTGTCGGATTTATTTTTACGCTTCAATACTGCTATTGTACTGGAAATTCTTCATACTTACTGCTGTAATCATTTGTAAACAGCAAGGATAATCAATAAAAAGGATAAAACTTTGGAGTGGACGTAGGCCGGAGATAGCCGAACCACTATAAAGCTTGTGTCTCTGTTCTTTATTTCTGATCTGCTGTTTGATATTTGTTGAGATCTGATATTTGTGTTTGAATATCATTGATTTGTGTTCATACACTGGTGCTTTCACGGTATTTGGGGTTTGTGACCAATTTTGACGCAAACACTTTGGTGCTTTCACTGAGAAGGACCAGCACCCGCTACCCCGGATAGAAGTTTAGATTGGAAGAGCGTGAGGATTTGGATTTGAAGGCAATGACTAGGCAAAATAGTAGAAGGCAAAGGGCTGAGAGAAGCCAACAAGGAGGAAGCCAAGAAGCATCCTCCGGAGCTGGAGAAGGGCAAGCTTCCATCTACATCACCAGAGACGAAATGGAAGCTATAACAAATTCACTACAAGAGAGGTTGTTGAAGAGTCAACAGGAGATGACACAGACTTTCTTTGAGAAAATGAGAGCTGCAGGGATGCAGAACTTAGGAACAGCCACGGCGGCTATGGATGCAGGACAAGGAGCCAGGGTTATGGAACCCAATGGAGGACAGGATACAGAGCCAGAAGGCAATCGGCAAGGGCTTGGGGGCAGGCCCGCTGGATCCAACACAGGAGGACCTTTGGAAGGAGTTCAATAGGCTAGAACCAACATTGCTGCTAGTGAGCCACATGAAGAATATGTGCCGGAGTTCCCTCGGGGGCAACCCCTAACAGAGAACGCTGGATTGGTAAAGATAATCAGGAAAACGGTGCGAGGTGGCTTGACCAGTAGAGACATGGAAG
Source organism: Allium cepa (assembly GCA_030765085.1). NCBI lineage: Eukaryota > Viridiplantae > Streptophyta > Magnoliopsida > Asparagales > Amaryllidaceae > Allium > Allium cepa. The sequence goes on along the minus strand of CM060943.1, from coordinate 55,544,333 downwards.
GGGTGGACAGGAGTCCATTCGCTCGGGAAATCAGGATAGCTCAGAATCCACCCAAGTTCAAGCTACCTAGCGTGGATGTGTATAATGGCAAGGAAGACCCAACTGATCACTTGATGAGGTACACCAGACACATGGAGGTGCTGGGGGCATCGGAGGAAGTGATGGCCCGATGCTTTCCTTTATACTTGACGGACTTAGCTGCGATGTGGTTCAGGCAGCTAGAAGAAGGATCTATCAAGACTTGGAGGGAATTGGAGGATAGGTTTTTGGGACAGTTTTGGGTTCATATCAAGAGGCCGAAGAATGTAATGACATTAACGTTGGTAAAGCAAAGGACGGATGAATCGCTTAGAGCTTTTCTAACTCGATTCAATGAGGCGGTTGCTTCGGTGGATCGGCCGGATCCATCGATGGTCTTGATGGCGGCAGTATCGGGAGTCAGAGATGACTCGGATTTTAAGGTATCTTTAATATGAGATCCACCACTGGATCTTGGGGAATTCTTCCATGAAGTCGAAAGATTCCTTCGGCAAGAAGACGCTCGTATGGATTTAAAGTTAAAGAAAGTAAATGCGACTGAGTATGGAGGACCATCTAACGGAGGCTCAGATAAGGATAAAGGAAAGAGGAAGCTGGATGACGATTCTGGAAAAGCTAGAAAGCGATGGAAGGATCCAAAGTTTTCTACATACACAGGATTAAATGAGATGCCGAAGCGGATATTCACGGAAACTTAGAGATATCTTCCATATCGAAGGCCGGCTAGGAGAGAGCCTTCTGAGCGGGAAAGGGCATCAGGGAGGCATTGCCTCTTTCATGATTTGGATGGACACGACACCAACAGCTGCAGGCATTTAAGGGATATAATCGAGGAGCATGTCAGGAAGGGACTGTTGCCACAATATGTGGAAACTCGGAATGCAACGGCGGAGCAGGAGCAACCGCCGCCTACCTCAAGCCACGACCGTGGGAGGCCCAGGGATGATGGTCGGCTGATCATCCATTGACCATGATAATATGGAATAAGTAGCAAGCTATTGGCAAATGGCAAAGTCATTTACACATGTATGGGGATGGAGATAGCCCCTAGGCATGCTCTGAATGATGATAAACCGCGATGCTATGGTTTGTGAAACTTGTCTTTTGCTTTTGGATTGGACACTGCTTTTCTTTTTGGTTTGTTTTGGAGTTTGGATTGAACTCTTGGTTTTCGTTTGCTTTCGGTTTGGACGCTGCTTTTTCTGGTTTGGTTTTGGAGTTTGGATTGAACTCCTGATTTTCGTTTGCTTTTGGATTGGACAATGACTTTCCTGGTTTGGTTTTGGAGTTCGGATTGAACTCCTGGTTTTGTTTTCTTTTTGATTTGGATTTTCCTTTGGATGGTTGGTTTTCGGTTTTGGATGCTGGTTTGGATTTCTGATTTTCTGGTTTTGATTTGGATTTTGGATTGGATTTTGGATTGGATTTTGACTGGATTTTTATCTGGTTTTTGATAAACGGTCGTCGAGTATGGACTATGCTCGACAAGGGTCGGGAGAGACCAGGATTCGGCCTAGGACTTAGGCCTTGCATTATCGGTTGTTATTTTCAGGTCGTTGAGTATGGACTATGCTCGACAAGGGTCCGGAGAGACCAGGATTCGGCCTAGGACTTAGGCCCCATGATATCAGTTATTGTTTCAGGTCGCTGAGTATGGACTATGCTCAGCAAGGGTCCGAAGTGACCAGGATTCGGCCTAGGACTTAGGCCATGTATTATCGGTTATTATTTTCAGGTTGTTGAGTATGGACTATGCTCAAAAAGGGTCCGGAGAGACCAGGATTCGGCTTAGGACTTAAGCCATGGCATTATACAACGTCCAGGGACACTGGACCAAGGTTATCAAGTGTGGATTGCGCTTGGAAGGAACCCGAAGAGGTTAGCTCAACGTCCAGGGACACTAGACTAAGGTCATCAAGTGTGGATTGCGCTTGGAAGGAACTCGGAGAGGTTAACTTAACGTCCAGGGACACTGGACAATGGCCGTCAGGTGTGAATTGCGCTTGGCAAGAGCCTGGAGAGGTTATGGATTCGGATATTGACCCGGAGAGGTCCTGGATTTAGTTATTGGCCATTGGACAAGGATGGATAAGGACTCGGTTGTCGAGTTCGGATGAATATGGATTTGGCTATGGCTTTGGTTATTGGATTTGGAATTGGACATCGACTCGGAGCAGTCAAGGATGACATACTATGGCAATATGGCTATGGACTTTGGATATTGGTTTCGGAACTATTCAAAACACGCCTTGTTATCACAAGGCATGTTTTGGGGGGCAAAGTGTTATCCCATTTTTGGTCAAAACTGGAATATCAACAAATTGGCAAGGAATGATGGATATCGGGATTGGAGATCGATTGGAATCAAGGCTACAATCGATGGCGTCAAAATTTGGTTAAGCTTTGATCGGGACGAAATTGGTTGGAGATGATAAAAAGGACTAGGAGAGGCTATGTTTCAAATTTCAGGTTAATCGGAGTTCGTATGAAGGAGATACGATCAATTCAAGGTAGGGAAAACGTGGTGCTCGAATCCATCTGCGCACAGGAATTGGTTCGTATCGATGCATTTCGCATCGATCAGGAAGATGGTAGTTCGAATCGATACACTTCGTATCGATCGGTTTTTGTTCGACTCGATAGTATTCACATCCATCAAAGGTAGAACAGGATGAAGGACTTCGAATCGATACTATTCGTATCGATCATCATGGACACGGCACAATGGTTTCGTATCGGTTAGGATGGGAAGAAGCGGCATGCTTCAAATCGATACTATCGTATCGATAGCAGATGGACTTTGACACTTTTGTATCCATCGGGTTTTGTTTAGTTCGACTCCATCAGGTTCGTATCGATCAAAGGTATGGCATGGTGATGGTTCGAATCGATACGTTTCGTGTCGATGAGAAAGCAAGGATATACCGTTCGTACCGATTGGCACAGGTTCGACTCGATGATCTTCGAATCGATCAGAAGGGAAGAGGCGGCATGCCTCGAATCGATACGTTCGTATCGATGGCTGAAGACGGTGGCGCTTTCGAATCCATCAGGAAAAGAAGCATTCAAGGCGGCGAAATCTCCGGGACGACTCGATCAAATAGGAGAAAAAGGTGGAACGATACGCAAGTTACGTGCCACGTCATCGATGCACACGCGCTCTGGATCGAATCAAAGACGATGGATTCAAAGCATGGATTCGAACCAGGAAGAACACACGGAGCTTTGATCTCGTATCGATCATATCTTCCAAACCGTTGATCCAAATGCAATGAAATTTTCACAGAAGCTTGCATACATGTTGATGAATGTCTACACCAAATTTCACCTCGATTAGATGATTTTCTGATCGATTCGAATGGAGTTCGAATCGATCCCAAAGTGTGCCCAAGTTTCCTGAGGCTGGGCATGTGGGCCCCCTCACGTGCCAGAATTGGTCTCCCGGATTTTCAGCGAAATATCAGCATCCTACGCCAATAAATAGAGCCCCTAGTCATTCAGAAAAGGGATCAGAGAATTTTCAGAGCAAAAGATCTATTCTTTGGCTATCGGATATCCAGACTCTGCCGTATTTATTTCTACGCTTCAATACTGCTATTGTACTAGAAATTCTTCATACTTACTACTGTAATCATCTGTAAACAGCAAGGATAATCAATAAAAAGGATAAAACTTTGGAGTGGACGTAGGCCGGAGATAGCTGAACTACTATAAAACTTGTGTCTCTGCTCTTTATTTCTGATCTGCTGTTTGATATTTGCTGAGATCTGATATTTGTGTTTGAATATCATTGATTTGTGTTCATACACTGGTGCTTTCATGGTATTTGGGGTTTGTGACCAATTTTGGCGCAAACAATTATTATTTTCCCTAGTTATAATTTTGGAACTTCTAGCTGCAAAAAAACTTACTCAAACTTGATTAGAAACATGAGAACTATCTTTCATATAAGACATGATATGCGTGTTAAGCTCAAAGATAACTAACTCATCACCTACATATGATAGCTATTAAGCCAATATCCTTTATCTATGAAGAGCGCTATAAACAAAATCTTCAAAATAAACATATTGAAAACAAATTAAGTGCACCAGTGACCAATTATCAAAATTACACTATAATAGTAAGTACAAAAAAATATATTTTAACTCATATTTTAATTATGGAAACAATAGTGTTATAAATACTACATACACAAATTCAGCTTTATTATTTAATTATTTCTTCATCGATAAATGGTACCACTAACTGATTATGTAGCCATTAATTAGTATGTACTTGCAAATCCTATTAACAAAACTTGTGTTGTAATCGTATGAGAAGTAGATATCATAGTCCTTCAAAGTTGTCGCAAGCAACTCATGTTAACTTGGAATGTACTCCCTGTGTTAGGTTTTATTGCATATAAATATGCAGTACATTCCTAATGCTAATTTTGTCAACTCATCTTGAGTTAAGGAAACTACTAGTTTGTGAAATTAGGAGATGTGGTGATTGAAAATATATTGCAAGCTATAACAATCTTTTCTCTTAGCTAAATCAAAACATCTTAAGCACAATACACATATACGAAAAATAAATCAAATACTGAACAAAAAAAATGATACCCTATACGATCATAATCCATATCACCACATATTTTACTCAAAACTAATCAAATATAAAATTCTTTAACTTATGCATTAAAACCTTTTGAGTAGCCGAAACTGTTAATTGTAAATATCATTTTTAGCCAGTGGTTCAAAAATCTCGAGCATATGCCAAAAATGAAGTCATCTCTTTGCACTCCATAATTTTTTAATAAAGTGTATTCGTTTTTGATTCACCTTTTTTACTATGGTCTAAGTATGGAATATGAAGAATGATTTTTATATTTTTCTATTTATCATTGAAAACTCATTAAAGGCTTCATTTACTGTTTCAATGGCCATTGTATAATATTTACTTTAAATTATCATATTTTCTTAATACTATTAAAATATTATTAAGATAGAAGAATCCTCTTAAATCATAATGACTTTAGATCATGTATTATATGGAACTCTGGAAGGCGCTTATGGGTGGTATAACTTTATAACCACTATACTTTCATTTTAAATATATATGTATGTATGTATGTATATAGTTAATTTTTGGCTTATCAAATCCAAGAAGATTAATGCAACAACTTAAAATGGTTTCTTCATTAAAAAATTATCATTAATCTAAAATATGAAGGCAGCATTGCATACAAACTATGCATTAAACAACATATGCTTGATCACAACTTTGGAAAGTATGACAAATCACATGATTACAAAAGTTTTATGAAGAATAAAAGTTCAACCCATCCACCTTGAAGTTTGGCTTTTTGGCTTTCCAATTGTTTCCTAATCCAAAAGTGAATAAGGTGAAAGTAGCTTCGGTTAGATAATAATTAGATATGTGGAATTCTGAAAGTAAAACGTTTTTAAATTTCAGTATATATTGTTCTTACATAACTATGCACTTGTATATGAAATAGTCTAAACATATAATATAAATGAAAACCATATTGTATGATATTATCATGGATATGACCTCTTCTTTCTAAGAACTAAAACAATAGCAACCTATAAAGTAGTCTCCTAATGGAGTAGTTATTCGACATTATATTTGCAAACAAAGATGCTTATCACTTGAATAAAATAACGAATTTCACAAATGCAAATTAGGCATTCATTTCATTCATCAGCACATGTAAATTAATCATAAACTACAATAAAGCATGCTAGATCATTAACAATTTCATATTAAGAATTAATCTTTCTCATTTACATAGATTGTCAACTGCATTGTAGATATTTCAACATGACAACCAAGTGATAACTAATATCACAAACTCTATGCATTATTTATTTTATCAAAAGGAGTCTCTACTTGCTTTGCATAGTTGTAATGACTCGGATTTTTCGACGTTTGATTTGAGGATATCTAAATGGTTTTAAATATGGATTTGAAATTCAATTTGATTTTTGAATATGAATATGTTGATTGAAAATTTTAGAATGAATTTAAGTTCTAAATATAGCGATTTATTGAATAAAATTTAATCGTTGAATTTAAATTGAAAATCGTTAAATAATTTGAAATTGGAGTTGATTATGAAACGAAATGATTTCTAATGTTGATATAAATTCTATTTGAATTATAATTGAGTTATTAAGTTTTTAAAACTAAATTTCAAACGATTTTGTGAAATTTTTATATCGTCGATTTAATCGATGCGTTAAAATAACGATCCAGGGCACAATCTCGGAATTCGACGAAACCATTTTATTGGATCCGTAATAATGTGTTATTTTCATATTTCAAATTTCATAGCGTTTGGATTTACCATTTGGTCGTTCGATCTGAAAACGCCAAGAAATAATTAAATTGAATATAATTCAAATAGTCAATTTAAAAATCTATCTTCTCCATATGATCAAATTAGGACTCAAAACCTTCTCCATTGCGTTTGGAATAGGGGTATAACATTATAAAAACCTAGCCGCATTCCTTCGTAGGTGTTCAAAATTTCAAGATATGTACAATGAAATATTTTGAATAGAATATTCATATAAATCTAGTCAAGTGTAAAAATCAAGCCACCCTACCTAGTCATACCCGTCCCCTCTTCTTTTAATACGCCCTTCCTCTGAACCCACGAAAACACATGACCGTTTCTTTCATTTTAAAATCACACGACTTTCTTCTTCTTCCCTATCAGTTCAAAATCACAAATGAATTTTTTTTATACCGATGTAAAAACACTAGCCTTTCCCTCTCCTCATCTTTAGTTCAAAATCAAAGTCAATATGAGATATAAAAAAAGAGAGAAAGAAAAAAACCGAAAATCGAATGATGTCACGACGACTTGGAATGGAATCGCGATCGTTCGGAGCAGCATCTTCGAAGGCGACCGGGAGGAGAGCTGCGCTTGGAGGAAAACATGTGATGGCGAGGTGGAAGTGAAAATCGATCGTGACCTGGTGGGTATTGTCGATGACGTCGATAGCAGAGATTGGCTTGGGGAAAAGAGGCACACCTTTTGGCGATTTCGGCAGGTTTCTTTGTCTGTCTAGAAGTGCGACTATGTGTTGCCGGGAAAGGAACCGTGGCCAGGGTCGTGATGTAAAGGTGGAGGCCGAGCTTGAGCAATTTAGGTCGGGAACATGGTGATTTCAGAGTGGAGTTGAAGGTTGTAATTGGATTTGAGGCTAGTATAGCGTAGCTTTGGGATGATGTTGGGTTTGAACGTGCACGGCATAGATTCAGGCGATCAAAGAAGAAGACTGTGGAGGATATAGGTAACTAACTTCTATTTAAACCATTAATCAAAATTTTGAATTCAAAGTGCTTATTAATTCGTAACGTGTTCATACGAGGTCGAAATCGAACAAAACAATCGACAACGGTTTCGTATCGACGAGTGCTACTCATCAAAAATTAGTTAGAAATTTTTCGGAGTCAGCCGAGATTTTAGAAATTTAAAATCTAGATATTTGGCAAATTAAAAATCAAGGTGAGTAAATTTCACTCATTTGGATTGCTGGTTATAATTTAAAAATGTTGATTTTAAATTATTGGTTCATTGGATGAATTTATTAATTATTATCAGTTTGGATGTTATTATACATATGGTAGTATATATATATTAGTAGTTGGACATATTTCCCACCTATTGGAGCAGATGAGGCCCTATGCGCCCGTATAATAGCGGATGACCCTATATATCGTGATATTCCGTTCGAAGTGGAATTGGAATTTTATGTTATCTAACATCTACGGATGCAGGAAAAACAGGTTGGAGAGATCCAACTGGATTCCTCAAATGTATTAATTATTTTCATATATATTGATATATAGTGTGTGTGAATATCCTATTATGGATTGTGATTTGTTTGATTATTATATGCTATAGTAGCACTGGCCATAATATTGGGATTTAAAACACCATAAATATTATTAGATTTTTTAAGGAATTAAAACGAGATTTGAATATAAGAAAAATTATATCAAAATTTGGATTATTTAAAAAGGAAATTTGTTGGATAAAATAATAAATTGATTTTGGTTATGCTTAATAAATTCGTAAATTGTTTAAATAGAGATTTTTAAATAATTTATATAGGGAATTTTTAATTGATATCTTAAAAAATATGGAAAGTAGTTGGAATCGATATTTTAGATAGATCTGCAAAATAAATGGAATTTATAAGGAAATGGATTTATGAAATCGAATTTATAATAAGATTAATTTTTATAAATAAGTAAAACTAATGGAGTTGTAAATTTATAAATGATGTTTACAAATAAAGAAAAAGACATCAGTTATAAATTGGGGATATAAATTTCACAGTGTGAATTTATATCAAGATATGAAAATAGTTTTTGGGAAGAATAGTAGAGTCTAATTTTGGAAAGTGAAATGGATAGGGAATTGGAATGGAAATCGATGTGTTGTGAATCGAGAGAGATTTATAAATTGAAATTGGTTATTGAGATTTTAACAATATATTTTTATTTATAAGTTAAGTTTATTGTTGTAAAAGAGAAATTTTATTTATTAAACTATGTAAATTTTAAACTAGTTAGTATTGAAATATTTCAGAAAGTGGGTTATTCAAGTATTTAAAATTTATTGAAATAAATTCTATCTTTTCATAATCAGCTTTGTAAATCAATTAGTTATTTAAAAATGAATTGGAAATTAATTATCGATGTTATATAAAGTGTTTAATATTTTAAATAATTACTTAAATATGTTTAAAAAATAAATTATTGTTTAAAAATACCTATTATATATATAGTTTTGAAATGATTGAAATTTATTTGTAAATCCTCTCGAAAATTTTGAACGGGGTTTACAAAATGGATATGATGTTAGTAAGAGGAATTTTATAAGGGATTTGGAGGAAATGGAATTTTCAAAAATGTTGAATATGGGAACTTCGAAAATGAAATCTGAATTCATAAAAGAAGTTATAAATTGTTGAATGGGATTATAAATAAGTATACTGGGTTTTGGAAATTGTAAAAGGGAATTTATTAGTGATTCCGAAGACTTATGAGATAAGTTATGAAATATTCTCTTAAGTGTTGATATTTGAAATGATTTTGGAAAATAAGATTTGTAATATTTTCCGAAGTACAAAAGTGGAAATTTGGAAATATTTATAAGTGTTAAGATGGTTTGGAAATGTCCTATTACGAACTTAAGTATTTGAAATTATTTTCAAATATTATAAGGGATTTGAATATGTATCTAATAAAGATATTTTGAAAATAAATATTTTGAAAAAAAATTGTAATAAGGCCTAATGACTACTTATGGATGTTATTTGATATTTAAATATAACTATCAATATTGGCTAAGTCCGTTAATCGTTTCGAAGAGACCGGGATTAGATTTAATTATCTAAAAACCACTTCGATCCGGTTTGGACGTAACGAATGGATATCGTGAAGATAGCGAAGACAGTGATTCGGTTTGTCCAGACCCAGGACAACTTGTGTGGACGAATGCTATCAGAACAACTTCATTGGAGGATGATGGGCATTCTAAGTGAAAGTGTTCTTGAAAGGTAATCGTAGCCTCCAGCCTCATCAACCAGAACGACTGAAAATTAAAGGAGATGCAGCAAGGCTAAGTGGGTCGCACCCAATTAGGGTATGTTATCACCTTTCTAGATGCCCTCGGAAATATATAAAATTATGGATATGGTTGTGCATGGAAAAGCGAGCGCTCAATTTTTAAGGGTATGAACACCCAGGGTTATAACATATTTGGTTCTATTCAAGTTAGTGATAGGGCCAGTCTTGTGTTGTAGGGGTTTCGATGAGGTCCTCAGTACATTTTTCTAGAGGTGTACCGTGATAAGTGGTACCCCAATACCTAGTCATTGTATGGATTCCATTCTCTAATAAGCGTCGTACGGTTTTGATTATGTCCAACTATGCTGAAAAGTGAGATGCTAGCATTTCAACTATTTCAATTTACTTTGTTTGAAACATATTATAACATCAGACGATTTTGATAAAAAATTTGGTTATGGTAAGGGAAAAACCCATCGTGTTTATGTGTGACGTGGTCTTACGAGATAACTTCGTTTTTCAATGGGTTTTGATAACTTTAATAATTCAAATTGAGTGTGTTTTCTCACGCTGGTTTTTCGGTCTAACTTGGGTGTTATTTTATTATAATGCTCGGGTCAGACCAAGTATTACAGATTCAGGATAGGATGTTATGGAGCTCAGGAGATGAGCTGGATGATAGAGACGTATCTCTGTACTTAGTTTATATTTCCACTATATGAGGACAAATTACTATAACTGTCCAGATTGATGTATGGATTGTTATACTCTGATGATTGTAAGTATATAAACTGTTACAGATTCTTTTGTATGAAAATCTATTATTATATATTATATTTTGTTCCGCTGCGATTGTGAGATTCTGTATTGTTGTCTATTTTCTTCTATCTCTTTCTTCTTCTTTACCCTAGTTATTCGCTCTTTTGCACAATTTGGATTGAACAAGAGTGAATTATTATCAACTCAAAGGGTACGGAACTGCAGGTCGCTACAATAGTATATGTAATAGGTATGTATAGGTTCAAATCTTATCATATGTACAAAAAAGAAACATGTAATTACCTATTAAAATGATTAGAGCTTCTACTATGTGCCCAATAAAATTCTTAAAGGGGTTTGTTAACGGGAGAAACATTTTGCATAAGGACATCACGTATATGGGTTAAATGAAAAGAACGATAAAATAGACAAGGGGACACTAGCTTAAAATAGAATTTTAATTTACATAAGTTAGTCCTTTCTAATTTAGCAAACACCCCTAATTCTTTCTTCCAATTTAATGAATTGTCACTTCAATTCAAACCATTATCTCTTCGTTTAAAATAAAATCTAACCATCTCATCAAATCTATTGCTCCTAACCATTTTCATCTATTCTTTATCATCTTTCTCTCTAAGAAACTTGCTGATTACTCTCCCAACCTTAGTTTTATCAATCCAAAAGCCATATTTTCTTTCGCAAATTGAAAATGATAATATTATATTATTATTTACTATAAAATCGGTTAAAAAGGAAAATGGTGGAGAATGAGATCGTTAGTGGGATGAGTTTTCCTCCATCGTGCCTAATTTCTATTTTTTCTTGAATTAGAATAGAAATTATTTTTTGTAGTTATTTTTTTATAGTTGAATGATACAATGAAAGTTTTTAGTAGTATGAATACAATATTTTTGAAAGACAAAACTAAATATAATTACAAAATTTTTGAATTAATAATTTTAATACGTCCTTTCCTCGGTTAATCCACGAAAATGACCCTTTCTTTCATTTTAAAATCACATGACTTTCTTCTTCTTCCCTATCAGTTCAAAATCACTAATGATATTTTTTATACTAATCTAAAAACGCAAGCCTCTCTCTCTTATCATCTTTCAGTTCAAAATCAAAGTCAATACGAGATATAAAAGAAAACAAGGAAGTGAAAAAAATTGAAAATCGAACGAAGTCGCGACGACATGGGTAGAACCACGATCGTTCGGGGTAGTATCTTCGGAGGCGGCTGGGAGGAGATAGCTGCGCTCGGAGGAAGAGACGCGATGGCGAGGTGGAAGAGAAAATTGGTCACAACCTGGTGGGTATTGTCGACGACGTTGACAGCGGAGATTGGCTTAGGGAAAAGAGGCACACCTTTTGGCGATTTTGGTAGTTTTCGTTGTCTGTCTGGAAGTGCAACTATGTGTTATTTGAGAAGGAATCATGGCCAGGGTTGTGATGTAAAGGTGAAGGCCAAGCTTGAGCAATTTAGGTCGGGAAGATGGTGATTTTTGAGTGGAATTGAAGGGTGTAAGTAGATTTGAGGCTAGTGTAGCGTAGCTTTAGGATGATGTTGGGTTTGAACATGCACGTCATAGATTCAGGTGATCAGGGAAGAAGACTGTGGAGGATATATGGGTAACTAACTTTTAATTAAACCATCAATTAAATTTTTGAATTCAAAGTGCTTATTAATTTGTAACGTGTTCATACGAGGTCGAAATCGAACAAAACAAGTGACAACAGTTTCGTATCAACGAATGCTAATCAACAAAAATTAGTTTGAAATTTTTCAGAGTCAGTCGGGATTTTAGAAAATTTAAAATCTGGATATATGGTAAATTAAAAATCAATGTGAGTAAATCTCACTCATTTGGATTGCTAGTTATAATTTAAAAACGTTGATTTTAAATTATTGGTTAACTGGACGAATTTAATAATTATTATCAGTTTGGATGTTATTATACATAAGGTAGTATATATATTAGTAATATGATATATTTCCCGCCTATTGGAGCGGCTGAGACCCTATGCGCCCGCATAATAGTGGATGACCATATATACCGCGATATCCCATTCGAAGTGGGTCTTGTATTTTATGTTATCTAACATCTGCGGATGTAGGAAAAACAGGTTGGATGGATCAAACTGGATTCCTCAAATGTATTGATTATTTTCATATATATTGATATATGATGTGTGTGAATATCCTGTTATAAATTGTGATTTGTTTGATTATTAGATGTTATAGTAGCACCATAAATATTGGGATTAAAAACACCATAAATATTATTTTTGAGTTTTTAAGGAATTAACAGGAGATTTAAATATAAGAAAAATTATATCGAAATTTGGATTATTTAAAAAGGAAATTTATTGGATAAAAAATAAATTGATTTTGGTTGTGCTTAATAAATTCGTAAATTGTTTAAATAGAGATTTTTAAATATTTTATATAGGGAATTTTTAAATGATATCTTGAAAGATATGGAAAGTAGTTGGAATCGATATTTTAGATAGATCTGCAAAATAAATGGAATTTATAAGGAAATAGATTTATGAAATCGAATTTTATAAATAAGATTAATTTTTATAAACAAGTAAAACCAAGGGAGTTTGTAAATTTATAAACAATGTTTATAAATAAGGGAAAAGATATCAGTTATAAATTGAGAATATGAATTTCACGGTGTGAATTTATATCAAGATATGAAAATAGTTTTTAGGAAGAATAGTAGAGTCTATTTTTAGAAAGTGAAATGGCTATGGAATTGGAAAGGAAATCGATGTGTTGTGAATCGAGAGGGATTTATAAATTGAAATTGGTTATTGAGATTTTAAAAATATATTTTTATTTATAAGTTAAATTTGTTTTTTTAATAGAAATTTTTTATTTATTGAACTATGAAATTTAAAACTAGTTAGTATTGAAATATTTCAGAAAGTGGGTTATTCAAGTATTTAATGTTTATTGAAATAAATTCTATATTTTTATAATCAGCCTTGTAAATTAATTACTTATTTAAAAGTAAATTGGAAATTTATTATTGATGCTATATAAAGTGTTTAATATTTTAAATAATTACTTAAATATGTTTTAAAAATAAATTATTGTCTAAAAATACTTATTATATTTTTTTTTGAAATGATTAAAATTTATTTATAAACCTCTCGAGATCTATGAACGGGGTTTATAAAATGGATATGATGTTAGTAAGAGGAATTTTATAAGGGATTGGAAGGAAATGGAATTTTCAAAAAAGTTGAATATGAGCACTTCGAAAATGAAATCTGAATTCATAAAAGAAGTTATAAATTGTTAAATGGGATTATAAATAAGTATACTGGGTTTTGGAAATTGTAAAATGGAATTTATTAGTGATTTCGAAGACTTATGAGATAAGTTACAAAATATTCTCTTAAGTGTTGATATTTGAAATGATTTCTGAAAATAAGACTTATAATATTTTCCTAAGTATAAAAATGGAAATTTGGAAATATTTCTAAGTGTTGAGATGGTTTGGAAATGTCCTGTTACAGATTTAAGTATTTGAAATTGTTTTCAAACGTTGGGAGGGATTTGAATATGTATCTTATAAAGATATTTTGAAAATAAATTATAATAAGGCCTAATGACTACTTATGAATGTTATCTAATAGTTGAATAATCGACTATCAATATTGGCCAATTTCGCTAATCGTTTCAAAGAGACCACGATCAGATTTAATTATCCGAAAACCACTTCGATCCGGTTTGAACGTTACGAATGGATATCATGAAGATAACAAAGACGGTGATTTGGTTTGTCCAAACCCAGGATAACTTGTATGGGTGAATGCTATCAGAACATCGTCATTGGAGGACGATGAGAATTCTAAGTGAAAGTGTTCTTGAAAGGTAATCGTACCCTTAAGCCTTATCTACCAGAATGACTGAAAATCAGGGGAGATGCAGCAAGGCTAAGTGGGTGACACCCAATTAGGGTATGTTATCACCTTTCTAGATGCCCTCGGAAATATGTATAAATTATGGATATGGTTGTGCATGTAAAAGTGAGCGCTCGATTTTTAAGGGTGGAAACACCTGGGGTGTTAACATATTCGGTTCTATCCAAGTTAGGGATATGGCGGATCTTCAGTTGTAGGGGATCCCGGTGAGGTCCTCGGTATATTTTTCTAGAAGTGTACCGTGATAGGTGCTCCCTCAGTGCCTAGTCATTGTATGGAATCCATTCTCCAATAAGCGTCGTACGGTTTTGATTGTGCCCAATGCTGAAACATGAGATGCAAGAATTTCAGCTATTTTCTATTTACTTTGTTTAGACACTATTATAATATTAGATGATTTTGATAAAATGTTTTGGTATTCGTAAGAGAAAAACCCATCGTGTTTATGTGTGACGTGGTCTTACGAGATACCTTTGTTTTTTAATGGATTTTGATAACTTTAATAATTCAAATTGAGTGTGTTTTCTCACGCTGGTTTTCCATACTGACTCGGGTGTTCTTTTATTATAATTCTTGGGTCAGACCAAGTATTACAGATTCAGGATAGGATGCTATGGGGCTCAGGAGACGAGCAGGATGACAGAGACGTATCTCCATACTTAGTTTATATTTCTGATGTATGAGGGAAAGTTACTATAATTGTCCAGATTGATGTATGGATTGTTGTACTCTGATGATTGTAAATATATAAACTATTATAGATTCTTTTGTATAAAACTGTTATTATATATTATATTTTGTTCCGCTACGATTGTGAGATTTTGCCGTTTATTTTCTTTTATCTCTTTCTTCTTCTTCACCCTAGTTATTCACTCTTTCGTTCAATTTGGGTTGAACAAGAGTGAATTATTATCAGCTCAAAGGGTACAGAACTTCGGGTCGCTACAATAGTATAGGTAATAGATATGTATTGGTTTAAATCTTATCGTATGTACAAAAAAGAAACATGTATTTACCTATTGAAACGATAAAAGATTCTTCTATTTGTCTAATAATTTTTTTAAAGGGGTTTGTTAATGGGAGAAACATTTTGTATAAGGACATCACGTATATGCGGAAAATGAAAAGAACGATAAAATAGACAAGGGGACCATAGCTTAAAATAGTATTTTAATTTACATAAATTAGGCTTTTCTAATTTTCCAAACACCCCTAATTCTTTTTTCCAATTTAATGAATTGTCACTTCAATTCAAACCACTATCTCTTCGTTTAAAATAAAATCTAACCATCTCATCAAATCTACTGCTCCTAACCATTTTCATCTATTGTATATCATCTTTCTCTCTATGAAACTTGTTGATTACTCTCCCAACCTTAGTTTTATCAATCCAAAAGCCATATTTTCTCTCGCAAATTGAAAATGATAAAATTATATTATTATTTACTATAAAATCGGTTAAAAAGGAAAACGGGGGAGACTGAGATGGTTAGTGGGATGAGTTTTCCTCTATCATGCCTAATTTCTATTTTTTCTTGAATTAGAATTGGAACGACCTGCAAATCCATACCCCTTTGAGTCGACAATATTCTCCTATCAGATCAACTCAAAGTGGATGGAAATACGAACCATTAGGGTTAAAGAAGAAGGAAGCAGAAGAAGAGAAAACAAAATAACATCAGAATCTCACAATCGCAGCGGAACAATATATAATAGATAATAACTTATCTTTATACAAAAAGAACTATATCTGTTTTATACATTACATCATTAGAGTACAACGCCATCAATAGCAAAAACACTAGACAGTTAAATTAACTTGTCCTCACAAAAGCTGACTACACAGCATACCAAACACAGCCGAAATAAGACAGATACATGTGATACGTCCCGCCATCCAGCACATCCCCTGAGCTCCATAGCAGTCCATCCAGAATCTGTACTTTATAATACTCGGTCTGACCCGAGCATTATAGTAAAATAATACCCGAGTCAGTCTGGAAAACCAGCGTGAGAAAACACACTCAATTGGATTACTAAAGTTTCAAAATCCTTTTAAATCAAAGGTATCTCATAAGACCACGCTGCAAATAAACATGTCGGGTTTTTACCTCATGATAACCAAAACTTTTTTATCAAATTCGTCTGATATTATAATAGTGTCTATAGAAAGTAAAATATAATCTAGCTGAAATGCTTGCATCTCAAGTTCCAGCATAGTTGGGCACAATCAAAACCGTACAGGCACTTATTGCAGATTGGATTACATTCAATGGCAGGGCTATTGGGGTACCGCCCGTCATAGTACCTAGTCAAGATCAGAATACCGAGGATCCCACCTGATCCCCTACAACACAAGACCGGAGCTACCCCTTACTGGATAGTCCGAATAAGATCACCCCGCGGTTGGGATTAGCAACCACCCACATAGCCGAAATAAAAAGGACATCTTGATAGGGATGACCTTACCCTAATTGGTTGCTAGCCACTTAGCCTTGATGCACCTCCCCTGTTTTTGCCATTCCTAGTTAATGTGGCTTGAGGCTATGCGTTACCTTTTTAGCACGCATTCATTTAGAATGCTCACCGTCCTCTTGACGATGGTCTGATAGCATTCATCCATACAAGTTGCCCTGCGTCTGGACAAACCGAATCACTGTCTTCATCATCTTCACGGTATTCATCCGCAAACGTTCAGATCGAAGTGGTTTTCGGGTAATTAAACCCGATCCCGGTCTCTTCGAAACGATCAGCGCATTGGCCAATATTGATAGTCGGTTATTTAACCGTCAAATAACATCCACAATAACCATCAGGTCTTAATAATTTCCTAAATTATTTATTTCAAAATATCTTCGCAAAATATTTTTCTATACTTCAACGCTTTGAAAATAGTTTTCAAATCGCTTTTTCTCTTGAGGGATAAATTTCCACCCAATTGTTTTATTTCCACTGAAAATCACCAAGTCTTAATACTTTAGATTTTTAAAATAATTTAAATCACTTTATCCAAAAATATATACTTAACACACTTAAAATAAAAACTACTTAAAACACTTTATTTCAAATACTAGTTATGAAATTTTATAAAAATTTCTCATGTAAAACTTAAGACAAATTAATTTTAAAATAAAAGTTATTCTATAAGGTATAAATATTAAATAATTATCTTTTAAATCATAATACTAGTCAAACCTTTAAAATAATTTACTTAATAAATATTTATTTTTAAAAATTTTAAAACCACTAAATAATAATTTCTTTCTAAAACATTCTTTTAAAACCACTTTAAAACCTCTAACTTATACTTGGAAATCTTTCTTTGAAAATATACTTTCCTTTTTAGGGAAATACACTTTCCATTCAATATAGCCCATCTAATCATTTATAAATCCTTCTCGATTTATACCAATTTAATTTACGTCCCAATCCTGTAAATTTCTTTTCCACACTTTTAAAAATAAACCACCTTTTTATTTTTAAAACAAACTACCATCTCCTCATAAATTCCCACCGTGAATTTAAAATCTCAAATATCCATTGATATTTATTTCACTTTATTTATAAACCCAGTTAATAAATTCCATAGTCTCATTCTCCTTTAATCACAGTTTCAAACACTTAATAATTTCTAATTGATTTCCAAAATTAACTCCATTTTAAAATAAATTTCTTTACTCACTTAAATTTATTCCAAAACCATTAATTCCAGATTCATTCTTTTATTACGATTTAAAATCTTATTTAAATCTGACAATATCAACTTCACACTTTATTTGAAAATTTCCCTTTCTAAATTCTCCCAAACCTTTTTAAACCCTGAATTTAAAAATAAATCCTTTATTTCTTTAAATAATATCACTTAAGTTTCAAAATTCATTTATTCCCGTTTATTCAAAAACCTCTTTCCCCATACTCGGAAATTATTTGATACGATTTTAAATCAAACTCTTTATCCTTTCCTAAATTCATTCTTTTAATTTATCCAATTTCACTATATTTATTTTAATTAGAATTCCTCTTTTATTTTCCTTTAAAAACCCAATCTTTATATTTTTGATATCTCAGTATACCCAAAGTATATTCAGTCAAACAATAGCATTCAATATTTCCAATTCCCAATATAACCAATAAAATCTGTCACAGATTATCAAATAAAACATATCACCGAATATGAAAATAAATTCCAACAATTTGAGGAATCCAGTTGGATCGCTCCAGCCTATTTCCCTACATCCATAGATGTTAGCACAATATAAAAATACCAATCCCACTTCGAGGGGGATATCACGGTATAAAGGATCATTCGCTATTATACGGGAGGGCATATGATCTCATCCGCTATATAGTGCGGGAATATCAATCACTTCAATATATATATATACACTACTATATATAATATCACATCCGGACTGATAATAATCATCAAATTCAATCCATCAACAAATAATTAATTTTACTATTTAAAATTAATTGTAGGAATTCCAAGTTGAGTGAGATTAACTCACCTTTGATTATTGTTTTGCAATCCACTCCAATCTGCTCGCCTCTCCACTATTTTTGACCTTGTATATACATTTTATGGTTTATTAACATTTGAACTTGTAACAAGCCTGTATTTTTTTGATTATTTTAACTGTTTATTTTGAATATTTTGATTTGAATGCCTGATTTAAATTTTTTATTTTATTTATTAAAATGGATAAAAAAATATTTTAAATATAAACTTTTATTTTGATGTAAATTAGAATTCCAAACATAAATAAGTAGAATATTTTCCAGAAAATGTGAATTTTTGTCAATATGGTCAAACTTTGACTTTTAAATTTAAATATTTTAATTTTTGAGTTTTATCTTTTATTATGAAAGTAAATTAAATTTCAAGAATGCTACTTTTCTTTCGCTGGAATCCGATTTATATTGTGAAAGTTATGTTTTTTACAATATTGTGTGTAAATTGTTTTATTTAACAAAATTGTTTATTTTAATTTTTATAAATAATATTTTTGTTCGTCAAATCATGTTCTAATTTGTGTAACATGTCATGTTATGCATATATTTTATTTTTAAAAACATTTTAAAAGTGTTTTTATAATTTTTCCAATGTTAATTGTATATTGTTTATATTTTTTAATTCTAGTTTCAATTATTAAGCTATTTCTAATTTATTTTCTATTTTTCTTTAAATATATTTATTTATTTTCTTTTTCACTTTATTTTGTTTTCTTTTTCTTTTTTATTTACTGAATTTATTTGGTTTATTTCGATTTAAAACAAAAAGAAATACCAAGAGGCAAAGACCTTTCATTTCCATATGACTTTTCATTTCACCATTTGCCTTTTCGTTTCTTTCTTTTATCTTTTCATGTTTGGCCGTCCTTTTCTTTTGCTTCAGCCATGTATTCCATTTCTCATTCATGTGAGAAACCTTCCTTCTCCTCAAAAACTCACGGCTATCTTGACAAAAAGAAAAAAAATGTTAATGGCTTCTTCTTTTATCTTTTTCTCCTCTTTTCACACGATTTTGTCTTCCTCTTCTTCAATGCATAGCTCGGCCATAGTCTCCACCATCACCACCGACCACCACCTCATCATCTACAGCAGCTCCATCCCCTTTCCTCTGACCAATACCGGCCGTGCCACTATATGAAGCTTGCACCACAAAATTTGCGCAAAAACTCTTCCAAACTTGCCTAGCCGACCACAAAACTTCACCACCCCTCCATATATTAGTTCGGCCACCCCTTTAGCCGCCACCACCAGCTGCTACTTCACCTCTGGCCACCACTTCAGCAACCACCTGTACTGTCCTGACCTGTACAAGCATGAGCCGAGCCCAATTGACCCATAGGCCGAGCCAAAATGTTGCATCCAAGCTTGCCTTTTTACCTTTCCCTTTATATGCTTCATATTGCAACTCCTACACCTTCATACCCATATTGCCGTGCCTACATGATGCCAAACCTGAGCTTAACACATCTTTGGCCGAGCATAAGAGTCCCTTTGGTCGAGATTTTGAATGATTAAAGCAAGGTCTGGCTATTTTGCCCTTTGTTGCTTTTTATCTCAACTAGTTTCAATATTATTTTGGTTGAATATTCATATGTATGTTGCTTTGTTTTATTGGTTGTTTACAAGATCATAACATGGCTCCTTCCAATCACTTGAATCCATAGTCGTGCTGTGTCGTGCTATCGTGCTTTCTGGAATCTATTAGGTTTAGTTTGATTTGCTAACTCCGGCTTGAAAAGGTGAGTCTTTCTCCCTCTGACATTTTTACTTATGAAATCGTAAATTGATGTCAAGTGTTTAGTAATTAAAAATGTTATGCAAGTTAATGCTGATTATATGATATGCTATGCCATGTTATTACCATTTTTACTTTGTTAATTATCACATGACATCTGATATATGACATTATATTGTGACATTTACATTGTTTATATTGTTTATGTATATGATCACACTGCAAGTTCCTTATTAGAATAGAATCACTATGGGTTGAAATGATACATACCCAAACGAACTTTAGAATAAGAAAAAATCATTATGGGCTGAAATGATAGGCCTGAGTGATTTTTATTGTATTTTTATTTGACTTGGAATTGCGGGTTTGAAATGATAGATCCTGGGTTTTCTTTTTAAATTACGGATTGAAATGATACATATCTGTATCACTTGACCTAGGTTAGAAAATTATATATAGACCCTGTGGTATAATTTAAATGATTTTATATAGATATGTATTTTAAAAGTATGAAATTTTGATTTAAAAATACATATTTTATGGTTTTGAGAAAGCTAAATATTAAGCTTGAATTTGTGAATTTAAGTATGTAAATTTGAAATAAATGTGATTTTTGACTTTAAATTATATTTGTAAAATGTAAGTAAATAATAGAAATTAAATTTAAAGTTTTAAAATGATATTTGAAGTAAAATGTTAAGTTCTGTTAAATTAATAAGTTAAGAAAACAGTGAATTTTGACTTAACAAATGAATTGAGTTTTTAATTGGATATTTAATTATAAAATTTTGTTATTATAAATCATATGTTAAATTGATTTAAATGTGAAATTTTAAAGTCGAGAAATATGATTTATAAATTTAAAATAGAATTTTTTTGAAGTTTTAATGTTTCTGAAGTTATAATAAAATCTGAAGTTTTATTAATAGCATTTTCAAAAATGTTGTGGTCTTATGACAACATTTTTAAGTGCTATTGTTTTTGAATTTAACTAGGTTTGAAATAACTAAATATCTATTACGGCATTTTATAAATGCCATTGTTCTTGAACTTAACTATTTTGGAACTTTAAGCTACGATAGCACTATATAAATGCCGTCGTTGCTAAAATTTGACAAAGTTTTGAAATGTTATAGATTTTAACACTGTTTGAGTTATATTTTAAAGTGCTAAATGATTCAACTTTTGAAATTGATTATTTGTGAAATTTAAGGAGTTCAGAATATATTTTAATATTTAAATTTGAATTTTTAAGTAATTTAAAATTAATTTAAATTTAAATAAGGTTTGCTTGGTTATGTGTTAATTTGAATTAAATGAAATAAGATAAATGAATTTTTGAATGAAATTTTGAAATATGTTTTGAAATGATATTTAAATGACATCTCTGATTTTAATGATATTTAAATTAAATATTTGAATTTGAATTCAAATAATGATTTTATATTGGATTTGAAAGGGAATGTTTTTGAAATGGTTTTGAATGACATAATCTTTATTTTGATAAGATGTGAATTTGGAATGGTATTTGATTTTGATAAATGAATATTTAAAGTTTATATTAGCATGAAAGGATATTTGGTTTACTTGTAATTTGAGTTATTTAAATAATATTGGATTTATGAATTGAATTTTCAAAACTAAGTAATAATGAAGTTAAATTTGAGATATGTGGAATTATAAAATTTAGTTCTGAAATGTGGGATATTAAAGCTTTGAAATATATTAAAAATTTAATAGTTTATTTTGTGGATCAAATCTTTATTTGAAATTTGATAAGATTTGAAATGGTTTTGTTGGAAAACTAAATTGAATTGAAACTGATGGTTTGAACTGAATTAAATTGGAAATTTGGGTTTAATTGAATAAATTTGTAAA
Organism: Allium cepa; assembly: GCA_030765085.1. Classification (NCBI taxonomy): domain Eukaryota; kingdom Viridiplantae; phylum Streptophyta; class Magnoliopsida; order Asparagales; family Amaryllidaceae; genus Allium; species Allium cepa. The sequence goes on along the minus strand of CM060943.1, from coordinate 55,521,871 downwards.
GTGTAAATAATTAAAGGAATGTTTCCATGATTTCAAGTGTGATTTCGAAATGTTATGATTTTCAAAGTGTAATGATTTCAAGTATTTTGGTTTCGAAAGAGTTATAACTTTGAAAATATCAAGATTTTTGAAAGATGAATATGTGTTTGAAATGGAAATGATATCGTATTGATATGGATATAGTTTTGAAATAAAAGAATGGTTTTGATTTTCGAAGTATAAACTATTTTGAAAGGAATATAGTTTTGAAATGAAATGATTTGATTTTTGAAGTATAACTATTTTGAAATGACCCCGGCATTATAATAACGTTTAGTTGTTAAAGAGACCGGGATTGGAAGTTGTCATACTCTCTGCCAACTCCGAAAACCACTTTAACAACCGTGTACACGTTGGAGATTCCAGAATGAAGTAGGATGGTGGCGACGATCCTATTGAGGTATGAACGTGGACCCGACTCTCGCGAGTTGGCTTAAGGTGGCTAAAACAGGAGTGATCTCGGGCCAAAAAGGGCAGCTCCTCTGGTCGGACGCAATTCTTCGATACTATACTCTTACTTGTGGTTGATTTGATGGCCACCCTCCGATTTTGATTGGGAGTGTGTTCCAAGGTGGGCGTAGTGGCTGCTACGTTACCGCCGGCCCATATGCGTAATTGGTATATCTACCCTGGCCTTGCCTTGTGTGCCGTGTCACCTACCATAGCGAGCCTTACTACGAGTTTCTATTTGTGTCATACCTATGGAGTATCTTCTCATAGTCTCCCGATCAGGAAATATGCAGGTACTGTATAGACTACTGGCACTATTATGTTTTAAGGGCTATATGGGTAACCCTTAACACTATTTTAAAGTAAGTTTATTTTACTGTAGACATTATTATAATAGCGCAATATTACTACATAGTAAATAGTTTAACGGATCCTTAAAGGATGGGCGATCCCAAGCATCCTTTAAGTTACAGATGCACTTTGTTGCTATTCACTTGAGTTAATTTATAGTTCATAAGTATTTATGCCCTGACTCGAGTGTTTTGTGTTTTGCTTTACGCTCGAGTCAGACTGAGTGACTCAGCATTCAAGACTCACCTTCGGAGTTAGAGCTTTGCTTGAAGATCCAGCCATCTATTTTTCTTTCAGCATCCAGTGATTCCAATGATGTATTCTGATTTGTAATTGATGTATCTTGTTGCTCTTCTTTAGTATCTTTTTAACTCTGGTGTATCTTATTTTTATATAGTAGCTTCATGAACTACTATCTCTTTTAATTCCGCTGCATTATTATTTACTCTGTGTCTGTGATCTGTGATTATTTATTTACTGTATATTCTGAGATTTGCCAAATTTTATTTACAACGCGGTATTTTGAGCAATTCAAGTTCGACATTTGTGGATGCGAATGGTTGAAAATATTGGGTCGTTACATCTGGTATCAGAGCTTTGGTAGCTCTTGGAAAAATTTAGCATATATGGTAAATGTATTTATAGAATCACTTTCATTCGAGTTTGAATCTCTTCCATTTTGACTTGATTCCTTTGAATTTTGGAACGTCCCCTGTGGTTCCAAAATCCATTCGTGTCCCTCACTATTCGTCTTCTTTTGATTCTGGAGTGTCCTATAACTCCATTTCGAATGACCTTTATAATGAGTGGGCGGTTCTTCTAATCTCAAATTGATTTGTAAAGGGATGAAACTCCTTTACAACAATATCGATTCACTAGAGATTTTATATCCTCGGTTTAGATGCAAGTATCTCTTATAATTTCGAACTCTTTCTCTTGAGATCTAATGTTGATTTACCCCAGAAATCCACATCGATCTTATTCTTTGAGTCACGGTTGACCCAGTTAAGGTTGCCCGCGATTTATGTAAGCTTATCGATCTTCCTATTCTGTAATTTAATCATCTCATCTTTGTTTCCAACTTATCTTCAAATCATTTTTGAAGTGTATTTGTAAACTAATATTTAAAATGTTTTATATATTGTGTTGTTTGAGTTGTTGATGTGATTTGGGTTTCCGATCGATTCGTCTGATCAACGCTAACTATAAGATTTCCAAAACACTTGAACAAAGCAAACTGACATAATTTTGTTTTCAAATTTAGTAATGAAATAAATTTTGTAACTATATTACAAAAAAAATTTTGGATTTTATTGAATTGGTTTTTAAGAAATAATATTTGATTTTATATATCATTATCTCTTGTTTCATACATAAATAATTGAACTATAAACATGGTTATAAATTTATTTGGAAATTTAAAATGAATTTAAAATAAGAATTTGAGAATTTAATTTCCGAAGGATTCCAAACCTTGTGTTTAAAGTTTTAAAAAGGATATATTATTTAAAGTATTTTCGAATAGAAATTTGTTTCCAAAGAATTTTAAAGTTTAAAATTAGCGCTCTTCTCTTTGTCGCTGGAAAATAACTTCGGTGATGACTGCAGCATCGTCGACATTCATTTTCGAGTTTCGAAGTGAAGAGACCGTTCTGTAGTCTTGCTACAGTTTTGTTTCGGGAAATTTAATTGATTTGAATTTTCTAAAATAAGACTGATTTATAACATATGCCGATATATGATTTAAAATTTGATGGATATATATATAGTATATGTGCCTTTATTTATCTCTAAATAGTTTGGACTTTGGAATTTATCGGAAATTTAATTCCTAAATTTTATTTTAGAGGATAATTTCAAGTATAATTTTAAGATTTGGATAAATATTCAAGTTTGAAATGATTGAATTGGAAAGTTTTATTTGTATAATACACAATTTCATTCCAATATAACTTACCTAAATTATACAGAAGTTGAATATGTAATTGGATAATATATAATATAAAAAGATTTTATAAATAGAATTTAAGTGGTTATAATAAATATTATACACTTAAATTTTAGTTATAAAACATTAAAAGAGGTAAATAGAGAAAAAAGTAATGGAATAATTTACAATATGAAATGATGTTAAAGGAATTAAGAATAAATTAAAGCAGTTATAATAAGTATAAATATATTTAACATAGGCGATAAAATATATTGAGAAGAATAAATTTAATTATAATTAGGAATAAAGAAGAATTAATTTATTGAGTACATTATGAGTATAATAAATGATTTTTTTTTCAAATCCATGGTTTTAAAGATTGTTAATTTAAGATAATTGGATGATAAGATAACGAAATTAGAGACGGTTAAGATTTATTTAAATTATGTAAAATTAATTTCCAATTTAAGTTGAAATTTTCATGGTTTCAAATTTATTATCTTATTTAGTTTTTCAAACTATCTTTTGGTTGTCCTTATTTCCCTTATCTTGCTATAAAATGGAGAGGCTATTGGTTATACCAGTCAATTTGGAAATCTTTCTATAACCTTTGGTACTCATTTTTGAATCTGAACACTGCTTGCCATCCACAGACCGACGGTCAATCGGAAAGGGTGAATCAGATTCTAGAAGATCTTTTTTGTGCTTGTGTTCTTGATTCTGGAGGATCTTGGGAAGATCATCTCCACCTTGCTATACCTATAACAACAGTTATCAGGTATTATTTCAATTTTCTTATCATCTTGTCTTAATCTTATTTCATTCTATCTTTTTCTGTGTTTTCCCGTACCTCATTCTTTTTCGGGGACGAAAAGTTTTGAGTGGGGGAGAGTGTAACAACCCTGTATTTTTTGATTATTTTGATTATTTCAATTTGAATGCCTGATTTAAAATTTTTATTTTATTTATTAAAATGGATAAATTTTGTTATTTTAAATATAAACTTTGATTTTGATGTTAATTAGAATTTCAAACATAAATAAGTAGAATATTTTCCAGAAAATGTGAATTTTGGTCAATATGGTCAAACTTTGACTTTTAAATTTTAAATTTAAATATTTGAATTTTTGAGTTTTATCTTTTATTATGAAATTAAATTAAATTTCAAGAATACTACTTTTCGTTTCGTTGGAATCCGATTTATATTGTGAAAGTTATGCTTTTTACAATATAGTGTGTAAATTGTTTTAACAAAATTGTTTATTTTAATTTTTATAAATAATATTTTTGTTTGTCAAATCATGTTCTAGTTTGTGTAACATGTCATGTTATGCACATATTTTATTTTTAGAAACATTTTTAAAGTGTTTTTATAATTTTTCCAATGTTAATTGTATATTGTTTATAATTTTTAATTCTAGCTTCAATTATTAAGCTACTTCTTATTTATTTTCTATTTTTCTTTAAAATTATTTATTTATTTTCTTTTTCAATTTTTTTTTTCTTTTTCTATTTTATTTACTGAATTTATTTGGTTTATTTTGATTTAAAAGAAAAAGAAATACCAAGAGGCAAGGACCTTTCATTTCCATATGACTTTTCATTTCACCATTTGCCTTTTCATTTCTTTCTTTTACCTTTTCATGCTAGGCCATCCTTTTATTTTGCTTTTGCCGTGTATTCCATTTCTCATTCACGTGAGAAACCTTCCTTCTCCTCAAAAACTCATGGCTATCTTCACAAAAAGAAAAAATAAATGTTAATGGCTTCTTCTTTTATCTTTTTCTCCTCTTTTCATATGATTTTGTCTTCCTCTTCTTCAAAGCATAGCTCGGCCATAGTCTCCACCATCACCACCGACCACCACCTCATCATCTACAGCAGCTCCATCCCCTTTCCTCTGACCAATACTGGCCGTGCCACTATATGAAGCTTGCACCACAAAATTTGCACAAAAACCCTTCCAAACTTACCTAGCCGACCATAAAACTTCACCACCCCTCCATATCTTAGTTCAGCCACCCCTTTAGCCGCCACCACCAGCTGCTACTTCACCTCTGGCCACCACTTCAGCAACCACCTGTACTGACCTGACCTGTACAAGCATGAGCCGAGCCCAATTGACCCATAGGCCGAGCCAAAATGTTGCATCCAAGCTTGCCTTTTTACCTTTCCCTTTATATGCTTCATATTGCAACTCCTACACCTTCATACCCACATTGCCGTGCCTACATGATGCCAAACCTGATCTTAACACATCTTTGGCCGAGCATAAGAGTCCCTTTGGTCGAGATTTTGAATGATTAAAGCAAGGTCTAGCTATTTTGCCCTTTGTTGCTTTTTATCTCAACTAGTTTCAATATTGTTTTGGTTGAATATTCATATGTATGTTGCTTTGTTTTATTGGTTGTTTACAAGATCATAACATGGCTCCTTCCAATCACTTGAATCCATAGTCGTGCTGTGTCGTGCTATCGTGCTTTCTGGAATCTATTCTGTTTAGTTTGATTTGCTAACTCCAGCTTGAAAAGGTGAGTCTTTCTCCCTCTGACATTTTTACTTATGAAATCGTAAATTGATGTCAAGTGTTTAGTAATTAAAAATGTTATGAAAGTTAATGATGATTATATGATATGCTATGCCATGTTATTACCATGTTTACTTTGTTAATTATCACCTGACATCTGATATATGACATTATACTGTGACATTTACATTGTTTATATTGTTTATGTATATGATCACACTGCAAGTTCCCTGTTAGAATAGAATCACTATGGGTTGAAATGGTACATATCCGAACAGACTTTAAAATAAGAAAAAAATCATTATGGGCTGAAATGATAGGCATGAGTGATTTTTATTGTATTTTTATTTGACTTGGGATTGCGGGTCTGAAATGATAGAACCCGGGTTTTCTTTTTAAATTGCGGATCGAAATGATATATTTCTGTATCACTTGACCTAGGTTAGAAAATTATATACATACCCCATGGTATATTTTAAATGATTTTTATATAGATATGTATTTTAAAAAGTATGAAATTTTGATTTAAAAATATATATTTTATGGTTTTGAGAAAGCTAAATATTAAGCTTTAATTTGTGAATTTAAGTATGTAAATTTGAAGTAAATGTGATTTTTGACTTTAAATTATATTTGTAAAATGTAAGTAAATAATAGAAATTAAATTTAAAGTTTTGAAATGATATTTGAAGTAAAATGTTAAGTTTTGTTAAATTAATAAGTTAAGTAAACAATGGATTTTGACTTAACAAATGAATTGAGTTTTTAATTGGATATTTAATTATAAAATTTTGTTATGTTAAATCACATGTTAAATTGATTTAAATGTGAAATTTTAAAGTCTAGAAATATGATTTATAAACTTAAAATAGAAATTTTTTGAAGTTTTAATGTTTCTGAAGTTATAATAAAATCTGAAATTTTATTAATAACATTTCCAAAAATGCGGTGGTCTTATGACGGTATTTTTAAGTGCTATTGTTTTTGAATTTCACTAGGTTTGAAATAACTAAATATCTATTACGGCATTTTATAAATGCCATTATTATTGAACTAAACTATTTTGGAACTTTAAGCCACGATAGCACTTTATAAATGCCGTCGTTGCTAAAATTTGACAATGTTTTGAAATGTTATAGATTAAACACTATTTGAGTTATATTTTAAAGTGCTAAATGATTCAACTTTTGAAATTGATTATTTATGAAATTTAAGGAGTTCTGAATATATTTTAATATTTAAATTTGAATTTTTAAGGGATTTAAATTGAATTTAAATTTAAATAAGGTTTACTTGGTTATGTGTTAATTTGAATTAAATGAAATAAGATAAATGAATTTTTGAATGAAATTTTGAAATATGTTTTGAAATGATATTTAAATGATATCTTTGATTTTAAAATGATATTTTAATTAAATATTTGAATTTGAATTCATATAATGATTTTATATTGGATTTGAAAGGGAATGTTTTTAAAATGGTTTTGAATGACATAACCTTTATTTTGATAAAAATGTGAATTTGGAATGATATTTGATTTTGATAAATGAATATTTAAAGTTTATATTAGCATGAAAGGATATTTGGTTTACTTGTATTTTGAGTTATTTAAATAATATTGGATTAGTTAAAGAAAATTAAAAAGATAAGATCTGAATTTTATTACACAACTTAGTTAGTTTGTGATACAATCATATCTGTATAAACGAGATACAGTTTGTATTTATAAGCAAACAAAGCTTAATGGGCTGCGGGTTGGCCCAAATAATAATACAACCCGCATTATGTCTGAGAATATATTACTAACACATATCTCTTCAGAAGTTATATCGTTTATTCGCCTCCTCAAACCCAAGCTAGGGTTAGGGTTTGCAAACGATAAACTCGTCTTCGACTGAAATCAAAAAATAGATTGCCATGAGATGAAATTTTGAGGCAAGCTTAGCTATTTCCGGCATTATAGACTCAGATAAACAAAGATCTGGGAGAGATCTGAACTCCAAGCTTGAATAGAGCATGGTCCATAAGAGATGTAGATCCAAATTCAAATTGAGGTGAAATCGAAGCGAAATCACAGATTTGCGGAAGCGCTGTTGAGATTAGACTCAGATGCGAGATGATTGAAGCCTAGTCTTTCCCGAATCATTAGCTGCTTTGGTTTCTGACTGTGGTGCCTCGGGTATATAAATCTGAGCTTTAGATCTCAGGTTCACGTTATCTTCATCAACTTTAATCTCGTGCCTGAAGCGAGTGAAGTTGGGTCTTGAGAGTGGTTTGGAAAAAATGTCAGCTTTCTGGTAAGTAGAAGGTATGTAACCAACTTTAAGTTCTCCTTTAATCACTTGCTCTCATACAAAGTTTAAATCTAACTCCATTTGTTTTGTACAAGAGTGCAACACTGGACTGACAGTGAGTGCAATTGCACTTTGATTATCACACCATATTGTTGCTCTAGCATTATGTGCGATACGTAATTCACTTAAAAGAGATTTTATCCACATAATCTCTGCAGTAGTACTAGCTAAACTGCGGTACTCTGCTTCTATACTGGATCTAGACACTGTTGGTTGTTTTTTAGCACACCAAGATATAGGATTGTTACCTAAGAATATGCAGTAACCAGTAGTGGATCTCCTATCGTCAATGTATGTTCCCCAATCTGAATCAGCATAACCATTAATGTGTAGAGTTGAGCATGACTATAATATTAGCCCTTGATTGATTGTTCCCTTCAGATACCTTAAAATACGCTTTACTGCTTTCCAATGGTTGTCTAGTGGCCTTTGCATAAACTAACTTACTTTATTGACGCTATAAGATATGTCAGGTCTAGTAATTGTGGCATACTGTAGTGCTCCCACTATGCTTCTGTATTGTTTATCATTTAAGATTGGTTCTCCTTTGTTCTTTGATAACTGTAAGCTGCTGGTCATTGGAGTAGGAAGTGGATTTGCTTTATCCATCTTGGCTCTCACTAGAATTTCACTAATGTATTTTTTCTGGCTTAGCAGTATTTCAGAATTTGATGTTTTTCTGACTTCAATCCTAAGAAAATAATTTAGCTCTCCTAAATCTTTAATGGAAAACTCCTTCTTTAGACACTGTGTTATGTGACTGATTTCAGCTTTGCTATCACCTATAATAATAAAATCATCGACATAAATTAGCACATAGGTTACTGTATGATTACAAAATTTTGTAAATAGAGAGTTGTCTGATTTTGTTTGACTGTATCCATGACTGGATAAAATGGTTTTAAGTTTGTCAAACCAGACTCTTGGTGCTTGCTTGAGCCCATAGAGTGCTTTATTAAGCTTGCACACCAGCTGCTCACTGCCTTTTTGTATAAATCCAAATGGTTGTTCCATATATACTTCCTCTTGCAAGTCACCATTAAGAAAAGCATTATTAACATCTAATTGTTGAATGGCCCAGTTCTTATGCAAAGCAATTGTTAGTATTATCCTAATAGATGTGGGTTTCACAACTGGGGAGAATGTTTCATTGAAATCGAACCCATTTTGTTGTGAATACCCTTTTGCCACTAATCTTGCTTTGTGCCTAAGAATTGAGCCATCAGGATTCTTTTTCAATTTATATGTCCATTTGCATCCTATGACATTTTTATTTTTCGGTAATTGAACAAGGTCCCAAGTTTTGTTTTTGATTGGTGCATCATATTCTTCTATCATTGCACTTTTCCAATTGTCATCAGTGATTGCTTGCTGATAAGTGGTTGGCTCACTTGAGTCAAGTTCAGTACTATATATTTTTGGTTTAAAAATACCACTCTTTGCCCTAGTTATCATATGATGACCAGTGCTTGCAGGAACAAAGGGTTGATTTCTATCTTCACTGGTGATTTCTTGTTGAGTATTGATTGACTGTTGGTTATTCAATATTGGACATGAATCATCTGAGTAATTGTGGTCAGAACCAGCATTATTAATCCTTGATGATACTCCTGTTGGCTCATGACCCGGTTCACTGATGAGCATAGTGTGTTGTGAGCAGGAGCCCTTTCCAGCATCATCACCTTCACCTTGGATTGGTATAATTATCTCAGGTGAGGATGGTATTGAAGGTATGGAATACTTTGCATTGTATATCTTCTGAGATGTTTTAATGCCTGCATTGCTAAAAGGAAATTCATTCTCATCGAATACAACATGTCTGGATATATATACTTTACCATTGTTGTCAAGGCATTTGTAGCCTTTTTGATTTATAGGGTAGCCTATAAATGTACATGATTTTGATCTATAATCTAATTTATGTGAGTTATATGGTCTTAAACAGGGAAAACACTGACATCCAAACATTTTCAAATTTTTGTAATCTGGTTTAACTTTAGTTAGCACTTCCAAAGGACTCTTATATTTAAGAATCTTTGTAGGCAGTCTATTAATCAAATAGACTGCTGTAGAGAAAGCATCTGGCCAAAACTTAAGTGGCATAGATGCTTGTGCTAGTAAAGTTAAACCTGTTTCAACAATGTGTCGATGTTTTCTTTCTATAAGACCATTCTGCTCTGAAGTGTAAGGACATGTGACTCTATGTGTGATTCCCTTGTTTTCAAGAAATTTCTTTAGAGGCATAAACTCCTTACCTCCATCTGTCTGAAATTTTTTTACCTGATTACCTGTCTGTCTTTCAACATTTGTAATAAATTGAATCACTGCATTGTTAGTCTCAGATTTTGATTTCAGAAAGTAAATCCATACAAATCTAGAGTAAGCATCAATGAATGAAATGTAATACTTATATCCATAATCAGTACAAATTAGGGCAGGTCCCCATAGATTTGCTGCAATTAATTCAAGAGTGTTATTGTACACAGTCTCAGAGTTTGGAAATGCAAGTTATGACTTTTTCCTAGCTGACAGTATGTACATATATAAGAAGTAGGGATTTTATCAACAGGAATATCATCATACTTATTCAAAACATGTTTTACAATGTCTACACTACGGTGTCCTAATTTACAGTGCCACATATTGAATTTCTCTGTGTACTTTACAGTGTCACTTATTACAGTAGCATTACACCATTTACTCTCATGCTTAGGTTTTCTTGAGCTTGCAACTTCAAATTTTTATAACCCTTTATGTTCTTTACCCTGCAAAAGAACCTCATCGGTCATATTATCTTTTAATAGACAATGTGTTGAGTGAAATTAAAAATACACATTATTATCTCTAGCAAATTGAGATGCACTCATTAATTTTTTCTTAATTAATGGTACTCTCAGTAAGTTTTCGAGGTATAGTTGTCTAGTACCATTAAGACTTGCATTTCCAATATGAGATATGTGTGAAGTTTTACCATTACCCATATACAGTAATTGTTTACCTTTGTAATCTCTGTTGCCAGGTCCATTTATGGATTTCAAAACAATTCCCATTTTAATTGGATTAACTCGTTAAATTTTTAAATTAAAGATTTAACTTATAGCTTTCAAACCGTTTCCATAACTTGGAAAATCATTTCCATTTTTTTTTACTTGAAATCCCTTTAACACAAATTGGACGTTCATTACTTAAGTGAATACTTTTATCATTTGAAAACAAATAGTTTTCGTTCTAGAAATATCCAATCATATTTACACAAGTTAAAGCCTTTGAATTTAAATTCAAATTTCCAAATCAATACCTTTAAAATAGTTTAACCTATATAAACTGGTATAACATCTTTAGTCCCTAATTTCCAGATCATAGAATTCAAGTTCAAATATTGACTTCAAATTTAAATCAAATTATTTAAATTCCACAAATCAAAATCAAGTTATTCAGAATAAATTTCATCTTTGAAATTCCGTTTCAAAAGCCTTTCACTTTAAACCCAATCCATTTCCAAAACATTTGAATTTAAATATTCAACTTTTAAACTATTTCAAATCTGTGACTCAATCAATTTCCCCGTGAATCCATATTTGTGTGTGTAAGTGTGGTCCAGGGGTTTTACACAATAGTGCAACATCATTCAATCATCACAGATTAAAATATAGAAATATAGTTGATAAGCGGTATAAACTATAACGCTTATCTTTTATTCACAGATCACAAATATATATATCACAGATAAATAAGTCACACAGCTCAAATCAAAACAAAGCATCACATATCAGGGATATCAAACAATTCAATCATCCAATACAATCTAAACATCCATAAGTTAATTAGCTTAAACCTTAATCAAATAAATGTACTCTTAATTACTAAATTAATTCAAATCACTAGTTATCCATTTTAATTAATCTAATAATTTCAAAGTATAAAGCCCTCATTTATTTAAGATAAGAATATTTTCTTACTAATGATCAAACCATCATTAACAAGGTACCTAAAACAATTGGTTTCCAAATTCACTTTTACATTTCATTTTAAATTTTAGAATTAAAATAAAGTAATTTTGACAAGATTTAAACAACTGGAATTCATAATTTTAAACTTTTTATTTAGACTCAGTTGAAACTATGATTTGATTTAAAACTAAATTTTAACTGTTAAACTGGTACAGGTTTGCCCCTGAGCAAAAATTCTATCCGAGCCTCCCTGGTTTAGTTCGAATACAACACCTATCTGCTTCGAGTAAATTAACAGTTTACTCGAGAATCACTCGAGTAACCTCCAACCCAAACACAAAACAATAGAAAACGCAAAGGTACACCGTGCACATGCACGGCGGCCTTCATCGCTTCCGATCATCAGCGATGATTGCAACATCTCGCCGAGCAACCACGAACTAGATCCCCATCATCAAGTCACTCCATCATACTCGAAATCAAATTCGAGACACTCAAATAAACCTGGAATAAAATACAGTAAAACACCAAACCTGGAAACACTACCCCCACTTCCCCTCAAACCTGCCATCACCCCGCGCTCGATGCTCCGGCCACCCGAGGCCACCAAACTCCGGTCGTAGCCTCGTCCACCTCTTCTCGACCTTCCCTCAAAAGCTCGTGAAACTCGGTCCATCCTAGCCGACGAACGAAAACAAAAAACAAAGCCACAGCAAAACTAGGTTTAGGGACTAAAACTTGCCACCGCCGCTTCCCCGATCATCGGTGGCCACTCCGAGTATTTTTTCCTAGCAGCGTCATGGACTCCACCATCTCCACACAAAACCGCGAGCTTGCACCTCAAATTCTTATATATAGATGGCCGAGTTTTAAAAAGTGATACAAATAATAGTTGTCGCCCTCTTTCCGCAGTTTCCAAAACTTTAAAAATTATAAGATTTGGATAAGAAACGCAAAAGTTATGCACAAAATACTAGCTCAGGTTTGCACCAAACACTGAGTACTCTACAACAATAGGACAGCGAGTTTGCAAGAGGTTTTTCAATATTTTAATCAACGAATTTCAGAAATTGATACAAATGAAAGTTATAGGCCTTTCTGTTGGCTTTCCATAATGACCAAGTTCATCAAATTTGGATCAACGGTTCAAAAGTTATGACCATTTTACTAAAAACATTAAGCTTAGCCTGAACTTATGCATTTGCAGGACAGCGACCAACAATTGAAATTGTAGCATAGAAAACATCGTAATCAGGCAAAATGAATAAAGCAAAAGTTGTAACTTAGTTTCTATACTTTTTGTAACATTAAATATTACCGAATTCCGATGTGAATTGTAAAAGTTATGGGTAAAACAATTCTGAGATTTGAATTTCATAACTTTTGTCATTTTGCCTCGGGACAGCGATAAACAATTATAATTTTGGCTAAGATAACTTCGAAATTTTGGAAAACTCAAAATATAAAAGTTTTAGAACAAAGTCTAAGCTTTCTGGAACATTTAAATTTATCGAAATCGGTTGAGGAACGAAGAAGTTATGGCCAATTTAATTTCATCCTTAAGCACAGAGCTAATATTGGTTTTGCTCTCGGGATTATAGTAGAAAAATTCAATTTTGACATAGCTAACATCCAAATTACAGAAAACACAAAACATCAAAGTTGTAGCACATGAAATAAGATTTCCAAAACATTCAAGAAATCGAAATTTCATTAAGAATTGAGAAAGTTATTGTCAAATTACTAAGCTGCGTTTTTGATAGAAACGAGCCACTTTTACTTGCAACTATCATCTCTTCAAGAATAACATGAATACTAGAAATTTAAATAGTTGTTCTCACCTGTTTCAGAAGAAAGAACAGAGCTTGATAATGTTGAACAGGCTTGAGTTCTTTGCTTTCTGAAGCTTTTAAGTCTTCAGGTTGAATTGATTCAAGTTGTTTGTTTGTTTGAATTTTATTTAAGTTTTGAATGATATTACTTCAGTTTTATCAACTTGAAGAAACGAACTGAAAATGAGAAGTTGATATATATTTGAAAGAAAGTTTACAGGGTGTTATAATTTGGTTTGTACATCAGGGAGACATATATTTGTCTTGTACAAATATTAATCGGAGATATTTTCTAAGTTTGGAGGCTGAAGTGATTTTGTATTTGTTATTATTTGTCTTCTTAAGCAAGCTTCCTTCTTTTGCAAGCTTCAGTCATGTGTATATATATTTTGTTTGTTTGTGCTGAGGTGATTTTTTGTATTACTTTTCTTTGTCTTCCTATACAAGCTTACATACTTATGTTTTGGTAATTTTAGTTTTGGACACTTGTCTACTTCTCTTTGCACAAGCTTTAGAATGTTGACACATGTCTACTTAGGTGTCTTAAGATGTTTCTACACATGGACACCTAATAGGGTTATGTGTCACTATTTTATTTAATCTTGTTTTGTTTAAATTTTCTTCTTTAGTAAGCTTCATAGATATATATTTGTTTTGAAGTTCAACTATCAAACATTAATTTATGTTAACGCAGAAGTCCAAATTATTTTTCTAAGTCATTAGTTCGAATTTTAAATACAAATTCAATATTTCAAAAACAAATTCGAAAGTCAAATTCAAATTTTACTCATATATACATATATGTATATATTTCAAATTCAAATTTATTCCAAAATTTATTCAAATTTTATATTAAATATTAATTTAAATTCAATTCAAAATTGGGATCGTTACAGACTTCCCCCCTTAAAATGAATTTCGTCCTCGAAATTCGTCAGAGAGAGATAACGAAGATAGATGAAAGAGAAATATCTTTCCAGATCAACTAGATATAAATTCTGCATTTGGCTTACCAAATCAGAATATCACCAATATGAGAACAAACTCATACAATACTACACAGGATACTCGGGTTATAAATTCTACGAAATATGCAAAGCACTGGCTAGTTCGAAGGGATAACTAACCATTCGTAGAATATACTGGAACCCAAATTGTATTCACATATCTGTCTACTTTTGGGTATAATTTCAATTTTTTTTTTTTAAAGTTTAAAAACCAAAGTATATCTATCAACCATAGCAACCAAAAGCAAACAAAGCAACCAATACATCCAAACAAACAATTTTGGCCTATTTGGAGTTTATGTCCCGTACAAATATATCAAATCTTCTTCCTGTATTTACCAGGAACCATCGAAGAATTGACAAGAGATGCTGAACAAAAGAGATAGATTCAATCTTCTACCGTTTTTCAAACACAAGATATAGATTCCAAATTCAAGTTGGAATACCTCAAAATATATATCAATTTGTCCCTCTTCGGACTTCGATCAACCCAAGAAATTACAATGGAATTTCGAATTTGGTTTTAACCGAAATCGTTTTATCGATACATTTAAATTTATCCTTAATATTCTATTAATCGATTTAACTTAATTTAAAATTTCCAATTCATTAAGGTTTAAATCAAAAAGCTGATAAGAAATTGATAAACATAAGGGTTTCTACAACGATTCGTAGGGCCACCATCACACCGGAACTTCTTCTGGAGATATCACGAAGCAGTCAAAAAGAATTTAGAAACGAATCAAAGGAAATTGATAGAGAAAGATTGTTTCCACTGTTGCAGGGCATTGACCCTTTATAGTCGTATTCCCCTGTCCCCTATCTCATTCTCTTCTCGCACTCATACTTACTATCAGCGGATAGTAAGAGAATTTACTGAGGCATTCAAACGAATATCTTAGGGATTACTCATTCTAGGGTTTACTTCACCCTATCTCTAATGAGCTACTTAACGTGTTATACTCCTGAACTAAAGTTTAACCTTAGCTCTGATACCAAATGTAACGAAGCGGATTTTGCCCGTTCGAAAATCGACATCCATACTTCACATCGTATTCGAATGCCGTAGATTCGACCGTTCAAATCCGAGTCGCCGGAGCTTATAACACCATTAAGTAAACAAAACAGCGGAAGAAAAAGAATATCAATATACAACATCCTGATATAACAGATGATCCAATAGATATCGATATACATCAGAGATATGATACAATAAAATAGCAGCGGAAAGAAAATAGATAACACTAGCAGCGGAACAAATAACTCAAGATAGTCTTCAAGAAAGAACTCCAACAGCAGCTCGAACCAACATCATGATGGACTAAGATAAGCAAGACTGGTGTGCATCCAAAGACTGAAACTAGCTCCAGATAATCTACCAAACCTAGCTATCTGAAAAACCCAACTCTAGACTGCTCGTGTGGAAAATAATGAGCACCCAGAGTTTAGGAAAGGAACAATAAACTCCGGGTCAGTCATGGGACTGGTGTGAGTAACAAAAACAGTTTATCTTTTAAGTAAAACAAGATTTATAAAAGAAAATCCGATATGCTTTTTAGAAAATGAAACTACCATAAGACCTCCCGCCACACACACAATGCAAACGCAGAATTGGAGGAGATTTCTTCTTATGATAGTCAAACATGCTTAATATGCGAATTTCTTTGATATTATTATTATAAGTGCAAAGTGCAGAAAAAATTTCGAAAGTAGAATATTAATCTTAGCCAGCATAGACATTTCGAACTATGCCTACTATAGCTACCATCCAAACAGTGGTGACGACCATAAGTGAATGGCAGGTTCTACAACTAAAATCGTACAGGGTTTCGTATTAGATGAATGGATTTCCAACAAATGGTCAGGCTAAGGAACTTCCTACTGCCACATGGGATCGCCTCTGGCGGGACGTCCCGAGAACCTAACCGGATCTCTGCCAACACAAGGCCGGGTTACCTCTGTAACTAGGTAACTACTACTCGAGCATGCCACTCCCCGGTCCTTTGGGACCTTTATCCGAGGCGCCTCTAAGCAACAACCACACAGTAAATGAGATTGGAGCTACCACATAGGTTAAATATCAGGGCTCCATACCTAATACCACCCTTTACCAGAAGGGAATGACACACCCTAAAGGGCACGACCCTCATAACCTTGCCACATCTCTCCTGTTTCGACCATTTCTGGGGTGTGAGGTCCTGATGCAGTCTCGTCCACAAAGCTACGCTTTATACAAAAGCCATGCTCTGATCACAAATGATCAACAATGATCATCAATACACAGCAGCACTTAGCATGCCACACTACCAAATTGGGAGTATATCGCTGATAACCTTCAACTACATAACCTTTGAGCTCGTACGTCTCGGAGAAGGGTGTTAAGCTAAAAGAATAAATTCTCCGCCACCAACAGATATGTATTTGAAAGAAATCTGCTTTATATCTCAAAGTGTAGTGTCAGACATGTAACCATACAAGTCTGTTCCGGTTTCGAACAGAACCGAAAGCACTTCCGAAGAAGCCCTTGCAATCCGGGTATTCACAATCCCGATCGGACTTCCCATCACTTAGGAAATCTCTATACCGGAGCAACTCAGTGCAGAGACAATCGATAGGTCATTCTATCGTTCTCGCAAATACCCGGTCTTCAAATGCTATCCATAACGTCTAATCACATATTCGGAATGGGTTATACGACACAAAGGTCCTCTCCCGGCTAAACCGAATAGTGAGCGCAACATTTAAAACATATGGATATGGGATTTCAATTAAGTCACAACTTAATAATTCAAAACTTTCCTTCAAATGGTTTAAAAAAATTACCATTTCAAATCTTTAAACAAAAAGATTTATTTCACTAAGTTCACCCATTTTCATATAGATCCATTTATGGATTTCAAAACAATTCCCATTTTGATTGGATTAACTCGTTAAATTTTTAAATTAAAGATTTAACTTATAGCTTTCAAACCGTTTCCATAACTTGGAAAATCATTTCCATTTTTTTTTACTTGAAATCCCTTTAACACAAATTGGACGTTCATTACTTAAGTGAAAACTTTTATCATTTGAAAACAAATAGTTTTCGTTCCAATAATATCCAATTATATTTACACGAGTTAAAGCCTTTGAATTTAAATTCAAATTTCCAAATCAATACCTTTAAAATAGTTTAACCTATATAAACTGGTATAACATCTTTAGTCCCTAATTTCCAGATCATAGAATTCAAGTTCAAATATTGACCTCAAATTTAAATCAAATTATTTAAATTCCACAAATCAAAATCAAGTTATTCATAATAAATTTCATCTTTGAAATTCCATTTCAAAAGCCTTTCACTTTTAAACCCAATCCATTTCCAAAACATTTGAATTTAAATATTCAACTTTTAAACTATTTCAAATCTGTGACTCAATCAATTTCCCCGTGAATCCATATTTGTGTGTGTACGTGTGGTACAGGGGTTTTACACAATAGTGCAACATCATTCAATCATCACAGATTAAAATATAGAAATATAGTTGATAAGCGGTATAAACTATAACGCTTATCTTTTATTCACAGATCACAAATATATATATCACAGATAAATAAGTCACACAGCTCAAATCAAAACAAAGCATCACATATTAGGGATATCAAACAATTCAATCATCCAATACAATCTAAACATCCATAAGTTAATTAGCTTAAACCTTAATCAAATAAATGTACTCTTAATTACTAAATTAATTCAAATCACTAGTTATCCATTTTAATTAATCTAATAATTTCAAAATATAAAGCCCTCATTTATTTAAGATAAGAATATTTTCTTACTAATGATCAAACCATCATTAACAAGGTACTTCAAATAATTGGTTTCCAAATTCACTTTTACATTTCATTTTAAATTTTAGAATTAAAATAAATTAATTTTGACAAGATTCAAACAACTGGAATTCATAATTTTAAACTTTTTATTTAGACTCAGTTGAAACTATGATTTGATTTAAAACTAAATTTTAACTACTAAACTGGTACAGGTTTGCCCCTGAGCAAAAATTCTATCCGAGCCTCCCTGGTTTAGTTCGAATACAACACCTATCCGCTTCGAGTAAATTAACAGTTTACTCGAGAATCACTCGAGTAACCTCCAACCCAAACACAAAACAACAGAAAACGCAAAGGTACACCATGCACATGCACGGCGGCCTTCATCGCTTCCGATCATCAGCGATGATTGCAACATCTCGCCGAGCAACCACGAACCAGATCCCCATCATCAAGTCACTCCATCATACTCGAAATCAAATTCGAGACACTCAAATAAACCTGGAATAAAATACAGTAAAACACCAAAACCTGGAAACACTACCCCCACTTCCCCTCAAACCTGCCATCACCCCGCGCTCGATGCTCCGGCCACCCGAGGCCACCAAACTCCGGTCGTAGCCTCGTCCACCTCTCCTCGACCTTCCCTCAAAAGCTCGTGAAACTCGGTCCATCCTAGCCGACGAACGAAAACAAAAAACAAAGCCACAACAAAACTAGGTTTAGGGACTAAAACTTGCCACCGCCGCTTCCCCGATCATCGGTGACCACTCCGAGTATTTTTCCTAGCAGCGTCATGGACTCCACCATCTCCACACAAAACCGCGAGCTTGCACCTCAAATTATTATATATAGATGGCCGAATTTTAAAAAGTGATACAAATAATAGTTGTCGCGGTCTTTCCGCAGTTTCCAAAACTTTAAAAATTATAAGATTTGGATAAGAAACGCAAAAGTTATGCACAAAATACTAGCTCAGGTTTGCACCAAACACTGAGTACTCTACAACAATAGGACAGCGAGTTTGCAAGAGGTTTTTCAATATTTTAATCAACGAATTTCAGAAATTGATACAAATGAAAGTTATAGGGCTTTCCGTTAGCTTTCCAGAATGACCAAGATCATCAAATTTGGATCAACAGTTCAAAATTTATGACCATTTTACTAAAAACATTAGGCTTAGCCTGAACTTATGCATTTGCAGGACAGCGACCAGCAATTGAAATTTTAGCATAGAAAACATCGCAATCAGGCAAAATGAATAAAGCAAAAGTTGTAACTTAGTTTCTATGCTTTCTGGAACATTAAATATTACCGAATTCCGATGTGAATTGTAAAAGTTATGGATAAAACAATTCTGAGATTTGAATTTCATAACTTCTGTCATTTTGCCTCGGGACAGCGATAAACAATTATAATTTTGGCCAAGATAACTTCGAAATTTTGGAAAACTCAAAACATAAAAGTTTTAGAACAAAGTCTAAGCTTTCTGGAACATTTAAATTTATCGAAATCGGTTGAGGAACAAAGAAGTTATGGCCAATTTAATTTCAGCCTTAAGCACAGAGCTAATATTGGTTTTGCACTCGGGATTACAGTAGAAAAATTCAATTTTGACATAGATAACATCTAAATTACAGAAAACACAAAACATCAAAGTTGTAGCACATGAAATAAGCTTTCCATAACATCCAAGAAATCGAAATTTCATTATGAATTGAGAAAGTTATGGTCAAATTACTAAGCTGCGTTTTTGATAGAAACGAGCCACTTTTACTTGCAACTATCATCTCTTCAAGAATAACATGAATACTAGAAATTTAAATAGTTGTTCTCACCTGTTTCAGAAGAAAGAACAGAGCTTGATAATGTTGAACAGGCTTGAGTTCTTTGCTTGCTGAAGCTTTTAAGTCTTCAGGTTGAATTGATTCAAGTTGTTTGTTTGTTTGAATTTTATATAAGTTTTGAATGATATTACTTCAGTTTTATCAACTTGAAGAAACGAACTGAAAATGAGAAGTTGATATATATTTGAAAGAAAGTTTACAGGGTGTTATAATTTGGTTTGTACATCAGGGAGACATATATTTGTCTTGTACAAATATTTATCAGAGATATTTTCTAAGTTTGGAGGCTGAAGTGATTTTGTATTTATTATTATTTGTCTTCTTAAGCAAGCTTCCTTCTTTTGCAAGCTTCAGTCATGTGTATATATATTTTGTTTGTTTGTGCTGAGGTGATTTTTTGTATTACTTTTCTTTGTCTTCCTATACAAGCTTACATACTTATGTTTTGGTAATTTTAGTTTTGGACACTTGTCTACTTCTCTTTGCACAAGCTTTAGAATATTGACACATGTCTACTTAGGTGTCTTAAGATGTTTCTACACATGGACACCTAATAGGGTTATGTGTCACTATTTTATTTAATCTTGTTTTGTTTAAATTTTCTTCTTTAGTAAGCTTCATAGATATATATTTGTTTTGAAGTTCAACTATCAAACATTAGTTTATGTTAACGCAGAAGTCCAAATTATTTTTCTAAGTCATTAGTTCGAATTTTAAATACAAATTCAATATTTCAAAAACAAATTCGAAAGTCAAATTCAAATTTTACTCATATATACATATATGTATATATTTCAAATTCAAATTTATTCCAAAATTTATTCAAATTTTATATTAACTATTAATTTAAATTCAATTCAAAATTGGGATCGTTACAAATCACATTTAATTAAAACCTAATTATAAATTAATTATCCTTGAATTATTAATTTACAATTAATTAATTATTACCATTAATTTATGATTACTTTCATTAATTAAATTTCTTCCTTAATAAATTACTTTACCAAGTAATTAATCACATTATTAAATACTCTTAATCCTTTTATTAATTAACCATTAATTAAAAAATTTAAACCTTTCATTACTTATATTAATTAATTCTTTAATTAATAACACAAGTGATTAACCCTTAATCACATCCACTTAATTATTTTCATAAAGTAATTATCTTTACTTAATTACCTTCAGTAATTAATCACTTAACTACTTCACCCAGTAACTATACTTAATTAACTCCAAAGTGATTATCTTTAAAGTCATCACTAATTAATTACTTAATTAATTATTCACTAATCATTTAAATTAATTAAATGATTCCTTAATTTCTTATATTATAAAGATTCTAAATTAAGAAAATCATTATCTTAATTAGGTTATTAATATTAACCAATAACACTTTGATTATTACCAAAAATTAAATTGTGCTAATTATTTTCACAAATTTATTTATCTTTAATTAAATCAAAAACCTAAATTACTTAAGAAAATCTTTATTATAATTGATTTCCAAAAATTCTTAATCATTAAACTTTATTTAAAATAAAATATATTAAAATCAATAATTTAAATATTCAAATGAATTTTTAAATCTTAAACTTTCCAAAGTTATTAAATAAAATTTAACACAAACTTTATTTCAAAAATCCACTTATTTTATTTTTAAACTTTCATATTTTAATATATAAAAACTTGTTTGAAACTTTAACTTGAAACAAATTTAGTTTTATAAATAAACTTGTTTAACTTTTGTTTTTAAACTTTAATCATTTACGAAATCAAGTTTTCTTTTGTTTCTAAATCTTTAATAACATTACTGTTAATAGTTTAAAACTTTTAAAACAGCTAATCCAAAACAAAAACCTGCTAAATCAAAAATACGAGCAAACCACTGCAATTACTCGCGTCGGCCTCGAGTTACCCCCAACCCAAACCTTGCTTCGAGAAAAGCATCAAAAAACACGAAACACACTTCGAGCCTGAACCATCTTCTCCCCAAAACCACTGCAGAAGCACGAAATCGTGCACGTCAACGTGCACATCGCCGCCAGTCGACGGCGAACTCCACGCCGGCCTCTAACACGTCGCTCTCGACCTCTACAACTACTAACGAAACCCAGAAAACTAAATTCGATCAAGACTCAAATTCTGACCATCGAACCCAAATTGCTAAAACAAATCACTACTAGAAAAATGATCACCATTGACCATCCCCCTCTTGAGACACCTCGCTATCCTTCTCGAAGCCACGTCACAATCCCCAGATCCCACGGCAACACCTGCAATCCCCTCCGATTGCTCCTGGTCACCGCAAAAACAAATTGAACATCGTCAACAAGCACAGGCCGTTAAACCCTAATTTGACAATTTCCGACGAACACGATCACTAATAAAATCCCATAGTAATTTTCCTATGGTCCTTGTTTTATCCATGATCTTTATGCCCATCGGCGTTGCACAGTTCGCCGTTGTTTGCCGTGAATCGGCCAAAATACCCAAATCAGTCAGCTCAAAAAATCACATTAAATACTATCCTAAAATTTGTGATTCAACCATTAAAAATCATGATTTAGCATCACGAATCCAATTATGTAATTCAAACTTAAAATTGAAATAATAAAATTTTGACCCAATTTATATTTTACTGTAAATTCAAAAATCTAGAACCATTTATTCATTTTATAAACTTGTAATTATTTTTAAATGATAACTTACTTGATTACAAACTACTTCTATTTACAATTCAAGGTCAAATTCGAATTCAAAAACTAGTTATTGAATTTTATTATAAAATTTTTAAACCTGTTCTTCACACAGAAACTAAAATAACACTGTACAGGCACTCAAACCATATACTCAAACATGCAATTCAATTAAATTCAAGTATTCCATTAATAACATAATATCTATCACAATAACAGGTTGAAACAGGATTTAAACTGTTTTTTAAAAAAATCATTTACTCACCAAAATTTGCAGAGGATAGAAAATTGTCTGCTTTCTAGGCTTTTGAAATTTCACTACATGTTGAATTTTAATCCTACTGCAGAACTTCTAAATTGCTTGCATGTTGATAATTTCTTTGCCTGATTGTACTTGAAGTCCTTCCATTGATTTTGAGCTTTTCTTTGCTTTCTGATTTCTTGATTCCAGATCAAATTCCAGGTTTCATCTTGTTTTCAGGTTTAACAGATTTCCTTCTTCTTCTTCTTTTTTTACAGTTTTCTTCTTTCTTTGGTTAGTATTATGTTTGAGTTTTGGTTGAGAATGTAGAAAAGAATTAGCTGAAGATTAAAACTCTTCCTTTAATTTTACAATTTAAATTTTTAAACTTAATTAATTAAGAGAATGACATTTGTCATTTTAATGCCTTAGTTATTTTACACATATGCTCAAAGATTTACAAGTGTCATTAACAAATATTAATATACTTACAAGTGTTTTATAAGTGTTATTTAATGTTTTATTAATGTTTAAAAAATGTTTTTAATGTTTAATTAATATTTACAAATGTCATTTTCTTATTTATAATTTATTTAAACTATGTATATGTAATTATGTGATATTTATATGATTATAAAATGTGTATTTATTTTTTTAATAAATATTCATGTGAATTCAAATAACTTATATTTTTGATTCAAATCAAAATATCATATGTTTATAAATTTGAGAAATTTATTTTAACTTTTTATATAAAATTTTAAAACAAACTTATCTTATGATAAAATTTTAAAATTGAAAGAATATTAAAACAAATGAACCTTCATTTTAAATCTTTTATAAAACAAAAGCTCAAAATATATGTTTAAAATAAATAAGAAGTTATTCATGTTATTAAAATTTTAAATCTCAAATATCATTTCAAAAGTATTAAATCAAATTTAATTTTCAAATTACAAATTATATATATTAAAGTTTGAAAACACTTATTAAATTCAAATCAATACAATTTTCCCATTTCTAATATATATACACAAATATATATATATATATATACACATTTCAAATAGAAAAACATTTTAACATTGAATTAGAAAATTACTGTATTAAATTTTAAAACACACGCCAAATCATAATATATATGTATGTATATATATATATATATATATATTCATATATATTACAATTTGAATATATAGATTTTGAAAAATAAATCTTACCAGTTTTAAATTGCTAAAATAAATATTTCCAAATCAAAATATTATAAATTTTCAAAAGAATTAAACTTGCCTATTTTATATTGTTAAGAAAAATCTCAATAGATATTATCAAATTATTATTATCAGCTTTTAAAAATAATTTTAACCTGTCAATTTATATTGTAAAATGATCAAATCAATTTAATTATTATCAAAGATTATTAAATTGATATTGCTCAAAATTTCGGGTCGTCACAGCTCTCCTCGATGTTAATCTTTCCTTGTTTTTTTATAACCTTTGTTTTATAAGTTATGGGTTGTTTTATTGATATCTTTGTACATCTTTACTTGCATTTTCATGTTATATTATGTTTGTTCTGCTTGTTTATTTATGTATCTTTGTTCTTTTTACCTATTTACTATATGTCTGTAATGTTGTTTGTTTATCGCATACTTGTTGGCTATATCATAAACTCCCATGGAGTTTATTAGCTCTGTTGTTTGGCTTGAAGAACTACATTTGGATTTGATCCTGTTCCAAATTAGGTGCACCTAATTGGGTAGGTGCATAGGCAGTCTCTATGCTGATGACCCAATCCAATAAATAGATTAGTTTTCCCTTGGCTTGTATTAACATTTTTCTGTTTACTGATTGCTATTTATTGCGTGTTGATGTATTTTTCCTGCTTACCATTTTGTTCTGTATTAACAAGTTTATTGAGTTTGCAGGAAAGTATGTGTTGTCTTTTTCATCATACTTATGCAGTAGAAGATTTATAGTAACTCAAGATTAGTATATATTAAAGTACATCAAGTAGATATATGATTTCTCTGATAAGTGTGTTATTGAAATTGTACCATATACGTTTAGTTTAGTGTTTTGTATTTATAATTGTGATGATATGTTTAAAATTGGTCGTTATCATTTGTTTGTTTTTAACAGAAGGGTTTTCAGCGATTTTTGACTAGTCCGAAATTCTGGGTCGTCACAATCAAAAAACCTAAACGCACCCAATAGCTGAAAGTTCTCTTTCTTTTGGAAAAATATTTCCAATCTATACCACATATTTAAAATTAAAACTAAATTCATTGTTAACTCTAGAGACAATACCTTTTTTTGGAACGAACCATGGATATCTTCCATCGTTTTGAAAATTGAGCTCCCTGATCTATTTCTGGCCTTTAACAACCAAAATGATCTTATTAAAGAAGTATATAGAGCTTCCTTGCCTTTTAGGTGAAACATCTAGTCAAAATTTTATAGGAAACCTTCTTACTCAATACCTAAAGTTGATTAATATGATCAAAAGTTATTATACCAGGGATAATGCTGATCTTCTAGTATGGTATTGGGATAAAAAAGAAATTTACACCCCTAAATCGATGTACAAATTCCTAACCACTACTGGAACTAACAACTTTAGGTACTTCAAACCCATTTGGAGAATCAGGGCTCCACCTAAAGTTTAACTTTATATGTGGATTGTTTTACATGACAAGTTAAACATGGATTGTTTTACATGAGAGATTAAACATAATAATTAAGCTCAATTCAATTATTAACTACAATATTAATCCGCACACATGTTACATGTGCAATCTAATGCCTGAGACTACTTCTCATATGTTTTTTGACTATCACTTCTCTTAATATAGTATCGGTAAGATCTTTGAGGCTTTTGACATAAATATTTCTTCTATAGTACCACCTCCTAAAGTATGCTGGAATAAATTTAGATCAAACTTTTCCCTACCAATCAGAAAACCTTAGACTCGTTCTATTCAATCACTTGTTGAAGCTTATGGATTGAATTCAATCAACGTATCTTTAACAACATTTACAATGATTTCTCTTATATAATTTCTACATTATTTGGTACATTTCTTCTTAGACTGACCATCATCGAACTCACTCTAACTAGCATGCACTTATAGATGATGTTGATTACACTACCAATGACATGTCACAGGCTCTAATGGCCCTAAGCTCTCCGAGTGATTTTTAATATTAATATTTTCTAATTGCTTATTCAGTCATGGTAAATTGATTTATAGTATAATAGATTTATAGCAACCATTATGGATTATATTACTATTCAAGCCCTTTTTTCATTAACCATATATCGCTTACTTGTATTTAGAAATAATTCAAAATAAATTCCTACATGTGTATGCACACACACACTATTCTAATAATTGTATATGTGCACATATACATATACATATAAATATTTATAAATAATTATATATACACACATATATTTATTTACATACAACTAAATACATTTAATTACTCGGTTTGTGCAAATCATTAGAATTATGCAAATTATAAGCTTTAATTTCATACCGGCACATTCACACAACTATATCGTTACACAGTTAGTGTGTGCATCTTAAAATGGTATCTTCACTAGATATTATAACATGTAGGCATTCTTGGCCTCATATATAAATATACATATATATATAAGGAGCGCTCTATGGCACCCATGTTTAGGAGTACCTCAATTGCTTCCTATTTTTAGCCATGAGTCTCTATTTATATAATGGTTTAAGGGAAGAGAG
Organism: Allium cepa; assembly: GCA_030765085.1. Classification (NCBI taxonomy): domain Eukaryota; kingdom Viridiplantae; phylum Streptophyta; class Magnoliopsida; order Asparagales; family Amaryllidaceae; genus Allium; species Allium cepa. Next base: position 55,495,061 of record CM060943.1, on the reverse strand, counting down.
AACTTGTGAGAAGAGAGAGAAACAGAAATATGAGGTAGATATCGGGGGGCTGTAGGGATGCTACACTGTTTGGGGTGCGGTTGAATGCTTTTCAATACATACATACATATATCACATTATAGATATAATAATAATAATAATAATAATAATAATAATAATAATCATAATAATAATAATAATAATAATAATAATAATAATATATGTAAGTAGGTATATAGATATATGTACATGCAACATGATATACATAGGCAATTTATTCTAAAATTGTTATGCATCCACATATAAGATATATAAGTAATTATAAAATTTGTGCAAATAACAAGGCTTAATTGCTTTCTGGCACATTCACACAACTATAGTTATATATAGCTCATGTGTGCTGATTTGGTGGCAACTTGACAGATATTAAATGTTCATTTTCCTCCTCTCTAATTACAAACGCCGTAATGCTTCATTAGGATTATATATCCAATGACTATCATCAATTTAGAAGAATCTATAAATAATATACGGTAATTCATGCACTATATAAGTTATCCACTATATCTACTTCTTATCAATATATCATATTGCATTAACTAATTCCGCCCAGAATTTACTTTTATAGTAAAGTTGTGTTTATGAGATCACTTATAACAGGATATAACAAATTCGTCGCTTCTTCTTTCATATGTTGCAGCCCTTCGTTTTCCACTAATTCTTGCATATATCAGCATCTTGAATAACAATTATTACTTATCTTTCTATTTTTATAATCATCCAAAATAATCTGTTAAATTTAAAATAGTACAGCGGGGGCTTATTTTTCTTAATAGATGTCCAAAATAATCTATTCAATTTAATTATAGTAGAACAGTGTTTTATTCTGCTATATAGCTATCATAATGAAGTGTAATTATTTAACTACGTTATTTATTTAAATCAACGTAATTATATTTTACCACTAATAATTTATCACTATTTTATACTTCGTAAAACTATCAACAAGTTAATACTATCATCTCCTAAACATCGATATGAATCTAAATCTGCGATTTAAAGGGATTTAAAATGAGCAAAATATCTCCTTTTAAAGTTAACACACATTAGTTAATATTATTAAAAAACTAAATAAATTAACTTAACCTTACCTTAACCAATAAGGACGAAGCCTAACATGTATAGTGCCTTCTCCCCTAATTCTCCATTTGACTATGTATGCACCAAACTTGCACGCGATTGCCATGCACGCCAACCCCATGACACGGAGCTCCGCTCCACTAAATTGAACGCTAATCATGTTATTGATCCTTTCTTCACAAACTCGACGCGCCAAACCCATCATCAACCATCTCGCATCCCTCCTCACCGTCGTGACCTGAAGCTTTCCCCTTTACTGTTCATATGTCGCACATCACCAACTAGCACCTGACTCCACCAAACTCGACCACTAGTTGCAGCTTTCCTCCACAAACCCAATGATAACCTCTGATTCGCTAATCACTGCCTTAATCTCCGCAAAAACCAACTCTAGTTTCTGACATCACCAATGATTGTTACTAAACATCACCAAAACTTCATCAAAAATCGGTCATCTCACCATAAAGCCAATGCAATAGACGGTGTCATCTAATTCAAAGCCGAGAGAATTGATTTTTTGAAGTTTACGACAACCCCCCTCCAAAATCCTATATCGAGCAACCACGGTAGCTCCGGCCATCGAACCTCAAGGCGGCTATTTTTATAAAATAATAGAGACGATAACAAACAAAATTTAATGTTGGAAGTTGGCTAATTGTGAGTGGAATGAGAGTTATCGACTTTTTAAAGGGGGAGATGGAGTTTTTCATTTACAGGGAAAGAAATGAACAAAAAGAAGTGAACCAAATTTATTTGTTGTGATGCGCCTGTGTATTGCCTTTTGTGTCATTTCTGTTATGATGAATATATATAGGAAAAACTACTAGATTACTTCAAAGCTAAGTAAACCAAAAGTCATGTACAAGGACAAGGGAAGGATATGGGAAAAGCTTGTATGCATGCTTAATGAAAAACGCTTGTTTAAAATTTGTTTTGAAAATAAAGTTTTGCGGATACTCCTCTACACAATACCATGATCACGTACGAGCCGCGAACGATAAAAATAAAAATATGATCACGCACAACAATGCGACACGATCATAAAACAACGCAAAATGCACAAGTTAACTTATTCGTTAAAATTTCAAAAATACCAAATTTATCGCAAAATGCATCAAATAAAAATTTAATTATTTTCCAAATTAGAGGGAAATATCCTATAAATTAATTTAAAAACACGCCACTAAAAATTGGGCACTTATTTGAAACATATATTTTATTATATTTAAATTCGAATTTGAATATTTAAATAAATTAATAATCAAATTCGAAGACTTTAAAATCATGGGTCGTTACATTCTCCTCCCTAAAAGAATTTTGCCCTAAAATTCCGTAGAATGGAAAATATTACACAAATGTCTAACTAATGCCAAAATCAAGCATGTTAAATTAGACATCATCCATAACCTCGGTTGAACGTATGGTGCCTTGTCTACTTATCAAAACTAGGAAGTTTCATTTAACAATCCTAGGTTGATTTATAAACCTAAGTGAAATTTTACTTAGACACTTAACTTAAGCTCTGATATGAAATGTAATGATCCAGAATTCGTACTAGTCAAAAATCATGGAAACTCCTTCTGTTAAAAACAAATAAATAATAACTACTAATTTTGAACATATCATCACGATTATAAATATACAATGCTAAACTAAATGTATATGATACACTTCAATAATACACTTATAAAAGAAATCATACATCTACTGGATGTTTTTTAATACATACCAATCTCAAGTTACTATATATCTTCCGTCACACAACTCTGATGAGAGAGACTACAACATACTTTCCTGCAAACTAAATAAACATGTCAATGTGGAATAAAATGTTAAGCAAGAAAGATATCTCAATAGATGATAAATAGCAAACGCTGAACGAGAAAATGTTAATAAAAGAGAAGGACAATTTAATCTATTTATCGGATTGGGTCACCAGCATAGCGACTGCCCACGTACCTGCCCAAATTGGGTGCACCTAATTTGGAACAGGATCAAATCCAAACCTAGTTCTTCAAGCCAAACAATAGAGCTAATAAACTCCAAGGAAGTTTATGATACATCCAATAGATATGTTGTTTGCGCCAAAATGTTCACAACCACTCTGTTATAAGTGAAAGCGCCAATATCCAATGTTTAGATCCAAACGGAGAAGTACAGATTCATAGATCATAGAATAGATTGCAAAAAAGTAAACGAACCGCAATTTTTATAGTGGTTCGGCAAACTTCGACCTACGTCTACTCCAATAATCTTTGATTATGCTATAAGATTACAAGTACAGTTGTTTTGTCTTAGAAAACTAATAGGAAGGGATAAGAAGTGATGAAGGAGAGCCGGTCGAAAATTCCTTTGCAATGAGTCAAGTCCTTTGCATTTAGATGAAGAGGTGCATGGATCAGGATAAAATTTTGCCAGAAGAACCTCCAGAGCCGTAAGATTCGATCCATCAACTTTCATATCGATTACACACCACTGGAATGATCGATGCCGATCGTTTTTCTCCAAGAAATCTCCAAACAGACATGCATCTAACTCCAAGCGTGATCTATAACTTCAAATTTCTATGACGCCAAGCGAACCGTGCGCTGACTCCAAGCAAGTAGCAAATTTTCCCAGGTCCGGCTCCAAGAAAATTACCACTGATTCTATCGATACCGATCCATCTTCTTTTTTCCATGACTCGATCATCCAGTTGACTTGAAATTTAGAATGTAGTCTTATGTGACCTTCCTTGTCACTCTATACTAATCGCACATTGATTAGGTTAGAAATTGAGGATCTGATCTGATCTGTTGCCTAGGTGAAGTGCCAATTCCATATTTAGCAATTTTGGAAGTGTTGTCTATCCAAATCCGTCCAACTATCGTCCATAGTTTCAACTGTAATCGATTTACAATCCATCCATTTTAGCCGAGTCCGTGGTATCCCGGCCTGACCAAAAAATGGGATAACATTGCCCTCGAAAACATGCCTTGCGCTAGGAAGGCGTGTTTTGAATTGCTATAAATCCAAAATCCGAAATCCAAAATCCATTGATAGCCATATTTTCCATTCCAGATCCCAATCCATCACCAAGCCAAATTGTCATAGCCCATCCTGAGTCCTTCTGGGAGTTAGTATTTGCATGCCAGATCCTCAATCTCTCCGGATTGTAGTGAAGTCTGCGACTATTCCGAGTTGATAGCCGATTCCTAATCCATCCTGAATCCTTAGTCGAATCCACTTCCATCCTAGGCCAATAGTGAAATCCACGATCTCACCGAATCATTGTCCAAGTCCTCAATCCCATCGGATCGTTATCCAAATATGAGACCGCTCCGGGTCCATGTCCAAATCCATAGTTGTTCGAAGTTGATATTCAAATCCATGACCTCTTCGGGTTGTTATCCTACTCCTTGATCTCACCATATCCTTACCAAGCGCAATCCATACTCGACAACCTGAGTAGGCTGATCCATCATGTTTGATTGAAGCGACCTATCCCTTGCCAGGTATAGTCCATATTTGACCATCTTGGTCGCTTTGGATCCTTACCGAGCACAATCCATACTCGACGACCTGAGTAGGCCGATATTGCCGCTCTCCGACGAAGCGACCTACTCCTTGCCAGGCATAATCCATACCTAATAACCTGTTGGGTTTTATTCTCCAACCTCGACTCTTCGGTCAAGGACTTAATCCATGGGGTATCCTTCTACGGCCTTGATCCCCAGTAGAGGACTAAATCCGTGGGGTATCCTTCTCCAGCCTCGATCCCTAGTTGAGGACTTAATCCATGTACGAGTCCATCATGTCGCTCTCCAACGAGGGGACTCGCACCTTGTGGTTATTGCTCCGTCTCTCCGATCGGGGCTACAACTGTGACCTGTGATATTTATCATAGTAATGCAGATCCAAGTGTTTTAAGATTCATTAGTTATAGTGGTTTATCGCCATCTTAGAGCATGCCCAGGGACCGTCCTCAATCCTATACATGTGTAAATAAATTAGTCATTTTAATGTAGAGTTTATTAGTTATTTAGTTCATGCCATCTTAATCAAGAGATGATGACCTATGCCCTTAAGTCGAGCTCTCTCCGATTTGTGGTGGATGATGGTTGCTCCTGTTCCATAACCGTTATTCGATTCCTTCCAAAGTAAACTAGATCTGTTCCCCCAGTTCCATGGGGAGCAGTGCTGATCCATTCTTTTTGGCATGGGTTTGCTCCCGGTAGCCCCAGTTCATATCCAGTCTTCCAGTTTCTCCTCCAAGTCTTGGATTCCAAATTTCAGCTATTTCAGCATCCATAAGTGGTTTCCGGTCATAATTTCCATCCTGCCCCCCAAGTATGCAAGCGAATCCTAGATTATCCTCTTCCAAATGCATATCCAAGTTTTGATTAATACCAAACTACTCAGCATTTTCCAACATGACCCGAGGGCATGCCCCCGAGTCTAGATCGATTAGCGTCGATCGTTATAGAACGATCGGTACCAATCATTATGTTTGGCCAAGGACTGCCCCAGCTGCTCCACTCCATCTTACTACCCATTAGCTCCGTTCTGATTTCTAGCAGCTTTATCTACTATAGTTTCTTGATGCAAGTTCCTTGCAGTTCCTGTTGCCCCAACTCTGTGGTTTTGCATTCCGACTTGTCCAATCCGTCAGAGTAGATTTTGCATCATCTCTTCTTGCCCCTTCAACATCCGCTCATGCATAACATTCACCATTTTTCCATCTCCTCCCTAGTGATATAGGCGGAGGTTTGATTAGCTCCAGCTCCTGAGGAAACCTCATGATTCCCTTCATGATGGCTCAAATCTGCTACTTGTCTCCTTGTTGATGGTTTCACTATTGCTCCAAATATAGGCTCTCCAGTTGATCCTAAATATGAACTCCAAATCCATGGAGGCTAGCGTTCTCAGCGAAAGCACCAAAATGTTTGAGCCAAAAATGATTGCAAACACCCTATCATAAGTGAAAGCACAAATATCTAATATTTAGATCCAAATAGAGAAGTATAGGTTCACAGATCATAGATTAGATTGCAGAAAACTAAACGAACACACAAGTTTTATGGAGGTTTGACTAACTCCGACCTACGTCCACTCCAATAATCTTTTATTTATAATGTAAGATTACAAGTATGGTTGTTTTTGCCTTAGAAAATTAATGGAGGAAGAGATAAGAAGTGATGAAGGGGAGCCAGCCGAAAAGTCCTTTGCAATGAGCCAAGCCTACTGTATTTATAGGTGAAGACATGCATGGATTGGGTTGAAATTTCACCAGAAGAACCTCCAGAGCTGTACGACCTAATCACTGATTTTCAAATCAATTGCATATCATTAGAGCGATCGGTGCCGATCATTCATATTAGCTCCAATGAGGGTGCGATCGTTTTTATGGGTCCTCCAATTAGCTACTTGCTCTTCAAATTTCGTGCAATTCTGACTTACCGTTTGTGAGATATCGCGCTTTTTGTGAAATTACATTGAGTTGTAATCAACCATTAGCGATCGTTCCATACACGCCCCTTTTGAGATGTGATCATTCTGGTGAGTTCCCCATGATGTTAACTACTTGCCTCCAAATTTCATGTAATTTTTACTTACTGTTTGTGAGATATTGCATTTCCTATGAAGTTGGGATTGTTTTGGCTGAAATGATACAATCTTCAAGCTGATAGTTCAACTTTCTCCAAATGATGTGTGATCGATATGGTAGGTTCCTTTACATAATATTTTACTGTTTCCAAAGTTTCGTGTCATTCCGACTTTGCTTTTGTGAGATATTGATCGATCATCATTGATTTAAATTGTTTTATGGATCGATTCATATAGATCATGACCAATTGATCCAACTTCATCGTGGGGCCCAGTGATCGATGTTGTGGGTCTATCATGGTTTAGTGTAGTTTTCCTCTAAATTTCATATCAATTGCCTTTGTAGATTTTGAGTAATAGATTGATTATCGTCAAAAATCGCCAAAATGATCATCGAAAAACCCACTTCAGGGTTGATCCGAAACGAGACCCAAAGTAATCACCTTTCTAACTCGAAGCAGGTGTTGAAAATTCCAACCCGGGGTCAGACTCGGGTAAAACCCAAATTTTCTCCAAGAAAACGTAATTCAGACTCCAAGCACGAAAAACGATCGGCGTCGATCGTTTTTCTCCAAGCAAACATGCATCCGACTCCAAGCATGAGCCAGCACTTCAAATATCTGTGACTCCAAGCGAACCATGCGCCAATTCCAAGCAAGTAGCAAATTTTTCCGAATTTCACTCCAAGCAAATTACCACTAATCCGATCGACGCCAATCCATCTTATTTTGTCCATGACTCAAGCATACAAACATCAATTGACATGAAATTTGAAATGTAGCCTTATGTGGCCTTTATTGTCACTGCATACTAATCACACCTTGATTAGGTGGGGATCTGATCTGATCCGTTGCCTAGGTAAAGTGTCAATTCCATACTTAGCTATTTTTTGAGTGTTGTCCGTCCGAATCCATCCAACTATCGTCTATAGTTTCAACTGTAATCGATCTTCAATCCATCCATTTTAGCCGAATCCGTGGTATCCCGGCCTGATCAAAAGGCGGGATAAAATATGCGATAAACACACAACATTACAGACATATAGTAAATAGGCGAGAAGAATAGACATAAACAAACAAATAAGTAGAACAAACATAATATAATATGAAAATGCAGGTAAAGATGCACAAAGATATCAACAAAACAACCCATAACCTACAAAACAACGGTTGTGAAAATACAATGAAAGATTAACATCGAAGAGAGCCTAAGACGCTTCTCGATGTAATGCAAAATGAATCAACTCGAAGGATCGAATCAAAACAAAGATAAAGGATTTACAACAATGACCGGGACGGTGTGCCCTCGTAGTGAAAGTATACCTCCAGAATATACTTGAGAGGGTCATATACTCTGTGACTCACTCGAAAATATACAAGCCAAACCCTGCCAATCTTACCGAGAATCTGTGTATTTCACATCTCCGTGTGCATACAACTAAATCCGATCTAGTGTAGATGTGAAAATACCCTAATGGGAGCAACCCCCATACCAATTTCTAGGAAACGACTTTGTCTCTCTATTTCCACTAACCAAATTGAGGTCACAATATGAAAAATAGGGTTCATATTTCTAACTGCCAACCATAAGTGTTCTTATCGGCAATTTAGAGTGTATCTCTATATTCCTACAAAAAAAATTCCATGTGAAACTCTAATCTTATACAGAACCTTTAATAGAATAGAGATTGCATTCCTAGTCAGATTTGATTTGGTACTTTTAGGGTTACCTTTGTAGATAGGGGCGAGTTCTATCTTGACTGGGTTGTCGCTTACCCTTGTCATTGATGTTAATTTCCATATTACTACTGTTGCCCGAACTTTGAATCTCATATGCCCCCATAGTCCAAAATACATGAAGTATAATAATCAATGGACTTTAAGCATCATTTCCCACAATGCTAATGGAATGAGGTTCAAAACGCCTAACTTTGAGAGAAATCTACCATCGCAACCAATAGCAACGATTTGCCTACCGAGTAAATCCTAGATCTGAGATCGCGAAAAGGAAACCAAGGCACATGCGATCTATAAAATGGATTACTATCGAGCCTTACCAAAGCAAGCCCATATATACATCTCACTCGAAACCATGCCCGGTTCGTGCTGAATTATAATCAGGAAACACAAAATACCAATTCAGTGAATCTCGATTTGAGAAACGGCATAAGGTTGGTAATGGAAGCACGCTTCACCTTTAATCTCAATTTGAAACAATCGGCTTAAGATTTGGAATTTGAACATGTGGTTTCGCCAGTTACATCTAGGGGAACTGTGGATTGAAACTCGTGAAATCAGAGCTGTCTGGTAATAGCAGCATAAGAATTAGCAATGGACATGCGATTTCGCCTTATACATATAAAACGTAGGGATACAGTAGAGAATAGGCTTTCAATTGCAAATCCTACGATATCTAAACTCTAAATCGCCCGTAGTTTATCTCCCCATGGGAGAGAAAACCGATCCTTGTATATAGTATGTTGCGTGTGTACACGCACTATTATAAATAACTTTATTGAATTGTATATGTATGTGCATTAGACAACACATATGTATATAAAGAAGCAAAGATATACATATACATATACATTGGCGTTTTTAGGCTCAAGAAAAAAGTTAGAGAAAAATTTAGTTTCATGGACAAGAAGTTTGTTTTTTAGGCTGAAGGACATTTTTTAGTGTAAGTCACAGAATGATAGTTGTAACTATCATTTTCAGTTTACACTCAAAAGTGTCATTTGGACTAAAAAGCAAACTTGTTGTCCCTAAGACTAATTTTTTTTGCAACTTCTTCCTTGTGCCTATTTATCCGATATACATATATACACTACTAGAAAAGGCCTTAATACCGACAGCTAGAACCGACGACTTCTGACGGCTAATTTCCGACGGCTTTCAACGGGCCGTTGGCGGCCGTCGGAAGCCGTCGGAAACCTGCGATTATAGGTTCAGTCGAGAGCTCTTCTTTCTCCTCATTTCATATGAAAATCAAACCCAAAAACCTCCAAATCCCTTCTCCAAGCTTCCAATCCGAGATTTCTAGCTTACGGATCCTCCACGGCTGCCTAATCAAACTCCATTACCCTGAATCTCAGGTATAATCTCTTATTTTTGTGAAAAATTCAGTTTTTACCCTAATTCTAGATTTGCATAAATTGATAAATTAGGGCGAATTAGTGATTGCAATTGTTTCCAATAGCGTAATAACGGTTTATAGCATCACATGGTATACCTATTTCATCTTTTATCATGAAATTGTGAAAAACATGTATAATTTGTGGTTGCTCATGTATATGTAAATTGTTGTGTATGCCTTGATTCTACGATTGTATACGTTAGTTGAAATAAGATAAAATGAATGAATGAACTAGGAGTATTATATTGTGCACGTATTTACTTATGAAACAAAAAATGCATTACTCTAAATTATAATTGTGTGTATTGAAAAATGACAAAAATATTAAACCAGTCTTAAGTTGATGTAATACGTCGAATAAATGTGTTAAATTAATATATATTTTTGTAAATGTGAACAGTGAGTAAAACTGTATTTTTTCGTAAAATGCGCGCATGTAACTGACAAATGTCCCTTAGAGAGTTTTTGGCCCCGTCTGACGAGTGTTGTATATGATCGTTGTATAAATATTCGTTTTTTTCGAAAAACGACCATTTATATTCATCTGGTACAATGTTTGTCAGATTTGTCCCTGTATTGGACAAGTTATGAACACAGTAAGCATTTACATTTGTATATAATGCAGGGAACAAAAGGGAAATGCTGCCGAAATTCTGTTGAATCGTTTGAGACGAAGTAATATACGAAATATAAATGCTTACTGTGTTTGTAATGGGAAGTAGGATGCCTGACTAATGAAAAAAAAATTATATAAATTTTTATATCGATACGTTAAAAAATAAAATGTGCCCTACTTGAAAATATTTTAAAAATAATCTTTTTCGAATTTGTATTCTTCAAAATAAATATTAAATTTTGAACTTCTCATTTTGTCAAATAGGAAAAATGATTGATTATTTTGTTTATCGGAGAAAATGGATGTACCAAAGAAAAGGACTGAGGGGCTCAATAAAAGAATATTTTTATAATGGTATAAACATGTTTGTTGAATTCGCTTTAAATAATAACGGAAACGATCTAGAAATTCGTTGTCCATGTAGTAGGTGTAGACATTTGAAGTATTTGTTACGAGATATTGTGAAAGTTCATTTGTGCCAACACGGTTTCGCACCCGAGTATTATGTTTGGGATCGACATGGAGAAGTTGTAGCAAATACTTCTATAGAGTCTGAAAGTGCCGTTAACGAAATAGTTTTGACGACCCGTATAGAAAATATGGTCGAAGATGCAGCACGATCAATGTTTCCTTTGGTTGAAGTTGACGACGATGATGGAAATGTTGAAGAACCAAATATTGAAGCAAATTTTTTTTATGATTTACTAGATGATGCTAAGAAACCTATTTGGGATGGTTGTAAAAGCGGCACTCGGCTGTCAGTTATTGCAGAATACATTGCGATGAAGTCAAAATACAACATCATTGAAGCTGGGTTTACGGCTGTTGTACAAGCTGCAAAAAGACATATGCCGCCTGATAATCTAATGTGTGAAAATCATACGAAGTTAAAAAACTTATGTCGGCTTTTGGTTTACCTTATCAGAAAATAGATACATGTTTAAAAGGCTGCATGTTGTTTTGGAAAGAAGACGCAAACCTTAGAAATTGTAAAGTTTGTAACTAGGAGAGATACAAACCAAGAAAAAAGAAGGGGAAGGAAGTTTCGTACAAGCATATGCATTACTTACCCATAACTCCAAGACTTCAAAGATTATATGCATCTTCTGTAACTGCATCTAATATGAGATGGCATAGCATGAGAACGGAGGAAGAGGGTACGTTGACACATCCGGCCGATGGAGAAGCATGGAAGCATTTCGATAAAACGTATCCAAATTTTGCAGCGGAGAGTCGAAATGTTAGATTAGGATTATGTACGGACGGTTTTTCTCCATTTTCTCAATTTGGTTCTAAATATTCATCCTGGCCCATTATCATCACACCGTATAATTTACCTCCATGGATGTGTATGAAAATGCAATATATGTTTCTTACTGTTGTCGTTCCTGGCCCGGCGATCCGACACAAGGAATCGATGTATATTTACAACCGTTGATTGAGGAGTTAAAAATACTGTGGAACAAAGGAGTAGAAACATACGATGTGTTCAAGAAGAAAATTTTTCGTACGTTTGCTTCTTTGTTGTGTACTATAAGTGATTTTCCTGCCTATGCAATGCTTTCGGGATGGAGTACTGCCGGTCGCATGTCCATATTACATGGATGAAACACGAGCGTTTTCTTTACCTCATGGTAAGAAAATTTCATGGTTTGACTATCATCGATATTTTCTCCATGTAAATCATCCCTTCAGAGGAGACAAGAAAAACTTTTTAGCTAATAGAGTAGAAACCAGACAACCACCGACGATATGGTCAAGCGAAGACATATATGAATTTGTTAAGGACTATCCAAAGATATATGAAACTGACGAGCAAACAGAAATTGAAGGCAAATCAGTTGTTCATAACTGGTGCAAACAAACTATTTTTTTGGAGTTGCCATATTGGAAACATCTTCTGCTTCGCCATAACATAGATGTGATGCACAATGAGAAAATTGTATTTGATAATGTTTTTAACACAATTTTGAATGTGAAAGGGAAGACGGATGATGATTTGAAATCAAGACGTGATATAGAAGAATTATGCAAACGTCCTGAGCTTCATATGAAACCAAATGACAGTAAAAAACCCAAAGCATGTTATGAATTAGATAAAAATCAAGTTAAAGCTGTGTTAAAATGGGTGGAAGGGTTAAGATTTCCTGATGGGATATCATCAAATCTACGTAGATGTGTTGACTTTAAAAATGGTAGATTGAGCGGAATGAAAAGTCATGACTGGCACATAATGATGGAAAATTTATTTCCCGTAATGTTCAAAGAACTACCGCCGTTAAAAGTTTGGAAGGTAGTAACGGAGCTTAGTATGTTTTATAAAGAGCTTTGTTCGACTACTTTAAAAGTGCAACGTTTACGTAAACTTGAAGTGGACATTCCTATATTGCTTTGCAAATTAGAGAAAATATTTCCGCCAGGTTTTTTTAATGTAGTGGAACATTTACCTGTTCATCTCCCATCTGAAGCACGACTTCGAGGTCCTGTCCAATATGGATGGATGTATCCATTTGAGAGGTATGTAATATGTTATAACGTAATTTAATTGCATTTGAAAGATGATGTTAATATAAATTAATTTTGCATAGATATTTGAATCATCTGAAGAAAAAAGTGAGGCAAAAAGCACGAGTTGAAGGTTCGATATGTAAATCTTACATCGAAGAAGAAGCTTCGTTCTTTTTCTCTCACTATTTCAGTGAACATGTGAATATTTCATTTCAAAGTGTTCCTCGTAATGATGAAGGCGACGAACAAGAGTCCTCTCAAGCAATGTTATCTATTTTTAGACAACATGGTCGGCCTTCTGGTAAATGTGTAGAAATATGGCTAGACGATAGAGATCTTCATGTAGCACACACTTATATTCTTCTAAATTGTGCCGAGGTTGCACTGCTGGTTAGGTAATCTGAAATAATAATTTGTGTTTTATTCTTTTCTATAATGCATGCGCGTGTATAACCTAATGTAATAATTTGTTTATATAAACTGTGTTTATGAACGTGAACATCTGAACGGAGATCTCAGTAAAGAATTTTCCAGTTGGTTTTCAAATTACGTTTATAAGCCGAGAAATTGTGTTGTTGACGAATGGTTGAAATATCTTGTGATGGGACCAAAAAGAGTGGTCAAAACATATCCAATATATTTCGTCAATGGATATAAATTTAACACCAAAGAATACGGTGCAGAAAAATTAATAAATAATACTGGTGTATTTGTTAAAGGTAATGACGATCCAGAAAATCACTTAAATGATTTTTATGGCGTTGTAACACAAATTTTGCAACTGACATATTTCTCACAACCCGCGGAGGAGGTATTTCTATTTAGATGCAATTGGTTTAGCAATGTTCCAGGTTCTGAAATTAATGTGCACAAGGATTATAATCTTATCGAAATAAAGCATACATCACACTATCACAAGTATGATCCTTTGGTACTAGCCAAACAAGCACTGCAAGTTTATTATGCACCTTATCCGTCTCTAAAAAGAGATAAAGCAGATTGGTCTGCAGTTTTTAAAACAAAGGCCAGATTCACATTCGATGGGAAGAATATTCCTGACGAACAAGCTTATCAGGCAGATCTTGAGCAAAATAACGAAATAATAATTACAGACGATAGTACGGATTTTGGTCCTTTGATCGATGAATCAAATGTTTTGATAGAAGCGTTTGACAGTGCAGAGGAAAATATCGTCGAAAACGAGACCGAATCTGAATCAGAAGACGATGATTACTGATATAAATTTGAATCTCTTTTTTTTGCAATTGATGTAACTATGTTGAATTCTTGATGTATTATGAAATTGATGTAACTATGAAACCAAATCCGTTTACCATTGTTTACATGTTTTATGTCATTTCCATTTGTCATTTATTTAGCATTTTTTATTAAAAATGGAATGAAATCTGCTTATCGTCGGAAGAGTACACCCATTATGAATCAGGTATAACACACTTCCATTTCTATTTCCATTTCAGTCATTAATTAAGCAATTTATACCGTTGATGTCATTTTCATATGAAATATATTTCATTATCATGTTATTATTCTCTTATATAATGATGTGTATATGTCACAGGTTTATCATTATGTCATACAGAGGCATGAGCTCTTCCCGATCGTCAGGAGGCGATGGCAGTGGCCCATCGCAAGAGCCACAGCGTCCAGTAGTTTCGTTAGTCCCTAGAGCAGAGGGGTAAGAATTAAATTTTATTCAGCATCTTATTTTTTTATGATATACGTACGTATTTATCTATATCGTATTTAACAATAGAGGGTTCGACCTACTTCCCTCGAAGGTTGTGTTGGATGTCTCTAGAGCTTCTTATCGTAGTAGGACGAGTGCTTGCTGGCCGAAGTGGGAGAGCATCCCTCCTCACATCATAGAGTGTATATGGCAGGATGTCCTAGTATGTATATTTTTCTGTTTTCCATTTTTAATTCGTTTTTGTCGTTTTTCTACTGTTTATCGTTTAAAGTGTAATCTTTTTTTTTCTTTTTATCGTGAAACACAGGCTGAGATAGACATCCAGACAGACGATATGATGCTGGCACGAGGATACTGGATGAAAAAGATGCGCAAGAACTACAGGGACACGATATCTGAGATTAAGAAATCTGGTAAGAAACCACGGTGGATGAGAGAGAGCGTGTGGCAAGCTTGATTGAGATACTGGGAGAAGGACGAGGCGAAGGCAAGTATACTAATTTTTTTTTGAATTATTAATTTGACGTGATCGAAAAATAATGTATCAAATTTTGAATGTACAGGCATAGTCGGATAGAAACTCTGCAAATAGAAATAAGAATCCCGTCACTCATCGCGGAGAATCGAAGTCGTTTCAGCAGTATCGGCAGGAGTTGGTAAATTTACTGAATAATAAATATAAATAATTTATGCTATATGATTTTAAATGTATAATAATTGTATGTAACAATCAACTTCAGGAAGCCGAGGTACATGGTCCTGCCAGCTATATGGACGTGTTCACCCGTACGCATGCTGTCGAGCATGTTAATCCAAACGGGACTGTTTCGTATACATGACAGGACGATAAATCCAGCAAAATCCATGTAAGCATATTTCATTTTATTCTGTATTATTAATTGTTTTAATTTTTATACTATAATGAAATAAGATATGATATTATTAATTTGTTAATGCAGGAGAAGTTTATGGAGCAGCGGCAGAAACTCCTTGCTGATACGGGTCGAGATCAGCTGACGACCGATGAGGAGGACGCTATTTTTGAGTCCGTTGTGGATCCAGCAGAGCATGGTCGACGATACAGATTTGGCAATCTAGCGGTAAATAATTTACTTTTTCTTAAAATACTTCAAATATGATATTTTGACCTTTTCAAAATAATAAACTTGGATTTTATTCATTTTTAATTACTGCAGACCAGTAGTCAGAGTAGGGGACGGCGGAGTAGAGCTCAGAGCGATCTAGCAGTTATAGAAGAATTGCGGACTAGAGTGTCCCAACTGGAGGAGCAGAACCGCCAACAAGCCATGCAGACCACACAGTTGTTAGAGTACATGCAGCAGTTTGGTGGCCGCTTCCTTTCCTCGGCTGGATCTGGATCTGGAGGAAATTGATTCATTGTTCGCTTGCTTGCTCGCTCGTTCAGGTATGTTTTGTTTCAGTTTTGAATGATTTGGTAGACGGTGTAGTTAATTGTTGATTTATGTATAATTATGTTTGATACGTTTGGTAGACGGAGAGGATGTGGATGAGGATGTTGATGAATTTGTGTATTAATAACATAGTAGAACACTTATTGTTAGGATTATTGTTAATGTTGTAATGGTTATATATATTATGTATTTTATTTTGATGTAATTTTTTTATTTGTGTGTTTATTGAATATTTTATAGTTTGGGTTTTGATATTTGGTTGGATTATTATATATTGGATTGTGCAGTATTGATATCTTAATGTTTGGAAGAGAAATGTGGTTGGAAGGTTATATTTGCAGCGAATTTAAAAAAAAACAGCAGATTTCCGACGGCTTCCGACGGTTTACAGGTCAAAATTTCTGACGGCTTCCGACAGCAATCGGCGGCATGTAGCACATTATTTCCGACGGATTCCGACGTTTGTCGGGATCCGTCGGAAACCGTCGGATACCGTCGGAATCATGTATGGCAGCATCCGTCGGAAGCCGTCGGAAATACTGCTCCCTGACGCAGTATTTTCCGACGGCGGCCGACGGCTTCCGACGGCCGCCGACGGTTTCCGGCCGTCGGAAATCGTTTTTCCCTTGTAGTGATATACATATACATATACATATATATACATAAATACATATATACATATACATATACATATATATACATCTACATATACATATATGTGAACATGTTAAATCATGTACACTGTATATGTTGCATGTGCACGTACACACATGTGTATATGATATGCATGTTCATGTTATGTAACATAAATATAACATCAAAATAAAACTTCATTTATAAATAAAATAAAACAATGATTTTATTTAAAATCAATTTAGATCGGATCTAATTTGATTTATACTTCACGGGCCAAATAAGATTCAAAATGGTAAAAAAAATTAAAATTTCTCCATTTAATCCGGTGTGTACTGGTCCAGATCCAACAATGGTATTAGAGTCCAATAAAAACAACGTTAACATAATGTAGTTTAAACAATATTAATATGTTGTTGCTATACCAATTTCCTGAAGTTATCTTTTCAATTCATTTTAACTGGTTAACTAACAAATTAACCAAAATTAATTTTGTTCAGTTCAATTCAGGTTTCAATTTTTTGGTTCCAACTCAATTTACTTTAAAACTGACAAACGTTCAACTTTAGTTAAACCTACACATTAGTAATGTAATTTTAACCACATTAAAATGGAGTTAAAGCTAAGTCACTAAGGTGCAACTTATCATGCATCGCTATGAAGTAGTTAAACTTGTCCACTTTGATATATCAGTTCAATGCAATGCACTTAAAGTGCTACCACTAGAATTTAATTACATGTAGTTAGTTTTTTGTGGAGTGAAGGATCTGCGTCTTATTTAGAACATGAAAAGCCCTTCTCAATAAGTTTTAAATCACTTCCACTCGATATTTTCAGCTATTGTTTTTTCAATTTTTTTCAAAAATCAAATCCATATTCGAAGGGTAATAGGTCCAAAATTAGGTTTTTTTTTTGAACTTTTTTGTAGAAGTGCAAATATTTTTAGTATATGCTCCAAATATTTGTAGGCTTAGAAACTGCAAATATTTGTCGTTTGGCTGAAACAAAAAATAAGAATGTTTTTTGAAACAAGTTTTTGAAAAGGGACAATTGTATATTATGAAACTAAAAGTGGATATTTTACCAAAGTTCTTTAGTTTTTTCATAAATAAAAGACTTTACAAAAGTTCACACAATTTTTTTCTTAGATAAAATATATTTTGAAAATTATTTTATATCTTCTAGTGGTATTAAAACGCTAATGTGCTTGTAAAAGTATTCCTTCACCATTTTTGACTGTTTAAATGCTTAATACAACATTGTAAATAACTTAAGATTTTTGATCTATCACATTAATATATTCAAATTATTACATCTGTCACCTGATCAAAATTAGTAGTTTCATCACCTTGGTACAACTAAAAACTATGATTAATTAACCACTATAATGCTCTGGAATTATAACTGTATCGTTATAGTGAAATTCAAAGTTTATTTCTAGGTGTTTGTGATTTAACTTGAAATGGATTTTAAATCCGATATTTCTATAAAAAAATTATAACGGTTTAAAGATTGAAATGATTTTTCATTTTAATGAATATGTACTTAGTATAAAAAAAGGAAAAAAACACTAATATTCCACGTGTCAGCTTGAGGATAAAAGAAGAGCACATTGAGAAGAAAATGAAATGTCTTTAACTCACTTTATACTAATTAAATTATAATCCAAAGTTAAGAGATTTTATATGGTTTAAATAATTTAGAGGACCTACTTCAAATTAAATCAATGCAGTACTACTCTAATTTAATAACTTCCAACCATTCAAGTAAACATCCTCCTCGTGAGTCTATTGCTTCTAGCTACCGATTGTGGCTATGGGATCAAAACATGTCTTACCCATTTTCTTGCTTTCATATTTGGTTGAAACACAGCTTTCTTCCACCAATATTACAGATCATTATTGTTTCTTGTACAACTCTACTAATTATCATGCCCATCACATGAAAAAAATATAAAATAGTTCACACAATGCCTTCTCTTTCAACTTGAAAAATAAACTAATTGACATTAGAGAAACTCATAATCATAGCAACATGTTGATTACACTGAAATGAAACAATGCATGACATATGACTATTTTCCTTTTTGAACTGTCACACAGTATAGTATATATTTTACAACAAGGTATTTTCCTCTCTTTTTTTTACTTTTTAATTTTTATTTTTTTACCAATCTAATCTTATATTGTTACACAAAATATTTCATACAGGTTTTAGACCATGCTTCATTGCAGCTTCCCAAACCATATCAATTCTATCTACATCTATCGCACCAACCTCATGATGTGTGTATCCTTCCAAGAAGTGAACCACTCCTCCCGCATGACACGCATGCACCACACCTCTTTCCATTGTGTACTGTTCAACCATTCAACGTGTTAAACTAAAAATCATTCATTTGTATAAAAATCAATGCTTGGAGCATTATAAAGTAGTATCTATGTACATCAATTTTTCTGTCATCATGAAATCCACACCGTCCATTTTTAATGTAGACACCACGGTTTGATTATCTTTACAGAGATAATGTATGTCTTGGATTGTATTGGGTACGTGGAAACATGTAAAAATGTGAAGATAGAAGATATTTAACTCGTATATATGAAAGGATGTTTACCTCGCACATATTTAGACCTTGCACATCTTGGGGCAATCTCATAGCAGCCAAGTTCCCGTAGGTGCAATCTCTCCTGAAACCGAAGATTGGAGGTACGACGAACTGGTGAAAGTGAGTTCCGGAAGGCGCCCAGTATTGCTCTCTAGGCGTTATCCATTTGCCAACTATCCATGTCTATCATCATATAGTACTCAATTCATTAATTAATTCAGTACATAATAGAGTAAACTTATTATGAAGATAGGCATCATTTACAGTTTGGAGGGAAAACATGCACATGCACTTTAAAGTGTCGTACATTCTGAATTTGTACGTGTGTAATTTAAAAGTAACAAGTGTATTTTTAGCTCCTACTGAAAACAATATTAACGTCTACGATATTTTGATTGTAACAAGAGTAGTAAAAAAACAAAGTCATTAGATTTAAGATTTAATGGTTTTATGAGTAAAATTTGCTAAAATTGATGAGAATACAAACAAAGGAAAATTTTGAATAGAAGACACACAAGAATTTTCTGACTTTATGCTATTTTGTACTCTGCCATTCCTTTTTGTGGGATCATTTTTCCCAGAAAGGATATTGAGAAGAATTATAGAATGGATTACTAATTATTCAATGATCTTGAATAAATAGAAATTTTATTGAAAAGAGACATCCTCAATTATAGCTAATATTTCATTATGAATAATTCAGACAACTTCAGAGAAAAAAGCATTTACATATTATAGAGATTGTGTGATTTGATTTTTTTTTTTTTTTTTGCCCTTATTTTTTTTGCCCTCAACAAAGTCTTACGAGAAGAAGATGCAGCTCGGAACACAAAGAACCAAATTATTGGGGGAATAACTACAACAAGATGCCTATCCAATTTTCGTTAAGTCTAGGAAACACGTACCTTGCAATTTTGAGCAGCTTGGTACTTTGTAACTTGAACCAAGTACTGTTGATATTCTGCAGGAGCTTCTTTCTGGATCTTCTGAAATCTCTCGGACGAAAGTGTCAACATCTGTTTACATATAAAAACAACTTGCATATGGGTTTCAATACGGTGCATTTTATGATATATTATAAGATATAGTGACATATAATTACCAAAACTCTTATTTTCTTCCTGCACAGGTACAATGCAATTGCTCTTCCAAGCTTCGAGGTTGCTCCAGTCAAGAAGACTTCTTTCACATCTTTGGGGATTTCATTCAGAATAACAGCTGCAGTCAAGGTGTTACCATGCACGACTCTAACATTTAGATCAGGATGCTTGTTCACAAACAGTGTTCCTCCACCATTTAATGCTTCGTTCTGCACAAACAAACACACATTTGTCATCTATTATTAATTATGTAAAAATTGCTCTGAGGTGGTTAACTAGCTAGTGTTACCTTGTTTAGGGCAGCAAGGCTTATGACCTTGACCCCCATCTTATCTGCCCTTAGTATTCCCATCTCTATTTGATCATTGATGCCTTTTGAGCAGAATGGCAAAAAATACTAGAAACAAAAAATAAATGCATTAGTAACATTGTTACATGTCATAATTTAACATTTTTTTTTCTTATTTATACCACTTTTGCTAGCATATTTTAACTATTTACAAAAAACATATCACTAAAGAAATACCGTTGAATTGGTGCAATTTCAAACTGCACAAGCGAGATCAATTCAAAATGATATATATTTTTACTTGTTTTTGAAAATAGTTTTGCGTTGGTTTCAAATATGAATTATGTCTGCAAAAGTGGTCCAGACAAGTATGATATTCTAAAATGACTTTGTTACAGAAAATTTACATGAAAGCCACAGCGAGGGACCACCCATATCTGATGCTGCTTGCCTCTTAGGTTATAGAAAGCAAGTGTAAATGTTTTGGATATTGCCCACATTATAGTTGTGACCAGAAATGTTCCCGGCCATAATACTATCATGAAGGGACGAAACGAGTAGGGGATCGATGCGAAACTGCGAAATACGATACAACTGTGCATTGCGTGCATTATATCAACCATGTGTGCTAGAAACACGAAATCTGGAACTTTCTCAAATTTCCCTGCAATTTTTTACAAAAATATTGATTGAAGTTTAGAGTTAGATATAGCTTAGAAATGTGTGTATAGTACATGTTTTGAAAATCTTGATCTAAATTGAGAGCTAGACATAACTAAGAAATGTGTATATAGTAAAATATAGTAAATGTTTTGAAAATCTTGATCCAAGTTAGAGAGATATAACTTAGAAAATGTGTGTGTGTGTGTGTGGGTAGAGTGAACATTTACATGAACTGTAAAGTCAAGAATAACATGTCTAAAGCAAAATACGTACTCCCATGTTTCAGGAATAGTGACAAAAATTATGGTTTGATAATTGATATACATAAATAAACATACGATCCTTACAACCCATATAAATATTTGAGGTATACAATGTTCAGAGAACATATGTAAGTCCTCTATGTAGAAGAAAATTTTGTTTTGAAAATTGAAATATCTGTGCAAGCATATGAGTGATTTTGTTTATAAAGGCTTTCACATTACTATGGTTTCAGCTTATTTTAAAAGTAAAAAATAAAAATAAAAAGTAAAATCATTTGAGAATTTTGGAAAATGAACCTGAGCTAATTTCTTTCTGTAACTCCCAGGACTTGCTATTAACTGTACCTCCAATTGCATCAAAGATAGGCATAAAAAGGCAAAAGTTTGTTTCTTTCTCAGTATGATGAAGACTGTGGTATCTGCAATTAGA
The DNA here is from genome assembly GCA_030765085.1 of Allium cepa. Taxonomy (NCBI): domain Eukaryota; kingdom Viridiplantae; phylum Streptophyta; class Magnoliopsida; order Asparagales; family Amaryllidaceae; genus Allium; species Allium cepa. The sequence goes on along the minus strand of CM060943.1, from coordinate 55,472,970 downwards.
TCAATCTTATTACATGTATTCAGTAAAATGAATTGATTACTAAATTTAATACCTACGCCTTATTGTTGGAATTATTCAACAGAACCAAATCACTCATATTCAAACTCGTTATCTTGTCTACATATTAAATTTTCAGAATGAAAATATATATGAACATTTATCATGATCACAACTGGAACTTGTGGTCTCACTTGGATGTAATCATGTAAGGCATTTTGAGAAATAATCCTCTTACATTCATAGCATATGACCAAAACATTATGGAGCTATATAACTATATATGCTATATTTATATGTATACGTGTACCATTTTCTTCTAGCAATGTTTCTACCTATAACTGTATCTTGATTACTTTGCATTTTTGCACACACTATTAAACAACCTCCTAGAGGCTATAACATACACGCACAAATCAAGTAGTGCACGTAAGTCAATGAAACAGATGACATTAAAACTAAATATATTTGCGGAAGGTGTGGGAAAGGGGCTTTCTTAAATGATAAGAAAACTGGAGCCCAAATGAGATCACATCTCTCACCTAACATAAATAAATTTTGTATGTATGATGTACATGTGTCATTTTAGTGTCCTTCTTTCTACCCATAATACATAGACAATAAGTATCAAGAAAGAAATATAATGTACAAAAAGACTTACGTGGGCGTATAGAGAAGATATCTAAGAAAAGGAAAAGACTCAAACAAGCCTGAAGGAAGTATGTCTACATTTGAATGACCCATGCATCTCAAAAAATCGAACACGAGTACATAAACGTAGACAAGCCCAGCAGATCCTACTCCAAAGAAAAGGCACCCGAGTATCGGCACACCCATAACTACACCCATTACTATATGCTCTAATGGAGTTGCAAACCCAGCTGCATGTATATTTAAGTGTTATTATATATTGTTAGTAAAAAGGATTAAAAATAAAAAAGAATGCAAACCAGTAAACGGCTGTGGTACGGGGGAAGAATGATGAATATAGTGATAATTCTTGAAAAAATAACCACTGTGGAAAATTTTGTGAAACAAATAGAACAAAGGCTCAGATATCAGAGCATGGAGAATGAGAGCAAGTGGTAAACCCCATGAATTCCATATTGGAAGACTTTTCAGAGTTGGGAAGAAGTAGCAAGCTATGGCTCCCATTAATGTATGAAGCATTAGGCTATTATCCCTGCATAATGTCATTCAAACTTTGTTAAAAATGACATTAAATTTAGTCTTTGAAAAAAAAAAAGAGGATATAGATAGAAAAGGAAATGAAAGTAGAGTGCTAACCAATCCCACTCGGAGTCGATCTGCTTAAAATCGACTCCATCTTGAAGAATTCTTTGCCTTCGATTAAGAAACAACATATTGCTGAAACTAGACCAAAGTGTGAATACTAAGCCTCTAAGGCAGCATATGATGAGTAAATGAAGACACCATAAGTCTTTTCCTTCTTCTTCCCATGGTTTTGAATGTATCACCTTTGCGATAAGAGGACCATATAGTATATACTGCAAATATATTATATATATTAGAAAAATATTCAACGAACGATTTCAGCATATGTTGAATGTATATTATATATAACTTGCCTTGTATACACCAAAATTTTCCCATGGCCAAGAAGACAAAGGAGGAACCATTGTTAAGGTGTGTGTGATATAAGGAGAGAAGTAAGATACGTTATCTAAACTTAGAGTAGATTGGAAAGTTTGTTTCCTTGTTCTGCTTAGCTACCTGATTATCATATACATATATATATATGAACTGATTGAGGTTTTAATTAATTATAGTTGCAATGCAGAGAAGAGTCCCTTTTCATGGCAACAAGAATTTTTAATGTATTGGTGTGTTCTGTGGCAACAAGAATTTTCCAATGAGTGAGTAGGGCCACCGGCCCTGAAGCCTTTTCTTATTTTAATTCCGTGTTAAACTATACCATAATAAGTAAATGGTTTTAAGTTTTAACAGCGACCAGTAAATAAATGTCCCCGGATATTTACCTTGTCCAAAGTCTATATTTTCTTAATTAACTACTTATTAATTATTCATTAAAATTTGGAATGTTACACATAAGCCAATTTACTAATTAGAAATAGTGAGCAAAGAATATAGCTAAAATAGAAGTTGCTTTTATATGATCTTATTTTTAGTGGTAAAATGTTCACACAAGTCAAAACATACAAAATAATAAAATATGTTAGGTTTTCTTAAGAAAATTGAAAAAATACGGTTAAAATTAAAAAAAAAATTGTGCATTGAGATTTATAATATCGTCTGCATATCGTAATTCACCATAAAGTTAAAACAAAAGTCAATAATGTGAAGATGTTTTCTTTTGTAATTTATTTTATCTAACACTTCCAATAATGATCGATATTCTTAAAAAGTATTGGGTATTCAACATCAAATATTGAGGCAATTCGTCGGCAAATATCGAACAATATATCGGTAACGATATTTTAGAGAAGAAAAATATCGACTAAAATGCAATATGAGATATATCGATAGTCTATCAGCGGTATTATCCAATATATTAACTATTTAGTTTTAGATAATGTTTATTAAAATATTTTTCTGTTTAAATATGCATGTTATATATGTTTAACTTAACATGATAAACACATAGCCTTTGGTATAGCTTAACTAAGTGTCTTAATGTTTACAAGGAAGGTTGCATATTTAGTGTTGTAAAGGATGTGCAAAGATGATATATATTTTGGTTGTGAATTATATAAATATTATAATATAAATATGAAGAAGAATAATAAATGAATATTATAACTCAACGAGTAAAGTTTGTAAATCATTGCTTATTCAACCAATACACGACCAGAGACAGTTTTCACTTGAAACTGATTTTATACCAATATGTATTCGAATATATTTGAGATTTGAAAGTAAACTGCAAATTATCATAGACTTGAGATCAAACATTGAAACCATATATAGCAGGTCTCGGATGTTTGAAATTGAATAATAAAGTTAGTTTTCTTTTGATACTTCTTTCTAAAGAGATCTGATCTCAAATATTTGAGCCTGAAATTTGGCAGTCAACTTGGTTTTATTTTGTAATGGAATAGCTTAATTCTCTTTCTCATGTCACCAATTAAATCTAAAGTGAATATCATATGAATTAATTACTAGCGGATCCCAACATACTATTTTTAAAGTAATTAGATAATATAAAAATTGATGTTTGAGATATATTTGGAACATACAAACAAAGAAAATGAGGACGGAGAAATTGAACCCATACTAGAATTCGTAATAGGGTTAAGCTAGCCAAATAATTCTATTCGTACACCTCAATTACTCTATTTAAAACGTTAACGAGTCGTTTGATTTCATTTCTAGATTTGTGTTCTACGTTTTTAAAATTCATTACAAAACATGGAAGAACGGAGGAAAATATTTAAATTTTCAAATTATGACTATGCTAGATGGATGACGAAGGAGACAAAAGGACGACAGTAGGGATGAAGAGACGGCAAAGAAGGTATCTTTTTTCGTGCTTTTGTTATTTCTCAAAACACGGAAAACAAAATAAATTAGCTTTTCGTTTTGTATGTTAACTTCGTTTGTCAAATTTGTTTTTTTTTTCTTACTAAAGAATACATATTTTGTAACTAAAAATGACAAATCAAAATCAATGGAAGCCTAAATGCTTAATTAAAACTGAAACAAAAATGTTGAGATTGCTTAGCATGTGCAAAATTGAAATGACTCCTTGAAATTGGAACAGCCAACTTTGCAACTCTCTGCTTAAAAGAAGTCAATTTATACTACACTCTGCTGCAGTTACGTCCGTCAATCAATAGAGTAGTGAAACTAGAGTTCGTTATTCATTCACCTGCTACGAAATGCATCATCAGCCATTTCGTTTGTTTGCACAGCGGATGCTTTACTATCGACGTGCCTTTCATTTTGCTGTATGTATTTACCACTGGCCAACTTGCTTAATTATGCACCTTTAATTAATTAACTGCACTTATACCCAACAATTAAATCGTTAGATGTTCCATCAATCCACAGGTATTGAACTCTCATAAGCGTTGGACCTAGCTTATTCACAGCTCATGCACCTTGCCTTTGCGTGTGTATAAAATATATGATCAATAGACTAATAGCAGTACTTGTAGCGCCATACGTTTATAATTAAATATTCGGTCTATAGGACCTGAGAAAGAAAGAACAAATGTTTTAATAAAAACTTGTGTCTGATGTCAAATGTTGAGAATTTCTTGTACGATAATGATGCTGCAGTTTCACATGATAAAAACATATTTTGAAAAGTTTCACTAATAAAAAGTGTTTACCATCGTCGAAGAGAGTTGATTGACAGAGTAGATAGTTAATACAATATAACATATCCATTCACTTAGAGATTAGTCTGAGTTAGCTTTAATAAAACCAATCAAATAAATGAGAATAAGATTCCATAATGGACAGGAACAACCTAATTCCTTTAGGAGTTTATCGATCCGTCGAGTTTTCCCGAATACAATTCAAAAAAAGATTGCATAATTGATCGCAAGTGCATGTAGGATATTGATAGAGTTAGGGGTATACCTATAGGCAATTATGTAATTTGTTATATATATCTAACTCGATAATCAAACTTGCTCATAATGAAGGCGTTTGCTTTGTAATGTATATTTATTATATAATGATATAATTAATTAAGTAATTAATTTAAATGTTTTAATTAAAAACTCCATAAACAATATGTTATGTGATAACTGTTACAAAAAGTTGTAATCATGAGAAAATTACCACAATGTTGAATAACATATTGTTTTAAATATTTATGATCAAGATGCTGCGAGAAAGGATATTGATTCATCCTCGAAACCAGAGTGAATGTTGGGCAATGTATTACTCATGGATGTTGGAAGCACAAATGACTTACGTGCTGATAGTTACTAGACAACTATTGAATGACTCATTCGAGAGTTATCTGTTGGTTCATAACGAATATATCAAACGTGAAATTTCGAGTGATGATAGTACACAGTTTTCTAGACTTAAGAATACTATTGAACGTTAACGTGGAGACTCCACTTTGATTATAGTTAAATCATGACAAGATGTCCATCGAATGACTACAGCTGAGTTTGAATTGAACCATTAGAAGTGAAACATAATTCAATTGAGAATTCATCTTCTCAATTGTATGACGTTAGTATCACGGCCAACTCTAGTTAACTCAAAATCAAAATCTCTTATCGGAGTAAAATGGTTAATAATAAATATTATTATTTAAGCAAGGACTTTGTTTATGGACTCTGGTATAAAACGGTTAACAACAAATGTTATTATTGAATCAAGGAGTATGTTTGTGGACTAACCAAGTTGAATATGGACGATAATGAAATTTTGACAAAAATCAAATTTCATACACTACTAGAAAAATGCCAAATAGCAACGGGTGGAAGCGACGTGTAACGACCCGTATTTTACGTGTCGATATATCGTAGAAATTACAGGTCGTTAATGTTGTTTATGTTGTCTCTAGCCTGAGTCGTTTAGGAAGTTAACTCGTGTGTTAAGTGTTGAGTCGTTAGCGAGTTAGTATGGTTGGCCGAGTTAGTGGAGCTAACGGCTTATAGGAGCAGGCGACTTAAGGGTCAAACGACCTAGTAGTGAGCGACTCAGTGATGACCGACTCATAGAGGTAGCGACCTATAGGTTTGGCCGGGTTAGCGTGTTGCTGAGTCAGTAGAGTTAGAGCGTTTCCGAGTTACGACTTAGTGGCTAACGAGTTAGCAGATATTACAGAGATAAGGTAGTGACCGACTTAGGATAGTGGATGACTCAAGAGATTAGACGACTTAAGGTATGGGCCGACTCATAGAGTTAAACGACCTATAAGTTTGACCGAGTTAACGAGTTACCGGGTTATGGTTGGACCGGCTTAGTGGGGTGACCGACTCATAGGAAGCAACGACCTAAGTTGGTTAAGTGTTAAGTCGTGTGGCCTGGGTTGGTTAGGTCGCAGTATTCGATGAGTCGTAAGTCGTAGTGTGTTAGGTCGGCTATGCTGATGAGTCGTAACATAGTTAGGTCGTTGGCTCGGTATAGAGATAGGTCGGCCGTGTTTGTAAGGTCGTATGCTATGAGTCGTATGCCGTTGGGTTTTTGTTGAGTCGCGAGCGACTCAAGGGATAGGTCGTTAACTCGCGGCCGAGTTAGAGGCGAACGGGTTAGTGGTTTGTGTAGTTAGGTAGTTGTCTCGGAGGCTTTTGGGGTTGATGAGTCGTGGACGACTCATGGTAAGTCGACAGCGACTTAAAGGACCGAACGACTCATGTGACTTTCAGCCTATAAATAGAGGGCTTCGGCTCACTTTTTGGCACCGGTTTTTGAAGCGACGAAGTGCTGCCATTTTGGGAACTCGACTTCAACATTTCTTCATCTCCTTTCCTCCATTCCAATCAAGTTCTAACATCCATCCAAGATCGAAGATCGAGATCGAAGATTCAAGTGCCAAAGTTGAAGATCTTCATCCGACGAAGCTAGATTTCATCGTTTCAAGTGAGATTTTGCCGGATCAAGCCTTGATCTTCACTGTCCAGATCTGAAGTGTTTAGTTTTTGAAGTGTTTGGGTGATTTGGTGAGTGGTGGTTATCTCTCACGCGGATCCAAAGGAGTATATTGGATCGATGGCTTGTTTATGTGTTTAAGATAGTGATTTCTCGCATTTTTTCTTAAGTCTGCATGTAGATCCATCATTTATGAAGATGTTTACCTATGCAAGTTTATTTATCAAGTTATAGAAACAAAACCCATGTTTTATATTTGATAGATCTATGCTAAAACCTATGATTCATGCATGTTAGACTTATGCTCGTTTATTTACGGAATTGCCATTATAGTTAATATTGCTTATTAGATCTTGTTTGAATGATTGATTGTTTGAATGTATGATCGATTTGATTGTTTCAAGTTAGCTAGTGGTTGATTTGGAACAAGATGGTTGAAGATGATTCAAAAGCTAAGTGGAAAGGCTCTTGAATGGTGGAAGCTGCCTGTAGCATATGAAGCGGATGTGGAAGCTCATATGGACGGATTCGATGATGAGAGACCTTGCCATGATGCGAGATGGCAAAGCATGATATTGAAATGGGACTTTGCTATGATGTGAGGAGGCAAGGCATATGCTGAGATGGGACGGGTCATGATGATGTTCCAAGCACGGGTCACGACGACGTGCGAAGCTGTAACTCGGTGATGCGGTCCGAGTGGGTGTGGATAATGGTTAGCTTGAGAGGCGCTTGAGCTAGTTTGGAAATAGTCGTCAAGGAGGATGACTAGGAGGCTAAGATCTCATCGTTGTTGAAGGTTCTAGCATACTCAAAGCAAGGGTACGTTGGAACGGGTCACGATGACGTTCCAAGCACGGGTCACGATGACGTGCTAGTACTCTGGGCTGATGCGTTCGGCTTAGGCACGGGTCACGATGACGTGTGGAGTTATGTCTAAAACCGGGGTTACCATTAGCCCTTGACAGGTGGTCATTCAACTAACGGTGAAATCAAGGCAATGATAACAGTGATAGCCAGAGTCATGGATGCTTGGATGTTTGGTTGTATCTTCATTCGGTCTCAAGAGCGGTGTTTTCTGGGTGCTTATCTGATCTTGGTTTAGGCCTTGGGGGTTTGTATTTGGAAAACATCGACCTTGACTCGAGTGACTATTGCTTTACCTTAATTATCTGCTATGTTATGCTTGTTTCTTCTTAGTGTGTGTCTGGGGGCTATCACTGTAGAAAGAGGTGGAGTGGGATGGTTGGTTCCTATTCCTTTTATCCTTTATGCTCTTTTGGTATGTTTGATAGTTAATTTACTGCTCACTAAGACTTTGTCTGACTCAAGGTTTTATGTCTCCTCTTATTACCTTGGGCTGTTCATCCATGTTTGGGATGGACAGACTAGGTAGCAGGTGACAGGTGCTGATATTTGTGATTGACGCTGAAGATGACGAAGACGAGCAGAAGGCTATGCATATTATTTCTTATATGTACTGGGTATCCGCTGCTGTATTTGATTGAGTGTTATGTAGTGAGGCTTTGATGTATGGATGATTCACATGATTGTATAAAACTACTATGATGCTTATATGATGATTTTCTGTTATAAAGCTTCACTATATATTTCTCTATTGTATTTTATCCATGCGCTGTGAGTTACGATAGAGTTTCTGTTTTATTTTACCCTGACTATCGTCCATGGCTGCCTGGCACGCCCTTTCAGCGCTCTATTCTCTCGTTTTAGTGCGGGAGTCATGGGCGGTCGTCACATTTGGTATCGGAGCTTTGGTTAATCGATTTTAGCCAATGCTCGCTGACGTAACTACGTATGAGAGACGTAATTGTATTTTGATGGATGATTACTATATATAATATAGTAGTTTAGAAGGATTTGAGCTCCTTATGCGGTTGTTTCTTAAGGTGTTCTAATCATCCTTTTTACAGATATTAAGGATGAGTAAAAGCGAGAGACAAGCTGCAAGGGAAAGCCGTGCTGCTAGGGAAGCTGTGGATTATGCTGCGATGTTCGAAGCTATGATGACATCAATCAGGAGGAGAATACCAGCTTCAGGATCATCTGTGGATGTGGGCGTTCAAGTCCAAGCTCCAAGGCCGGTGGATTTTGCTAAGCTCTGCAAGGACTATACTTCTCTTGGAGGAAAAGTTTTCTTAGGGACGGAATCTACTATTGAAGTGCAGAGATGGATTGATGCTTGCCGAAGGATCTTTGGTGACTTAGGGATTGAGGATGCAACCAAGAGAAAGCTTGCATCGAGACAGCTTCAAGGGAGAGCTGCGGATTGGTGGAATTCTATCACCATAGATACGCCAGAAGAAGAGATTACTTGGGAGCAATTCCAAGTTAGATTTGAAGCCAAGTTCATCTCTACGGCTCAGAAGTCTGTTTTGTTCAAAAGGTTTGTGGAGCTCAAGCAAGGTGGGAGACCAGTTCTTGAGTATATTTCTGAGTTCGAAGCCTTGTCCAAGTATGCCAGATCGTACATTAATTCTCCCTATCAGAAGAATGAAAAGTTTGTGACTGGTCTGGATGCTTATCTAGGGAGGCAGTTAGTGGATCATCTGGACGATCCATTTGAGAAGCTTGTGGAGAAAGCTCTAAGGCATGAGAGTTTGTTCCCTAGGGAAAGTTCTGTTGTTGCTGTAACCAAGGAAGGATCTAGACCACAGCAGGGTGGAAATAAGAAGAGGAAGCAGCAGCAGCAGAAGGGTAAGGATGGCCAGAAGAAGCCAAAGGGCGAAGTGACCTGCTACAACTGCCGACAGAAGGGTCATCTCTCCCGGGATTGTAAGAATCCAAAGGTGCAGTTGAAGTGTCACAACTGTGATAAGCTGGGACATATCAAGAAGGACTGCCCAGAACCGAGGAAGGATAGGCAGATTGTGCAAGCCTATGCTTTAGGGGCTATGCCGTCGTCTTCAAAAGCTCATACTGCGGAAGAGAAGGGGAAGAGTGTGGTGGTTCAAGGTACTCTTTTTATTTGTAGTGTTCCAGTCAGAGTGTTGTTTGATACTGGAGCGTCGCATTCTTTTGTTTGTGATGATCTTGTGGGCCGATTAGGTTTGGAACCGGATATTGTTGATAGGCCATTGGTTGTGACTAATCCAGTTGGGGGTTCGTCATGTTTGTGTATGATATGCCGTGGTCTAGTTGTGTCGAGTCATGATTGCTCGTTTGTTTGTGATTGCTTTGTTCTGAACTTTGCGGGGTTCGGAATTATTTTGGGTATGGACTGGCTTAGGAAGTATGCGGCAAGGATTGATTGTGAGAGGCTTGAGGTGACAGTTGGGAATGTGGAAGGGCGAAAGGTTGTGATACGATGTAAGCATGAAGAAGGCGTCTTCATGAGCTTCATGTATTCGCTGGTTGTTCCACGGGATGGACTGTCATCGGTGCCTATTGTGAATGGATTTGAGGATGTCTTTGACGAAGTCAAAGGGTTTCCGCCGCATAGGGAGATCGAGTTTCGTATCGATCTAGTTGAGGGAGCCAGACCTGTTGTGATGCCTCTTAGGCGGATGGCGCCTAGGGAGCAGCTAGAGTTGAGGGTGCAAGTTGATGACCTTTTGCAGAAAGGATTCATTCGGCGTAGCGTGTCCGAATGGGGTGCACCAGTTGTGTTCGCAACCAAAGCGGATGGATCATTGAGGTTGTGCGTGGATTATCGTGAGCTGAATAAGGTGACTAAGAAGAACAAGTATCCATTGCCGAGAATAGATGACTTGTTTGATCAGCTTCACGAGGCTAAGGTGTTTTCTCAGATGGATTTGGCAACGGGATTTCACCAGTTGAGACTGGCGAGGGATAGTGTGCCGAAGACTGCTTTCAGGACACCATCCGGGTTTTATGAGTGGCTGGTAATGCCGTTTGGATTGACTAACGCACCAGCATATTTTGTGGATCTTATGAATAGGGTATTCAGAGATCATTTGAATAAGTTCGTGCTTGTGTTCGTGGATGATATTCTGATTTATTCCAGAACTGAGGAAGAACACAAGACGCACTTGCGGATTGTTTTGGAAATCTTGCGGAAACATCAGCTGAAGGCTAAGTTTTCGAAGTGTCACTTCTGGAAGAGTGAAGTGAGGTTCTTAGGTCATGTTATCTCTGGAAATGGAATAGCGGTTGATCCCGCTAAGGTGGCAGCAATCCAGGATTGGGTTAGACCTAAGAATGCATCTGATGTGAGAAGTTTTCTTGGATTAGCAGGATATTATCGACGGTTTATCAAAGACTTTTCCAAGATAGCTGCACCATTAACAGGATTGACGAAAAAGAACCAAGTGTTCAGTTGGGATGATAAGTGTGAGCAAGCTTTCGTAATCCTGAAAGAGCGACTGACGAGTGCTCCTGTTTTGATTATTCCAAGTGGGAATGATGAGATGGTGGTTTACACCGATGCATGTGGTACTGGACTTGGAGCAGTACTCATGCAGAAGGATAAAATTGTTGCGTATGCTAGTCGACAACTGAAGCCGCATGAAAGGAATTATCCGACTCACGATTTGGAGTTAGCGGCGATTGTGTTTGCTTTGAAGATGTGGAGACATTATCTATTGGGAGTTCGATTCGAGTTGTTCACGGATCATAAGTCGTTGAAGTATCTGTTCTCCCAAAAGGATTTGAATCTTCGACAGCAACGGTGGCTAGAGTTTCTAGCATCTTATGATTTTGGTATAGCCTATACTCCGGGGAAAGGTAACGCAGTGGCTGACGCTTTAAGTCGAAGACATGCAGGATTGGGAGCCATGTTTTCGGAATGGAAGAGTCTTGAGTATTTGGCTGGATTTGATTTCAGGCCTAGATGTGAGTTGGAACCTGAGATGTTGGCAAACTTATCGATAAGGCCTACTCTTGTGGAGAAAATTGGCGAGAGCCAAAAGCGAGATGATAAGCTTGTCAAGATTATCCGTGATTTGGAATCTGGATTGGAACCAGAGAAGGATAAGGGATTCGAGGTCGATCGAGAGGGTTGGCTTCGAAAGCAAGGACGATTGGTTGTTCCCGACATTGATGGATTGAGAGATGAATTTCTGAGGGAAAGTCATCACTCGAAGTTGACGATTCATCCAGGTGGAAATAAGATGTATCGGGACATGAAGAGAACCTATTACTGGGAAGGCATGAAAAAGAATGTTGAAAGTTTTATTTCCAAGTGTATGAACTGCCAGTTGGTGAAAGCTGAGCAGAAGAAGCCCAGTGGATTACTTCAGCCATTAGAGGTTCCTACATGGAAGTGGGAGCAGGTGTCGATGGATTTTATTGATGGTCTACCTAGAACCAGGGCAGGGAATGAAGGGATTTGGGTCATTGTAGATCGTTTGACTAAAAGTGCAAGATTCATTCCTGTTCGATCAACTAGGACTGCATCGAAGTTGGCTGAGTTGTATGTTAAATGGATAGTTCGATTCCATGGTGTTCCGAAGAGTATAGTGAGCGATCGAGACCCATTGTTCACTAGTGGATTTTGGAAGAGCTTCCAGGAAGTTTTGGGAACCGAGTTGTGTTTGAGTACATCTTATCACCCTCAAACAGATGGTCAGACTGAGAGAGTCAACCGAGTTTTGGAAGATCTTCTCAGAGCTTGTGTTTTGGACTTCGGAGGATCATGGGAAGATCACCTTCATTTGGTGGAATTTGCTTATAATAACAGTTATCAGTCGAGTATTGGTATGGCACCATATGAGGCATTATATGGAAGACCGTGTAACTCTCCGACATGTTGGTTGGAAACTGGAGAAAAGCTGATACTTGGGCCAGAGATGATTCGACAGACTTCAGATTGTATAGAAATCATTCGGCAACGAATGAAGGCAGCCCAAGATCGTCAGAAAAGTTATGCTGATAATCGTCGTAAAGATTTGGAATTCGACGTAGGTGATATGGTTTTTGTGAAGATTTCTCCGTTGAAGAATGTTATTAGATTCGGGAAGAAAGGAAAGTTAACTCCGAGATTTGTTGGACCATTCCCGATTATCGAGCGAATTGGAAAACTCGCTTATAGATTGGAGTTACCGGAAAAGATGGCGGGTGTGCACAATGTTTTCCATGTATCCTATCTACGGAAGTATGTGCACGACCCAACTACAGTGGTTTCTGCTGATAGCTGTGAAGACTTAGAGGTTGATCCAGTTGTTTCGAGACCTCGTAGGCCGCTTCGTATTGTGGAAACCGATACGAAACAGCTTAGGAGGAAGACGATTACGTTGCTCAAGGTACAATGGAGTGATGATGTTAACGACTGTACGTGGGCGGAGGAAGAGAGGATGAAGGCAGCTCATCCCGAACTCTTCGAGGTATGGCCCTAAGGTGTCGTGACATCTCATGAATTTGTAGCTTGTTCTAAGCCTTAGAATTCTGCATGCTAGGCTAGAATTGGATGTATGGTTTGTTGATTGCTATGGATGGTAGGCATGCGGAATAATTTTGTTTGCTGATGTTTGCTTGGAATTTCGGGGGCGAAATTCCTAAGGGGGAGAGAATGTAACGACCCGTATTTTACGTGTCGATATATCGTAGAAATTACAGGTCGTTAGTGTTGTTTATGTTGTCTCTAGCCTGAGTCGTTTAGGAAGTTAACTCGTGTGTTAAGTGTTGAGTCGTTAGCGAGTTAGTATGGTTGGCCAAGTTAGTGGAGCTAACGGCTTATAGGAGCAGGCGACTTAAGGGTCAAACGACCTAGTAGTGAGCGACTCAGTGATGACCGACTCATAGAGGTAGCGACCTATAGGTTTGGCCGGGTTAGCGTGTTGCTGAGTCAGTAGAGTTAGAGCGTTTCCGAGTTACGACTTAGTGGCTAACAAGTTAGCAGATATTACCGAGATAAGGTAGTGACACTACACCAAAAAAGACTTTTGGTAGCGTTGAAAAAACGCTACCATAACTTATGGTAGCGTTTTAGAGAACGCTGTTATACGACATGCAACTAAAAGTCTAAAACTTTTTGTTGCGTTGTGGTAAACGCTACCAAAAGTCACTTTTAAATGCAACTATAGGTATTTTCTGTAGGATTTACAAAACGCTACTAAAAGTCACTTTTAAATGCAGCTATAGGTTCTTTCTGTAGGGTTAAAAAAACGCTACCATAAGTCTTCATTTTTTTGGTTGCATTTTTTGTTTATATACTATTCATATTAAAACGAACGATCAATCGCATAATTTTCATATATTCAAACAAACAATTAAATCACATAATTAGCATATACAAACAATCAATCATATGATCATCATATTCAAATAATTGCAAAAACATGCTAATCTCACAATCAAATATAATATCCATAATCAATTCGATAGTAGTTTTTCAACAAAATAAGTCACATACTACAAGCATTCACAGACAAGTTTCCACAAATGGTACTAACAAAATACGACAACATATATAACAATTAAATTCATGTTCGTTGCTTGATTACCAATAGTTCTTTGTTGTCGACATTCTTCGCTTCGAAATAGCTAATTACCTGCAAACGAGTTTAACAATCAACAATATAAGCGTTACAAATAATTTACAACATAAAATGTACTCTTTAAAGAAATAATATAACATTAGACTACACTTGTACAAAAAACAATTTCGGTAGTGCATGAATTCCACTGCCTGAACACAAATAAAGCAGCCCAATAACCTATCCCAACAAAATTTATCAAACCCAGCTCATATTCCTCCTCCCTATGACAAATATTAGTCTCCCACTTCCTAAAGACTAGCTGGGGCAAAAATAAAAACATAAATAAAGTCTCTTGCTTGAATGAAGCTTGTCGCTACTGGACGAAGCTTGAATGAAGCTCGAATTATACCGCCTGACATTCGAATTAAGCTTCAATGAAGCTTGTCACTACTATAAGCATGAATTAATATTATGCTCAGTGTGCTCTTTTGATAATATTGTAAATTGCATACCGATCCTTGATACCTTGTTGCATACATAATCCTAGCATCATACTGCCTCAGACAGGTATAAATGATATGATAATTGGTAATTGAGGCAGAATGAATGCAACTATAAAATTATAAGGATACATGTACAATTAATCCTTGATTCTAGATTAACTAACCAACTTGTGTCCGTAAAGTTTATGAAGAAGTGTAGCGGAAATAGCTAGTGCCTGCTGATACCAATGTGACAAAATTGGCATGAAAATGGTTGAATCTTTGTTAAGAAGTTTTTAGTCTCTTCTGCAAGGAATGCTAACACGTATTCATGTGTTGTATCTGCCCTAGTTCACATCTATCAAAAATATTTAAATAGTTACTCAAGGATGAAAATTAATTGAAATTAATTAACAAGTCAAAACTAATCTAAAGGTATTCAAGAAAAAATAGTACGTGCACTATCTCAAGGAATTCTATTAGTATATTTTTCTCTACCCCATAGCATTGCAAATTTCAAGCATAGAAACTTGTGTAAATAAGAAGAATCTATATATTGTCAAGTAGATCCCTAGTCTGCGAACTGTGAACTTAAATAATTGCAACTGGACTATACACTATAGTACTGACTACTGATATGTTCATTGTAAACCTGATAATGTTAATAAAAGGATGATTCCACTATGATCTCGGGAACTAGAAAATAAAATTCCATTTATATACCATTAACATTCAACTAAAGTACTGAAACATATTGTTTTTAATATATTCTTTACAAGCAAGATAATTGATATAGGAACTCTGGAGGACAGTGAGATATTAAATTCATGTTACTTGAGGGAATAATATTATTTTCTTGCCTATGTTAGAAATGAGCATATTATGTGGCATATTATTCTCCTGAAGGCAGATGCACATGCGAGATGTGTCTATACTCAATGAGGCTTACCTGCAACCCTCTAATATAATATATTACAACCAAACTAAATGAAACATAAAAGGTAACTCTTCCAGTATTGAGCTATACTACACATTGTATTAGTCATGCATACAGAAAAGGTAATTGAGATGGATAATAATTGCATTGCCTCCCTAATTTATGGGAGCAGTAGAAGAAGCCCCACCTGAAGCAATAAGTTAAACCGTAAAAACTAACCAATGTATAACATATTTATCTCATATAGATAGTCAAAGCATAAACATTTATTTGAACTACTAGAATCAAATTAAGAAATTATGAGTGTTTTCCTATAGCTTTAATAGAAATAATGCATCCATTCTTGATCTTACATATAGGAAACATAATTTGCAACGCATTGAAACCCTTTTCTGGAAATTTGAAAGCAGATAATGCGACGGATAACACAACCAGGATGACAAAGGGATAAGGAACTTCGGGTTGAATAAAATATTTAGTAAGAGGAAAGTCATTAAGCAATTGTAAAGAATGCCATCCATCTTATAACAACAACCAAGGATATAGTTCTTTCCAATGAAGGGTGAAATTAAAAAGTAGAATTGTGCACAATCAAATAGACTGATAGCTTGAAAACTTAAATACCTAAAATTACCTAAAACATATGATAGTGCATGAAGATGGTTTCAACTTTCGACCCCAAAAAATCTAAGCAAACAAGCCTAGGCACAAATTAAAAAAAAGGTTAAGATTTAAGATTGAATCCCTTTTGTTATACTACTTAACTACTTTGTGAAGAGCTCTGGGAGAAGTATTTAAGATAGGAAAGAAATATCTTTTTTTCCTCTAGCATAATTGTGTTTGAGCAACACGAAAAGTTACCGAACATCAGTAGAAGTGTTTCTTCTACTTAGAACAGTACATTTATGTTAAGGACTGGAGTTAACAAATAGGCCAGAAGCCTAAATGGCTACTGACTAATTCACTTAAAATATAATTCAAACCTTAACAGCTGATTTTAAAACATAAACTATTCAATGAGGTAATTCATCGAAAATGGCAATAGCTTGCCTGATTGTTTTCAGAATAACCACGAACTGAAGGTTTATTTTATGTTAGGAACCCCAAACTTTGTAAATTTCAATACTTCACCAGATTGTGTACCGAAGGTATATGCAGAATATGGAAGAACCAGTCACATATACAATTCCTGAAAACCTTCCATCTTATTTTTGCTGAATATGGATAAACCGGTCACATATACAGTTGGTAAATTTTCTCGATTTGTGGTGATTTGTTAACACCAAGTGCAACACTTGTCTGCTCAAATCAAAAGAATAAAAGTCAAATTAAGTCTTAATTACTTACAATTTTGCATCGCCCGAATAAGTTTGTGGCGCCGTTACCGGGGAATTGCTTTGATTTTGATTTCTATTCTTCGAATTATTTTCGTTTGATTTTTATTGTGTGTTTGTTTTGTGTGTGGCATTTTATTTGTTTTAAGAAAAAAAATTGTGTGTTGTGTGGATTTTGCTTGCATTTGTTTGTGTGTGTTTGCATTGCATTTGCATATTTTTTAAAAAAAACATACATTATTTCATTTAAAAAGAATTATATTCCATTTCAATCTTTCTTTTACAATACATTTAAAAAATTTCTATTTACAAGTTTTGGTTTACAAATTTCATTTTCAATACATTTCTACTCTCTGTTACATCGCTGTTCAATCATCTTTCAGCACTCACATTCCACTGGCCTACTAGTTCCACTTGACTGTTACCACAACCACAATTTCATCCCCCATCTGCTGATACAACAGTTCATCATTCCCTCAGCCTTCCTTCACCACTTCAACACTTCTTCTGACTGTTACCTACCATCCATCACCCAAACAAATCCTATCGACTGCAACCAAATCACCAACTCCATCAACAGTCATTGGTTCATTTCATAACGAAACCACCTGATCACCCAAACAAGCAACAACTCCTCAAAATCATCCACTGCCATCCCCTATCAGTGCATTTCCTTTCAACCATCACAAACACCACACTACAGTTCTTCCATCAATACCACCTCTGTGCATATCAGGTGCACATTCACTCAACATCAACCTACTAACCATCTTCTTTACCACAAACATCAACATTCCTACTTGCTGCTACATACATTTCAACCACCTCATCTCACTGCATAAACCTGATCACCATAAACTGTCAACTACACCTAACTTCCCACCACCACAGTCAACATTTAATCACTTACCGCCTTTTCTTCCTCTACCATAGTGCACTGTCGCTTCTACTACAACTTCACTTCTACTTAATAAAAACTTGTTTCTCAGTGTGCACTCTTTCATTTTGCATCGCCCGATGCTATTTTCAATTGCGAACCTTTTACTTTGCATTTGATAAAAAAAACAATCTGCTTTGTATTTAAAAAAGAATATGTTTTCAATTGTTTATAATTTCATCTGTTGCATTGTAATTAAAAAATATTGTATTGCATTTTACATTTACACTTCTGTTTTCGTCATTCTCGTCATCTCTCTGAAACATTCAAATTCCACCAACCACAATTATCCCTTCTCTTTTAACATCTCCACAACTTCCCAAACACTTCCCCTTCAAACCAAAAACTCAGCACACTTCCTCAATCACAAAATTGTTGGTGCAACGCGCTAACTCCCTATATCAAACTGTTGTACCTCTTCCCTTCTTCAACGCCACACCGCCTTCATCAAACAACCAATGCATACTTCGACGTCAAGCACCTCCCTACACCACAAACAACTCCAAACTACAATCCATATCATCACCTTCAACTCCATCCACCTCCTCCATTTCAGTCGAATAACCCAAACTCCACCCCAACCCCTGCCTTCACCACACTGCAACCTCTACAAACCCACGACCATTGCACTTCTCTCTCTACATTCACATACCACAACCTGAAACATTCACCTTACCACCAAGCACAAACATAGAAACTCACTGTCATCCCTCCTTCCCAACACATCAACCTCTAACCAAATCACCACCCAAAAAACAGACCAGAAAACATCTCTGATCACTCCCTCCTTCAACACTTCTTCCAATCCCTCCTCATTATCAATTAAACCACAATCTCGCACCTTCAAACCCCATGACAGAAAATAAAACCCATACACCACCTCCATACTATTTTGGAATTAGAATACACAAGCAGATCTTCTAGAACCTCGCCCAAAGTCGACGGATAAGTAGTAAAAGCGTACTTTCAGCCCGTCAGTACTCAACGCTGCACCTTGTAGTTTGACTGTTGAGTTCAGCCATCATCATCCACATGAACAAAATTAGAATTAGAATTACGTTGGTTGGGTTAAATTTGTTCTTCATTTCTCTTGATTTTTCTTTTTTTCCGTCCCTTCTTATTTTTTTAACATGTAAATGATTTCGTGCATGCTACTTATACATTAGTTGCTTACTTTGGATGATTAAATATGCCCCCTTGGACTTACTCTCTAGTCCTTCGATGTTAACGGAGCATGAGATATATTCTCTTGAATTTGTGCAAATGTACTTTATATTACTATCCAAATCTAGTCTGTGAAATCAATGCAAGCTTTAGCTGAATGGTTTTCCCTTATTATGTGTATTTTTTCTTCCATTTTGAGTGAAAGAAAACTTTTTACCATTACCGCAATGAAGATAATGGTTGCGATTTAATGATGAAAATGAATTTTTAACATGATATTTGTATAAATTTTTTTTTTTTCAAATGTGAATGTAATGGTTGTGATTTGCAGTATATGATATCTTTAGGTATTTTTCATTTGAATACATTTTAAATATAAATTTGACAGTGTGGGTTGTACACGCAGTAAAATTGTTTTAAGAAAATGTACAAGTAGTTATAGATTTTAATTAAATTCACTAAAATACATAATCTAGCGCACTAGATCACCTCTTCTTTTAGAAAGAAAAAATGTAGATTGAATCAACCATCGTTGAATGAAAAGGGAGCCAACTTGTAACACGGTGTGTTATTGTGCATTCAAGTAGGAATAAATTTCATGATTTTATAAAATTACAGCCTAGAGGATACTTTAAAACAAGAAATACTACAGAGTAGATACATTGAAGACATCTTAGAACATATCAAAATAGCAGTTATTCAGTCTAATGGTTTTCAACTTTAGAGTGTGATAATACTTATTGAAAAGGTTTTACATTAAATGAAACCACAAGTTAGCAACATCACAGGGTTTCCTTGTCGGTCTGTGATGTATCTTGAATGATCAAAGGTTGCAAGTTCGAGCCACGGGATCTGGAGTGTGTATTGTGGGTGCAGTGCATACTCGCTCAAAGTTTACGAAGCAAAGTTTGGTTTTCTTGGGTATTAAAAAACCCGTAGATTAGCTTGTGTAGGGGTGGTATAAAAGTCAATGAAAGCATTACAAGTAATATAGGCGACAAACAATAGTAAGTAGCTGAAATTAAGGGTGCTTTGTGTACACAAATATTTCTATCCGGTATATTGAGTATCTCATTTCCCTAAAATGTTAAGACACCTAGGAGTCTAAATAAAAAGGAAGGGGAAA
The DNA here is from genome assembly GCA_030765085.1 of Allium cepa. Lineage (NCBI taxonomy): Eukaryota > Viridiplantae > Streptophyta > Magnoliopsida > Asparagales > Amaryllidaceae > Allium > Allium cepa. The sequence goes on along the minus strand of CM060943.1, from coordinate 55,453,053 downwards.
ACATTACATAAACAAATGCGTGTGAAGGAAATTTTCCACAGGAGTACCTGAGAATCCCTCATATAATTATCACACAACCAATTTGCAAGACGTATGAGCAATTCTCGACCATGGGCTCATCACCATGCACATTCCCAATGAACTGTGTAATACACAAAATATTATTTTAGCGTCATTTAACATACAAGTTATTTATAATTGAACGATGATAGAGTTGTTTTTAAGAAATTAGAACTATGAAGAAAAATTAGTACAAGTAAGCTTTTACATTGTGCAAACAATTATAACGAACAAGATATTAGCCAAAGAATCCAACTAGCTGGCAGGAAACAGTAATTGCAAGCACAACAATTTATGGGTAGGTTTCTAATAAATATTTTCTTAAAATTATACTCTCAGGCAGTCAATTTCTCCATCGTTGTATTGTTATACTAGTAACCTCTAAGGTTCTCTACATGCTATAGAATAATTTATAATTTACTTCATATTACACAACAATTAAAAACCGACAAATATATCAAACATAAATGCATAATGCGCATGTTTCACTGTCTTCCAAATTTCAATAGTATTCCAAAAGATTGTGACTTGGATAAGAACTTGAAAGAAACTAGTATAGGTTGTTTTGCTATGAAGATGAAAAAATAAAATGTAAGCTTTATTTAAAATCTAGACAAATAATAATAAACCAACAGTACTTATCTTCTTTAATCCATTACAATATACATAAGAAAGTAGAGAGATTGCATCCGTACCTGCATATATTCACACACCAATGTGACTAAATGCATCAATTGATCTTAACCATTGAACCTTTTCATCTATATATGCAAAGCTGAAAAATATGGAAATGATATCGTTTGATTAAAACACGGAGAATGAACAATTTAGTTCAGAGCATTTTATCATCTTTTTTTTAGATTAAAATGCAATGAAAAATTTACCCAAAAAGGCATCAGCAATAAACAAAAAAATAATAAGACATCAATATGAAAAATCACTCATTAAAAAGATATCAGCAAATTCATATTTTTTCTAGAAAATTCCACCAATACGGTCCCAAAGAAAATTTCCCTTACATTCTATAGTTTCCATATAATCAATCCTCAATCGACCTTTTTGAAAAAGCCAAACTAATCATACAAAAATATCATTTATTCAGTAAACAAGTCAAAAGAAAGCAAATTGATGAAGTCACAAATGACCAATATATCAATATCATATTTAAAACCACAAGCTTAAACTCTTTACCAATGAAAATAAACATAAAAAAGGTATAAAAGTGTAAAAAGAAAGAATAAAAAGAAAGGCATAATTAATATACCTAATCTATAACCATTTCATTTATGCGTAATCTCTAATTATTAAACCTAATTAATGTACCAAAATTCTATGTTAGTTTAGACATGTTTGGTCACTAATGATAGTGGTCCGGTGTTCTATGTGTTCTAATAATATCAGTTGTCTCACAACTTCCTCATTCTAAGTCATTACTTTGACTATAGTGAGAATTTATACTTTGAATTTGGTTTCATATGTAAAACTAAATTAAAATCTGAAATTGGTTTCGTAACTCAATAATCTGTTAATAAATTTCATATACATAAATAAAGAGAGAATAAATTCATTTTGTTTTATTTCGCTGATACATTAAAGATGAAAACTTAATAACACATATTTTCCCCTCAGGTTAAAACCTGGATCATTCATTTTATATAGCACATTTAAAAAAAATTAAAGGACACTGTTTAGTTAATTTTGGATATTGGAAAAACTGTACGAATAAATGAAGAACGTGATTATTAACTTATATATTCCATTATCATAGTAGCATAAAATCGTACATTGATAATAAACCGATGGAATTAATACCAAGAAGCACTTAGAAAACATATCATCATACAGATACTTTCCTTTTCATAATTCCAATCTCTTGTAGTTTAGTGTTATGGTTTCAAATAAAAATAATCAAAAACCAACTCAACAAGCAGTTCAATTGAGATGAACAATGATCATGGAAGTGAGATATAGGTTATTGGAACTGTAAAATAATCAAACATATAAATAAATTATAAAAATGTTTACCTTTTTTGGATACAATCACCTGTAGTTTAGGGCTTGTATTTCGGTTGAACAAATTGATTCAAAGCGCTGGTAAAAAACAAGGGATGTGGAGAGTGAGATAAAGACTGGCCCAAAGGAGAAGAGGATGACATATGTGGATGTTAAGATAAAGTCGTTCATAAATTTTCATATGAGAACGAGGGTGCAGATAATGGAGGAAGTGTAGATAGGACGCAAACTAAGGTGGGCAAAAGCAGCGACGAGGTGGAAGCCCAGACGAGGCAGAAGAGGGAGGCGGAGAAGGAGGTAGAGTTAGATGAGAACTAGGGTTATGGTGGATGAAGTGAGAAGAGGGAAATGAAAAATAGATAGTGTAGAAATGAAAAAAGTGCGGGAACTAAAAAAAATTAAGGGCCGGTTGCGTTTCTTTTAGAGGAAGAAAGGAGGAGAAATGTCAACGGATGCATTTTGCTAGCAAACGCAACCATATAGTGCAACTAATACCCACTTTTCTTGTAGTGTGACCGACTTAGGATAGTGGATGACTCAAGAGATTAGACGACTTAAGGTATGGGCCGACTCATAGAGTTAAACGACCTATAAGTTTGACCGAGTTAACGAGTTACCGGGTTATGGTTGGACCGGCTTAGTGGGGTGACCGACTCATAGGAAGCAACGACCTAAGTTGGTTAAGTGTTAAGTCGTGTGGTCTGGGTTGGTTAGGTCGCAGTATTCGATGAGTCGTAAGTCGTAGTGTGTTAGGTCGGCTATGCTGATGAGTCGTAACATAGTTAGGTCGTTGACTCGGTATAGAGATAGGTCGGTCGTGTTTGTAAGGTCGTATGCTATGAGTCGTATGCCGTTGGGTTTTTGTTGAGTCGCGAGCGACTCAAGGGATAGGTCGTTAACTCGCGGCCGAGTTAGAGGCGAACGGGTTAGTGGTTTGTGTAGTTAGGCAGTTGTCTCGGAGGCTTTTGGGGTTGATGAGTCGTGGACGACTCATGGTAAGTCGGCAGCGACTTAAAGGACCGAACGAATCATGTGACTTTCAGCCTATAAATAGAGGGCTTCGGCTCACTTTTTGGCACCGGTTTTTGAAGCGACGAAGTGCTGCCATTTTGGGAACTCGACTTCAACATTTCTTCATCTCCTTTCCTCCATTCCAATCAAGTTCTAACATCCATCCAAGATCGAAGATCGAGATCGAATATTCAAGTGCCAAAGTTGAAGATCTTTATCCGACGAAGCTAGATTTCATCGTTTCAAGTGAGATTTTGCCGGATCAAGCCTTGATCTTCGCTGTCCAGATCTGAAGTGTTTAGTTTTTGAAGTGTTTGGGTGATTTGGTGAGTGGTGGTTATCTCTCACGCGGACCCAAAGGAGTATATTGGATCGGTGGCTTGTTTATGTGTTTAAGATAGTGATTTCTCGCATTTTTTCTTAAGTCTGCATGTAGATCCATCATTTATGAAGATGTTTACCTATGCAAGTTTATTTATCAAGTTATAGAAACAAAACCCATGTTTTATATTTGATAGATCTATGCTAAAACCTATGATTCATGCATGTTAGACTTATGCTCGTTTATTTACGGAATTGCCATTATAGTTAATATTGCTTATTAGATCTTGTTTGAATGATTGATTGTTTGAATGTATGATCGATTTGATTGTTTCAAGTTAGCTAGTGGTTGATTTGGAACAAGATGGTTGAAGATGATTCAAAAGCTAAGTGGAAAGGCTCTTGAATGGTGGAAGCTGCCTGTAGCATATGAAGCGGATGTGGAAGCTCATATGGACGGATTCGATGATGAGAGACCTTGCCATGATGCGAGAAGGCAAAGCATGATATTGAAATGGGACTTTGCTATGATGTGAGGAGGCAAGGCATATGTTGAGATGGGACGGGTCATGATGATGTTCCAAGCACGGGTCACGACGACGTGCGAAGCTGTAACTCGGTGATGCGGTCCGAGTGGGTGTGGATAATGGTTAGCTTGAGAGGCGCTTGAGCTAGTTTGGAAATAGTCGTCAAGGAGGATGACTAGGAGGCTAAGATCTCATCGTTGTTGAAGGTTCTAGCATACTCAAAGCAAGGGTACGTTGGAACGGGTCACGATGACGTTCCAAGCACGGGTCACAATGACGTGCTAGTACTCTGGGCTGATGCGTTCGGCTTAGGCACGGGTCACGATGACGTGCGGAGTTATGTCTAAAACCGGGGTTACCATTAGCCCTTGACAGGTGGTCATTCAACTAACGGTGAAATCAAGGCAATGATAACAGTGATAGCCAGAGTCATGGATGCTTGGATGTTTGGTTGTATCTTCATTCGGTCTCAAGAGCGGTGTTTTCTGGGTGCTTATCTAATCTTGGTTTAGGCCTTGGGGGTTTGTATTTGGAAAACATCGACCTTGACTCGAGTGACTATTGCTTTACCTTAATTATCTGCTATGTTATGCTTGTTTCTCCTTAGTGTGTGTCTGGGGGCTATCACTGTAGAAAGAGGTGGAGTGGGATGGTTGGTTCCTATTCCTTTTATCATTTATGCTCTTTTGGTATGTTTGATAGTTAATTTACTGCTCACTAAGACTTTGTCTGACTCAAGGTTTTATGTCTCCTCTTATTACCTTGGGCTGTTCATCCATGTTTGGGATGGGCAGACTAGGTAGCAGGTGACAGGTGCTGATCTTTGTGATTGACGCTGAAGATGACGAAGACGAGCAGGAGGCTATGCATATTATTTCTTATATGTACTGGGTATCCGCTGCTGTATTTGATTGAGTGTTATGTAGTGAGGCTTTGATGTATGGATGATTCATATGATTGTATAAAACTACTATGATGCTTATATGATGATTTTCTGTTATAAAGCTTCACTATATATTTCTCTATTGTATTTTATCCATGCGCTGTGAGTTACGATAGAGTTTCTGTTTTATTTTACCCTGACTATCGTCCATGGCTGCCTGGCACGCCCTTTCAGCGCTCTATTCTCTTGTTTTAGTGCGGGAGTCATGGGCGGTCGTCACACGACGGCTTCCGACGGCCGTTTTCCGATGGCTTCCGACTGGCCGTCGGCGGCCGTCGAAAATTCGCGATTATCTGCAGCTCGGCCGAGCCTTTCTTCCTCATTTTCCAGCTTCTCAAATTCTCAAGAAAAACCCCCAAATCCCCATTTTCCTCCTCCAATCGCTGATTTCGTGATTTTTTCTCCTTCCCCGCTGTTAATTCAACATCTCTTGCTCTTAATCTCAGGTATAATCTCTTATTTTTGTGAAAATTTCAGTTTTTATCCTAATTCTAGATTTGCATAAATTGATAAATTAGGGCGAATTAGTGATTGCAATTGTTTCCAATAGCATAATAACAGTTTATAGCATCACATGGCATACATATTTCATCTTTTATCGTGAAATTGTGAAAAACACGTATAATTTGTGGTTGTTCATGTATATAAAAATTGTTGTGTATGCCTTGATTCGACGATTGTATACGTTCACTACACCAAATACTGTGATTTGCCACTAACCATCCGCTCATTTAGCAACGGTTAATAACCGTTGCCATTTAGCAACGGTTAGTAACCGTCTTGATTAAATTAGCAACGGTTTTTAATCGTTGCTAATTGGGAACGGTTATTAACCGTAGCTTCTTTGGAGACAAATGGGCGCGGTGAATGTCATCCTTTCGCGCCATACTTTTTGGCGCGCTTCGTTACAATTAACAACGATTTTGAACCGTGGTTAAGTAGCAACGGTTAGTAACCGTTGTAAATCTTTTAGCTAGGGCCGGCCCAGGGGCAAGCCCATGGGATGGGGCAACCAACTGAACCGGGCAACACCAAAAATCTGTTTTACTTCAAAGTTACAGCTCAATAGCAATCTCCATGTCGGCGATGCTCGAACCCAAAAAACTAGGGTTTCAAAAATCAACACTTTCTAAATAATCATCGCTGCATACTCGGCTATTCCATCAGCCATCGTCGCGTCTTGCTTGCCTCCTACGCGATATTTTCTACTGCTGATTTGAAGTCCTGCTACAGTCTCTATACTGCCACTGCTAATTAAGTATGCGAATTTCTTTTGCTTAATTTGTCGTGTTCCGATTTTGTTTTGCTAAAAAGGTAAATAAATTTCATTAAGGTAAAAAAGATTAATTTATTTACTTTATTTTATAGCCATCAGCCATCGTCGGCTCTTGCTTGCCCCCTACGCGATATTTTCTACTGCTGATTTGAAGTCCTGCTACAGTCTCTATACTGCCACTGCTAATTAATTATGCGAATTTCTTGTTTTGAGTTGTCTAATTTTCTAAAATTGAGTCGCCCTTTTACTGCTTTCGATTTCATTAACCTTGAAAACATCTGAAGTTAATAACTTATTAGTATTTAGTTACAAACAACTAGTTTTCTGTAAATAATCGTTTAGGAATTGAAATTTGAAAGCTGAAGCTAACAAACTAATAATTATTTAGGAACTGATATTTACATTGATGTACTTTTTCCTGCAGTGTGTGTATGTCTACCCGCAAACATTTAGGCAGAACCCAATATGATTTGCCTGTACACTTAACGAGATACACTAGTTTGTAAACTTGATACATTTCGTTCAAAATTAAATACACTGTTTTGTAAACTATTTGAGACTATAAGTAGTGCAGCCCACTTAATGTGGCAACTTTTGTATAAAAAGTTGGTACTTTGTTATGTTATAGTTTTATATGTGATTTTACAAATTGCAATGTATTGTACTGTACTGCACTGCATGCTAGTTAGACATAGCTGCTTATAGTGACTGTTAGGGTATAAGTTGATGCAATGAATTTTGTTTTACTAAATATGAGACCATATTTAGTAAGTGGATAAAATTGTTGTTAATGGCGCAAGCCAAGTATCAGGAGAGGGGTAATGCATAGACATTACTCTGGTGCTACAAAATGGCGCCGTTGTAATGGCAATTTTTTTGGAAACAGTTTGATGCTAATGTTAAATTTCAAGTGAAATAAGAAGAATAGACATCTGTTTAGTTAATATCAGAGTTGAACTTGGTGGAAAGCCATAAGATATTGTTACCCATGATTTCTTATTAGCTTTTGTTATTTTCTTTCAGTATGTCTTTTAGTATAGACAAACAATGGATGAATCAATCTAATCGAAGAAATACAGAATATGTGGAAGGTGTGAGAAATTTCGTTAAATTTGTTGTTGAAAACGGTGGCAATAAGGAAAAGTATTCGTGCCCTTGCACACGGTGCAAAAATGAAGATACATTCAAATTAAATGACATTCATTTTCATTTGCTTAGATATGGTATTGTTCAATCATATACCGTGTGGTGTTTTCACGGGGAAAGAATACCGGAGAAGCCAAAACAACAACCGGTTAGTCATGCCACAAATACTGATGAGTCCGAACATATTAGGATGGAGGATTTGATCGATGATGCAGATAGATTCCATCACTTTCAACCTACAAGTCAGTTGCATGATAATGCTAATATTGGTGAGGAGTTTACGGATAAATCATTTTTTGATAGTGCAACTGCAACAGAGCCATTGTATCCTTCTTGTCCAAAAGAGATTACAAAGTTGTATGCCATTGTCAAACTGAATAGCCTGAAGACCCAATACGGCTTTTCAGACAATGGTGTGACTGCCTTACTCGAATTCATAAAGGAGTTACTCCCCGAAGGTAACACGCTACCGTTAAAGTACCCCGACGTGAAGAAGATCATTAAGCAAGTTGGGATGAATTACATAACTTATGATGCATGCATTAATGACTGCATCTTGTACTGGAAAGATAATGCAAACAAAGTTTCATGTACAAATTGCAACGCACCAAGATATAAGACATCATTCGACGAAGAGAGAAAAGCTACCACAGTACCTCGAAAGACCTTAAGACATTTTCCTTTAATTTCTAGATTGAGAAGACTGTATACTGTACCATGGATAGCAGAAGCGATGACCTGGCATGGTCGTGCCAAGTCCGGTACAACCGTAATGCGTCATCCGCGTGATACTTCCCAATGGAAAACTACAGATTCTTTTGATCCTTCGTTTGCTACTGAACCACGAAATATCACGCTTGGAATAGCAACAGATGGTTTCTGTCCGAATGTTTCTTTAACTAACCCTTACAGCTGTTGGCCAGTAATTGTAGTACCATATAACCTTCCTCCGTCTTTGTGCATGAAAAGAGAGTTCTCAATGTTAACACTGTTGATTTCTGGGCCAAAACAACCGGGGAAGGATATTGATGTTTATTTAGAACCTTTGATAGACGAGTTAAAGCAGTTATGGGAAGGAGTCGTTACATTTGATTCATTTAAGAAATCTGAGTTCATAATGAGAGCTAGAGTGTTGTGGGCAATCCATGATCATCCCGCTCTTGGGACTTTATCGGGATGTACAACTCACGGCTACTTTGCATGTCCTATTTGTGGAGAAGAAACTACATCTCTTTATCTCCCTGAAAGTAAGAAGATTTGTTACATGGGACATCGTAGATTTCTTCCGTCCGGACACAAGTTTCGATACGAGAAGACAAATTTCAACAACGAGCAAGAACTTAAGCGTCCTACAAAACCACTGACTGGTTATCAAGTTGAAAAAAAGGTAGCGAATATAAAAATGAAAGTTGGTAAAAACATACTGGAAATTGGTCGAAAACGGAAAAAGACAATTGATGAAGAAGTTCCTGCATGGTATAGGAGGTCGAAATTCTTTGATTTGCCATATTGGAAAACAAATTTGACCCGACATAATATTGATGTTATGCATACGGAGATGAATGTCACGAAACATTTGATCAACACAATTATGAACCATAAAGACATGTCAAAAGATGGGATCAATGCACGGAAGGATTTGAAAATCATGGGTATAAAACAAAAGTTGTGGGTGATAGAAGATCCTGAAACAAGTAAAGTAACCATACCAAATGAGACTTTCACTTTGAGAAAAGAAGAAAAGATGCGGTTTTGCACCGTTTTGAAAAATTTGAAAGTGCCAAGCAAATTCTCTTCGAACTTCCATAACAATGTGAGCATCAACCCTCCTGAACTAAAAAATATGAAGTCACATGATTACCACGTCATAATGGAACATTTACTTCCGGTATTGCTTCAGCATTGTTTTCCGCAACATAAGGATCTACGGAATGCTATTCACCGCATTAGTCTCTTTTATAACATTTTGTGCTCAAAGGTGATCAACAGGGAACATCTTCTAAAAGCAAAGGCTAGTTTGGTAGAAGCAATGTGTGTTATTGAAAAACATTTTCCGCCTGCATTTTTTGATATCAGTATTCATCTTATGGTTCATTTAGCCGATGAAGCATTGATTTCTGGTCCTGTTAGATATAGGTGGATGTACCCATTTGAACGGTAAATTACTAATTTTAGTTATGTACATAATTATTCGATTTAAATAGCTATTGATGTCTACATTTTACAATTATTCATCTTCATAGGTTGATGAAAACATATAAAGGATATGTGCGCAACAAAAGATATATTGAAGGGTGTATTGCAGAAGGATATATTGTACAAGAAGCTAGTCTTTACTGCATGGAGTATATGCCAAAAGGAGGTGCTGGCACTCATAAACATACCCGTGAAGCGTTTTTAGACGAGGATGATGAGTTTGCTGATGAAATAGCACTAGATAATGGTAAAGATATAACGTTAACTCAAGTGCAATTTCAACAAGTGCGTAAATGGGTCCTTGATAAGTACGACGGATTAGATGAATGGAAGAAGTAAATTCATGAATTTTTTCTGAATTCTTATTATTGTAAATCAATTCATATATATAGTATTTATTGTGTTTTTTTCGTAGGAGGTATAAGTCCTATATTCAAAGCACCAAATCTCAAACTCGAGGCGGGGGTACATCTGGGGAAACTATTAAAAAGTTCACTTTTTGGTTACGTGAGGAGGTATATGTATTAAATATTTAACGTATTTTCAAGTTGACCATACACCTCGTTGACAATGTTTTTTTACTTATTGTGTTTGTTGTAGTTGTTGAAGACCGTCGATGTTGACTCAACTCTTTGGCGGTTAGTTAACGGGCCGAAGTTTGATGCCCGTAGTTATATGAAGTACCAAGTGAATGGGTTTTTATTTTCTCCGAAGAGTTATGAAGAGCGAAAGCTAACACAGGATAGTGGTGTATGCATGAGAGCAATTACACAATTTAGAGCGAGTGGGAAGGATAAAAATTTTAAGGAAGCAGAAACAACTTATTACGGAGTCATTCAACAGATAATTGAGTTGGATTACATTGACTTCAAACAAACAGTTTTTTATTGTGATTGGGTAAAGGTCGAAGATAAGATCAATGGTTGTAAAATAGATTCTGTTTCAAGCTTGATCACAGTTAACTTGGGAAAATTGAAGAATAAAGATAGCGTGAATGATGAGCCATTTATTCTTGCATCGGAAGCGAGTCAAGTGTTCTACTCAAAAGATTTACAAAATAGTGGATGGTTTGTGGTTTTGCATACACCAAAACGGTTGACCATAAATGTGGATGACACTGAGTTTCCCACCATTTATCAATCAGCTTTTGAAGATAATGAAAAATTAGAAGATCTTAGCAAATGCATATGTTAACTTTTTATTTCAGAGCAGTTATTGTACCTTAACAAAATATTTATTTAAAATGGTGTAAAATGTAGAATGGTGTGTTATATGATAGTAATAGATGCATTATATTTTGTGTTTGTATTTCAGAGCAGTTATTGTACCTTAACAAAATAAGGATGGATATATTGCAAGAGTTCATTTTGTGTTTGTAGTTGTAGGTACTTGCATATGATCACATACATACACACATGTACACATACATACATATGATCAGCTTGACTATTCTTTCTTTCTTTGTGTTTGTAGGTAGACAGGCAGTTCAAGATATTATATTTGCACCCTTTAGTTCAGCAGTGCTAAGGTAATATATTTTTGTATTTGCATCCTTTATTTCAGTCAGTATTTTTGATATTGCTTAAGTTTAAAATTCTGGTGATGCAGGAAGACTTTATCATTGCCGCATAAAAGTGAATGTTCCCCTTCCCGCACATCCCTATGATGCCTGATTGCTGTTAGCCAGATTATTGCATGGACTCCCCTCCACAACAAGATCAAACGCATTATATGACTTAATAAAATTGCTCCAAGCGATTACTGGTAAGCTGCTGTACATCTGATATAGTAAACAACGTCCCCTTTTGATTTGTCTGATCCCACCAGTTTCTCATCACATTACGATTATTGTCAGTCGGACTGACAAAAATCGTAATGTGGTGAGAAGTTGGTGGGATCAGACAAATCAATAAGGGGACGTTGGTTTATATATCATATGTACAACAGCTTAACAGTGATCGCTTGGAGCAAATTTTATTTAGACATATAAGGCGTTTGATCTTGTTGTGGAGGGGAGTCCATGCAATAATCTGGCCGACAGCAATCGGGCATCACAGGGATGGGCCGGAAGGGGAAGAAATGTACGTCATAATGTTCTTGGGATTATTTTAGGAGTTTAAACTTTGCAGGACATAATGTCACAAGATGCCACACCACCGTCAAATGATACAACTTCACAATCATCCACTTTAAAACGGGAGAAAGTTGATATGGACAACTACGGTTCTCCAGTTGGAAAAAATGGTTCAAAGGTCGCTACGAAGATTGGTAAACTAGTAAGAAATCATGTGCCAATCTCATATCCAAGTTGGAAAAAAGTTCCGCCAAATTACAAGGAAGACGTGTGGAATCAATTGGAGGTATCTTTACATTAATCATTTTTTTTAAATTTTGTTAATATGAATATGGTGTACATATTGATATTTTTATAAATTTTGTGAATAATTATGATAATTTTAAATGTAGGTATTTGAAGTTAAAGTAGAATTTACAATGAAATGTATGATAAATTTATTGAAATGTAAAAATCCATATACTTTGAAACATAAACTGCATGAACTTTGATGGTTTAAATTCATTTATAATGCTTTCAATACATAAATAAAAATTGGTTTACATGCATTTTTTGTTATGCAGAAATATTATGAGTTCGATCCTCTATCAAAGGACCTTATTATGAAAAAAATGTCCGAGGCTTTTAGGAGACACAAGAATGATTTGCGCAAGAATCATTATGACCATTTCATCACTGACGAAGATAGAATGAGAAATTGTCCACCGAAAATTGCTCAAGATGATTGGGATGAGTTCATAAGAAACGAATCAAAACCCGAGGCGAAAGAAAAAAGGAAGCGAGGCAAACAAAATAGATCGATGCTCGAATATGCTCATCATTCGGGACGTAAGAGTCACGCTATGATTACACAAGAAATGGTATGTGTCAATGAATTGGTGCATCACATTGCATATACCATTAGTTCCAAACATAATTTTAGGTCTTTGTATGCAGGTCGATTCAAGTAGTCCGGGAACAGAAGTATCACGTCTTCAAGTATGGGAGAAAACGCATAAGAAAAAAGATGGCAGCACGTCAGATGCGACATCTTCCTACTTTGTAAGTTAAACAAATAACAACGCCTCTAAATTAAATTTTCATTATTCATATATATATGTATTTACTTTTTAGGAAAAAATTGAAAAAGTAAAGGAAACAACGAGTGGTGGTGATAAAGCCGTTTTTATATCAGTGTTTGGTAAAGATGTAAAGGGTAGGAGCCGAAGTATTGGGACCAATATAGCTCCTAGCCAAGTTAAGAGTGCTGCCATTCCATGCAAACGGCTCAAACAGGCCCAAGGAGTATATGAGCAGCGACTGCAAAATGTGGAGCAAAAATTGATGAAGCTGGACAATATGGATGATAAACTGGAGCGTCTTCTCAGCATAGCCCAAGATAATCGTCGAGTAGGCAGTGAAATCGCATCTTCTCAGTTTGCCACTCCGAATAATCCGTTAATCGACCAAAGATGTGAAATCCTGAACTTCGACGACGAAGTATTTGCAACAGGTACTATTTTATTAAAATTTGAAGAAAATAATATGTTGCAAAGTCAGTGAATGCTTAACTTCGTGAACGGGAGAGTGCGCTGCATTTTCTTGCATTTTACATTTTTCATTTAACATAGCTGAACAATAGTGAGGCTGTTAGTCAAGAAATAAAACAAGTTTGTTATCACGTTTACAATTGCTGAGACATATTAGTAAACAATTAACAGAGAAGCAAGGCAATGGGTGAAAACATTAATTCAAAAGCAAGTTGAACTTTACACTTCCCTTGTCCAACAACAGAGAAGCAAGGCAATGGGTGAAAACATTAATTCAAAAGCAAGATTTAAAACTTTTATTCTTGCGTGTGTTCTGTAAATGTGATTCCATATATTCACTCCAGAAATGCTTATATAACAGGCACTATATGCCGAGATTCCACAGCATTAGTAATTCACGGAAAACCAGTACCACCCACCTATGAAAAAGTGTTGTTGGACAAAATTTTATTGCCGGATGAGCTAACCGCCAAAATATGTCGACAATTTACCGAGACCTTTGGGGATGTTGGAGCCGGAGGTTATGTGAGCCATCAAAAGGGTTTGATACGATATCTTTAGTCGGAGGTATTGATATTTCTGACTTGTTCTTTGCATATATTGCTGATTTTCTTTTGTTTGCTGTATATGAAATTTGCATATGCAAATGCATGTGTATTTTGTCTTGGTCTGTCTTGTTTACAATTTGAACCGTTGTCATCAATTTGAACTGTTGTCATCAATTTGAAAGACAACAGTTTTGACTGCTTCTTCATCTAACTGTGCAGTTACCACACCGTGCCATCAACAATACATCTTACCGCTTGCCACTTTCATTGACAGCCACTTCAAACTCTCCTCTGTCAAACTTCTACAGCGATCATACATCGACTCACTGTCCTCAACCACCTAATTTCATCACTCTGCCCCTTCCCAAACACCAACACACCATATCACAGTCACATCTCTGCACTCCTCTAGCCTCGACAAACTTCATCATCAAACTTCACTCGAAACTGAGCTCTGCAGTTCAACAGCAACCTGCCAGTGCTTCTACCACACTACCCGCAAACTACTTCACCATACTACCATAACTCCAAACTCCTCATCCTGTCACCAAAACTGCTAACAACTGCCAACATATCCCCTCCCCCTGCACACAGTTCAACATGAAATTCCTGCCTCAACACAAGCCTGTCACCAAAATACAATACAAACTTCATACTTTCCTCCCACTTCACACTCTAACTGAAACCATTCCACTCCCTGAAACCATTCCTCCATCAACCACCATACAAAACTGTCCACTTCCTATCTCTGACCATCTATGCATAAACTTCATACCATTCACTGCCTCTACTGTCATCTAATTCACACCATCACCACCCTCTTCAAAATCATACAAACAGACATCTGCCACACACCACATCCATTGTCAACCACGGTTCTCGGCCATTCAAACCACCTTCCTCCTCATCAAAATTTCCACCTGACCATTAACAACAACCATACTTCACTGCTCATCAAACCACTCGTTCACTACCATTCATTACAACTCCATTACAACTCCGTTGCATCACTAGTCTTCACAGTTTCATACCTGTCTTCACCATTCTTCTACAGACCACCACAAAACTACAACATCACTGATACTTGCTCCTGCCACTGCCTTCTACATTTTAACACCTCATATCTACTTCAGTTTTATGCACTCATATCATCTTCTATCCACTTCTGTCAAACTACATACCCAATGCCTTCTTGCACTGTTGCACACTGCAGTTCAACACCAACATATCATCTTCTAACCTACTGCCTTTGACCTCTGACCTTTGACCTCTGATGTGCACGTAATTGTGCATATATTTACATCCATATTTTATCTCTTTTTATTTAAATAATCATCATATTTGGGCATTTTAACATGTTTAAAACCAAAATTCAATTATTTCCAAACCATCATATTTTCATCATCATTCAGGGGCAAAACGGTCATTTTTGTGCATGTGTCAATGTAAGAATTTTTACTTGGATATTTTTTGATTATTTTTATAGGAATTTGGATGCATATGGAAGAGGCTTATATGAAGATACATGCATGCACAAGGAAATACAAAGGAATGAAGTGGAAATAATTCAAGTTCAAGATCATGGAGGACCCCACCCACTTACCTAACTTCCAATTAGAAGCTAAGCACATGCTAAAAGGACTTAAAAGCTTCATGTACATATTAAGTGGGGGATTAGTCAATGTTAATGATTACTTGGAGGCTACACCACCTCAAGGGTATTTTGGGAAGCTCCCTAAAAAGAGAATTAGGGTTTTATGCATGTATAAATAGCCCTCTTATGTACATGAAGATCATCTTCTACTCTTTCATTTTACTTAGGAAATTAAGAAATCAAGTGTAAGCACAATGTTCTATGAAATAAAAATGGCTTCCAAGCCTCTTTCTTCTCTCTTTTCTACATGCTTTTCTTTGTTTTATTTTTAATGTTTTATTTCTATGCTCACTTTTCCTTTATGTTCATAGCTTAGATTTACATTTATGCAAGTAGTAAGTAGCTAATCTCTTTTGCTTTCTTTGCTTATTTTCTTTTCTCTTTTCTTTTTAATGTTGAAATTTGTTTGTGTTGCTTCAATGCCACAAATGAGTAGCTAAACCCCTTCAATTTAGGGGTGATGAAGCTCTCTAACTTTATGTAATTTCAACATTTTTATGATGTATGATCTCTTTGTTTATGCTTCATGAATGTGAATTTTGATGTAAGTTTATACAAGTGGGTTTGATAGCTTATATTGCTTATGCAAATGAGCTATTCTTACTCAACATAAACACAAGTTGCATCATCATTTGCTAATCCATTTTTGATTGTGAAAGTAAAGTAAAAATGAAATTTGATGATCTATGTTACTAGTTACAATAGTAAATAGATCATACTTAAAATAGTTTTTGTTTTGGCTTCTTTTTCATGAGAATTGTAAGTGGTATAATTGTTGTATTATAGTTTGATGGTTTGAGTTATGTTAACTAATAACATAAACAAACCATACTTATGATAAATGCAATGATTATTTCACTTAACATCAAAGTTAGAGATCATAAATTATGTGTTTGTTGATTTACAAAAATTTGAGAGTGGATTTGCCTCTAAATTGTTCTTTAGTCTAATAATTTTTGAATCACATTTTCTAGTGTTAGCCTCATAATTTCTAGTTAACAAATCCTCTTCGACTTTGGTATAATTTGATTGAATAGAATTTTAATATCAACAATTCCCTGCGGATCGACCCGTATTCGCCGCGTGCTACATTCGTACACCGTGCGCTTGCGGTTATATTTTTATTACAAAATTCATTCGACGGTTTTCTAAACCGATAGAATTTCCGTCGACGAACAAGTTTTTGGCGCCGTTGCCGGGGAATTGTTTTGATTTTGATTTTCTATTTTTCGAATTATTTTGTTTGATTTTGTGTGTTAGTTTGTGATTTTTGTGACATTTGTTTTGTGTGCATGTTGTTCTAGTTTTCCATTTGCATTTGCATTCCCATTAAAAAAAAAAAATTCACAATATCAAAACAAAAACAAAAAAATATTTTATTGCATCGACATTTTCGTTTACAAGTACATTCATTTTATTTTTATTTCTACAAAACCATCGCTTTACATTTTTCAGTTCACTTCTTTGGTTCACTGTTACTGTTACATTGCCAATAGTCATACTGTTTTAGCAACTGACTTTTGTTTCTTCATCTCTCTGGTTTCTAATGCATTTTCTGCCCACTCAACGTACCCCCTTCCTTCCCCTGCCTTTACATTTCTATGCAATTTCAACTTGCAGCCTTCAACACTTCTGCAACAACTTACATCATCAACCTCCTCCACTGTAAACTGCAACATTCCATTCACCTATCACAGTGCACAACACTTCACTGCAGTCACATATTCAATACCTGTCACTGCAAAACCATATTCAACAACTTGCTTCTCACCATCACACTGCCTACTTCCATCAAAGTCACTTCAAACTGCAGAACCCCCTTCGACACTTCAACCCAAACTGTTACATCAACTTCCATCAAAAACAATACTTGCCCAATCTTTCAACATCCACTGATCGGCATCACTTCAACCCATCACTCTTCAGCACTCCACAACCATCTTACAACTGCAGTTAACAGTGCCGACAAACAACCAGAGATCACAGCACTGCCAAGTTATCCCTCGACCTCAACCAGCAGTCTACGCATCCACCACTGACAGCAAGCAATTGAACCATCTCCAGAATTTGAAGCCGCAACAGCAACGAACATCCCAGAATAACCGATCGAACTCGACCACAATTTGATCACCCTCCTCAAATCCCAAATTGCCACAAACTCCATCGCCCATCCAAATCGAACTCCAGTGAAACAACGGCAGTCTCCAGCTCGGCCGCAAATCACCTCGCCAAGCCCAATCAACACACAATCACCGCTCTTCAATCAAACACCTCATGAAACCACTTGTAAAAGTCACCAAATCTCACATCACTGACAACCACCTCCACAACCATCCTTCTCCCTTCAACCTCGAATTCACAATCGAACCATCAATCTCCTCAAACCATCTCCTCGAGAATCCCTAACACCACTCAGAACTCGCGGCCCCTTCCAAATCCCAGAAATCAAAACGCAAATTCAAATCAAGCCCATGTTGTTCAAGATAGCAACGTCACCCAGTTGAATGCTATCACAACTCTCCGTTCTGGTAAACAAATCGATAATCAAGTCGTTAATCCAAATGATTTACCGGAAACTTTTCTCGATGCTTCTAAAACAACGAACGACTCAGAACAGAACGTGGAGCCAAACGTCGAATCGAACGACAATCAAAATTCTTCTTCTTCTACTCGAGTAGACCCGCCTACCGAGTATCGTGTTCCATTTCCACATCGTCTTCGACCAAAGAAACACTCGGACCAAATGGAAAAGATGTTGGAAATTTTTAAACAAGTAAAAGTGAACATCCCGCTTCTTGACATCGTTCAGCAAGTCCCCACTTACGCGAAATTTCTTAAGGACTTGTGCACCCAAAAGAGACACACTCAAGTGCCCAAAAAAGTCTTCTTAGCCGCTAGTTTGAGTGAAGTCTTGTCCCAATCCATGCCCGTTAAATACAAAGATCCTGGTTGCCCTACGATTTCGTGTACAATTGGAGACAAGACGATTAACAAATGTTTGATAGACTTAGGCGCGAGTGTCAACTTGATTCCATACTCCGTGTACGAACAATTAGGCTTAGGTGAACTCAAACCCACGAAAGTTACGCTTCAATTTGCCGATCGTTCCATTAAGAAGCCCGTGGGAGAAATCGAAGACGTACTCATTCGAGTAGGGCAATTTATATTCCCCGTTGACTTTATCGTTCTCGAAACACAACCTGTGACGAATCCCTCGATTCAAATTCCGTTGATTTTAGGCCGACCATTCTTAGCCACCTCAAATGCCTTAATCAATTGTCGTAACGGATCAATGAAAATCTCTTTTGGAAACATGACTTTGGACCTTAATATTTTCAATCTTGAAAGCCAATCGAATGAACCTTGTGACCAAACGTTGGAAGTTAGTGCCATTCACGAAAATGTTGAAAACGAAACACTTGACCTTAACGATGAACGTGAGGCCGAGTATGAAAAATTATTTCACAAAATTCCAAACGATATTGAATACACTCTTCCTTTTGAATCGCTTTCAGTTGAGTCCGAATCTCAACCCAATTCTTCGATCGAAAAAATTCCAAAGTTGGACCTCAAACCGCTTCCCGACCACCTTAAGTACGCATACTTAGGTGAAAATGAAACCTGTCCTGTCATCATTTCTAACAATCTTTCTCTTGACCAAGAAGTTTCTCTTCTCTCTGTCCTTTCGAAAAATAAGGAAGCAATGGGATGGTCGATTTCCGATATAAAAGGAATTAGTCCCGCTCTGGTTCAACATCGCATCCATTTAATCGATGATGCCAAGCCTGTTCGTGACGCGCAACGAAGGCTTAATCCAAAAATGAAAGATGCGGTACGTGATGAAATTCTTAAACTTCTCGACAACGGAATCATTTACCCAATCTCCGATAGTTCATGGGTTAGCCCAATTCACGTTGTACCGAAAAAGTCCGGGCTAACCGTAGTCAAGAACGATTCAAACGAGCTTATTCCAACTCGTACTCAAACGGGTTGGCGTGTTTGCATTGACTACCGAAAACTAAATGCCGCAACACGTAAAGATCACTTTCCTCTTCCTTTCATTGACCAAATGCTCGAACGTTTAGCCGGCCATGAATTTTACTGTTTCCTTGATGGTTATTCTGGCTATAACCAAATTCCAATCGCTCCCGAAGATCAAGAGAAAACAACTTTCACATGTCCATTCGGTACCTTCGCTTATCGACGTATGCCATTCGGACTATGTAACGCTCCTGCGACTTTCCAACGATGCATGGTTGGAATCTTTTCCGACATGATAGAACGCTTTCTAGAAGTTTTCATGGACGATTTCTCAATCTTTGGCGATTCTTTTTCCCAATGTTTACATCATCTCGAGTTGGTTCTAAATCGATGTAGAGAAAAAGATTTGACTTTGAATTGGGAAAAATGCCACTTTATGGTCAAACAAGGCATTGTCCTTGGACATATCATCTCAAATAAAGGCATTGAGGTAGACAAAGCGAAAATCGATGTCATTGCAAATCTACCCATTCCCAAATCTGTTAAGGACATTCGATCATTTCTAGGACACGCTGGATTTTACCGTCGTTTTGTGAAAGACTTTAGCAAAATCGCCCGTCCTTTGACGACCCTTCTTGGAAAAGACGTTCCTTTCGATTTTAACTCTGATTGTATCTCTTCTTTTGAACGTCTTAAGAGCGAACTCATTTCTGCCCCAATCATTTGCGCACCCAATTGGGATCTTCCTTTCGAAATAATGTGTGACGCTTCAAACTTTGCCGTTGGTGCTGTCTTGGGACAACGCATCAACAAGATCCTTCATGTCATTTATTACGCGAGTATGACCTTGAATGACGCTCAACTCAACTACACAACAACTGAAAAAGAGCTTCTAGCTGTCGTTTTTGCGCTTGAAAAGTTTCGACCTTACTTGATAGGTTCACACATAACGGTCTACACTGACCATTCTGCGCTTCGATATCTCTTCGCTAAAAAGGATGCTAAATCCCGTTTGATTCGTTGGATCCTTTTACTTCAAGAATTTGACCTTACAATCAAAGACAAAAAAGGATCCGATAATGTCATAGCCGATCACTTATCTCGTCTTTCGAACGCACCATCTTCCTTGCCGATCAATGAAAACTTCCCCGATGAACAACTTCTTTCGATTTTTATCGATCCATGGTACGCTGATATAGTGAACTACTTAGTGACAAAAGAAACTCCATCATCTTGGTCCAAACAGGACAAATGCAAATTCATGTCCCAAGTGAAATATTTCTATTGGGACGATCCATACTTGTTCAAATATTGTCCCGACCAAATCATCCGACGTTGCATTCCGGATAATGAAATAAGGAGTGTTCTTTCGTTTTGCCATGATCAAGCGTGCGGTGGACATTTCGGTCCTCGAAAAACTGCGGAAAAAGTACTTCAGTGTGGTTTCTATTGGCCTTCTCTTTTCAAAGACTCGTTTGAATTTTGTAAAACTTGTGATCGATGTCAAATGCTTGGACGAATTTCTCGACGAGATATGATGCCTTTAAACCCCATTCTTACGATCGAAATCTTTGATGTATGGGGTATTGACTTTATGGGACCTTTTCCCAATTCTTTTGGAAACTTGTATATCCTTCTCGCTGTCGATTACGTTTCTAAATGGGTCGAAGCCGTTCCTTGCAAAACCAATGACCATAGAATTGTTGTGAAATTTCTTAAAGAAAACATCTTTTCGAGGTTCGGCACACCTCGCACAAAAATCAGTGATAACGGAACCCATTTTTGCAACCGTTCTTTTGAAACTTTAATGAAAAAATACTCGATAACCCACAAGTTATCCACTCCGTATCATCCTCAGACTTGTGGCCAAGTTGAAGTTTCAAATCGACAAATAAAACAAATCTTGGAGAAAACTGTCAATAAAAATCGAAAAGATTGGTCTCAGAAATTGACCGACGCGCTTTGGGCTTACCGTACTGCTTTTAAAACTAACCTTGGGATGTCCCCATTTCGTTTAGTTTACGGTAAAGCTTGCCATTTACCCGTTGAAATTGAACACAAAGCGTTGTGGGCAATAAAAAACTTAAACTTTGATCTTGAAAAAGCTGGCGAAAATCGAAAACTACAACTCAACGAACTCGAAGAACTTAGGAACGACGCGTATGAAAACGAGAAAATTTACAAAGAAAGAACCAAAGTTTTTCATGACAAGTCAATCCTAAGGAAAACATTTTCGCCTAACCAGAAAGTTCTTTTATATGACTCGAGACTTCATTTATTCCCTGGGAAACTTAAATCAAGGTGGACCGGACCATTTGTGGTACGAACTGTTTTTCCACATGGTGCCATAGAAATAGAAAACCCAAAGGATGGATCGATTTTCAAAGTCAACGGTCATCGTTTAAAACCCTTCTTGGAATTTCCTGGTAACCAAGAGGAGGAGCTCATGATCCTTCATGAGCCAAGCTACGTCTAGTAAGAATGTTAACCCTCTTTTGTAAATATGTACATATTTTTTCCCGTTACACTCATTATATCATGCATCGACTGTGGGGACACAGTCAAAATTAAGTGTGGGGGGGGTCTCATTTTCATTTTTTTTTTAGTTTTTCATGGCATTTTTGAATTTTCATTTTCTTCAAAAAAAAAAAAATCTCAAAACTCTTAAATCTCAGAAACATTTTCTTTTTACCTTTTTGATTTATTTTTGAAGAAACACTATGGGATAAGTATAAGTTTTGGTTAATAAATTGAAATTTTTGAAAATTTATTTGTCTTAACAAAAATAAAAATGAAGTTTGATTACAAATAACAATGGTTTTACTAGTATATAGGAAGGTTCATTTATGTTAATTATGAAGTATGTTCTAATTGAAAATCGTTGTTTAAAAAGTGGTAAATTTAAAGTAAAGGATATAACATTTTTGTCTTCTAAGTTAAATGGTGCTAAGATGATTTTGCAAAACTCTCTCTCTCTTAAAAAAAATATATATATAAAAAACAAAAAACAAAATAATAACATCCAAAGTATTCACTCTCATTTAAAAGTCCTCATGGTTATGCATGGGTGAATTACTTGGAATCTTTGATTATGTGCTTTCATACTCATTTAAAAGTCCTCACGGTTATGCATGTATGGAACACATATAAAAAAAAAGAACAGACTTAATAAAAACCACCTACGGTCGATAGGTGTATGCATGAAAGTGTGTACACTCGCCATGCTCTGTACTCCCCTCACATAAGCCCGAAAGGCAGTGCATGGGTGGTATATCTGGCCTCAGTTTACCTGAGCTAGGTGTGTAATTTTTCTTGCAAATAATGAGAGAGCAAGCAATTGAAATCCTAGCACTATTTTAACTTGTTTGACCTAACTTGTTATTGAAAAGAAATGAAAATACCACTTTAATAAACTTTGATAATCAACTAAGGATCCATTTCATAATTACATTGTGTTATCAACCGAAACAACTAGCCAAACTATGGTCTATCTGCCATGACAACTTGATTTTTATTGGAAATTTTGACGAGTAAATGACTTAAATTTTCAAGACGATGACCAAAACTTGTATTTAACTTATTCGTGTCAATTTAAAAATAAATCCTTCATTTGTAAATATTTCCAAAAAAATTCGCATTCATCTCTTTGTAAATAAATCTTGCAATTTGTAAATATTTTCATCCTGCATTTGGATTTTGTGGGTAGTATCCGCTGAAAACCCTCACGAGACAACACTCGTCCTACTGGGGACACCCAGAGGTTTAACGGCTTGTTGCATACGCTCAATGCAATCGTGCTCCCTACGAAAACGGATTTATCTTAGTTTTCCTTTATTCGAGGACGAATAAAAAGATAAGTGTGAGGGTATTTGATGTGCACGTAATTGTGCATATATTTACATCCATATTTTATCTCTTTTTATTTAAATAATCATCATATTTGGGCATTTTAACATGTTTAAAACCAAAATTCAATTATTTCCAAACCATCATATTTTCATCATCATTCAGGGGCAAAACGGTCATTTTTGTGCATGTGTCAATGTAAGAATTTTTACTTGGATATTTTTTGATTATTTTTATAGGAATTTGGATGCATATGGAAGAGGCTTATATGAAGATACATGCATGCACAAGGAAATACAAAGGAATGAAGTGGAAATAATTCAAGTTCAAGATCATGGAGGACCCCACCCACTTACCTAACTTCCAATTAGAAGCTAAGCACATGCTAAAAGGACTTAAAAGCTTCATGTACATATTAAGTGGGGGATTAGTCAATGTTAATGATTACTTGGAGGCTACACCACCTCAAGGGTATTTTGGGAAGCTCCCTAAAAAGAGAATTAGGGTTTTATGCATGTATAAATAGCCCTCTTATGTACATGAAGATCATCTTCTACTCTTTCATTTTACTTAGGAAATTAAGAAATCAAGTGTAAGCACAATGTTCTATGAAATAAAAATGGCTTCCAAGCCTCTTTCTTCTCTCTTTTCTACATGCTTTTCTTTGTTTTATTTTTAATGTTTTATTTCTATGCTCACTTTTCCTTTATGTTCATAGCTTAGATTTACATTTATGCAAGTAGTAAGTAGCTAATCTCTTTTGCTTTCTTTGCTTATTTTCTTTTCTCTTTTCTTTTTAATGTTGAAATTTGTTTGTGTTGCTTCAATGCCACAAATGAGTAGCTAAACCCCTTCAATTTAGGGGTGATGAAGCTCTCTAACTTTATGTAATTTCAACATTTTTATGATGTATGATCTCTTTGTTTATGCTTCATGAATGTGAATTTTGATGTAAGTTTATACAAGTGGGTTTGATAGCTTATATTGCTTATGCAAATGAGCTATTCTTACTCAACATAAACACAAGTTGCATCATCATTTGCTAATCCATTTTTGATTGTGAAAGTAAAGTAAAAATGAAATTTGATGATCTATGTTACTAGTTACAATAGTAAATAGATCATACTTAAAATAGTTTTTGTTTTGGCTTCTTTTTCATGAGAATTGTAAGTGGTATAATTGTTGTATTATAGTTTGATGGTTTGAGTTATGTTAACTAATAACATAAACAAACCATACTTATGATAAATGCAATGATTATTTCACTTAACATCAAAGTTAGAGATCATAAATTATGTGTTTGTTGATTTACAAAAATTTGAGAGTGGATTTGCCTCTAAATTGTTCTTTAGTCTAATAATTTTTGAATCACATTTTCTAGTGTTAGCCTCATAATTTCTAGTTAACAAATCCTCTTCGACTTTGGTATAATTTGATTGAATAGAATTTTAATATCAACAATTCCCTGCGGATCGACCCGTATTCGCCGCGTGCTACATTCGTACACCGTGCGCTTGCGGTTATATTTTTATTACAAAATTCGTTCAACGGTTTTCTAAACCGATAGAATTTCCGTCGACGAACAACCTCCCTGCCTGATCATTCACTGATCATACACTGATCATTCATCTTCAATCACTCTTCCATCCACCCACAATCCATCACATACAAACACTACTGCCTTCATATTGCAAACTGCTGCTACCAGCAGCAAACACCCAAATCCGCATATAAATAATAGTAAATTTTGGCTAATTGTCACATATATATGAATTTTAGGTAGTTTCAAAGATTTCAAAGTAAAAACAAAGGATTTATCACTATGCATGTTTACATCTCTGATCATGTGCACGTTATCGATATCACACAACAAGGCATCAACACCCTCATCAGAAATATTAACATTACAACAACCAGTACCAATACTTACATCAATATTCAAACAGCTTTCCAAGGCTCTAGAATCCATCAAAGTTTCCTGCACATTTATTTGTGTCACTACATCACAATATACAAAATGGAGTAACTGAACAAGATTCCAAACCCTTATTTCCTCGACTGATACATTCAAAACCTTTGTATTTACTGCCATATCTTCAATCCTATCCCATAAAACATGTATAGCCTCCTCGCCATGTAAAGTGATTACCAGTACACAATCGTACACACAGTCATGCATGTTGCCTGTACACAGTCGTACACACAGTCATGCATACGTAAATGCAAGCATGCACGCACCTTTCACAATTTACATTCAAGACTTATCACATGCAAAATAGATATATCAAGTTTTAAGAATTTATAAGGGTGGTTTGCTCACCTGGATAGTTTGACAGAGATGAAAGAGAACCTGAAAAAGATTTCAAAATCTGGAAATTGAGGCTTGATCAAATTTGCTTTATCCTAACCGTTGTTTTCTTTGAATTGTTTTGCATTATTTGATTTTCTCTTTGCTTATGTTTTAGGGAAGTGATATTATGAAATGAAGTTAATGGTTTTAAAGATGTTATTTAATATTTTGTTTTAAACTGTTAAGAACAGATGCTATATGATATTGTTTTTTTTAACTGATGAGAACAGATACTATAAATTTTGTTTTTAAACTGTTAAGAACAGATGCTATTTGGGATTTATTTTTGAATTGATAAGAACAGATACTATACCAAAAACTTTGCTTGTTTGTGTTGCTGCATGTGATGGATCTTTGAATCTAGATGAGAAAAATTTTGTTTGCATGTGCTTGTTTGAACTTCTGTTCATGTGTGTTGTATATATGTGCCTATAAACCCCCCCTATGGTTTGATGTTTTGCTGTGTATCATGCTTGCATGCCTATATATGAATGATCTCAGTTATAAAGGTCTGTGAACATCTTATAATCTGAAAATAACAAAATTGACAAGTTTAAAACAATTGTTTGATGAAAATGATGCATGCTAAAATTCTTGGAACCATTATGTGAAGCTTGAATGTTTGTTTAAGTATGGAATTAAAAGTATGTATGTGAATATGTATTTTTGCATATACATGTCCCTATGAGTAAACCCTGTTTTTTTTCTTTCTTTTATCATGGTTGTTTTGTGTTTGGGTGGTATAGAAAACTTAAACTTTGTTGTATGCAAGAGATTTGGATGTATGGTTGCATGGTTGGCTTGGCATATAGATCTTGCAAAAACATCAGTTACTGTTAGACAAAAAAAAAGAAAAAAAAAAGAAAACCTGTAAAGGAAAAATCCATTTCCTTTCCCCTCTGTTTCTATTGGACCTGTGTTGTAAATTTTGGGTTAGTCATTACATGATGTTTCAGTTGGTAAGTTGGGGTCCTTTGTTTAAACTTACATCATGTCACAAGTATATGTAACTCTTCCTTCTGACAAACTGTGAAATTCAAGTTCATATAGTCTCCTTTTTGCAAAAATAAAACATATCATCCAACTTAATCTTTCTGTCCTTTGTGACCTTCTGAAATAAAAATTTGTAATAAGTCAAAGTTTGGTTTAAACTTGTATTTTATCCCAGAGAAGAACTAAAGCAAATCTTATAAAAACTTTCTTCCTGGAAACTGTGAACACAATTTTCACATAATTTTCTGTCTACAAGAATAAAGCATGTTAAACCCCAATCCAATCTTTCTCTTCTTTGTTCTTTCTGAAAAAAATTGGTAACAAATCGAAACTGTGATGAGCCTGCCACCATGTTTTAGAAAACTAATCAAAATAGGTTTGTAACCTTACTGAGAAAAAGAAAAAGAAAAAAAAAGTAAGTAAGTTGGAATTTGGTTTAACTTGTTTGAGTTACAGGCTCACACCAGGTTTTAAATCCTTCTCCTCCTCTTTGCTTTTGAAAAAAAAAATTGTAAACAAGTTTAACTTTGGTTTAAGACATGTTCTATATTTTTAGAAATAAATGAAAGCAAGTTAAACTTCAGTCTAAACCTGTTTGTAGCTCAATCAAGTGTTGCATTGTTGATACTCTTTGAGTTGCAGTGTTTCACCATACTTTAGTTCGATTTTGATCTGGTATGTTTGTATACTTACCACTGACTTGTGTCTGCACTGTGTATATCCATGATGTTGTGCACTGATTCTTCACTGAACTATTCACTGACATGTTTGGTTGAGACTTGTTTGTTTATGTCTGCATCCCTTTGTTTGATCATCATGTAGCTTACTGTGTTCATTTGAATACTTTGTATTTCCAAAATTTTGATATGTTGTCCACCTGAGTATGGGGTCTGCCTTGTTGCTATGTCATTTCTGTTGACATGTTGTTGCATTCTCTTGAGTCTGTTGGACTTGGGTCTAGTTGTGCACTTGCATTTGAGTACTGTGTCTTGTTTCATTTAGTTTACAAAGTGGTACTTTGTTTTAATTTGTTTCAAACTTTTTGAATCAGGTAGATGCTGTTTGTTTTTGAACTGGAATATTCTTTCCAGATTTATGAAGTTGAACTGCCTCTGAATTTAATCTTCGAGTTGCGCATGAACCAGGTTGAACATTGAAGTCTGAAAACTGGAATGCTTTGCCATTTTGATTTTATTTTCTTCTCAAGTGAAAGACTTTTTAGCTTGCAAAACAATGTAGTGTAATTAATGAAATCTTTGTACTGTAGTGATAATAAACAATGTAGTGTAATAAGTATGATATTCCGGCACGGCAGCATTCTGTTTGCAAAACAATGAGCGTAATTATAAGTTTGATAATTTTATATGTATGGTATATGTGCAATATGTTTATAGTGCTTGTGTACCAATATTTTGATATTCTGGCATATTTTGATATATATTGATATTCTGGTATGTATACTGAGATATGCGTGTAACGCAGTAGTGAGTTACGGAGCAGGAGCAAACATTATGTGTAACGGGTGTTAACCGTTGCTTTATGTGTGACGTTGGTCATAAAGCAACGGTTTTTAACCGTTGTTTACTTGGCAGAAAGCAACGGTTTTTAACCGTTGTTTACTTGGCAGAAAGCAATGGTTTATGTCCGTTGATATTTTGCCCATTAAGCAACGGTTTGTAACCGTTGCTTAATGTACAGTAAGCAACGGTTAACCCCCGTTGCCTATTGCAAATAAAACAACGATTAATACCCGTTGCGTTTGTCTCTGTTTGCAACGGTTTTTAACCGTTGTCTTTGTTCAAGTTTGCAACGGTTAATACCCGTTGTCTTTCATCCATTTGCAACGGTTTTTACCCGTTGCCTTTTGGACATAAAGCAACGGTTTTTTCCCGTCGCGTAATTCAACCACTCCTCTTTTGAAGACGGTTTTTACCCGTTCCTTTTTTCCTTAACAACGGTTTTTACCCGTTGTTAATAGCTTATAATGGTGTAGTGGTTATTTGGAATAAGATAAAATGATTGAATGAATTAGGAGTATTATACTGTGCACGTATTTACTTATGAAACAAAAAAAATACATTACTCTAAATTATAATTGTGTGTATTGAAAAATGACAAAAATGTTAAACCAGCCTTAACTTGATGCGTAATACGTCGAATAAATGTGTTAAATTAATATATATTTTTGTAAATGTGAACAGTGAGTAAAACTGTATTTTTTCGTAAAATGTGCGCATGTTAACTGACAAATGTCCCTTAGAGAGTTTTTGGCCCCGTCTGACGAGTGTTGTACACGATCGTTGTATAAATAGTTGTTTTTTTCGAAAAACAACCATTTATATTCATCTGGTACAATGTTTGTCGGATTTGTCCCTGTATTGGACAAATTATGAACACAGTAAGAATTTACATTTTGTATACTACTTCGTCTCAAACGGTTCATAAAATTTCGTCCTAACTTTTCTTTTTTATTTCCTGCATACACGCATTTGTGTACAATGCAGAGAACAAAAGGGAAATGCTGTCGAAATTTTGTTGAATCGTTTGAGACGAAGTAATATACGAAATGTAAATGCTTACTGTGTTTGTAATGAGAAGTAGGATGTCTGACTAATGAAAAAAAAAATTATATATATTTTTAAATCGTTACGTTAAAAAAAAATGTGCCCTATTTGAAAATATTTTTAAATTTGTGAAGTTGTTCTTTAAATTCAAAATATTATACGACCATGAAAATAATCTTTTTCGAATTTGTATTCTTCAAAATAAATATTAAAATTTGAACTTCTCATTTTGTCAAATAGGAAAAATGATTGATTATTTTGTTGATCGGAGGAGGTGAATGTACCAAAGAAAAGGACCGAGGGGCTCAATAAAAGAAGATTTTTATAATGGTATAAACGTGTTTGTTGAATTCGCTTTAAGTAATAACGGAAACGATCCAGAAATTCGTTGTCTGTGTAGTAGGTGTAGACATTTGAATTATTTGTTACCAGATATTGTGAAAGTTCATTTGTGCCAACACGGTTTCGCACCTGAATATTATGTTTGGGATCAGCATGGAGAAGTTGTAGCAAATACTTCTATAGAGTCTGAAAGTGTCGTTAACGAAATAGTTTCAACGACCCGTATAGAAAATATGGTCGAAGATGCAACACGATCAATGTTTCCTATGGTTGAAGTTGACGACGATGATGGAAATGTTGAAGAACCAAATATTGAAGCTAAAAAAATTTATGATTTACTAGATGCAGCTAAGAAACCTATTTGGGATGGTTGTAAAAGCGGCACTCAGCTGTCAGTAATCGCAGAATACATTGCGATGAAGTCAAAATACAACATCACTGAAGCTGGGTTTACGGCTGTTGTACAAGCTGCAAAAAGACATATGCCGCCCGATAATCTAATGTGTGAAAATCACTACGAAGTTAAAAAAGTTATGTCGGCTTTTGGTTTACCGTATCAGAAAATAGATGCATGTTTAAAAGGATGCATGTTGTTTTGGAAAGAAGACGCAAACCTTAGATATTGTAAAGTTTGTAACCAGGAGAGATACAAATCAAGAAAAAAGAAGGGGAAGGAAGTTCCGTACAAGCGTATGCACCACTTACCCATAACTCCAAGACTTCAAAGATTATATGCATCTTCTGTAACTGCGTCTAATATGAGATGGCATAGCGTGAGAACGGAGGAAGAGCGTACGTTGACACATCCGGCCGATGGAGAAGCATGGAAGCATTTCGATAAAACGTATCCAAATTTTGCAGCGAAGAGTCGAAATGTTAGATTAGGATTATGTACGGACGGTTTTTCTCCATTTTCTCAATTTGGTTCTAAATATTCATCATGGCCCATTATCGTCACATCGTATAATTTACCTCTATGGATGTGCATGAAAACGCAATATATGTTTCTTACTGTTGTCATTCCTGGCCCCGATGATCCGACACAAGGAATCGATGTATATTTACAACCGTTGATTGAGGAGTTAAAAATACTGGGAGACGGACGAGGCGAAGGCAAGTATACTAATTTTTTTTGAATTATTAATTTGACGTGATTGAAAAATAATGTATCAAATTTTGAATGTACAGGCAGAGTCGGATAGAAACTCTGCAAATAGAAATAAGAATCCTGTCGCTCATCGCGGAGGATCGAAGTCGTTTCAACAGTATCGGCAGGAGTTGGTAAATTTACTGAATAATAAATGTAAATAGTTTATGCTATATGATTTTAAACGTATAATAATTGTATGTAACGATCAACTTCACGAAGCCGAGACACATGGTCCTGTCAGCTATATGGACGTGTTCACCCGTACGCATGCTGTCGAGCATGTTAATCCAGACGGGATTGTTTCGTACACACGGCAGGACGATAAATCCAGCAAAAGCCATGTAAGCATATTTCATGTTATTCAGTATTAGTAATTGTTTTAATTGTTAAATTATGATGAAATAAGATATGATATTATTAATTTGTTAATGCAGGAGATGTTTATGGAGCAGCGGCAGAAACTCCTTGTTGATACGGGTAGAGAGCAGCTGACGACCGATGAGGAGGATGTTATTTTTGAGTCCGTTATGAGTCCAGCAGAGCATGGCCGACGATACGGATTTGGCAATTTAGCGGTAAATAATTTACTTTTTCTTAAAATACTGAAAATATGATATTTTTACCTTTTCAAAACAATAAACTTGGATTTTATTTATTTTTCAATTATTGCAGTCCAGTAGTCAGAGTAAGGGACGGTGGAGTAGACCTCGGAGCGATTTAGCAGGTATAGAAGAATTGCGGACTGAGTGTCCCAATTGGAGGAGCAGAACCGCCAAAAGGCCTTGCAGACCGCACAGTTGTTAGAGTACATGTAGCAGTTTGGTGGCCGCTTCCCTTCCTCGGCTGACTCTGGATCTGGAGGAGATTGACTCATTGTTTTCTTATTCGTTTGTGTAGGTATGTTTTGTTTTAGTTTAGAATGATTTGGTAGATGGTGCAATTAATTGTTGATTTGTATAATTATGTATGATACACTTGGTTCTGTAGTTGTATGAGGATATGCATGAGAATGTTGATGAATTTGTGTATTAACAACATGGTAGAACACTTATTGTTAGGATTATTGTTAATGTTGGAATGGTATGTATATTTTGTATTTTATTTTTATTCTAATTTTATCCATTTGTGTGTTTATTGAATATTTTGTAGTCTAGGTTTGGATATTTGGTTGGATTATTGTTTATTGGATTGTGCAGTATTGATATCGTAGTGTTTGGAAGAGAAATGTGGTTGGAAGGCTCTATTTGCAGCAAATATAAAAAAACAGCAGATTTCCGACGGCTTCCGACGGCTTACAGGTCAAAATTTTCGTCGGCTTCCGACAATTTCCGGCGGCCTGTAGAACATTTCCGACGGCTTCCGACGGTGTCCGACGCCCGTCGGAAATCGTCGGAAATTGTCGAGAGCCGTCGGAAACGTGTTCGGCAGTATCCGTCGGAAGCCGTCGGAAATACTGCTTCCCGACGCAGTCTTTTCCGACAGATTTTTCCGACGGCTGCCGACGGCTTCCGACGGCCGCCGACGGATTCTTGCCGTCGGAATATGCGTTTCCCCTTGTAGTGATATGCCGTAAAATGACATGGTATTGATGAAGGAATATAGTGTAAAATAACTGTTACTAAAAGGTACGGTTTGAAAGCTACAGTGGCGTGTCAACATTAGTATTTGAAATTGTTTAATTATTAATCGCTTGCTAAGTTCGCACATGTGAGTCCCACAACTAAATCTATTTCATTGCCGAAATACGTTGATTTAATTAATTTATAATAATTATAAATGAATTAAATTAATTAATATAAATTATTATTGAATTTATGGTATGTGGTGTATTTAGTAAAATGGAGTGGCATCTTAAATTATTCAGAGTGTTATTAGTAATTTACGGGGTGCGTATGTAAAATTTATATATGTATATATCGATAAATGATAACGATGCATATTTAAATTGGATTTAAGTTGTATAAATTGCTAAGGATTTAAAAGACATTTTAGTCCATTTATAGGACTAGCTATGGTCGTCTTAACAAGATGAGGAAGGAGGGTTTGAGTTCTGAATTGGTATGAGATAAATATGGAGATATTTGTTCCAAACCACACTATAAATTCAAACTTGATGACTCTACTTTTCCTTTACACTTTGTCTTCTATTTTCTAACTTAGACATGGCCAAAAATATCTATAACCATACATCCATATTTTTGTTCCTTTTCACTCTCAATCAATTAAATCCTCATAGATTGAATGTTTGCATGATTTTTGCTTGCAGTGGTAGGTGTAGATATGTCAGATCAAGGAGATATACTAGATTATCATGTGTTTTTACGGCCTTATCTCTCAAGGTAAATTTATTTTATTTTATATTATATTATAATAACCATGTTTATATATGTTATATCTGTTGGAACTGGACTAGCCTGTAGTGGAAGTTATGAGTGAATTTCAAAAAATTTACCCTACTGAATCTTTTATTGGGCCTATGAAGTTTAATTGAATTAAAACACTTCTAAATTTCATTTAAATAAAATCATTTATTTTATTTAAATTCAAATATATTAAGATATGAAATTAATTTTATTTGATTTAATTTATACATAAACGTATCATATACATATATGTGTGAGTGCATGTGTAACATAATAATCCGTGAAAGGTATAATATGCTCATGTGTAGATGTTGAGATTTACATCGCAACAGACATATAATAAAGTCATTTTGTATGTCATGTATGTTGTCCAAATTTGTGTTACAATACACACACATGTATGTATAAATATATTATATATAATATATGAACATAAAACATTTATATATATATATTAAAATATGTATATATAGAAAGAGAGAGAACAATAATTAAAAATTATTTATAATTCAAAATTAACTTAGTTTTACAAACATAATAATTTTAGTATTTTAATTTGAATATATTATGAATAAAACAATATTTTCATCCATAAATAATTAACATAAAATAATCTATTGATGAAATTAAAATTTTCTAATTTTTGAAAAACTAGGATTATAAAACAAAGCTTAGGAAAAATATGGAGATCTTTCAAAGTTGAAATATTATTTTTAAAAACAAATACATTTATTTTAGAAATAATTATTTAATATAAAATAATATATTATTTAAAATTCAAAATTCAAAATTTTAGAAATTACAGGATCATGAATGAAAGGTTACAAAAAAATTTAAATAAATTTTTATTTAAACTTTTATTTTTATAAATCATAAACGGTTTTTTCGAAATAATATTAATTACTAAATAAAATAAAATTTATTGAAAAATTCCTAAATGTTTTCTATATGTTTCTGAAATGTTATAATATTTTTAAAGAATATAAACTTGAATTTCTAATGGAATTATTATTTTATATATAACAAACAATTCAAAATTTTAATAAATGTTAATTTAAAAATATGAATATATGTTTGATAATTAATTTTAGAATTTTTAAATTCATATTATATATAAATAAGTGTACTAAATTTTTTAAACCATATATATATATATATCTTATATATGCATATATGCTATTATGAGAGAGAAATATACACTAATATATATATGTGTGTGTGTGTATCTCTGTGTGTGTATGAATTTATTAATAAATACATATATAATGATTATTAATGACAAAAATTGATTTTTTACAGTCAACAACATTTGACTATACATAAATAAAATAGTATAATAAACGAATTATGCACATAACTAAACTGATTTGTGACAACCACATCTAACCACAAATTATGCCTTTGAATCCACGTTGAAGCAATGACATCCCTTCCTTTTACTATTCTTGATTCGTCAGATTGCAAGTCCGGAATCACCGACCTTTATATATCGAATAGTATTATTTTAATTTGAAATATATTTGAGAATTTTGGTGTGGGTTGAAAGTTATGTTTTAACCATCAATGTAAAAGGTAATGGCGGCCAAAAAGGTTAGTAATTGTTTTTAGAGATACATACATACATACATATATATATATATATATATATATATATATATATATATATATATATGTTTGTATTAGAGAGAAACGAGGAAAACCTTTTTACCCATTCTCACTTTATCTCAATTCATTTTCTCCAAGCCAATTCCCTATATTTTAGCCACCCTAGACCTTCCCAAAACCAAAATTTTGCAGCCCTAATGATGGGCCTTAAACCTATATAAGCCCAAGCCAAAATACTATGCAATTAAATCTAATTTAATCGCTTGTCGATATTGTATATCGATCGATATATTTATAACTATTATAAATATATATAACATTATTTATTTCTCAAATCATATTCAAATTTTATAATTAATATTTCATAAAAATTAATTAATTTATGATAATAATAAATTAATTAAATCGTTCGGTCTTAAGGCAATTCATCATTTTGGCTGTGCAACTCTTGGGTGTAAATTTGGTCAGCGATTAACATCGATCTATTCTAATGTTAACGTTCACACATCACTTAGTAGGTGGTGTGACATTATGGCCAAATTTATCGCTTACACATTTTAGGTAAAATCCAATTTTAGTTTAATAAACGTTACCCGGTTGTGACATTTGTTTACACCAATTCTCTTCATCAAAACTATATCACTTTGGACTTAAGGAATTTGGTAATGGTCAAAATTCCAACCTCATCCACATTCAACTTTATAGTCTAAATACAAAGTCCTTGGTTCAATAATAACAATTATTATTAATCGAAATGCTCTGGCCAGAGACTTTGACTTTGAGTTGACTTGAGTTGATTGTGATACTAACCGCATATGACCGAGGAGATGAATCTTCTCTTGAATAGTACTTCACTTCCAATACTTCCACTCGATCCAACTATAGTCACTCGATGAACGTCATGCCATGATTTGGCTATAATCAAAGCAAGGCTTTCATATTGAAGATCTATAGTATTCTCAAGTCGAGAGTACTGTGTAAATCAGTCACATCGATATTTTTTTGTTTGACCTTAGTTATATTAACCAACAGAAAACTATCGAGTAATTCATTCCATGGTTATCCAATAACTATTAGTACGTAACCCCTAGGTGCCTCCAGTTTTCATGAGTAATACACTGTCCAACATTTAAAGAGCTCTACGTACTCCTATCTCAACGGATACATCAATATCCAGTCTTGATGCATCATGACTAGGAATATTTAAAATGGTATATTTGTTTCGTTATGATAAATTACTCACGGTTACAACACTTTGTAACCATTATCACAAAATATAACATTTATGGAGTTTTCTATTAAATATACTTTTAATTAAGTTAATTAATTAATATAATTAGAGTATATCAAGTATATAATAGGAAGAAAATACCTTTTATTTTGAACAAGATTGGTTAATGAGTTAGATATATGTAACAAATTACATAATTGCCCCTAGAGCATACCCCTAACTTTATTAATCTCCCACTTGCACTTGGGGTCAATTATGGAATCTAATTTCAACTTCTCCAATTTGTTTTCTCAAAACCAATTAGGTCAGTCCTTTAGTGAATGGGTATGCTATTATGTTTTAATTATCTACTTTGTCGATTAATTCTCTCTAACATTGATAAACTGCATTTATCGTGTGGAACGATTTAAAGTACGTCTTTCAACATCTAGTGAGCTTTAAGTTCTATCATGACCAATTTCATGACATTGTTCTCTTATAACAATATTACGAGATTCTCAACATTTGGAATCATCTTTGACTCAATTATAAATTTATGCATTTATATCTATATACACTGGTTTATTGTAGCGCTATTCAAGTTAATATTTCCAACATTTCATTGAATCGACCACAATCACTTTTATTTTGAAACATTTTCAAATGAAAGATTTGAATTTGAATTTTATCATTAACATGTTATATTCAATATCACTTATAAAAGTTTGTGTCCAAATGTTCCATCATAACGAGTTCGTTGTTTTTATAAACAATTCTCTAGTATTTCATAAATACGCGAGAACACCTCAAACAACCATTTAGTGATATCAATTTAGATTTTATATTTGCTCCATATATCAAATACATAAACAAAACACAATATCATGCACAACATAACCTGTATGATAATTCCTATCGCTAATGCATAAGAAATCCAACTTACATGTTCTCCTTTTAATATGGTGCATTTGTATATCGTTTCGGGACAGTCCCTATATCTTTTATGCTCACCAAAAAAGACATCATTTACAATCCAAAATTGAGTAGTGAAACAAATAAAGTTGATTTTAATACAAGCATAGTTAAAATCAACAATGTGTAGTTTACTTATAATTTAGAAATATCAATGTACCTTTTAACGTTCTTTCTTATGAACACACGCTTCCTCTGCACTTTGATTGAAAATCAAACTATTTGATATTTCTATCAAAATACTTATTCAATTTTGATGCTTATAAATGATACATTCATATCATTTCTTGGATCAAATCCAAAGACTCACAAACCCAATATCACTCCCACTGACTTCGAGGCATTTTTGGTTAATATGTGTAAACAGCTTACTCTAAGTCATTATTTAGAATTTTTTGTTTCAATACATAAGTACCAAATACTAAGTCTCATCGAGCGATAATTTTGTGAGTAAATCTAAATTAACTTGAGCATGTTGAATACCGAATCTGTTATACTAGTTTCAACAACTGAAATTTGTGATGTTATTCTTATCAACATTGCTTATTTAATTCCAATCACATTAGTCTTTCCAATAAAGACACAATCTCAGCTGATGGATCACATCTCTTTGGTTACGACCACCAAAATCCTATATTGATAGCGTACTTGGAAATTTTTCAGATCTGGGCATCATACCATATAGAGTTAACAATCTTAATGGTTTAATTGAACAACCGAGGGTAATGTATATTTTCGACGTCAATAAGAAACTCATAGTTTCTCTTTGATGTACGAGAATACTTATTAGACATTCTAGTGCTATGTGTTCATTTAGATTAGTTAATTTCACTCCATCTCATATAATCAGTTCTATCTATGGATCGGATCCGATTCCATTTAACTATCAAAAATTTCTCAAAGAAATTCCTTCACAATGAAGTTGATATATCTTGAAACAATAATTGTTTCTTAGTGAAAATAGAACAGGAATTCATACACGCTTTATGAACCTTTTTATTTATAAAATTGATTTTAATTTACAAAAATTATGTTCAAAACATAAATATGTCATTTGATGACAGACCTTTCCAAAAAACTTTTTGGAGATTCACTCAAAATCCCTCATGAACAATTATTACGTGCAATCTTTCAACTCGCACAACCTGCCAACTCCTTGGCCTAGACTATATTGAGATTTCTTACAAACCCTTATCTTGTATGATTTTTTAAACTGTTGTTTAGATGAAATAATATCAACCTTGTGTACTAATCTTAAGTACATGACCTTATAGAAAGAAACTAACTCAACTTCACTCATAATTAATCATAAATTATCCAACAATGTCTGATTACTCCTTATCGATGCATCATTATGTATCACATGGAGGAGTGATTTTGAGATTGAATCTATATTCATTTTTAGGTACATTTGGAACTCCTTTCAATATACTCACTTATTTGACCAAATCAAATCATTTTATTCTATTGCATGTTATTTTATATATTTTTCTTTTATATTCTATGATTTTATCACACTTACTACATGTGTATTTAATACACATGTTCATGTAGGTAATAAATTATCGATGAATATAACAAAGTATGTGGAACCCTTTTGGTATTAATAGACTTGCGATTGCATACATCAGTATGTATTAATTCAAAGAGTTCATCAACTCTTATGATGCTCCCACTGAATGGGTGAATAGCCATTAATTTTTTGAGATATAATTAACATGTATCATATAATTCATAACCACATAGTAAATTTATTTCTCAAAACTACGGCTTAGTCCATAATTCCAAAAGAACTGTAAATAATATTAGATACATATGTATTTTTCTTGCATCACTTTTACTATAAAAACAAATTCCATAACATAGTTCTATTTCATAATAAATATTCATAATACTCATATTGAAATATAGTTATATCTATTTTTTAATTAATACCAAAAATAAACATTATTTCACAAATAATGTTCGGTGCATTTTACGAAAACAATTTTCATAATTTGAAGCAATCATCAAATGCTATATGGCATGTTCCCACTATTTCCACCATTATTGTAATAGTATGCTAAATTTAGAGGTCCACCATTCACTTAATATTATTTACTTATTTCATATGCTGCAACTAGTTTACAGAGGAGAGTTCTTTGATCAAATATCTTAAACTTAAAGAAATAAATGCTATAGAAAATAATTTCCTATATGAAAATACATTTTGAAATAAAAATCATATTTCATATTCCAATATTAAGTATCAGTTATTATTAAAATTCTTGTTTCCAATGTTTCTCTAGCAGAAGTGGCTATTCATTCTCTTCATTCCAACTTTACCTTAAATTACATCTATTCTTATACATTCGTTTTTCTTTCCAATGGTCAAACTATTCAAAAGAAAATCTTACTACAATATCGTAACAAACCTTTTACAAAAGCGCATTCGATTATTCTTAGCATTTAAGACATCAAATATGTTGCACTTTGTGTAAACCGATCAAGATGACATTTCAACGATCGAGTTCTTAGATGTATCTCGTAGTTTATGGTCTTGTGTTACATTAACACAATATGATCCTTTTGAAATCATTCGAGTTGAATACATGATCTTAAAATACTATTTCTTGGCTTACTTCGAATGAACTAACTTCATTGAAATATTGTACCCCACAAACTATTAATGTTCACCATATAACACTTATATGTGAAAGTATATGGATCAAACATCCATAGTCTTGAATTGCATAAGTTCAAAAACTCTTAAAATGCAATAAACGATCTAAACCAAATAAACGTATAAGTGACCAATTTACGAACGTATTAAGTAGTTGAAATTGGGCATTTGCATGGGTATAAAAACATTATATAACATGCATTAGAATTACTAGTAAGTATATATCATATTTCTTTTTGTCAAGTTTCAATTCATTTTGTTTATATACTTAATTGAAAAATATTTTATCAATCATATTAAATGCACAAATTTATCATTGTAGATAATTATAACATTACATAGCATATGTTCTTACATATTAGAAAGGTTAAATGTTACCATTTCATTTTTCTAATAGGCTCCCACTAATCTTTTATATTTCTCCAAACTTTAAGATGAAACATAAAAGCCTTATAACTTCACTAGTGAGTGTTAGGACACGTTTGTTTTGATATTCTGATCTTGAGTTTGCTCAACAAATCATAACCCCACAAACGATGGATAACTCCTTATCGGTTGTATCATATACAACTCCTAACCCACTTTTTCTTGTTCTAATCTCATTTCAACCTTGAGTTTGCTCAATAAATCGAAAGACATTATTC
Organism: Allium cepa; assembly: GCA_030765085.1. Lineage (NCBI taxonomy): Eukaryota > Viridiplantae > Streptophyta > Magnoliopsida > Asparagales > Amaryllidaceae > Allium > Allium cepa. Next base: position 55,413,073 of record CM060943.1, on the reverse strand, counting down.
ACTTATTCCTACCATATCGTGATGGCCTAAGTATAGTATATGTACCTTGAGTTTGCTCAACAAATACATATAGTTATCTTACCTCACTCGTTTAATATATTAACAATACTACGTATAACATCCCTAGCTTGATTTTGCTGAACAACGAAGGATTATGTAAGTATTTATTAATATATATATGGTAGAGGACAACTTTATATTGAAGATCCATAATCTTCAATTTATATATTGAGTGATATCGACTTATAGAATAATATATTTCTTATGAAATTGAGAATTCATCTTCTCAATTGTATGACGTTTGTATCACGGCCAACTCTAGTCAACTCAAAATCAAAATCTCTCATCGAAGTAGAATGGTTAAAAATAAATATTATTATTTAAGCAAAGACTTTGTTTATGGATTCTGGTGTAGAACGGTTAACAACAAATGTTATTATTGAACCAAAGAGTATGTTTTTGTACTAAACAAGTTGAATATGGATGATATTGGAATTTTGACCAAAATCAAATTCCATAAGTCGTAAAACGATATGGTGTTAATGATCAAATATAAAATAAAAAAATCGTTACTAAAAGGTACGGTCTGAATTTTTAAAATTGGATTTCATCGATCAGATTTGTAAACAATGAATTAAGTCGAGCTGTCACACCACTTGCTAAGGTGACGTGTCGACGTTAGTATTTGAAATTGTTTAATTATTAATCGCTTGCTAAGTTCGCACATGTGAGTCCCACAATTAAATCTATTTCGTTGTCGAAATACGTTGATTTAATTAATTTATAATGGTTATAAATGAATCAAATGAATTAAATGAATTAATATAAATTATTATTGTATTTGGTATATGGTGTATTTAGTAAAATGGAGTGACGTCTTAAATTATTCAGGGTGTTATTAGTAATTTACTAGGTGCGCATTTAAAAATTATATATGTATATATCGATAAACGATAACGATGCATATTTAAATTGTATTTAAGTTGTATAAATTGCTAAGGATTTAAAAGACATTTTAGTCCATATAAAGGACTAGCTATGGTCATCTTAACAAGAGGAGGAAGGAGGGTTTGAGTTTTGAATTGGTATGAGATAAATATGGAGATATTTGTACCAAACCACACTATAAATTCAAACTTGATGTCTTTACTTTTCCTTTACACTTTACCTTCTTTTTTCTAATTTGGATATGGCCAAAAATAACTATAACCGCACATCCATATTTCTATTCGTTTTCACTCTCAATCAATTAAATCCTCATAGATCTCGTGTTTGCATGCTTTCTGTTTGTAGTGGTCGGTGTAGATGTGCCAGATCAAGGAGATAGACTAGATCATCATGTGTTTATACAGCCTTATCTTTCAAAGTAAATTTATCATATATTATATTATAACCACCATGTTTATATATGCTCTATCATGATCCCTTTGTTTCATATTTGATATACACACACACACACACACATGCATACATTATTGTTTGTGATCTTTACATCAGTTTAATACTCCACAATCGATCTATGTAAAATATCTATTGTGGTAATATATATATAACTAAAAAAATTATTATATATGTACACATTTATGCTTCGACCATAAATTATAAAAATAAATAAACATTTTGTAATTCAAATTAATATTAAGCATATAATATGTTGTTTACATGAATTTAAACATTGTTTGATATTTTATATTATTTGTGTATAAATTAAATTAGTTAAAATAATGTAAATAATTTTGTTAAAACATACCTTAAATTAACATTAAGCGTACAATAAGTTTTTTAATTTTTTCTTAAACATTATTTGATATTTTATATGATTTGCATATAAATTAATTAGGTTAAAATTATGTAAAAAATTTAGTTAAAATATACTTCCAGATATTTAAATTTAAAAAACTTTCGACCATGCTAATATACATACATACATATATATAGATATGTGTGTGTGTGTGTGTACGCACGGTACTAGAACAACAATAAATAGCGACGGAGCCTTCTGATGGCCACCGACAACATTTTTCGACGGCTAGCGAAGGTTGTCGATCTCTGTGACGTTTTCGTAAATAAAATATAATAACCGTCGCAAGCCGTTGAAAACCGATGTAAACTTGCCTTTGGCGGCCGTCGCTAGCCTTCGAAAATTACCATGTATACGGTCTCTAGGTCGAGAGCAGATCCATTATTTCCCAATCCCCCAAATCAACAAAAAACCTAACTCCACCACCTCCTTCCCATCGCCAGCCAGCTGCCGTGCCTCACTAAGCATCTCCAACTTCATTATTCTGCACTCTCGATAAGCCTAGGTCCTTCATCAATATTCAGTCGGGTTTCATTCCTAAACCCCAATTAATTTTGATTTGTTAAATTAGGGTTAATTTGTTATTATAGTTGTATAATACCTCATTGATTGTTTGATATACCCTATTGAATGCTAACTAGGTTGTTTTTATAATTGTTTATCGTTGAAATATTGAGAATATATATTCTTTTAGCGCATATGTACGCTAATTGATGTATATGCGTTGATTAATTAGTGCATACGCGCATCAGAGGTGGTTTGGATTAATTAGAGTTGATACTTAGAATTTAGTGTATGCATTTTCATAATGACGAAAACAACGCTTTAGTGTATGCGTTTCTTATAATGTAAATAAATTATTGTAAAAATTGTTGTATAACACGATTTACTTTTTATGAATCATTTAGAAAGTTTTTGGCCCCCGTTTGACAAGTATTGTATATGATCGTTGTATGAATGTTCGATTTTATCACAGAATGAACATCTATATTCATCTGATACAATATTTGTCGGATTTGTCTATGTACTGGACAGGTTATAAACAAAACAAAATGATTATATTTTGCAAATCATTACATTTTAAACGGTTCATAAAAATTCGACAATACTTTCTTTTTGTTCCCTCCTACATGCATATGTGTGCGATACAATGAACAGAAGGGAAGTGCTACAGATATTTTGTTGAATCGTTTAAAACATAATGATTTGCAAAATATAATCACTGCTGTGTTTGTAATGGAAAGTAGGATGATCAACCATCAAAGTATAAAATAATAATCTAAAAATTGTAGATATATTCATATAATAATTTGTGTAAATGCATTTGAAAATAAATTTAAATAGAATAATATTATATATTTGTAAAAATTTAAATGTATGATTTAATTGAAAAATAAAATGTCAATACATAAGTGATTAATACGTTTTTATGTTTTAAAGTAGGAAAGATGGTCAATTATTTTATCTATCGAAGCTGAATGTACCAACAAAGAAGGCAAATTGAAGGCTAAATAAGTGAACATTTTCAAAATGGTGTACGCGTCTTTATCGATTTCACTTTAAGTAATAATAGAAATGACAAAGAAATTCGTTGTCCATGTAGTAGGTCCAAATTATTGAAGCATTTGATACCTGATATGATAATAGTTCATTTGTGCCAATATAGTTTCATGCCGAATTATTTGACAAGTATTGTATATGACCGTTGTATGGATATTCAATTTTATCGCAAAACGAACATTTATATTCATCCGATATAATATTTATCAGATTTTTCTATGTATTAGATAAGTTACAAACACAATAAAGTAATTATATTTTGCAAATCATTATGTTTTAAACGGTTCAAAATATTTCGACAACACTTTCTTTTTGTTGCATGTGTACATGCATATGTGTACGATACATAGAACAAACATGAAGTGCTGCCAAAATTTTATTGACTTGTTTAAATGAAATGATTGCAAAATATAATTACTACTATATTTGTAATGGAAAGTAGGATAATCAACTACCATAATGTAAAATTATAATCTAAAAATTGTAGATTATATATAATAATTTGTGTAAATCCGTTTGAAAATAAAATCAAATAGAATAATATTATATATTTGCAAAAAATTAAATATATGATTTAATTGAAAAATAAAATTTCAATACGTAAATGATTAGTACGTTTTTATGTTTTAAAGTAGGAAAAACAGTCAATTATTTTATCGATCGGAGCTGGATGTACCAACAAAAAAGACAAATTGGAGGCTATGCGAACATTTTCAAAAAGGTGTACACAAGTTTATTGATTTTGCCTTAAGTAATAATGGGAACGATGAAGAAATTTGTTGTCCATGTAGTAGGTGTAAATTATTGAAGCATTTGATACCTGATATATGGTAATACTTCATTTGCGCCAATATGGTTTTATGCCAATTTATTTGGTGTGGGATCATCATGGAGAACTTATAGCGCGTAATCCCATACATTTGGAGGAGAAGGTAGATACTTAAATTGTTTCGACGAATCTCATAAAAGGTATGGTTGAAGATGCAGCACGTTTAATGTTCTCCACTGTTGAAGGTTATGGTAACGATGTTGATGTCAAAGAAGAATCAAGTATTGGAGCAAAAAAAATTATGATTTATTGGATGTTACTAAGAAACCTCTTTGGGATGGTTGTACAAGCGGCACTCAACTATTAGTAAGTGGAGAATACATTGCGATGAAATCAAAATACACTTCACAAAAGTCGGGTTTACAGCTATAGTACAAGCTGCAAAACGACATATGCAACCCGAAAGTTTAATGTTCGAAATCATTATGAAGTGGAAAAACTTATATCTGCTTTTGGTTTGCCGTATCAAAAAATCGATACATGTTTAAATGGTTACATGTTGTTTTGGAAAGAGGATATAAATCTTAGGAATTGTAACATATATAATGAGGAAAAATACAAACCAAGAAAAAACAAGGGAAATGAAGTTCCATACAAGCGTATGCATTATTTACCCATCACTCCTAGGCTTCAAAGTTTATATGCATCTTCTACAACTGCGCATCATATGAGATGACACTGTACGAGAACACAGGAAGAAGATACGTTAACACACCCAGTCGATGGAGAAGCATGGAAGCATTTTTATAAGACATACCCCGCTTTCGCAGTGGAGTGTCGTAATGTTTGACTTGATTTATGTACGGATGGATTTTCACCGTTCTCTCAATTTTGTTCGAAATATTCATTTTGGCCTATAATCGTTACACCTTACAATTTACCTCCGTGGATGTGTATGAAAACTCCATATTTGTTTCTCACTATTGTCATCCCCGGGCCTGATGATCTGACACAAAGAATAGATGTATATTTACAACCGTTGATTAAAGATTTGAAAACAATGTGGTATGAAGGTGTTGAAACATACGACATTTAAACAAATTGTATATTCGCTTCTCTGTTGTGGACTATAAGTGATTTTCTTGCGTATACAATGCTTTCGGATTGGATATGGCTGGTCGTCTAGCTTGTCCTTATTGCATGGAAGAAACACGAGCATTTTCTTTACCGCATGGAAAGAAAAATTCATGATTTGACTGTCATCGGTGTTTTCTCCATATTAATCGTCCTTTTTGGAAAGATATAATTTTTTTTACCAGTAATAAACTGGAGACCTTATGACCACCAACGATTTGGTTAAGCAGAAATACTTACGGTCTTGTAAAGGATTATCCAAAGATACAAGAAGCTGGCGAACAATTAAATTCAAGGTAAATCAACGATTCATAATTGGTGCAAATAAAGTATATTTTGAGACTTCCCTTATTGGAAAAATCTCCTAATATCAACATGATGCACAACCAGAAATGTGTTTGATAATGTATTTAACATGATTCTGAATATTAAAGAAAAGACTAAAGACGATTTGAAATCAACACGTGATATAGAGGCAATATGCAATCTTCCTGAGCTTCATATGAAGCCAAATGACATGAAAAACCCAAAGCATGCTACGAGCTAGACAGTAACTAAGTTAAACTACGGTTAAAGTGGGTGAAAGGATTAAGATTTTCTGATGGGATTTCTTCTAATCTTCGTAGATGTGTTGACTATAAGCACAATAAAACGAGTGGGATGAAAAGTCATGATTGTCGTGTAATGATGGAACATTTGTTACACGTCGCTTTCAAAGAAGTGTTGTCCATAAAGGTTTGGACGGTTGCAACAGAACTTAGTTTGTTTTATAAAGAGCTTTGTTCAACTACGTTAAAAGTTGATCATCTATGTAAACTTAAGGAAGAAATTCCTGTACTTCTCTACAAAGTGGAGAAAATATTTCTACCTAGTTTCTTTAATGTAATGGAGCATTTATTTGTTCATCTTCTGTTTGAAGCACATCTTCGAGGTCCCTGTGCAATATGGATGGATGAATCTATCTGAAAGGTATTCATTAGTTTAACTACATATAATAAAATTTAATTATAATTATCCTTAACAGGTACATTAATCATCTAAAGAAAAAAGTGTGATAAAAAGCACGAGTTGAACGTTCGATATACAAATTATATATCGAAGAAGAAGCTCGTTCTTTTTATCTTATTATGTCAATGACCATGTGAACTTATCTTTTGAAAGTGCTATGCGAAATAATGAGGGCATTGAAAAAGATTCTTCTGAATCATGTTGTCTATTTTTAAACAGCAGGGATGTCCTACTGAAAAATATGTGGAAGTATGGTTAAACGACAGAGATTACCATGTAGCCCACACATATATTCTTCTTAACTGTGCAGAAGTAGCTTCGTTTGTTAGGTATTATTAAATAATACATCTAAAATTATTTACTTGAATAGTACATGCGTGTATTAATTATAATGCAATATATTATCCATATATGCAGTATTTACGAATCATAGCATCCAATTGGGGATATCAACAAAAAAATTGCTATTTGGTTTTCGAACAATGTATATGATCTGGTAAATTGTGTGGTCGACGAAGGGTTGAAGCATCTTGCGATGAGACAAAAAAATTCAAGACATATCCAATGTTCTTTGTCAATGGACACAAATTCAACACCAAAGAATATGAGACTGAAAAATTAACTAACAATACCAGTGACTATATGTTAAAGGTGGCGGCGATCCAAATGATCACATAAATGGTTTTACAGCGTGTTCACTCGGGTTTTGCAATTAACATATTTCACCAGACTTGCGAAAGAAGTTTATTTGTTCGGATGTAACTGATTCAGTAATGTTCTAGGTTCAGGAATCAACGTACACCAAAAATATAATACTACTAAAACAAAGCATATATCACGTTATCGTAAGTACAATCTGTTTATACTAGCAAAAAAACCATATAAGTTTGTTACGCTCCTTATCCATCTTTAAAAAGAGATAAAGCAGATTGTCGGCGGTTTTTAAAACGAAGGCAAGATTTACATTTGATGGAAAAAATTTCAGACGAACAAGCGTACCATGCGGATATCGAGGAAAATGGTAAAATTTTAGTAACAGATGATCAAACCCATTTTGGACCTCTAAATGATGAATCAAATGTATTAGTAGAAGCATTTTAAACCACAAAGGAAAACAATATAGAGTAGAGATGAATTTGTATAAAAAAACGACGAGAACTGATTTAATAGTATACATTTTGAAAAAAGATAATTTATGGGAGCATTGATATTACACTTTTTTATATGTTATATGAGATTATTGATGTTAACTTGATATGTTTACTCATAATTGAATGATTTGTTCTGCCATAATAAAATAATATGTATATGACAGGTATTACAAATGTCTTCCTTTAGACAGCTGAGTTCTTCGCAGTCTAGTTTCCCCTCTTCGTCTCAAAGAGGGAACATTCACAGCAGAGGTAATAGCAGCAGCCCTTCGCAGGAGGCGTCGTGTATGGTGGCTAGATTGCAATTGAAAGTAGATGGCTCATAAATATTAAATTTACTTAAGCATTATAAATATTTTGTATGATATATTAGTCATGATTTGCCTCTATCATATTTAATGCAGGGGTTTTGAACTTGAGCCTTCAAACATTATTCTTGGCATATTTAAGTAGGCATACATAAGCCGTATGACTGCATGCAGGCCGAAAAAGAGTAGGATTCCAGACCATGTACGGGAGAGCATCTGGAAGGACCCCTTTTAAGTGTAAAATTATATATCATTATGTATAATCACTTTACAATTTGCTGACTTAATATAAATGTATAACATATATATTTTTAACATATATACAGGGGCAGTAGACCTACAGAGGAGAACGTTTCTCTTTGTCAACGCCACTGGAACTCTAAAATGGCAAAGAATTGTCGGGATACGACGTCTACCATCAGAAAAAGTGGGAAGAAGCCAAGCTGGATGGACGCTAGCGTACGGGATGCTTGGGTCGCATGGTAGAGTAGCGATGAATTCAAGATAAGTCTATCAAATATCATCTTAATTTATTCATTAGAAAATACGTAATTTATACCTGTAAAATATAATCTTATTTTTTAATTTGTAGGCGGAGTCGAACATGAACTCTGTGAATAGGCAGAAAAATCCAATCACACACCATGGTAGCTCGAAATCAGTTCAGCATCATCGCGAGGACCTCGTAAATTGATTAATTGCAATTACGAACAGCTATTACATTTTTATTATAAATTTGTATGAACAACAATAATATACACCAATTATTCCAAGAAAGAGCGCGTGGAGGTCCCGTCTCGTATATGGAAGTATTTGCGCATACCCATGCCGTCAGACAGACTTATGACGAGGGATCAATGTCGTATGCGTAGCATGTGGATGATAATACATACACCGCACATGCGAGTATATTTTAAGTTATAAATTATTAATAACGATCTTTTTAATAAATTAGTTATAAAATACTACAATAATATTATGTAATATTTAATTGTATTTAATTTTGCATTGCAGGAAAAATTTATACAAGCACGTATATATATGCTTAAATGTTCGGGACGTGAGTAGTTGACCACTGATGAGGAAGACGCGATCTTCGACTTTATTTTGGACCCGACAGAGAAAAATAGGCGCTACGACTGCAATAATCAATCGGTAATTTATAAAAATTAATTAAGTCGTAAATTTTGCTTAATTTATATAAAAGTTACGTAATAACTTAAAAATATTTCGACTTGTTTTGTTGGCTCGGGCGTCACAAAAGGCTTACCAAAGGGCTCAGGACAACGCGGAGATTAATGTGTTTCGACACCTATTTACACAGCTGGATCGCTTCCGAGCAGCGCAAATGAAGCAACTGAAACGGCATTTGGCCGAGTACGTGGAGCGTCATGGAGCATTTCCTTCGTCTGGTGGTTCCAGAGTCGATGATGAGTCATGCAGTACGATTTGCAGTTTTTTTTTTTAAACTGGTGCATATAAAGATTGAGTAATATTGATGTTGATTTATGGACATGTGCTGTTTGACACTGATTTGTGTGGTTGATTTGTATGGTTTGATGTTGGATGTTGGATGTATATATTGTACATTGATGTTGGATGTAAATATTGCAGTCGGATGGGTGAGATTGATAATGGAATGTTTCTTTTGTATTGATTGGAAATGTTTGCATTTGATATGATAATATTTGAGTTTTATATTGATATCGATTTCAGCTTATATATCTGATTTATATATTGATTTTGATGAGTTGTGTATATAGTTATGAAAGCGGAGCTCCGCTATAGGAAAAAAAAATTACTCAGAATTCCGACGGCTTTCGACGGGCTTCAAGTCTAAATGTTTCGACGATTAGTGACGATTTCCAGGTCAAATTTTCCGATGGCTTGCAACGAATTTCTGGTCGTAATAGATGTCTGTAGCCGTCGCAAAATCTCCGTTGAAACCGTCGGAAATGGAGGAAATCTGTGGTTCGTATTCCGACCGTATTTCTGACGGCTCGCGACAGCCGTCGGCGACTGCGAGCCGTAGAAAATCGCTTTTTTCTTGTAGTGATATATATAAACAATTAGAATTTTAGTAATATGTTTTATATATATTCTAGACTTATCATTTACCAACAGGAGAATATTTTGGACTTTAACGAAGAGATTCTGCCATTTTCGAAATCTAAATTTTTCTGGATCTAAAAACAATTATACTATGATTGAAATTGTAAAAGTTAACCAAAATAAAATTGATAGTGGACGCATATTTAAAATTTTAGCCGAACCACTTTAAAAAGCTGGTATCTTTCTCTTTAACCTTTGAATTCTTAGCTTTCATTTTTCATTTGTAGATTGAACTGTGATGTTTGCCTATTATCGTGCAAACAAGCAGTAAAGCTTGATTTCTGAAATGTTCCTACCACTTGCCTTTACGCATGTTACAACCAGATTCGTTATGTCTTCGCTTTTACTTAGTAACAGTGTCATTTGTATTATTTTTATCGCACTTTTACATGATCTTGTCCGTTTATTACTTAGTCAAGTAATTCACATGAAAATCTTAGTCTTGGTTGTCTTAATACAAGGTTCCGACCTTCATATTTATCTTTAGAAATTGTTTATTTATGGTTAAAAAGTACTTATGAAATTCCAGATATTTGTAAATATATTTTTACGCACAATTTCACCCTTATTCATATTTTCTAGCCATTTTTTCTTATTTATTTAATACATCAATTCCGTCAAAAATTCATAACTAATTTTTTTGATGTGAGACGGCTTTTTAGCTTAAAATCCATCTCTAAAATTACACCTAAAACATCAAGTTAAATTTTCATACCATTTTAAAATCATTTAAGCGGGGAAGCACAGTCAAAGTCCTAGTGTAGCTATTTTACCCTCAAACCATTAATCATAAGATCATTTGTCTCATATGAAAATTTTAATCATATGAACTCTATCATATTTATTTAAAATCGAATTCAAACTACAATGAAAATTGTAAAAAGGGTGTTGTATTACTCACTTAATTCTTTGGATTAGCCTGATCTATAATTTTCTTAGGTTCCTTAGCTTTTTCTCTTCTTTCCATCATTTCCTTTCTTAGGTCATTGCCACCATTAACGGGTTCTTTAGAGTTTTTAAAAAATAAATAAGAATGCATGAACGAGGGTTATTTGTTTTATTACACTCCCTTCCTATGATGAGTTGAGCCTTAAATACTTTTTTTGTTTTAATTCGTTCTGACGTGTTAAACATATCATAACAAGTAAATGTACAGTCGATACATGTTACAATAAACCATTATTTATTTTAAATTTAATGGCAACAAGTAGTTAAATGTCCCACAAATAATTGCCTTCTCCAAACCCACATTTTCTAATTTTTAATGGTAAAGTGTTCACATAAAATTAAATATATATAAATAATGAAATAAGTAGAGTTTTGTATATTGAATGAATAATGAAGAAAACTAGAAAATATGGTTAACAATAAAAAATAAAATATACATTGTTATTTCTAACATAGTCTAGATATTGTCATTCATCGTAAAATAAAAAAAAACGTTGAGAATGCGAAGATGTTTTTTTTGTTATTTTATTTTCTTCAATACTTTCAATATCAATATTCTTAAAAAATATGGAGCATTCTATATTAAATATCGAAACGATATATCGACAAATATTTTAAAAAAGAAAATATCAGCTAAGAAGGAATATAAGATACATCGACCCATATATCAATAATATTATCCAATACTTAGTTTAGATAATGTTTATTAAAATATCTTTCGATTCAAACCACACTGTGGTGTAGCTTGACGTAGTGCCTTAATGTTTATACAAGGTAGGTTGCAAATTTAGTACTATTGTAAAGGATGTGCATACTGCAAAGAGAATACTTTTTTTTGCAGTCTGTTGTTACGTCTGTCAATCAATAGAGTTCAGAAACAAGAATCATTCATTATACATTCATCGGTCGCCCGCAAAATCAGTATATGGAATGCATCATCAGCCATTTCGTTTGTTTGTATGTATCATTGACGTGATTTTCATTCGCAGCAGGGATGATGTGGTTACCGTTGGCCAACTTGCTTAATTATGCACCTTTAATTAATTAAGTCCACTTATACCCAACAATTAACCAATTAATTAAATCGGTTTATCCATCAATCCAGAGGCATTGGGTTCATAAGCGTTGGAGTTGGCTTGTTCACAATTATTTAAATATAAATATCTTGCTGTTATCAAGGGACTAATCGATGGTTTAAATAAGGGGAGTTGGCTTGTTCACAATTATCTAAATGTAACTATACATTTTTTACTTTTTATATTTTAACTATGGATTGAAATTGAAAGTATCAAATTTGATTTATTTTCTTTTAAAAAATAGTTTATTATGCGTTTGCGATAACAAAAATTAAATCTAACTTTTCGGTTTGAAAACTACTTTATTTTTGGGTAAGACTTCCCCTACTGAGCGTACGGCTATCCTTTTTGAATATATACTAAATTATATTACAGAATAGATTTGGCCTTCTGAAAATAAACTTTTGTTGTATTATTATTCATATTGGCTGGGCTTTTATAAATATGCCCAGCCTGGAGCTGTATTTCTTCATTTGGAACGTCGGCCGAGAATCCCAGTAAAAAGGGAAGGGAGATGGGCCAGAATAGTTGGGCCTTTGACGGAGTGGACACCTGGTTCGGTTTGAAACCGATCAGAAATGTAGAAACCATACTAACCATTCAATAAACATAAACCGATCCAATGCGAACCGATATGTTTTAAAATCGAAACCAACCAAATCGATAATATTAGGTTTGGTTTGCTTGTTTATTGGGTTTATCTTCAAAAGAATTAAATCTTCTTGTGGATATAATATAAGATTAGAACAATTAACTGAGCTATATGATTCAAACATTTTGAAAAACAAATTGCTCTTTTGAAATTATTAATATGAATTGAAAGAAAAGTAACGTTGTTTTGAAAATATTGTAAATTATACCGTTGCTATTTGTAATTTTATTATTTTAAAATAATCTAATTTTTAAATTTAGTTTAAGTGATTGGTTTGGTTTTCAAATATTAAAAACCAAATTCAACATAAACCACGAAAATGTAAAAATAGAACAAGAAACGAGTTGCAGGTCCCTAACTTTAATGTTGTTATAAGAAAAGTCCCTGTATATGCAAGTATGTAAATTTAGTCCCTATTTTTTTAAAAATAGAAAACATAGAAACCAAAACCGATCAATTAAATAATAAAATCAAATCAAACCGATCAAACTTTAATGATTACGCTGAAATGAAACAATGCATGATACATGACTATTTTTCTTTTTGAACCGTCACACAATTGTAAAGTCAGTTAATTAGATTAAAGATTTAATGGCAATGTTAGTAAAAAATTGCTAAAGTTGATGAGAATATAAACTCCCACACCGCGAAATATGCCTATCTCATTTTCATCAAGTCTAGGAAACACATACCTCGCAATTTTGAGCAGTTTGGTATTCGGTAACTTGGACCAAGTACTGTTGGTATTCTGCAGGAGCTTCTTTCTGGATCTTCTGAAATCTCTCGGACGATAGCGTCAGCATCTGTTCACATATCAAAATAGCATGCATATGAGTTTCAATGCATGCATCTTATGGTATATTATAAGATGCAGTCAAGGTGTTACCATGCACGACTCTAACATTTAGATCAGGATGCTTGTTCACAAACAGTGTTCCTCCACCATTTAATGCTTCGTTCTGCACAAACAAACACACATTTGTCATCTGTTATTAATTATGTGAAAATTGCTCCAAAGTGGTTAACTAGCTAGTGTTACCTTGTTTAGGGCAGCAAGGCTTATGACCTTGACCCCCATCTTATCTGCCCTTAGTATTCCCATCTCTATTTGATCATTGATGCCTTTTGAGCAGAATGGCAAAAAATACTAGAAACAAAAAAATAAATGCATTAGTAACATTGTTACATGTCATAATTTAACATTTTTTTTTCTTATTTATACCACTTTTGCTTGTTGGATTAAAATTATATTATGGGCACATATGTTAAAGTGTATAATGCTAATAAAATTAAGGTATAAAACATTAAGCGGTATTTACAATTTAATGAGGGGCTAAATTGTAAATAAGAAATAACTAATTTTTGTCCGTTATTTAAACGGTTGTGGTCCCCAGAAAACAGTACGTTCTTTATTTTCTTCTTCCCCATCAGAAGAAAAACATTGACAGAAAGATAAACTGCTTTTCTGGAAGATTGCAAACCCATATACAATTGAATCAATGGACTCCGGTATGCTTCCGCTAATCTTCGTTTGTTTGTGGTTTTAGTCTCACTTGAATTGATTAGGGCTAAATTGAAATTATCAACAATTGGTATCAGAGCAAACCCTAAATTGATTCTTGAGACCGTAGCATTGTTTTGGTCCTCCGCACAAAGTAATTTCATGAAAATAATGTTTTTGAATATTCCACACATACGACCAGCCTACATATGGGATAATAGGTTCAGGTTGATTTTGTGTATCAGTAACAATGCATGGAATACACTTCTGCCGTATGTTATGGTGTTGAACAATAAAAAAAATGGACTAGATGCATCACTTGGAAATGAAGCTTTTCACCTTAAGAATCCTCCTTAAAATAATAATTTCTTGTGGCTGCTAATACGTTGATCCATGGGAAAATCAGAAGAGGAGTTGACAAAATCTTTCACCCTTTTCAAGTTGCTTCAGCAAATAATTTATTTTGATCCTAAGAAGATAATTCCTTAGTCCTATTTGATAAAGTTTGAATAGATCTGGTTAGTTATGTATCATTTTGACAACCATGATCCCCACTGTTAGTTCATGCAAACTTGAAATGTACTTTACTGCATTGCCTTTATTTATAGCCTGAACTTTTATATATATCCAGCATTTCCAGTCTAAGTACAAGCAGTAAATTAGTTCAAACCCTATGTTCTCCAACCGGCTATAAACAAACTTGCATTTCCAGTCTAAGTAAAGCAACAAATTCTACGTATAAACGTGCATCTCACTTTTTGTGTTATTTTATGTAACTTATGTTGACATATAAACAAATGCAATGTTTATATAATTTTATGTGAAACATATTTTCAGGCATTGTTTGGATATTATATGGTTTGTTCAAATAAACTTCTACATAAAATTGTAGAATTGCGGCACTTGAAATGAACAAATTAAAGTTTGGTTATCAACATAGTTCAAACAAGGCGGACATAAAATTATAAACAAATTATGTGCAGTTTCATGAAACTATGTAGACTAAAAAAAAAAAATTAAAATTCAAATATGGTTTCTGATTTTCTTAAGCATATTTTATATTTTAAATAGTTTAATTGAAACAAAATATCGCCAAAGCGATCAATTCTGTGTAGATTATTCTAATTAAAATATTAAAATAATTGTGTGTATGTAGTTCATGCATTTATTAACGAGCCCAAAGGTGAATTAATATTTGGCCGAATTTCATACATACTTGTGGTGGTAAATGTGTGACAATTATAAGTTATTTTATGTGACCAATATGACAGTCCAAAGATTGCATATTGTTTGACATAATTCATTGTCAACGTTTGATTGCTACAACAAGAGTACCGCTTACAATTAATATTACTGTCCAAAGACTTGATATTAATGATGTGTTTGGTATCTTGAGATGTGAGTAACCATTATTTGAATTTATTGTTTTATATGAAGTCGTTAAAGGCATGTAATTCATATAATTTTATTCGTTTTCTGTTTCAGCCGTTGCTACTGTATCTGCTAACCTTAATTCAGTACCGGTCCTTAATGGTAATAACTTTAAGGACTGGAAGGAGAACATATTAATTGTTCTTGGTTGCATGGATTTGGACCTTGCATTAAGGATGGATCGACCTGCTTCTCTTACAGATGCTAGTACCTCCGATGAAAGGAGAATTTTTGAGAAATGGGACCGTTCAAATCGCACGAGTCTTATGATCATTAAACGGGGCATACCTGAGGCTTTTAGGGGTGCGGTATCCGAAGAGATTACCGATGCCACAGATTTTCTTGCTGAAATTGAGAAACGCTTTGCCAAAAGCGATAAGGCGGAAACAAGTACTCTTTTGAAGAAACTTATTTCCATGAGATTCAAAGGCAAGGAAAACATAAGGGAGTACATTATGGAAATGTCTCACATTGCTTCAAAATTAAAGACACTAAAGCTTGAGCTTTCGGATGACTTGCTTGTGCATTTAGTGCTTATCTCGCTTCCTCCACAATTCGGTCAGTTTAAGGTCAGTTACAACTGTCAAAAGGAGAAGTGGACTCTCAATGAGCTCATTTCATATTGTGTACAAGAGGAAGAAAGGCTGAAGCAAGATAAGGCTGAGAGTGCTCATTTGGCAAGCACCTCTAAAGGTAAGGGTAAAAAAAGAAAATTTAACAATGAAGCTGCTAAGGATTCAGATCAAAAGAAACAACAAAAGGAAAAGGATGGCTGTTTCTTTTGTCACAAGTCTGGACATATGAAGAAAGAATGTACCAAATATCACGCATGGCGTGCAAAGAAAGGTACATTTGTTACTTTGGTCTGTTCTGAGATTAATTTATCTTCAGTACCTAGAAACACTTGGTGGATAGATTCTGGTGCTACTACTCACATAAGTGTTTCTATGCAGGGTTGCTTGAGCTGCCGAAAGCCAAGTGATGGTGAAAGACACATCTTTGTGGGCGATGGACAGTCGGTAGAAGTAGAAGCAATTGGACATTTTAGATTGTTGTTAGAAACTGGTTTTTATTTGAATTTAAAAGACACTTTTGTTGTACCGTCATTTAGACGGAATTTGGTTTCTGTTTCTGTGTTGGACAAATTTGGATATTGTTGTTCATTTGGAAACAATCAGTTTGTTTTGTCTTTGAATTCAAATGTTGTTGGAACTGGTTATTTAAATGCTTATGACAATCTTTATTTATTGGAAACAGTTGCATCTTATAATGAAACCTTGCATGTAGATTCACGTGGTACTAAACGTAAATTAAATAAGGAAAATTCAGCATCCTTGTGGCATAAGCGCTTAGGTCATGTCTCAAAAGGTAGAGTTGAGCGCTTAGTGTCTAATGGCATTTTAGAATCTCTTGACTTCACAAATTTTGATGTTTGTGTAGATTGCATCAAGGGAAAACAGACCAAAACTAAGAGATTAGGTGCCAATAGAGCTACAGATGTCTTAGAATTGATTCATACAGACATTTGTGGGCCATTCCCTACGGCATCTTGAAATGGTCAACAATATTTCATAACGTTCATAGATGATTACTCACGTTATGGGTACCTATATCTCATTCATGAAAAATCACAGTCACTGGATATGTTCAAAGCTTATAAAGCTGAAGTTGAGAATCAACTAAACGAAAGAATTAAAAATGTCAGATCTGATCGTGGTGGTGAGTACTACGGTCGATATGACGGCTCAGGTGAACAACGTCCAGGACCGTTCGCTAAATTCCTAGAGGAATGCGGTATTGTCCCACAGTATACCATGCCAGGATCACCTAGCATGAATGGTGTTGCTGAAAGACGAAACCGAACTCTTAAGGATATGGTAAGGAGTATGATTGCTCATTCCACCTTACCTGAGTCTCTCTGGGGAGAAGCATTGAAGACAACAGCTTATATTCTCAATAGAGTACCAACTAAAGCAGCTGCAAAAACACCTTATGAACTTTGGACAAGTCGAAAGCCTAGTCTAAAGCACTTTCACATTTGGGGTTGTCCAGCTGAGGCAAGGCCTTATAGGCCACATGAAAAGAAGCTGGATTCCAAAACAGTGAGCAGCTATTTTATTGGTTATTCTGAGCGTTCTAGGGGCTATAAGTTTTATGATCCCATAGCTAAGAATATTTTTGAGACGGGAAATGCAGTATTCTTTGAGGATATTGAGTTTGGGGGGAGAAATAAAGTTAAAGACATTTCTTTTGAGGAGGAATTGGATTCAAACCCAGTTCCTATTATCACTTTTGACAATATTATACAGTTGCCTACACCAATCATTGATCAAGAAGTGATTCCGGAACCTCAACAAGACAATGTTATACAACCCCTTATTCAAAATGAAGCTATTGTTCCAGAAGAACAAACTCAACAACCTCAAGAACCAGTGCCATTAAGGAGTTCCATGAGAGAAAGGAGAAGTGCTATTTCAGATGATTATATTGTATTTCTCCAAGAACAAGAGAATGATACTGGAATGATGGAAGATGACCCAATCAACTTTCATCATGCTATGAAAAGTGCTAACTCTCAAAAGTGGATGGATGCCATGAATGAGGAGTATAAGTCCATGCAAGACAATAAAGTTTGGGAACTTGTCCCATTACCAGAAGGTGCAAAACCAATTGGTTGTAAATGGATATTTAAAACCAAGAGGGATGCAAAAGGTAATGTGGAGAGGTATAAAGCACGTCTTGTAGCAAAAGGCTATACTCAAAAAGAAAACATTGATTTTATAGAGACTTTCTCTCCAGTTTCATCGAAAGACTCTTTTAGAACAATTATGGCGCTTGTTGCTCATTTTGATCTTGAGTTACATCAGATGGATGTTAAGACGGCGTTTCTCAATGGAGACATTGATGAGACAATTTATATGGTACAAGCAGAAAACTTTGTGTCAGGAGATCCAAAGAATATGGTTTGCAAGTTAACAAAATCCATCTATGGACTTAAGTAAGCTTCTCGTCAATGGTACCACAAATTCCATCAAGTAATCATCTCGTTCGGTTTTGAGACAAATATTGTTGATGATTGTGTGTATCACAAGTTCAGTGGGAGTAAACATATATTCCTGGTTCTATATGTCGATGACATTTTGCTTGCCACTAACGATATATGCTTATTGCACGAAACCAAGAAATTTCTATCTAAACATTTTGAGATGAAAGATTTTGGGGACGCCTCTTTTGTATTGGGTATTCAGATATTTCGAGATCGATCTCGGGGTATTCTTGGATTATCACAAAAGAGCTATATTGATAAAGTACTCAAAAGGTTTGGCATGCAAGATTGTAGACCAGGAAATACCCCTGTTGCTAAAGGAGATAAATTCAGTCTTAGTCAGTGCCCTAAAAGCAATCTTGAAATCCAAGAAATGCAAAAGATTCCCTATGCTTTAGCCATTGGGAGTCTAATGTATGCTCAAGTATGTACACGTCCAGATATTGCATACATTGTTGGGATGTTAGGCAGATACTTAAGCAACCCTGGTATAGACCATTGGAAAGCAGCCAAGAGGGTTATGAGGTATCTTCAGAGAACAAAAGATTACATGCTCACTTATAGAAGATCAGGTCATTTGGAGGTCGTAGGGTATTCTGATTCTGATTTTGCTGGATGTCAAGATAGCAGAAAGTCTACATCTGGCTATATTTATCTGTTGGCAGGAGGAGCTATATCCTGGAAAAGTGTTAAGCAAACACTTGTTACTGCTTCCACTATGGAAGCAGAATTTGTAGCATGTTATGAGGCATCAAATCATGGAATATGGCTGCGAAACTTTGTCACCGGGCTGCGCATTTTGGAAAATGTAGAAAGACCACTGAAGTTATATTGTGATAATAAGTCAGCAG
This sequence comes from Allium cepa, assembly GCA_030765085.1. Taxonomy (NCBI): domain Eukaryota; kingdom Viridiplantae; phylum Streptophyta; class Magnoliopsida; order Asparagales; family Amaryllidaceae; genus Allium; species Allium cepa. The sequence continues at coordinate 55,393,725 of CM060943.1, read as the reverse complement.
TGCTATATTCTAACAATAATAGAAGCTCAACTAAGTCGAAGCATATTGACATAAAATATTTAGTTGTGAAAGAAAGAGTGCAGAGTGGACATATATCAGTAGAGCATATTGGAACAAACTTCATGATAGCGGATCCGCTCACAAAAGGTTTACCGCCCAAGGTCTTTCATGAGCACATTGCTCATATGGGTGTTGTATTGCTTGAGGATATTGTGGTTTAGTGGGAGTTTGTACTATATGTGCTGTATATTTGATTTGTATATTTGATTTAAGACATTTATGTGTTTGACTTTCTGATCAGAAGTAAAAGTTCATTCACTCTGTTTTATTGTTTTGATTCTGACCTCACTTAAGCTTAAGGAGGACCAATTGAAAATAGGTTGATCTATGTCATTTGACTGTGTATATGTATGTGACCACTGATGGGTTTAGTCATGATTAATATGGCGAGACCATTGTGATCCTATATAAATATGGTTAATGGACAAGATTGTTAAAGATTACATTTATTTATAGCAAATTTTGAGCTCATAAGGTTGTATATTTATAAGGAAACATATGTTGCCCAAGTGGGAGATTGTTGGATTAAAATTATATTATGGACATATATGTTAAAGTGTATAATGCTAATAAAATTAAGGTATAAAACATTAAGCGGTATTTACAATTTAATGAGGGGCTAAATTGTAAATAAGAAATAACTAATTTTTGTCCGTTATTTAAACGGTTGTGGTCCCCAGAAAACAGTACGTTCTTTATTTTCTTCTTCCCCATCAGAAGAAAAACATCGACAGAAGGATAAACTGCTTTTCTGGAAGATTGCAAACCCATATACAATTGAATCAATGGACTCCGGTATGCTTCCGCTAATCTTCGTTTGTTTGTGGTTTTAGTCTCTTTTGAATTGATTAGGGCTAAATTGAAATTATCAACATTGCTAGCATATTTTAACTATTTACAAAAAACATATCACTAAAGAAATACCGTTGAATTGATGCAATTTCAAACTGTACTACAGACATCAATTCAAAATTAATGGTATATATTTTTACTCGTTTTCGAAAATAGTTTTGTGTTGGTTTCAAATATGAATTGTGTCTGCAAAAGTGGTCCAGACGAGCAAGATATTCTAAAATGACATGTTATAGAAAATTTACATGAAAGCCGCAGCGAGGGACCACCCATGTTTGGTGCTGCTTGCCTCTTAGGTTATAGAAAGAAAGTGTAAATGTTTTGGAAATTGCTCACATCATGGTTGTGACCAGAAATGCCCCTGGCCATCATACTATCAAGAAAAGGCGAAATGTGTAGGGGATCGATGCAAAACTGCGCAATATGAAACAACCATGCATCGAGTGCATTATGTCAACCATGTGTGCTAGAAACACGAAATCTGGAACTTTCTTGAATTTTCCTGCAAGTTTTTTTGAAAAAATTGATCTAGGTTTAGAGTTAGATATGACTTAGAAATGCAAGTACATGTTTTGAAAATCATGAAGTTTAGAGTTAGATATAACTTAGAAATGTAAATATAGTACATGTTTTGTAAATCTTGATCTAAGCTTAGAGTTAGATATAACTTAGAAAGGTGTATATGGTAAAGTCAAGAATAACATGTCTAAACCAAATTACTCCAATGTTTCAGCAATAACAACAAAAATTATGGTTTGATGTACATAAATATACATATGATCCTTACAAACCATATAAACATTTGGGGTATACAAAGTACAAACAACAAATGTAGGTCCTCCGTGTAAATTGAAGAAGAAAATTTTGTTTTGAAATTTGAAACATCTATGCAACTGAGAGTGATTGCCTTAGGGCTTTCACATTACTGTTTCAGCCTTTTAGCTTATTTTAATAGAAAAAAAATTTAATAACCATTCGAGAATTTTGGAAAATGCACCTGAACTAATTTCTTTCTGCAACTTCCAGGACTTACCATTAACTGTGCCTCCAATTTTATCAAAGATGGGCATAAATAGGCAAAAGTGTGTTTCTTTCTCAGTATGATGAAGACTGTGTTAGTGTAAATCATGCATAAATACTAAGAGACCTACTTTTACATTGCCAATTGGTTTTGTGATAATATATGTTTCTCTAACATGGTATCAGAGCGGGTTTAATTGTGTCACACGTCACCCTCAATAAATGTCCATGTATTTGGCTGATGATACGCCACACGTGCGGAGCGTGTTGAGATTAGTCTCACATCGGATAATTTACAATATAAATCATGCATAAATACGAAGAGACCTCCTTTTACATTACCAATTGGTTTTGTGATAATATAAGGTTCTCTAACATGGTATCAGAGCGGGTTTAATTGTATCACACGTCACTCTCAATGAATGCCCACGTGTTTGGCTGATGATACGCCACACGTGCGGGGGCGTGTTGACATTAGTCCTACATCGGACAATTTACAATATAAATCATGCATAAATACTAAGAGACATCCTTTCACATTACCAATTGGTTTTGTGATAAGCTGAGGTTCTCTAATATCGTATCAGAGCAGGTTTGATTGTGTCACACGTCATCCTCAATAAATGATTAGTCTCACATCGGATAATTTACAATATGAATCACGCATAAATACTAAGAGACCTCCCTTTACATTACCAATTTGTTTTGTGATAATATAAGCTTAGAGCGGATTTAATTGTGTCACACGCCACCCTCAACGAATGTCCACATGTTTGGCTGATGATACGCTACACGTGCGGGGGCGTGTTGAGATTAGTCCCACATCGGACAATTTACAATATAAATCATGCATAAATACTAAGAGACATCCCTTCACATTACCAATTGGTTTTGTGGTAATATATGGTTCTCTAACACAATTAGATCAATCTTATTATATGTATTCAGTAAAATTAATCCCTATATTACTCAATTTAATACCTACAACTTATTGTTGAATTATTCAACAGAACCACCCGTGTTCAAACTCGTGATCTAATCAACATGTTAAATGTTCAGAATGAAAAAATATATATGAACATTTATATATCATGATTAAAATTCGAACCTGTGATCTCATTTGGATGTAAGACATTTTGAGTAGTAATCCTCTTACATACATAGCATTTGACCAAAAAATTATGAACATATTACAACTATATATGTTGTATGTATGTGTACCATTTTCTTTACTAACAATGTTTACACCGATCACTATACACATTTTTGTATACACTATTAAAACATCTCATAGAGGCTAGAACATACATGCACTAATCAAGTAGTTCACGTAAGTTAATGAGACTGATGACCTGAAAACTAAATATATTTGAGGAAGATGTGGGAAACGGACATTTTATAAATAAATAAGTAACAAATTTTACAGGTACGATGTACGTATGTCAACTGAGTGTACTTCTTATTACTCATAATACATAGAACAATAAATACCAAGAAAGAAATGTACAGAAATACTTACGTGGGAGTATAGATAAGATATCTTAGAAAGGGAAAGGATTCAAAGAAGCCTGAAGGAAATACTTCTACATTTGAATGAGCCATGCATCTCAAAAAATCGAACACGAGTACATATATACGTGTAGACAAGCCCAGCAGATCCTACACCAAAGAAAAGGCATCCGAGTATCGGCACACCCATAACTACACCCATTACTATATGCTCTAATGGAGTTGCAAACCCAGCTGCATCTATATTTAAGTGTTATTATATATTGTTAGTAAAAACTAAGAAGGATTTAAAAAAGAATGCAAACCTGTAAACGGCTGTGGTAAAGGGGAAGAATGATGAATAGAGTGTTAATTCTTGAAAAATGACCACTGTGGAAAATTTTGTGAAATAGAACAAAGGCTCGGATATCAGAAATCGAACATGTAGAATGAGAGCAAGTGGTAAACCCCATGAATTCCATATTGGAAGACTTTCCAGAGTTGCGAAGAAGTAGCAAGCTATAGCTCCCATTAATGTATGAAGCATTAGGCTATTATCCCTGCATATTGTCGTTCAAACTTAGACAAAAATGACATCAAGTTTAGTCTTCTAAAAAAAAAATGAAACAAAAGAGAAATGAAAGTAGAGTACTAACCAATACCGCTCGGAGTCGATTTGCTTAAAATCGCCCGTCTTGAAAAATTCTTCGCCTTCGAATAAAAAACAACATATTGCTGAAAACTGGACCAAACTGTGAATACTAAGCCTCTAAGGCAACACATGATGAGTAAATGAAGACACCATAAGTCTTTTCCTTCTCCTTCCCATGGTTCTGAATGTATCACCTTTGCAATAAGAGGACCATATAGTACATACTGCAAATATATGATGTATATTAGGAAAAAATTTCAATGAATGATTTCAGCATATGTTGAATGTATATCTTTATTATCAGTTAGAATAGAAACATATTAACATTTTGGTTCGAACGTAAACTTTTCAAATTACCGTTTACTCATACATGATTTAATTATTATATATTATTTCACGTACAAATACTAAAGAGAACCAGTAAAATCCTGCTCAAATTAAGACATCATTTCTATTACTTTTAGCCTATTATTTCTAGGTTAGATTGTAACTATTCAAACTAAGTTGAAACAGTTAAATTTCTTTACAAACTCAAACTGTAGAAGAAAAATTCACGCGCGAAGCAGACGCCGTCACCACGCACGAAGCGCGTGACGTAACGCTCGTATTATATATAACTTGCCTTATATGGTCCAAAATTCTTCCATGGCCGAGAAGACAAAGGAGGAACCATTGTTAAGGTGTGTGATATAAGGAGAGAAGTAAGATGCTTTATCTAAACTTAGATTAGATTGGAAAGTTTGTTTCCTTTTTCTGCTTAACTACTTGATTATAACTGATTGGGGATCTAATTAATTATAGTTGCGACGTAGAGAAGAGTCCCTTTTGTATGGCAACAAGAATTTTTAATGTATTGGTGGGTTATTTTCATGGCAACAAGAATTTTCCACGAGTGAACAGGGCCGCCTGCCCTAAAGCCTTTTATTATTTTAATTCCGTGCTAAACTATACCATAATAAGTAAATGGTTTTATGGCAACAAGTAAATGGATGTCCCAAATATTATTTACCTGGTTCAAAGTCCATATTTTTTTAATTAACTACTTATTAATTATCCATTAAAATTTGAGGGGCTACACATAAGCTAATTTACTAATCAGAAATAGCAGCAAAGAAAGTAGCTGAAACAGAAGTTGCTTTTATATGTAGTGGCAAAATGTTCACACAGGTCAAAACATACAAAATAATAAAATTTGTTGGTTTTCTCAAGAAAGTTGAAAAACTACGGTTAAAATTAGAAAGAAAAAAAAAATTGTGCATTGAGATTTATAATATCGTCAACATATCGTAATTCATCGTAAAGTTAAAACAAACTTTAATAAATGCGATGATGTTTTCTATTGTAATCTTATTTTATCCAACACTTCCAATATTGATCGATATTCTTAAAAAGTATTGAGTATTGAACGTCAAATATTGAGGTGATTCATCGGCAAATATCGAATGATACATCGGTAATAACATTTTAAGCGATATTTTGAAGGAAAAGAAATATCGACTAAAAAGCAATATGAAATATATCGATAGTCTATTAGTGATATTATCCGATATTAACTATTTAGTTTTAAATAATGTTTATTAAAATATCTTCCTGCTTAAATATGACTGTTATATATGTTTAACTTAACATGATAAACACATAGCGTTTCGTGTAGCTTAGCTTAACGTCTTACTGTTTACAACAAAGGTCGCATATTTAGTGTTGTAAAGGATGTGCAAAGATAATATATATTTTGGTTATGAATTAGGTAGATTTTATGTTATAAATATGAAGAAGAATAAATGAATTTTGTATTTATGCAAATTTATTAAATATTTTTATGTATGTATGTGTGCGTATATATAGAACTTGAGTAAATTTTGTAAATCATTGCTTATTCAACCAATACATGACCAGACAACTTTTCATTTGAAACTGATTTTATATCGATATGCATTCGAATATGTTTGAGATTTGAAAGTAGACTGCAAATTACCATCGACCTGAGATTAAACACTGGAACCATATTAGGTCTCAGATGTTGGAAATTGAATAATAAAGTTAGTTTTCTTTTGACACTATTTTCTGATAGAGGTTTGATTCCAAATATTTGAGCCTGAAATTTGGTAGTAAACTTGGTTTTATTTTGTCATGAAATAGCTCGACTCTCCTTTTCATGTCTCAAATTAAATCTCAAGCAAATATTATATGATTTAATTACTAGCGCATCCCAACATACTATTTTTAAAGTAATTAGATTATATAAAAATTAACGGTTCAGATAAATTTGGCACATGCAAACAAAGAAAAGGAGAACGGAGAAATTGAACGAGTAATACAACTTGCAATTGGCTTAACCGCTTAAGCAAGTCAATTTCTACTCATCCACGTCAATTACTCTATTTAAAATGTTAAGGAGTTCGTTTGGTTTCATTTTGAGATTTGTGTTTTGAATTTTTAAAATTCATTACAAAACATGGAAGAAGGAAGGAAAAAATTTAAAAGTTCAAATTATGACGACGATGAAGGGACGACGGAGGAGTTGGAGAGACGGAAGAGTGATAGACCTTTTTTCGTGCTTTTGTTATTTTTCAAAACATGGAAAACAAAATAAATTTGTTTTCCATTTTGTATACTAACTTCATTTGTCAAATTTATTTTGTTCTAAAAAATACATACATTGTGCGTATTTTTATGTTGATGAAAACCGAAAAGTATAAATGACAAGCCAATCGAAGTTTAAGATAGTGTTTGGTTTGTTATTTTTAGTTTTGAGTTTTTGTCCACTCAAAAACTCATACGACACATGTGTATTGTCGAAAATTACTAATTTAAAAACAAAGTTAACGCATAAAATAGAAAACAACTTTTTTTATTTTTCGTGTTTTGAAAATAACACAAGCCGGGGAAAAAATTTATTCTCGTTCCTCTATCCCGTTTGTCCTTCCATATATCTTTCTTTCGTGCCCTCTTTTTTTTTTCTCTTCATTTTTGACATACATATTGAAAACCAAAAATACAAAACTCGTTTTTAAATCAAACTTCGTCTAAATATTTAACCAAACGTCATTTGTAGCTCTCTCTTTGATAGAAGTCAATTTATACATTACTGTGCTGGTGTTACGTCCGTCAATCAATAGAGTTGTGAAACTAGTGTTCGTTATTCATTCACCTGTCCGCAAAATCAGCCTACGAAATGCATCATCGGCCACTTCATTTGTTTACTGAGCGTATGTATTACCAACGTGCTTTTCATTTTGCAGTACGTCTGATGTGGTTACCGCTGACCCACTTGCTTAATTATGCACGTTTAATTAATTAAGTCCACTTATACCCAACAATTAAATCATTCAAAGTTCCATCAATCCACAGGTATTGAACGCTCATAAGCGTTGGACTTGGCTTGTTCACAACTCATGCACTTTGCCTTTATGCGTGTATATATAAGGTATATGGTCGGCCAATTTTATTTAATGACAAAAAATTGCTAAGTTTCCCTCATAAAACCGAAAAACCATTATATCAAACCGTCTTATTTTTAAAATTTTCATTTATTTTCTTTCCTAATCAAATCTACAAAAAATTCCACCATTAAAAAATCATCACAACAAATTCACCCAAACAACATAAGATTACAATTTTACCTCTTCTACAAATTATGGATTTTTAAATACATAAAACATAAAAAAATCGAAACAGCGTGAAATTCAAGTTTTACATCTTTTGATTTCATTGGATTTGTATTACCAATCATTAAAATATATCAATTCAAACATAAGATTTGTAAATTTGCCTCAAATTAAATTTAGAGTTTGTTGGACAAAGGGAATAGAAGAAGGAAAATATGACGAGAGGTAGAATTATGGTAAATGATATATGGGCAATTTTGTCCCTATATTTATTCTTAAATTTAAAAGGACGACTCAGCAATATCACGTGTCTATATAGAGTTAGCATATATGATCAATAACCCCCTTTATTTAACATCATTTGTAGCCCCACATGTTTATTTTTAAATATTATGCCTATGTGTAAGGAAAGAGAAAAAACAATTATTTAAATAAAATCGTGTATACGATATCAAATGTTGAGAATCTCATGACATTGTTTTATGATGATGATGATGGTGCTATACAGATCCTAAAAGAACCTAGAGCTCTTTAGAAGTCGAAAAACAGGTTTCGAAAAGTTCACATGATAAAAGCAATTTACCATCGTCGAAGAAATTTGATTGACAGAGTAGATAGCTAAGACAATATAGCATATCCATTCACTTAGGGAATAGTCCAATTAGTTTTAAGAAAACTGATCAAATCGATGAGAATATGATTCCATAGTTGACTCCAAGTGCAAATGTAAGATTTGTAGAGTTATGGGTATGCCCTACAGGCAGTTTGTAATTTGTTACATATAATGAAGGTGTTTGCTTTCTAATATATATATATATATATATATATATATATATATATTATAGTGATATAATTATTTAGGTAATTAATTTAAAATATATTAATTAGCAAATCATGTGGTATGTGGTAATTGTTATAAAGAGTTATAATCATGAGAAAATTATGACAATGTTCAATAACATCTTATATTAAATATTCTTGATAAAGTTGCTTCGAGAAATGATATTGATGCATCTATGAAACAAAAATATGTGACGCTCTACAAATGTTGCGGAATACATTATTCATGGATGTTGGGAGCACCAAAAGGTTACGTAATGATGGTTATTGGATAATTATTGAATGACTCATCTGGGAGTTTCCTTTCGGTTAATAACAATTAGATCAAACATGAAATTTCGAATGATGATATTACACGGTTCTCTCGAATTGGGAATACCATTGAACGTTAATGTGGAGACACCACTTTTATTATAATTAAATCATGGCATGGTTTCCATAAAACGACTATAACTAACTCTGAGTTGAAGCATTAGAAATGAAACATAATTCAATAGAGAAATCTTCTCAATTGTACGACGTAGTATCACGACTAACTCTAGTCAACTCAGAATTAAAGTCTCCGGCCAAAGTAGAATGATTAATAATAAATGTTATTATTTAACCAAGAACTTTGTTTGTGGACTCTAGAGTAGAACAGATAATAATAAATGTTATTATTGAACAAAGAACTATGTTTACAGACTAACCGAGTTGAATGTGGGCAATATTGGAATTTTTACCAAAATCAAATACCATAAATCCTAAAGTGATATGGTGTTGATGAAGAAATCTAGTATAAAATAATCATTAATAAAAGGTACCACTTGAATTTTTAAAATTGGACTTTGTCGATGAGATTTGTAAGCGATGAACTAAGTCGTACTGTCATACCACTAGCTACGATAACGTGTAAACATTAGTGTTTAATTATGTAACTTTTAACCGCTTGCTAAGTCCGCACATGTGAGTTGCTCAATTGAATATATCATGCCTACGAAATACTAATGGTTTAATTAATTTATAGTAGTTATAAATGAATTAAATTAATTAATATTAATTATTATTGTATTTATGGTATGTGGTGTAACATCCTATATTTTATGTATCGTAGGATCATAAAATATTATTATTTATTTCATATAAGGTTATATGACTTCGATTCTTGGGAAATTACTCTTCGAGATATTTTCCACATCTGTGATTTTTTTTCGAATTTCTTTGTGACCATTTTGACCCTAAAATCTTGTATGACCCATATCTTTTGATGGGAGAATATGGTCTAAATCTCTCTCATTGCTTCAAGATGATGGTTTCTCTTTCCGTGGAGTGGTCATAACTAGAAAATGGACTTACCATATGAGAATATTGCTATTTTAGTTTTAAAGGCTTCCGAGCAAATATATGCGTAATTAGGCGGGCCTAAACCCAAGCCTATCGGCCCATTTCAGATTTTGGAGCTAGGGAGGGGTGTTGGGGCTGAGATGATTCACTTTTCTTCTTCTCAAAACATCTATAAACCTCCCTTTATCATCTTTTCTTCAAAAAATCCACCTCTTCTTGTCTAAGTCTAGCTTAAATCTTCATTAAAAGGGTAGTTAGTAAAGAGGGATCTTTGATTTATCATTTTTGTGCTTGAAAATTCTGGTTGTGTTGTCCAATTCGAATTCAAGGGGAAGAGTGGTAAATTTGGATACTGATAAGATCTCTCTTGCTAATTAGGTCATTATACACCCTAAACGATGTTTTAAAAATTATATAAAAATATCTACAAATGTTTTAGACCATAGTTAATCATATATATGAAATTTAGACAATTTGGACTTGATTTAAAAAACATCTTCTTATGGATCATTAACCTTAGATTTAGATTTTTTTTTAAATGGGTATATTTGAATGTTTGGTTGTTGTTATGGCTTCTATAAAATGTATGTATGATTCTTAGATGTTTGAATGGTTGAAAACATCGATTGAATGACAATTTAGACATAGGACCGGTTATTGATCGTCGATGACCAAGAAATTCGACGTGGTTAGTTCAATGTACGATCGATATGGGGCAACAAGGAAAACCTATTAAGGTTGCACATCAAATTTTTGGTCAATTGGAGTTAGTATGGTCAAGATACAAGCATTCAAAGTATGGATCGATGATGATCCATGGTCATGGATTAGTACCGATCCATAAAATCAAATTGCTCAGATCAAGGTGCGATCGATAAAATGGGACAATGATGGTCCCCAGAGGTTACCCACCAAGTTTTAAGTTGTTTGGAGTTGGTGCACTCAAGTTATGGGTGCATAAAGTACGGATCGGTGGGGATCCATAACATGGATTGGGTGAGGATCAGCAGATCAGGCCCCATGGATAGGTTCTGATCCATGAGGATTGACCCAATCAACGTACGATCCATGGTGGAGTATGGAGAGGTGAGCTAGAGCTCATATGTGAAGTTGAGATTGGTGGCAATGGATCGGTAAGGATGGTTCAGTGGTCATGGACCGACGACGATCCATGAGTTTTGTCCTAAATATGGTGAGATCGATATAGTATGACAAGGAATGCCCCATAAGGCTAAGTTTCAAATTTTAAGTCGTTTTGGAGTTCGTATGCTCAAGGTATTGTTCGATCGGTGGTGATTTTGGAGGTATGGATTAGTAGTGGATTTCTTCAGGTCATTTGGCCAAAACTTGAGTCTGATTTAAGGCGTTTTCAAAGGGAAATAAAAATAAGCTAAATCAGAGATCGGTGCTGATCCCTGAGCGCACTTGTGGGAATTTCTGATTTTACTCGTGTTTGACTTTAGGTCAAAGACTTTTAGGTCCTACTTCGGGCCATTGGTGCAAAAAATCGGGTTCGATTTCTGTAATGACCCATAATTTTCGATAATTTAAATTAGTTAATTTAATAAGATTTTGGTAAATTAATATTAAAATAAATAAAAATTTGTAATTTAATAGTGAAATAATGACTAAAATGAAATTTAATAATGTTAATCTAAGTTAATTATTAAAAAACAGAATGATAGTCCAATCAATTGAAATAGTTTAAATGTTATACTTGGTTATAATTTGAAAAAGTAAATAAGTGTAAATGTTGTATAAATTAATGAACTAGTACATAATTAATGGTAATTGAATAAAATCAGTGTTATGTAAGAAATGGTAACATTTGTCTGTAAATAATGAACTTATAAGTGTAATTAAAGGTTAATGGTAACAATTATTATATGTTACATATTTATTTGATCTATTTAACATAGTTAAAAATCAATTGCAATTAATTCACTTAATTAGTGTAGTTAATGTAGGTTAAATTGATAATTGTAGAATGTTAATTCAATAAGATGCTATTAATGAAAATTTTATGCATAATATGGCAATCGATTGAATAAAAAAGAAATGGGAATCAAGTTTGACCAAATTATTGGAATTTAAAATTATAACAACTGAATTTATTATAGTAAAATGTAATTAAAGATCACGTTAATGAATAGAAAGATGAAATGGTAAAATATTAATGTAATAAAATATATAACAATGTTAACTATGAATGTAGAGAAATAATTAATTGAATTGAAAGATCGAAATCAAATTTAATAAATTTATTGAAATGAAATTATATTAATTGGATTTAATTACAGTTGTAATTGAACACCGTAATTTGTGAAAAATTTAACACAGAAGTGAATGTAAACTTTTTTTAATTTATTATAAAGGTCTATGAAATCAAAAATGATAAAAATGGTCAGTTATTTAAATTTGAATTGAAAAAGCGATTTAATTAATTTAATATTTATTTATTTAATTAACATAAAAATAGTTATTTTGGCCACTGACTCGGATTTCGACGAAACAAGTTTCATCGGATCCGTAACGGTGAATTATTGTAAGATTTCAAGTTTCATAACGATCGGACTTGTCGTTTGATCATACGGACTCGAAACACCTAGAAATCTATTTAATTGAAATGAATTGAAATCAATTTGAAATATGCTGATTTTTAACATAACTTCTTCATACGATAGAATTTGGACTTGAAACCTGTTCAATTGAGTTTGAAAATATCGAAAACATCTATTTTGATATATATGGGATAACCCATTTTCGTTTCGGGAACGAAACAGGCTTTTTGGGTCATTTATCGTTCAAATCCAAATCGATCTTGTCCATTCATTTCTATTTCTGATCTGCTATATATATATCCCATGATAAAACTTAGTAGCCTTTTATTTTCTATTGTATGTACGTACATTTCTTTCTCACCTTCTCTTTTCAACGGCAGACAAACCAAAACCTTGATTTCCAAATTGCAGATTCAGTTTCAAATTCAACTTCAAAATCAAATCCCTCCAAACCCTATCCAATTTTATATCAATTCAAAGCTCTCGATGAGTGTAATTCACTGGTGCGATTCTTTTTCCAATGGGATTCACCGTTTGTCCAGAAATCGAGGTTGAACCTTGGCCGTCCATTCCTAGGGTTTTCGATCCAACGACGGATCGTCGTTCGATCGACGATCGGAAGGCGTCGTTGGGAAGAGGTGAAAGAGCAGCGCCTATTCATGGCCTTCGTTCGTGCTTATGTGGTCAAGATTCACCATGATTTGGAGTGGAAGCCAGCGGCGACCGTGTTTGGTGCTGGCTGTAGGCGAGGTCGGAGGTGACCTAAGTGGCGCGGTCGTGGTCGGCTTGGGGCGTAGGGTGCGCCTGGGGGTGTTCAATCAGGATGAAGGCGTGTGGTTTGTCGACAGTGAACATTGTAGGGTGGCAGATCAGTTTCGAATGAACGAGGATGGTCTAAGGTTTCGAATGCATGAACGAGGGTATGTGCTGACATGTTTGTTTTTTATTTATTTTAAATTCGTATAACTTCTAACGATCAAATCTTTTACCTACGAGGTCCGATCTATGCGCGGTTTGTTCCACTGCAATCTTATCGAAATTTCGGACATTTTGACGCTAGTATGGACAAATTCCGAAGCTGTTCAAATTTAGGCCTTATTTTGGATTTTAATTCGATTTAAATTCAAAGGTGAGTGCTCCAACCAACCCACAACTTCTAAAATTTCTTATGTTTGTTAAATTAAATTTATGATGTGATTAGAAATTTATTTATGGCTGTTTGTTATATTAAATTTCACTACAACAAAAATACCCTATTACAACGTCCTTTTTACAATGGGCATTGGTTGTCCGTTGTAATAGAAGGCTGTTACAACGGTCCATTTACGTCCGTTGTAAAAGATGTCATATACAATTCTTTTTTTACAACGGACATTGGTTGCCCGTTGTAATAGAAGGCTATAACAACGGTCCATTCAGGCCCGTTTTAATAGATGTCAACTTTACAACGGTCATATGCCCGTTGCAATAAAATTTTAGCCGGCCCAGCATCAAATACTAAAACAGTGTCCTCTTTTTTTATTTCTTTAGCCGCATCTTGTGAAAAATGACATTCGTCCTCTTTGCCAAAACTAGGGTTTTTTAGCAAAAATGGCGTTCGTCCTCTTCGATTTCGTTCCGCCTCCTCATTATTCAGGTACGAATCTCCTTTTTTAATAACCCTGCTTTCAAATAATTTTAATTTGTGTGTTTTCTTCTTTCTTTTTAACTTTTCACGATTTGGATTTCACGATTTCATTTTGTATTTTGTTCATCCGTGAAAAGTTAGGGATTGTACTTGAGAACAGAATAATGAAGAGAGCATCGATGATCGCAATTTCTATTTTCACTTTTTTCTACTTCTGTTGTGGAGGTTTCGGGTATGCTGCTTTTGAAGACAAGACTCCCTGTAATTTGCTTACTGGATTCAAAGTGCCATTTTGGTTAGTCGATTTGGCCAACGTTTTCATTATTCTTCACCTCCTAGGAGCATATCAGGTGATACTGATTTTTCATTTCCCTTACACATTAAATTTTATTTGTTTCTGTATAATAATTAAATGTAGTAAAAGAAATACAAATCTGTGGTATAGCACAAAACTTCTGAATGAAATTTGATCAGAATATCCTCGGTTCCTAGCATGATTTTTTCTCAATTTTTATTTTTGTGTTTCTTTTGTATTTTAAGACATTGAACACTGTTCTATGATCTAACAGATGTGCAGCCAACCGATATTTTCATTTATTGAGAGATGGTTAATCAAGAGATCTCCAAACCAAAGATTCATAAATCATTTTTACATGATCAAAATCCTAGCTTTACCATCTTATAGCTATTAAGATTATGCTACTGAACACTTTTGTTGCATCAACTACATGCAAATCTTGCTATGAATGTGTAAATGGGTTATGGAATTCATCTATTCTTTCTTATATACAAGAAAGAACCTTTTTTCAAGATAAAAATATCAACGATGATATAATGGTTGTAATTATTTTCCTGTTATTAGAGCTAATCATTCCCAAGGCAGTAGCGAAAGTTGGATTTATTTTAATCATTTGAAGAAGAACAGCTAATTTTATTCATTTTTTATTTATTTATATTCTCAGGTTAGGATGAGCTTAGGAATGGCATGGGTGGAGGAAGCATATCAAGCTGTAGGATCCACATGGTATGCGCAAATGGAAGTGAGAGGCAGAATTTAATTACAACTCCCTAAGGAGGATAATATTCAATGGTATTTGTGGTTTCTCATAAGGAGTTTTATATATGGTTTTGTTTTGTTTAATGTAATCTGCTTTTTGAAGCACAATCTACCAGAGTTCCTTGGTTATGATCCTTTGTGTACAGATCCGAATCTCAGAACGCTTTGGAGGGTGGTAAGCTTTCAACTGTTCCTCGATCAGTATGCTCACATTTTTTATTTCAGAATCGGATTGCCATTTTGTAAGATATAAAAGAAGAGGAGGCTGTAGTTGATGAAATCAGTACAAACGTTGATGACACTCCTACTTTGTGTCAGTACGCTTTAGGAGCTTTGCTTCTTGTAGAATCTAAATTCTTGAAAACCAACGGTTTGTTTTATCCTCCGTTAAATTCTTCTTCTTCATGCTGGAATAATTTCCAGACCCTTATTGCTTCTTTCTTCCCCTCACCTTTTAATTTTCTTAGAGATTGTGGGTTTCAAGCAAACTGGATTTCTCAAGGATGCATGAACATTTCAACCCGCTCCGATTTCGAGAAGGTACAATTGCTAATTTTCAGTCTATCTGTTTAAGTTTTGATTTGAACGATGTATGTTTGATGTTGCAGTTAATATTTGTTAAAGGGCACTTGACCATAAAATATTTTAACCCAGGAGTTATTGTGTTTCTGCCTAATGTTTATTATGCATTTGGGATGTCTGTAAGTACTCAGTAATGGCACTCGACATAGATGGCACAACAGTTTGGTCCAATTTTTATCTGCCAGATAGAATATATATTGCCTATACTAGGAGTGGAGGTTCACATATTACACTACTTACGCGCAATGTCCAAAAGGTTACACCATTTAGCTGCTAAAGGTTAAGTCATAAAATGGAAATCATGGTTAAGTTGACTTTATTGAAAGCACATGCCTAAATTGTTATCATTTGTTTCTAGTCTTTAACCTGCTCTCTTGGTGTGTATGTAGAATAATGGCAACCTATTATATCATTCTTATTAAAAGAATCAGGTAGAAGCTGAGACATATGTAGGTACATTATGCTTCTATGTACACTCCTAACTTATTGCAAGCATATTACAGAAAAAAACATCATAGTATAATCATAATTCTATCTTTGAAGTAGACATGTAAACTACTTAACCTGCACTTCCACTTATGCAATATTAAAATTTGCCTTTTCTTAATCAACTACTTTTGGTAATTTTAACAGATTGTACAACAACCTGCAATACAAGACATGAACCGAAACTACAACCAATCACTAGGAAGCTCGGCATTTTCATCACGGTGCACTGCATGTTCTACAAGCTTAATTCGTGCCAAGTCTTATATTCCTGGCCCTGATATTGGTAATGTCACTCAATGCACAAACTATCCTTATATGTATGCTGCTAGATTACTCAATCGATTTTATATGCTTATTTCATATGATCTTATTAAATTTGCAATTTAGGTTACTGCTATTGGACATGCTGCGATGCTGGCTGCCATTCAAAGATATGCACCTTCTCTGGTATTTTTTTCCTTCTCATATTCTAATACGGTAAATTGTCCGTGGCACTTTTTTCTCTCCCTATTTCTTAGACACGAGCCTCTTTATTTGTCTAAGATTTGTTAATTCTTGTTCATTTTGTCTGTGACGTTATGCAATTACCAAATTATCTAAAATTAAACAATTTAACAACTTGTATCTTATATTTCCTACATCTGATTGTATCGTCATTCATGGGAGAATAAAGATCTAGTCTGCTTAGATCGACCTAGTTAAATAAATTTTTTGGTTTATGAGTAAAGCAATATTACGTGCACCATATGATATTGTAATGCTTTTGTTCTTTCAGCTTGATATTTATGATTCTCAACATAAAACAACACACAACTCACTGTTTTATCTTGTAAAACAGACTACTTGTTGTTTGTTTTCTTGATTTTAAATCCAGCTTATGTAATATTTGATAGATACCATCTACTTATGGTCCAGAAAGGCTGGATCTCTTGAGGCAACTTGAAAAAGTAAAGAAGAATGAAATTGTCGAGATGAGTTCTGCTGAAATCCATATCTTAGCTGCTACATTTTAATTTGATTGTAAGATTGTTGTCTCGCAACTGATTCAATTATGTGTTAATGCTTATGTATTTGGCTGTTACGTAACTAGTTGTCATGTGTATGTTAGAACTATGTCAATGTAAATTTATCTTACTTTTTGGAATGTGTTGGAGTTTTATGACTCTAGCTTTATTTAGACTTTTGGTATGTGATTTTAGTTGTTTTATGATAATATTTATTACTCGTTAAGTTATTCATTATTGGTATTAATGTACTGTATGGGTGCTGCTGTAATTTTTTTTAAAATTTGCATTTATTTTGCAACGGTCAGAAACTGTTGCAATATCATGTAATACAACGGCCATTGCCTGTTGCGAAATCCATATTACAACGGGCATTGCCCGTTGTAAAATATGGTCGACCTATTACAACGAGGCCTAATACAACGGGCGCATGCCCGTTGCGAAATTCATATTACAACGGGCATTGCCCGTTGTAAAATGGCTGTTTTGTTGTAGTGTTTGTTATTCCCATTAATTTGAATTTATTTGGATTAAATCGATATTTAATTTATTATTGAATTTAAATTGCAAGTTAAATACCTGTTATTGATAATTAGTTTTTGTTGGAATTAATTAATTGAATTGTATGATGATTGTGATGGACGTTTGATTTTTTTTATGTTGGATGATTGGATGTTATGTAAATTTATATACTATTGTCACTCTGCAAGTTTCCTTAATTATTATTATTTGAAAATCACTATGGGTTGAAATGATATATACCCCAACGATCTATAGATTAGGGAAGAATCGTTATGGGTTGAAATGATAGACTCGAACGATTTTATGGATTTTAATATTAAATTCTGGATTTCAGTTTGAAATGATATATAACCGTAAAAATTTAAATTGCAGATTAAAATGATAAATATCTGTACCACTTGACCCTAGGGTAGAGAACTATATACGGACACCGGATTTGTTAAATAATTTTAAGTTCTTGATTATGAATCCAGTTAAATGATATTTTGAAATGAAAATTTGATGTATATAAATTGAATTATTAACCAAATCCAAGTTTTATGCTAAAATTGGAATTGGTTTAAAGGAATTGTTTAAAGGAATCAAATTGAAAATTTAAAGTTGATTTTGAAGTATATTTCAAATTTATCAGAATTGAGTTATTAAAATCGTTTCAAATATAACTTTGAAAAATATTGAAATTGGAGTAGCTTAAATTGACATTTCAAAGATAGATTGAAATCGATATAGAATTATATAGTTTATCGAGAATTTGAATTGAAAGATTTGAAATTGGGTTTGTTGATTTGGAAATTGAAATGGTTCTATTGTGCTGAAATGAAATAAATAGTAGATTGATATTAATTTCAAAATTCATATTTTTAATATAAACCGTTTTAAAATATATTATTTTAAAGACTTTAATTATTAAAATTTTCAGACTATTTAACTATTTTAACCTATATTAACTATATTAAATCATTTTAACCTATTTTTTAACCATTAAATTTATTTTAAACTAATTAACCCATTTAACTTATTTTAAATCTAATTATTAATCTATTTTAAACTATTTAATCTATCTTAATTATATTTAATCTATCTTAATTATATTTAATCTATTTTAAATATATTTAACTATATTAAATCGATTTAATATTATCTTAAATCTATAGCTAAACTATTTTAGAGTATTTTAACTATTTATAACTATTTAAACTATTTATAACTATCTAAACTATTTTTTTAAATTTCAAACTAAATAAAGTAGATGTGTTTATATCTTAAATCCTTGATTTTAAAGTGAATATGGTTAAATGATATTATAACCTAAGTTGGGATTAAATTCCATATTTTATTTGAATATAAAGTTTTGAAATGAGGGTTTTAAACTATTTTGAAAATGTGATTTTTAAAAGTGAGTCTAAGCTCGGAAGTGATATTATTTGAATTGAATATGAAATTTTGATATCAATTTTGAAATGGTTTTGAAAATTTAAAAGAACCATCCGATGGGTAATAAGCGATTGGTTGTTAAAGGGACCGGGATTGGATATTTTCATACACTCTGCCAATACCAAAAACACTTTAACAACTATGTACGTGGTGGAGATTCCAGAAATGAAGTATGATAGTTTGGTGAACGATTTTTGTATGAGGTATGACATGACCTTGATTCCCATGAGTCAGCATAGATGTGACTAAAATAGGAACCACGCTGGGCAAAGTGAGGTCATTCCTCCTATCAGACACATTTCTTCGATACTATGACTTTGTGCTTGATTTGGTGGCCACCCCTTGATTTTTGATTATGGAAGTGTGTTTCGAGGTGGGCAGTAGTAGCGCTATGCATTACCACTAGTCCGGATATGCAATTGGTATATCTACCCTGCCATTTCCTCGAGTGTCGTGTTCATATGCCCTAGAGCGCCCTCTACGAGTTTGTTTTGTGTTGTACCAATATAGTGCTCAGTGATAGCCCAATTGAGGGTGGAGTTTACAGTATCTGTATATACTACGACATTATATAAAATGTGTTAAGGGGATATGAGTAACGCCTTAACGCTATTTTAATACTTTACTTTATTTTAGACACTATTGTAATAGCGTATTGTACGACATAGTAGATTAACGGATACTTATGAGATGTAAATTCCCAACATCTCTTAAGTTACTACACTCACGTTAGAAACTGGATAGGAGATGTCAAACCCCGTAGACACCTCTGACGCCATCACACACATATTTATCGTTGATTTGACTTACACAAGATCTTTTAGTTCTGACTCGAGTGTTTTTTCTTTTCAATTTGCTCGGGTCAGCCTGAGCATTTCAGGGTTGAGGACTTTATTCTAAATTACAAAGACAAAGATTTATAGTAGTATTATTTATTATTTTCCGCTGCATCATATAGTTCCGCTAAATTTATTTATTTATCTACTCCTATTTACGTAACTCTGATGTTTTTGTTGTAAAGCATAATCAAATGTATTTATAAAATAGCTTCGTGAACTGTTATTTGATTATTATATTTTTTCATTCCACTGTGAGATTCTGTATTTTTTTTATTTCTTTCTCTCTTTCTTATTTACCCCATAACAATCTACCCTTTTGAATGGTTTGAGTTCGGCATGTGTGTCTGCTTAAAACGTCCAAAAAGTCAGGTCGTTACAGTTAGTATCAGAGCTTTGGTTTAGCGATAATCTTCGCTTTGTGGCGTCTGACTCTTTAGAAATAGGATAGTAATACCTTATAGTGAGTCACTGAGTGTATATATAAGAGACGTATTTGTTTTTGTTATAAAAGATTTTTGTAATGTGTTAATTTGTTCCGTTTTGTATTTGTAAATTCTAGTCGATACATAGGACGCTATGGCATCGATAGGGATTTCTAAACACTTAATAGGACAGACAGACGCAATATTGTTTTGAAATATAGGTAAATGAAAAAAATTTGTCTATTATATATTTTGTATATAAATTAAATAATTTTATAAATGATATATTTGGTTGTAATATATTTGTTGGTTGGGTAGTGAAATTTATAAATATTAATTGTAAAGTAGAATTTACAAATAAAATAAATATAGATTGGAAACTCTAGAACTTAAGTTCCGGGATTTTTTTGAAATTTCTTTCAAAGGAATTTTGGAATATAATGTTAGTATTATTTGAAAGTATTTTCTGGTATAAATATTTCAATGTGGTTTGAAAGAAAGTTTTAAAAGAACTTTTAAAGGGAATAAGTTCTGTACTCCCCACTTTGTCGCTTGAAAATAATTTCGGTGATGGATGCATGCATCATCGACGTTCATTTTCAAGTTTCAAAGTAGGAAGACCATGTAGTAATTTTACTGTACAATTGTTTTGATAAATTAATCTTGATTTTTAATTCCAAGTAGGATTGGATATATATAAAGATATGATTATATATATTATTTTAAAATAATTGAAATGAAATGCGGTTGTTTAGTTCTTAAGTTTCTATAAATTAGAAATTGAAATTATTGTAATGAAAGAAATCTTGACTATATTCATAATTGAAACTACAAAAAAGAAAATAAGGAATTTGATGTAAAATGATAATGAAATGTATAAAAAACTGAAAATTTGAAACTATAAATAAAAAGGATATGAAAATGAGAAATGATAATTATTGAGCATTAAGTAACTAAAATAAGTAAGATAAACTTGGGTAATATTCCATTACAATTTCTTATTAAACATTTCGACTTTTAATCTTTTGGTAAGTTATATATATGTTTTATGAATACAATTGAATATTATACAAGTAAAGCTTAAGTAATAAAAGTTTTCAATGAAATTCTTTTATAAATAAGGACTTTGATATTATAGTTGTTATAAACTTAAATTATTTGAAATACTACTAAATAAAATGTAATAGAAAAATGAGTATTACAAATAAATGATTATAAACTTAATCAAATGTTTAAAGCTATTTGTAATTGAAATGAATACAGTATTAAATTAATTGGTTATAACTTCAGAAAAGTTGAAATGGTTCAGAAAATAGATTTAATATTTAGTGACACCATATAAGGAAATGAGTGTAAATTAAACGTAAGAAACTTAAGTATGAACTTATGCACTAATGTATATTAATATCTAACAGAAATCAAGTATATAAATTGATAAAGGTGAACTAAGTTTCAAAAAGATGTAAGTAATACTTAAACAATAAATTCATTGATTACTATAAACAATTGAATGGATACAACTTATGTAAGAAATGAATGTAAAGTAATGAAAGGAAATTTGCAATATATGAATAAATAAAAATGAGTTTTTGTAGGCAATGCATGGAGATAAATGAAATAAGTACTGAATGAATGACTGTGAGAGTATTTACAAAGAAACCTATATAGCACTTTACGACTTGATTTACATATGTTCAAAAATTTGTATATGAGTAACATATGTAAGAAAATGTAAATAACATATGTGAATAAATGCGATATAAATAAATGGAACTAAGTATTATATGAATGAATGGGAATTGAATTTGTGAGAAATAAATGTAAATTAAATAAATAATCATTGTATGAAAAAAATGACCAATAAATTTTGTGAAAGGAAATTTATAAGAATAAACTTAAACAATATTGGAATTTGTTGATTGTTTTGGCTTTTGGGTGTTTGGGAAAGGATACTTCTAATTGTTTAGGACGTATGAATAATCTATTGAGTTTTATGAAAGACTGTTCAGTATATGGTATACTTAGTAGCTATTTGTCGTTCTATGCGATTAAAGGCGTCTAAACCCGAACAAACCATTTGTTTGCTTGCTATGGATGGATGGTTGATTTCATTGATTCAAGTGATGATTGTATGATTTTGGTAGCAAGTGATTGCTGTTATACTATATTAATCCATTTGGTAGTGGTTGAAACAATTTCAAATATTTTATTTTTTATGATTATTAACCCTTTTGGATTATATAAGTGAAATACAGGTTTACGGAAGCAATAGCTACTGTTTTTGGTTTCATAAACAAGCATTGTATGCCAGACAAATAGGTACGTTGTCGGATTACAGTTTATAGCAATATTATATTATTTTTCCCTTGGGATATATTATTTTAAAATATATGTGATGTATATTGATTATATTTGATATTATTATTTCTTCTAGACCTCTTCGTATAAAGGAGACTCTGCCGAAATTTTTCGTAAATTTTGGACTTAGAAAATTTTGTGAAATATTTTCCAAACTTTTATTAACTTGAATATAAAAGGATTTAATTATTATAAGTTGAGATATTTTATTTAAATTATCTAATTATGTAAATTAATTGTTTATAAGTTTAATATATTGAATAAGATATTGATTTCTTAATTTCTTCTTTTCCCTTTTTTTTCTTTTTCGGGGACGAAAAGTTTCGAGTGGGGGAGAGTGTAACGACCCGTAATTTTTGATAATTTAGTTATTTAATTTAATAATATTTTGGTAATTTAATATTGAAATAAATAAAAATATGTAATTTAATAATGAAATAATGACTAAAATGAATTGTAATAATGTTAATCTAAGTTAATTATTAATAAATTGAATGATAGTCCAATCAATTGAAATAGTTTAAATGTTATACTTGGTTATAATTTGAAAAAGTAAATAAGTGTAAATGTTGTATAAATTAATGAACTAGTATATAATTAATGGTAACTGAATAAAATCAGTGTTATGTAAGAAATTATAACATTTGTCTATAAATAATGAACTTATAAGTGTAATTAAAGGTTGTGGTAACAATTATTATATGTTACCTATTTATTTGGTCTATTAATATAATTGGAAATCAATTATAACTAATTCACTTATTTAGTGCAGTTAATGTGGTTAAATTAATAATTGTAGAACGTTATTTCAATAAGATGCTACCAATGAAAATTTTATGCATAATATGGCAATTGATTGAATAAAAAAGAAACGGGAATCAAGTTTGACCAAATTATTGAAATTTAAAATTATAGTAAGTGAATTTATTATAGTAAAATGTAATTAAAGATCAGGTTAATGAATAGTAAGATGAAATGGTAAAATATTAATGTAATAAAATATATAACAATGTTAACTACGAATGTAGAGAAGTAATTGATTGAATTGAATGATCGAAACCAAATTTAACAAATTTATTGAAATTAAATTATATTAATTGGATTTAATTACGGTTGTAATTGAACACCGTAATTTGTGAAATATTTAACACGAAAGTGTATGTAAACTTGTTTTAATTTATTATAAAGGTCTATGAAATCAAAAATGATAAAAACAGTCAGTTATTAAATTTGAATTGAAAAGGTGATTTAATTGATTTAATTAATTAACGTAAAAATAGCCATTTTGGCCACTGACTCGAATTTCGACGCAACTTGTTTCATCGGATCCATAACGGTGAATTATCGTAAAATTTCAAGTTTCATAACGATAGGACTTGTCGTTTGATCATACGGACTCGAAACGCCTAAAAATCAATTTAAATGAAATCAATTTGAAATAAGCTGATTCTTAACATAACTTCTTCGCACGATGGAATTTGGACTTGAAACTTGTTCCATTGAGTTTGAAAATATCGAAAACATATATTTTGACATATGGGATGACCCATTTTCATTTCGGGAACGAAACGAGCTTTTTGGGTCGTTTATCTTTCAAACCCAAATCGATCTTGTCCATTCATTTCTATTTATGATCTGCTATATATTTCCCATTATAAACCCTAGTAGCCTTTTATTTTCTATTGTTTGTACATAAATTTCTTTCTCACCTCCTCTTTCCAATGGCAGTCAAACGAAAACTCTAATTTCCAAATTGTATATTCAGTTTCAAGTTCAACTTCAAAATCAAATCCCTCCAAACCTTATCAAATTTTATATCAATTTGAAGCTCTCGACGAGCGTAATTTACTGGTGTGATTCGTTTTCCAATGGGATTCACCATTTGTCTAGAAATCGAGGTTGAACCTTGGCCGTCCATTCCTAGGGTTTTTGATCCAACGACGGATCGTCGTCCGACCAACGATCGGAAGGCGCCGTTAGGAAGAGGTAGAAGAGCAGTGCATATTCATAGCCTTTGTTCGTGCTCATGTGGTCAAGAGTCGCCATGATTTGGAGTGGAAGCCAACGGCGGCCGTGTTTGGTGCCAACTGAAGGCGAGTTCGGAGGTGATCGGAGTGGCGCGGTCGGCGTGGGGCATGGTGGAGGCGTTCAATCAGGATGAAGGCGTGTGGTTTGTCAGCGGCGAATGTTGTAGGGTGGCAGCTCAGTTTCGAATGAACGAGGATGGTCTAGGGTATCGATCGCGTGAACGAGGGTATGTGCTGACGGTTTGTTTATTTATTTATTTTAAATTCATATAATTTCTAACGATCAAATCTTTTACATACAGGGTCCAATCTATGTGTGGTTTGTTCCGCTTCGATCATATCGAAATTCCGGACATTGTGACGCTAGTTTGAAAAAATTCCGAGGCTGTTCAAATTTAGGCCCTATTTTGGATTTTAATTTGATTTAAATTCAAAGGTGCATGTTTTAACTCACTCACAACTTCTAAAATTTCTTTTGTTTATTAAATTAAATTTACGATGTGATTAGGAATTTATTTATGGTTGTTTGTTATATTAAATTTTCTATTCCATTTAATTTGAATTATTAAATCGTTATTTAATTTATTAGTGAATTTAAATTGCAAGTTATATACCTGTTATTGATAATTAGTTATTGTTGGAATTAATTAATTGAATTGTATGATGATTGTGATGGATGTTTGATTTTTTTTATGTTGGATGATTGGATGTTATGTAAATTTATATACCATTGTCACTCTGCAAGTTCCCTTAATTATTATTATTTGAAAATCAATATGGGTTGAAATGATATATACCCGAACGATCTATAGATTAGGGAAGAATCATTATGGGTTGAATGGATAGACTCGAACGATTTTAATATTAATTTCGAGATTACGATTTGAAATGACGTATAACCGTAAAATTTTAGATTGCGGATTGAAATGATAAATATCCATACCATTTGACCCTAGGGTAGAGAATTATATACGGACACCGGATTGGTTAAATTCAATGATTTTAAATTCTTGATTTCAAATCCAGTTAAATGATATTTTGAAATAAAAATTTGATGTATACAAATTGAATTATTAACCAAATCCATGTTTTATGCTAAAATTGGAATCAGTTTAAAGGAATTGTTTAAAGGAATCAAATTGAAAATTTAAAGTTGATTTTGGAGTATAACTGAAATTTATCAAAATTGAGTTAATAAAATCATTTGAAATATAACTTCGAAAAATATTGAAATTGGAGTAGCTTAAATTGATATTTCAAAGACAGATTGAAATCGATATAGAATTAAATAGTTTATCCAGAATTTAAACTGAAAGATTTGAAACGGGGTTTGTTGATTTGGAAATTAAAATGGTTCTATTGTGTTGAAATGAAATGAATAGTAAATTGATATTAATTTCAAAATTCATATTTTTAATATAAACTGTTTAAAAATATATTATTTTAAAGACTTTAATTATTATGATTTTCAAACTGTTAAACTATTTTAACCTATATTAACTATATTAAATCATTTTAACCTATTTTTAAACCATTAAATTTATTTTAAACTAATTAAACCATTTAACTAATTTTAAATCTAATTAATCTATTTTAAAACCATTTAATCTATTTCAATCTAGTTAACTATCTTAAATCAATTTAACAGTATCTTAAATCTATAGCTAAAGTATTTTAGTGTATTTTAACTATTCATAACTATTTAAACTATTTATAACTATCTAAAATATCTTTCTAAATTTCAAACTAAATAAAGTAGCTATGTTTATATCTTAAATCCTCGATTTTAAAGTGAATATGGTTAAATGATATTATAACCTAAGTTGGGATTAAATTCCATATTTTATTTGAACATGAAGTTTTAAATGAGGGTTTTAAACTTTTTTGAAAATGTGCTTTTTAAAAGTGAATCTAAGTTCGGAAGTGATATGGTATGAATTGAATATGATATTTTGATATCAATTTTGAAATGGTTTTGAAAATTTAAAAGAACCATCTAGCGTGTAATAAGCGATTGGTAGTTAAAGGGACTGGGATCGGATATTGTCATACTCTCTGCCAATAACCAAAACCACTTTAGCAACTGCGTACGTGGTGGAGATTCCAAAAATGAAGTAGGATGGTTTGGTGAACGATTTCTATATGAGGTATGACAGGACCCTGACTCGCGTGATTCAGCATAGATGTGACTAAAACAGGAGCCATGTCGGGCCAAGTGAGGTCATTCCTCCTATCGAACATATTTCTTCAATACTATATTTTGACTTTGTGATTGATTTGGTGGCCACCCCTTGATTTTTGATTATGGGAGTGTGTTCCAAGGTGGGCAGTAGTAGCTGCTATGCGTCTCGGCGGTAAAAAGATGTACCGTGGAGGTAAACCTTTTATTGGGAAGGGATGTAGAAAGATGTTGGGACATTCATCTCGAAGTGCATGGACTGCCAATCAGTGAAGGTAGAGCAGAAGAAGCCTAGTGGTTTGATGCAATAGCTAGAAGTTCCCAAGTGGAAATAGGATCAAGTATCAATAGATTTCATCTATAGATTGCCAAGGACTCGAGCATGGTATGACAACATTTGGGTCGTAGTTGATCGATTGACCAAGAGTGCCAGATTTATACCTATTAAGTCAAATAGTACGACAGCCAAACTGGCTGAACTGTATATGAAATGGATAGCATGATTCCATGATGTGCTGAAATGCGTTGTGAGCGACCGAGATCCATTGTTCACTAGTGGGTTCTAGAAATGCTTACAGGAGGCATTAGGGATAGAGCCGTACCTCAGCACAGCTTATAACCCTCAAAATAACGGCCAAACTGAGAGAGTGAACCGTATCTTAGAGTATCTCTTGCATACTTGCATACTAAACCTTGGAGGCTCGTGGGATGATCCCTTACACCTTGTTGAATTTTCATACAACAATGGTTATCAGTCTTGCATCGTTATGGCACCATTTGATGCGTTATATTATTAACCGTGCAATGCTTCTTCCTGTTGATGGGAAGCGGGCAAGAAACTGATACTTGGGCCAGATATGATTAGAGAAATATGGTAAAAGATTGAGATCACTTGGCAACTGATGAAAACTTCCCAAGATAGATAGAAAAGCTATGCCGATAAGACACGTCAAGATTTAGCGTTCTCTGTCGGTGACATGGTATTTATTGATATCTCTTCGTTGAAACATGTCTTTCGGCTCAGTGATAGAGGGAAGTTGGGAGTGAGATTTATTAGTGATTTTTGATATTAAAGAGGATATGGAGCCTTGCATATAGAGTCGACTTACCTCAAATATTGGCGGGAGTGCATAATGTCTTCTATGCCTCTCAATTATAATTTTTTTTGCATGACTAATGTGTAACTATCACACCAGATCGGCTGGATGATAGCGAGATTGAACCAGAGGCTTCGAGACATTATAAGTTAATTCATATCATCAAACGTGATAAGAAGCAGCTAGGAGGAAGACAGTGAAGTTGGTGTAGGTTCAATGGATTAATAGATAATGAAAGTGATAGCACTTGAGAGACCAAGGGGAGTATGAGGGCAACATATCCAGAGCTCTTTACTTGGTGAGATTTGATATTTATAGCTTTTACTTTCACTTATGATATCATGAAATATACCATGGAAAAGTATCATGCATGTTACAATAGGCTTAGACGTTTCCATTTTTATTTATTGGTATTTATGCATATTTGATGTATGATGGTTGCCTATTTTTGTATATGATTCTTAGGCATGCGGATCGCCCTATTGACTTGATTGTGGATTTTCGAGCGGTGAAATTCCTAAAGGGAGAGTTTATAACGACCAGTATTTTACATATCGTGGGATAGAAAAATATTATTATTTATTTCGTATGAGGTCGTACGACTTCAATATCTTGGAAAATGACTTTTAGGAACATTTTCCACATATATGAGTTGTCGATTTTCTTTGTGACCATTTTGATCCTGAAAATCTTATATGACTCATAAATTTTGATTGGTGATGAATTAGGATCTGAAACCGCTTCCATCGCTTCACGATGATGGTTTCTCTTTCCGTAGAGTGACCAACATACGAAAACAGACTTACAATTTGAGAGATATTGCTATTTTAAGTTTTAAGGGATTCCAGGTAGATGTATGGAATTTGGAGCTAGGGAGGGGTGTTGGGGCCGAGATGATTTAGTTTTCATCTTCCCAAAACAGCTCCAAACTTCCATTTATCATCTTTTCTTCAAAAGATTCACCTTTTCGTATCTAAATCTAGCTTAAATCATCAATAGAGGGTAATTAGTAAAGAGGGGACTTTGATTCGTCATTTTTGTGCTTGGAAATTCGGGTTGCTTACGGTCCAATTTGGATTCAAGGGGAAGAGTGGTAAATTTGGGTACTTTGTGAGTGATTAGATGCTTACTTGCTGATTAGGTCATTATACACCCCAATCGATGTTTTAAAAATTATATAAAAATGTTTTAGACCATAATTAACCATGTATATGAAATTTACACGATTTGGAACTTGATTTACAAAAAAATTATTCTTATATGTCTTAGATTCTTATGGATTCTTAACCATAGATTTAGATTTCTTTAAAATGGGTATATTTGAATGTTTGGTTGTTATGTCTTGTATGTGATGTAAGTACGATTGTTAGATGTTTGAAGGGTTGAAAATATCGATCGAATGGCGATTTAAAATAAGGATTGGTTCTTGGATCGTAGATGACTATGAAATTCGAAGTGGTCAGATCGATGTGCGATCGATATGGGGCAACAAGCAAGGCCTCTTAAGGTCGCACATCAAATTTCAGGCCAGTTGGAGTTAGTACGATTAAGATACAAGCATCCAAAGTATGAATTAGTGGTGATCCGTTGTCACTGATCGGTACTGATCACTCAAATTGCTCGGATCGGGGTGCAATCCATATGTCGAGACAAGGATAATCTCTAGAGGTTGCCCACCAAGTTTCAAGTTGTTTGGAGTTGGTACGCTCGAGTTGTGGGTGCTCGAAGTATGGACTAGTGGGGATCGATCCTCATGGATCGGTATCGATCCGTGGGGTTGACCCAATCAATGCGCGATCCATGGTGGAGCATGGGAAGATGTGCCCGAGCTTATATGTGAAGTAGGGGGTTGGTGTGTTGGATCGAAGGTGATGGATCGGTGGGGATGGTTCGGTGGTCATGGATCAATGATGATCGAAACTTAGTGAGATCAATATGGGGTGACAAGGAATGCCCCATACGGTTACGTTTTAAATTTCAAGTCGTTTGGATTCTGTATGCTCAAGATATTGATGGATCACTGGCGACTTTGGGAGTATGAATCAGTAATGGATTTCTAGGGACATGCTTTAGGTTATTTTGCCAAAAATTAGGGTTTAACTTGGGGCATTTTCAAAGTGAAATAAAAATAAGCTAAGTCCGGGATCGATCCCGATCCTAATGCGCGCTTGAGGGAATTTTTGAGTTTACTCGGATTTGACTTCGGGTCAAATATTTTTAGATCCTGCTTCAGGTCATTGGGGAAAAAATTTGAGTTCAACTTCGGGCCAACCATGAAGTGAGTTTTTCGACGATCGTTTTGACGATTTTCGACGACAACCACTTTTGACTTGACGATGGGGTTTTAGTGATGAGAAGTGATAGCTTCAATGATGGATGGGTACACATCGATACATATAGTAGACCAATGTTGAGTCAGATTGAGGGGACTGTTGAAGGGAGGTTATGTGATGCATGATGACACTTTATGCCTAATAATGGTTGTCTAGATTAGTTCCTGACCGCAGCGACTTCATGACGGGAGTCGTAGGAACGGTTCCAAGATGGGCTCTGCAGTTGATGACATGTGTGAAAGGATCGATGATATTCGAAGGTTCAGAGAGTATTTGTAAACAAGGGTAATATATGGTACCTATTTGAGCCATGAGGGCTCTGATCTTTGGGAGGGGAAATTTGATCTCCACAACGGGAGATCTTTTACCCAGGATTAGCCATGATGGGTGTTGTAACATCCTTTCCTACCGAGTGGCATAGATTCGAGTACCGAGGGACCGAGATGTTGAGTAGTCCTTGACCATAATGGTCCATTCGAATTATCACATATCCAACCTGATTGAATGTGGGGATGGATGATGGATGCTATGGTCGCTTTGATTGTTTATCACCTTAGGGATGTCACCTGCTGCTGATATTATTGACCTATATATCTAGACACCCTTAGTGCTTTGATGCATAGTACACCTATAATGACTCTCATAGTGTAATGTATACTTTTTATATGCGCTAACTCTGTGGATGCAGGGATAGGTGAGGTATGATTTTCCATATCATTTGTCCTTGTTTATTAACTTTATAGTATTCGAGATTTCTATCACTCATACTAGACTGTTGCTTGACCTAGGGTATTATGCTTTGTTTCCTATTACTCTGGGCAGGGCCGGCCCCAGGGCAAGGCGACCAAGACGGTCGCCTAGGGCAACACGGCGGAGGAGGGCAACATTTTCAGTATCCGTGTTTACAAATTGTCTGGTTGATATAAGTAAAAGGGCATAAGTTTCAATAAGATTATTTGGTCCAATAGTTTGTTTGCTTCCTTCCTAATTGAACGACCTGAGTTCGAGTACGTCTTCCTGAAATTTTAATTTTTTGCTTCTCTTCCATTCTATGTTTGCCTAGGGCAACGAAAGGTGTAGGGCCGGCTCTGACTCTGGGTACTCTTAAATGTATAGATTATGGATATTAGGTCCGGTGAGCATGTGGAACTAGACAGGTGGCTAGCAAGAGGCTAGTCTCTCGTATTATTATATTTACTCAGTTATTTATTGCTTGCTGGTTTTTATCTGAGATGTTTATTGTTATATTTTATTCAATGCATTATAAGATATATGACTGGTTTCGTGTTGCTTATTTACTTTATTAATGATCGCTTCGCATCTGTTGAGCACCGCTACGACGCATTATACAGGTATATTGGATGTCGGCGGTGTAGGGCAGTCGTCACATGGGGTGTATTTAGTAAAATGGAGTGGCCTCTTAGATTTTTCAAGGTGATATTAGTAATTTACTTCGTGCGTATATAAAAGTTATATATGTACATATTGATATACGATAACAATGCATATTTAAATTGGATTTAAATTGTATAAATTTCTAAGGATTTAAAAGATATTTTATTCCATATATAGGACTAGCTATGGCCATCCTGGCAAGAGGAGGAATGAGGAGTTTGAGGTTTGAATTGGTATGAGATAAATATGGAGATATTTTTTTCCAAACCACACTATAAATTCAAACTTGATGTCTCTACTTTTCCTTTACACTTTGCCTTCTCTTTTTTGTTTAGATATGGCCTGAAATACCTATAGTTGCACTTCTATTTTTCTGTTCTTTTTCACTCTCAGTGAATTAAATCCTAATAGATCTGATGTTTGCATGCTTCCTGTTTGCAGCAGTAGATGTAGATATGTCAGATTAAGGAGATAGACCGGATTATCGTGTGTTTCTACAGCCTTATTTCTCAAGGTAAATTTATCCTATATTATACTATAGTCACCATGTTTATATATGCTATATCACGATCCCTACGTGCAACGATCCTGAATTTTTAACGCTTTATTTTAAATATCGGATTATTTAAGTAATTGAATCTAGGACTTAATGTGAATAAAAATATTTTTGAAAGCTTATTTAAACTCTTTTAAATAATAAATGGTAATGGTAAAAAATTTCAATCAATAATGTGATTAAACTTGTTTTGCTAATAATTATTTTTAATCAGTACGTGAAATTATCATTTCGAGGCACTATCTTGGATTCAAACAAAACTAGTGCCATCGGAACTAGAATATTTAATGGATGTACACCGACAAATCCGTGATGATGCAATGCACTGTGTGATCGTGCGAACTCGATACGTTCGACGATTAACTTCAAAGAATTAAAATATAGTAAAAAATAATAATATAATAACCTTCCCAATAAAACAAAATAGTACAATAACCTGCATAATAAAAAGAAATAGTACAATTACCTGCCTAATAAAATGGAATAATATAATAACATGCTTAATAAAACAAAGTAATATAATTACCTGCATAATAAAACAGAATGGTATAATTACCTGCATAATAAAACAAAATAATATAATTACCCGCCTAATAAAATAGAATGGTGTAATTACTTGTCTAATAAAATAATAATATAAAAAATAGCATAATGGCCCGCCTAGTAGAACATAATAGTATAATTACTTGTCTAATAAAACAATAATATAAAACAAAATAGCATAATGATTCTCATTCAAGACTAGCCTAATCATAATCATTTTATTTTAACTTAATACTATTATTAATTCCTAAGTAAACTCCTTCAACCCTATAAATATTCCACCACTCGGAAGAATTTTGAGATTTATTTTAGAAATGAAATAATTATTTTATAATTGTAAGAAAAATGGAGTCTTTCTATCTTTATACTTATCCATATAACATTATATTTTAACTTATAAAAAGAAAAGTGAAATTGTTCTATCTTTATACTTAGCCATATTATATTATATTTAAACTTTTATACTTATCCATATAATATTATATATAAACTTATTCCTGGTTTACACCATAAGTTTCCTAATCCTAAACCTATAAATATCCCCTCGCTTTCTTTCTTTTCCTCGCTTCTTCCTTTCATTTTTTTTCTTCCTCTTTTATTTTCCTACAATAAAGAAAAAGAGCCGCCACTCCTTCAATCCATTAAATCTGGAGCTAAAGGCGTCAAAATTCGATGATTATAGATCCATTGGGATCGGGTAAGTGAGGGCGTGTTACGACCCGTAAAAAAATTCAATGTTTAAAATGAATTTAATTAATAAGATTTTAATTTAAATTTAGAAAGAAATATAAATCTTATTAATTTATATGGGAGCGAATATAGAAATTAGATGTATCAACTATTTTTGAAATCAACAAATAAAAAAAAAATTATATTGCAATTAATTGGAAATAATGTAAATTGAATAGAAATGTAAGTTTATTTATAGGACAGGAATTGATGAATAAAAAGTTGAGACCAAGTAAACAAATTTAGGGAGAACAATTAATAGTAATTAATATATATAGTAGGCAATTGACAATTTATGGAGTGTTAGGATTGCAAAGCTATAATTGAGTGTAAATAGGAATATTTGGTATTAATTAAAATAAGAAAAAAGTAAATGTTATAAATTGGTTACAAAATTTATATATGAAAGTGGATATAGATATAAATTAATTAATGATGCATTTATTTATAATGGGATAAAACGTAAATTAATGTAATAAAGATGATGCAGGTTGATAAGTATTCATAATGGTTGTGTTGATGTTAAATGTTACTTTAATGATTGTAATATAAAATAACGGAAGTGTGAATGGAAATTAATAGAAACGTAAACTTATTTAAGGGTAGTAATTGAAAGTAGATTTATGTATTGGAGTTAATGCAAATCAATGGAATTAATAAAGACGGTTACGTAGTTACACATTGAAAATATGAAAACAAAATGTAAGCATTGTATTAAATAAGGAAATTAAATATTAATAAATGGTCATTTAATAAAACCAATGTTCTGGGAGTAATTACAATAAGTTGGTTGAAATACGTATAAACTTTGATATGGAAATCAATTGAATTTAATATTACATTGATGTTAATTAAGGTGATATTTGTAAGTAGTGTTAAGGTTATTCATATTGGATAAATTGTTGAGTTGTAAGGATCGTGAATAACGCTTTATTAATTTTATTGGAATTTAAAATTTAATAAAAAGATTTATTTCAATTAAATGAATTTAATATTTTAAAATGGGAATTGAGATGAAATATGAGAAAATTTATGTAATAACTTTGAATCAAATGTTTAATCCATCCATAATATGACTATTGGTTGACTTAAGGATAGGAAGCAAGATTTATAAATTGAATGTAAGTATATAATTCAATAATTTTATTTATTGCAAAATAAAATGGAGTTAAAACGTTTAAATATTACATTATTGAAATTCAAATGGAATTTGAGGATAATAATGTAATAAATCATGAACCAATGTAGTGGCAAATCTTATTTTGGTAAAAGATATGAATAAGAAGGCTTAAAAATTTAATAAATGGGTTTTTGAGAAATTAATTTATAATTTCTAAATATAATGAGGCGGAGGAATTAACACTGCAATTGATAGATTTATCAACTTTTAATTAACATCTAAATTTGTTTAAATTTTTTTCAATGATTAAGAAATACAAAGGTGATAATATTGTCAATTATAAAATTGAAATTTAAAAATTGGATTTAATTAATTAATTATTTATTTATTTAATTAATGGAAAAATAGCCATTTTTGCCACTGACTAGGATTTCGACGAAACCAGTTTCATCGGATCCGTGACAGTGAATATTTGTAGGATTTCAAGTTTCGTAGCAATCGGACTTGTCGTTTGATCGTACGGACTCGAAACGCCTTGAAATTTATGAAATTGAAATCAATTGAAATCAATTTGAAAAATATTG
This sequence comes from Allium cepa, assembly GCA_030765085.1. NCBI lineage: Eukaryota > Viridiplantae > Streptophyta > Magnoliopsida > Asparagales > Amaryllidaceae > Allium > Allium cepa. The sequence continues at coordinate 55,358,424 of CM060943.1, read as the reverse complement.
ATTTTAGCATAACTTCTTCATACGATGAAATTTGGACTTGAAACTTGTTCCATCGCGTTTAAAATATTTAAAAACATCTATTTTGATATATAGGATGATACATTTTCGTTCCGGAGCCGAAACGGGCTTTTCGGGGCATTATTGTCATTTCAAACCAATTTGACTTTAGTAGTAACCTACGAAAATGATGGAATTGGGATTCAAAACCAGTACTATTGCGTTCAGAAGGGCTTTTTATGTTAGGATAGCCTGTCAGCATGCTTAAATCGGAGTTCGGGCTGTTTTCGGGCCTAACTATTTAAATACGACACGCATCACGAAAAATATATATATAATATTCCCAAACCCTAGCCGCCGCTTTCCCCTTCTTTTCAATGGCCGAAATTTATCCATCTTCTCGTGTCGATTTCTTCCAATCCGTGCATCGGAATCGAAAACTTCCAAAAGCGAAATTGTAGACATCGGCGAGCTCTTCATATCCAACGGTTGATTCATGCTATTGCATCATAGATTCGTCGAAATCTGGATGGGAAGGCCGTGCGTTTTTTTGGGTTTTGCGTGCGATTGGAAGGAACATGGGGGACCGCATCTCTGGCGTAGGTGGAGGAGGAGGCGGCGCTTGGTTTGGTGGTTGCAGATGTGGGTCTGATCGCCTGGGCTTCGTGCGTGCGTGGATCTAAGTGCACGATAATGGGTTCCTCTTGGTGGTAGCTTCTGTGCACGTTAGCTCCTGAACGCACGAGGAGATGGGAAAGCAGGGATGACGTGGCAAAGAATTTTGGGGTGAGTTGTTTTCTTTTATTTTTTTAATTTAAATTTCAGTCGTTCAAACGCGTATAACTTCCACATACGATATCCGTTTCACGCGTGATTTTTTTTGCTAGGATCGTATTGAAATTCCGGACGCTTTGACGTAGTTTTGGGAAAATTTGGAGTCTGTTCAAATTTTGGGTTTAAATTGGATTTAGATTCGATTTAAATTCAAAAGGTGAGTGTTTTAACCCACTCACAACTTCTAAAATTTCTTATGTTTGTTAAATTGAGTTTTAATATGAGTAGAAGTTTATTTATGGTTGTTTGACATATTTTTAATCATCATCCCAGTTAAATTAAATTTATTCAATTAAATTGTTAATTAATTATTCATTGCATAGGAAACTGCCATTTAAGTTGTTATATTAATTATTCATTGCATATAAAACTGCAAGTTAAATTTGTTGTTTATTTATTTATTGCATTTAAAACTGCCAGTTAAACAGTTATTTAATTCATTATTGAAAAATAAACTGTCAGTAATTAATTGTTATTTATTGATGTGGTTGTTTGAATTGGATGATGATTTGAAAAATGTTTGATGATTGATAATGGATGAATGGTTGTTGTATTTTATATGGTTAAAAATCTGCAAGTTGTTATGCATATCATTTCATTCGGGATTGCGCTTTGAAATGATATATAACCGCATTTTTTTTAAATTGCGGATTGAAATGATAAATATTCGTATCACTTGACCATATGATAGAATAATTTTATACAGACACCGCGGTATCTATGTAAAAATATTTTGAAAATGATTTCTATGGTTTTGTAAAGGAATATACGGGTTATATAAATATTGATTTTGATGTTATATAAACGTCAAATTTATATTTTGATTCTAGCTATATATAAATATGCTTTGAAAATAAAATAAGCCCAATATTAAAGCTTGATTTTTTTATAATATGGTTAAATGCATATTGATTTTTGAGATTATATATATATATATTACTTTTATATATATAGTTGAATTCATGTCTTTAACTATGTATGAATTTGGTGAATAACAAATAGTTTAATAATGGAGTTGATTTTTATTTAAATAAATAAGGTTAAGTGATAAAATCATACTTTAATATAAAAGTATAAAGATTTAAAATAAATTAAGATTTGAAGGTAAATTGAAGATTTATTTGAAATTGAGAGGTATTCAAGAATTTAACTCCATAAGTTGATGTAAAGGTATTAAACAAGAAATTTTAAAAGATATGATATTTATAACTGGATTTTCCAAGGTTGAATTAATGAATATTTCTAATATAAATAAATTGAAGGAGATATTAAGTTATTAAAAATTTGAGTTTATTTAAATGATTATGAATTTATTTTGCAAATATTTTGAAACTAAATAATAGGATATTGGAAGTTTGAAATATATGGAAATTTAAATGGTTTATTTGGGAATTCAAATCTGTATTTGGAAGTGATTTGGGAAATTAAAATGCTAATTTACTTTATAAAGTAATTTATATCTAAACCATTTAAGTATTGAAAATTATGTTTCAAAGCTATGGGGTTTAAGATATATATATTTGAAAATATTATGATTTTGGGGAAAGGGGATATTTATAAAATAAAAATGATATCATATTGATTTGGGGTTTTAAAAAATATAAATGATTTCGTATTTATATGGTTTTGAAAATGATATTATATTCTAGTTTAAAGTATAAATTGTTTTGAAAAACCGCGGTATTATAATAACGTTTGGTTGTTGAAGAGACCGGGATCGGAAGTTGTCATACTCTTTGCCAACCTCAAAAACCACTTCAACAACCGTGTACACGGTGGAGATTCCAGAATGAAGTAGGATGGTGGCGGCGTTTCCATTGAGGTAAATACGTAGACCCAACTCTCGTGAGTTGGCATAAGGTGGCTAAAATAGGAGCGATTCTCGGACCAATTGAGGTAGCACCTTTGATTGGACACATCCCTTCGATTTTATACTTTGACTTTTGGATTGATTCGGTGGCCACTTTTGATTTTCTTTTTGGGGGTGTGGCTCGAGGTGGGCGGTAGCTGCGGCTACGCGTTACCACCAGCCCAGATGCGTAATTGGTATATCTACCCTGGCATTGCCTAGTTGTGTCGTGTCACCTACCCTAGCGCGCCTTATACAATTTTGGTTTTGTACCATACCTATGGAGTGCCCTCTGATGATGCCCAGTACGGGGGAGATTACGATACTGTATATATAAATATGTTAAGGTGGAAAATGTAAAGCCTTAACGCTATTTCAAAGTAAGTTTATTTTACAATTAGACACTATTATAATAGCGAAATATACTACATAGTAAATAGTTTAACGGATCCTCAACAGATGTAAATCCCAAGCATCTCTTGAGTTACTGCACTCATATTTATTTCTGTTGATTTAACTTACATAAGATCTTTTAGTTCTGACTTGAGTGTTTTGTCTTTTCAATTCGCTCGGGTCAGTCCGTGCGTTTCAGGATTTGAAGATTTTATTCTGAAGGACGAAGACGAAGATTTGTAGTACTATTATCTACTATATTATTCCACTACACTATTGTATTCCACTGCATTATTGATATTCTATAGTATGTATAACTCTGATATATATTGTAAGTATAATTGAATATTTTGAAAACAGCTCCACGAACCGTATACTTGATTATTATATTTTATCCTTCCGCTGTGAGATTTTGTTTGTTTTATTTCTTTCTTGTTTTTCTTATTTACCCCATAACAATCCGCCCTTCTATATGGTTTGAATTGGCACGTGTGTCGATTTAAAGCGTGTGAAAAGGCGGGACGTTACATGGCGTTGATTTTGTATGTGTCAATTTATGGGCACTGATGGTTGGATGTGATTATCTTGAGAAGCCATGCCTAGGGCTTGGTCATGGAAGAGCTAAGTGTGGAGATAGGCCATAGGTCGGGGGTGTTGAGTTTCTCTAGCGAAGGCGAATGTATGGGAGGAGTTTGGAGGTGAGTTCACCCACTAGTTTATTTGTGCTTGTTGCAGTATAATTGTTTGTTGGGCTAAATATAATAAAAGATTAAGAACAATGCAAGTTATTACTTTTGGACCCCTATGTGGTTTGAAAAGCAAGTGACAACATTATTTATAGTTTAATCTCTCTCATAAACCCTTTAAAAATTGTATCCTGACCTGGACTTGTTGTTTACATTTTTGATATTGTGTTGTGATTGGTTGAAGCAAAATTGTCCCTATAAGCGCACTTTGAAATCCCTCGTAGTTGATCTTTCGTCGAATAATCATAAGTCAGATAAGATGTGACATGAATGGACAAGGCAACGAGTTAATGAGTTACTAAGGGGAATTATGCAAACCAATTTGTTTGTTATGTAATTTTTATATATTATTCCTTTTATGCCGAGAATCAAAGGTGATTGTTTCGTTGATGAGAAAGTAAGCGAGCTAAGGTTAGATTGTTCAGTCAAGTGAGTAATACCCTTGCGCTAACTTTAAGAGCAGCTAAGAAGTAGACTCATCCCCATGATATAACAATAGTTAAGTTGATTGAAATGTAAATATAAAGCGAAAATATATTTGGCTATGTCTACGCGGTTTTGGTGTAAAGGAAATTGGTTTGGGAAAAATATCAAAGTACGATATTTTCATAATCATTTATGAATGGTAAAGTGAAGGTTTTAAATCATAAAAACAAGTTTTTATGGGTTTTAAATAAATTATGAGATAGGTATTTTAAACAATATTTGGAGTAAGTGTATAAATTATGTTAAAAGTATTTTTGTATGTTTAGAAGTTTGGAAAGAGTTAAGCATTTAGTAAAAAGGATAAAAATGAAGTTTTTGAATTATAATACTCATGTTATAAAAATGACTTTCTAAAGTTAATTATAAAGGTTATTGCCTTGTTTAATAAGAGTTGAAACCTTAGAGTTCTAAATGGGAGTGTTTTTAAAATAACGATAAGTATAAAAGTGATTTTTGGCTATAGTAATGATTTTTAAGCAACATTTGTCTTTAACCCATTAGATTATACTTTTGAAAAGCAATGAAATCTTTAAAGAGAATTTTAAAGATTACGATTAAGCGTGTAGTGTTTTGAGTTTGTAATATACAAATTGGGTTATTTATGGAAAGTAAGTAGTTTTATTCTTGGCACTAAAAGCCGTTGAGTAGATTGATCCTCTATCTGTAAGATCTAGAGCCAACATGTCCATGAAAGGCTAGGAGCAATCAGTGCCCTAACTTACCTAGAGTAAGTTGAGAATATTGGGAACGTGACAAGTATAAGAGATTTATTTCCATAAATGATCTTTATAATTATGATGGAATGGATAATGGAATACATTTGCATTTCTTGTAGACGGTTTTTTAACCTTTTGAAATATATTTTTGGAAATATGTAATCTCTCCTAAGATTTGTGAATATACTTATACTATTATACAAGTATATGGGAATGTTTTTTAAATATAGAAAGTGACGTAATTTGTGAATATACTTATACCATTGAAATAAGTATATGAATACATTTTGAAGTATTAAAAAGAGTATAAATGAACAGTGGAATAATATAATACTTGTATATATTTTTATATGTATATATACAAGCTTATATAGGAAGTTTTAATTAATAAGGAGTATTAATTAATGAAATGGAGTTTGATTAATAAGGGATGTTTTCATCAATTAGAAATTTTGATTAATGAAAGAAGTTTTATTAGATAAAAGGAGTTCTACTCATAAAAAAGATATAATGAACAAAGGATTAATTAAATAAAAAAGAGGGATTAGAATTCATTTACGTGACTCGATCGTGCTTTGTGTGCTTAACCATGCTTGGTTTCTTTATGAAATTAAATATCTAGTTTGATTGTTTGTTTATTTAATAGTAAAATAACTAACCATCAAATCTTGGCCGGTGTTGACTTCGGAAGTATATATGATCTTCACGTATTCGCACAGTTTATGACCCCTCGAGATAACTCATTCCAGTATTTGAGAGATCCCCTTGGGACTCTTATATAGTCTGCTTACTTCTAAAAGAATCAGGGTTGAGTCTGCCCAAAACTATCGGTTGTTGGTTCAGAAACAAAGATTGGATAAGCATGACTTATCTGAAAACCTCTTCGAACTGGCATAAGCGTTCGAATTGAAGATATCTTAAAGATGATCGAAGGCATAGCTCTGTAAAGTGTAAGGGCTACTTGCTACTATTCCTAAGGGTGATTCCAAAAAGGATGTAGTAAATGTAGTGCCTTCGTTTTGTTCATATCCTAAACAACTTATATGGATGAATGTTGGTGTTGCATTGTTGCCTGAAGGACAATGTTAGAATTTCAAGTGGGATTTTCTAAAAAATTAAAATGTAGCCTTAAGCCTCACAACTAGAAATGACTAAAATAGAGGATATGCTTCAGGGCTATGTAGGTCGCATCCACTGGGGTATGGGCATCACCCTTCTAGATCACTATTTATGGATTTGGGTGTGCATGAGAGCTCTTGGGAAAATATGGCAAAGAACCTAGGGTAATGACATATTCGGTACCATCTAATACGAGGTAGGCTGATCTTAATTTGCAGGAGATCCATGTGAGGCCATCGGTACATTTTTTAGAGGTGTACCGTGGCAGGCGGTACACTAATGGCTTATCATTATATGGAATCCATTCTCTAATAAATACCTTTCTGGCATAATTGTATACCTATTATATTCAAATTTAATAAATATAACAATTTCAACTATGATTCAATATTTATTTTAAACCGTAGTCATTATTAAAATATCACAAGATTTCTTATGAAATGGTTTGGTTATCGTAAGGTATAAACCCATCTGTTTTTATATGCGGTGTGATCTTACGAAATACTATTATTTTGAAAGGTTTTATAACATTAAAATCCATTTGAGTTGTGTTTCTCATATTGATTTCCCTATATGATCTCGGCATTATTTTTATATAATGTCCGGGCCAGACCGAGCATATTATCATATTCAGTTATGGATGTTTTAGAGCTTTAGGGGGCGAGCTAGATGCCTCCAAGATGTATTCATGTATATTTTATTTTCCACTGCATTTGTTGGTTGTATTTATCAGCATTTGTGATGACATGTTGATATAACTGTCCACGTTGATGATAGATAGTTACTCCAAATGAGTATGCATATTACAATTTTTCTTTTATAAAGGCCCATTGTATGTTATATATTACTCATTACGATGTGAGATTCTATTCTATCTTTTCTTTCTTTTTCCCCAACAATCAGTCTTTTTTGTACTTAGATGCTCGGAACGTAGATTATTAGTGTCGACTTTTGTGGATCAAAAATGCAGGTTGTTACAGGTGGTATCAAAGCTTAGTTTGAGCAAACACATTGGCTTTGGTGGGGAAATCTTATTAAAGATAGGGTAAACGACGCCTTAGAATGAGTTTGAGTGTGTTTGTATGTGTGTGTATGCGAGTGTATATTTGTTAGTACTATAAAATATCTTATGTTGTATTTATTTTTCAGTTGAGTGGTTATGAATTCTAATCAATACAGAAGCTACAACCGTATCGATAGGGATTTCTATATACTTGAACAAGGCAAATTGACGCAGTGTTGTTTTAAAATTGCGTAAACGAAAAAATGTCATCTAGAATTATATTTATATATAAAGGGATGATTTTCAGATATAGTAATTTATGATGTATTTGGTTGTTAGAAGATAATAATATTCGATTATTATCATTTATTGTTTGATTAGTTATGATCGACCAGTTTATGAGCATTGATTATTATTTGTTGATTTATATGTAACTTACCTTTTTGCTGCATAGATTGGGTATATAGAAATTGAGGGAATGTTGAATGAACACCTTATGAATTAAGTTTTACAGTTGGACTATAAGGTGTTCGGTGATAATATTGGGTTAAAATTTAATTTATATAAAAGTTGTTTATATCATCTAAACAAACATATACACTTATGAAATGATTTTATATAAGAAAATGATTATATATATTCTTTATAAAATATGATTTATAAATAAAAAGGATTTAAACCAAGAATTTGAGGACTTATATTCCAGTGCTGATGAAATTGATTATCATAGATTTCGGAAAATAATTGTAGCATTATTTGAAAGTAAATATTTGAAAAATTGGTTTATGAAATTGATATCATGGTACTTAGTAATGTTTGCGAAGCATTTGATAACACTTTTAAATGATTTTGGTTAAGTCCAAAAGGTATGAGTTGGAAGTATTGAACTCGCCTCTGTTGCTGAAAAATAATTATGGTGATGACTCTAGCATCATCTGTGTTTATTTTTGAGTTTTGAAATGGGGGGTAACTAAAATAGTTGTTTGGTAAAATAAATTCCGATTTAAATTCCAAAAGTGTTATTTGATATACAAAGGAGAAATGTATATTATTATTCAAATGATTTGAAATAAAATCTAGGTATTTACTTCTGAAGTTTTCAGTTAAGTTATTGTATAGACGCATATTTCCTATGCATTAGGGAAGTTTGGTTTTGCAACTCGTTATGGTATATTGTTTGGTAGTTTTTATTTGTTGAAATGAAATGAAATTTTCGAGGATTTTGAATGGTCAAAAACTTCCGAGTTGCTATAAAAATTAAAGCTAAGTGTTTTATTAAAAAATATAAAAGTAGAGTTTTGTGACTCTAGAATGGAAAGATTGTAAGAATTTTAACAAGTTTTAACTTGGTTGAACATTCTGATTTAGTAAAACAAATATGATATTGTATATACACTCTTAAGATGTAGTGGAGTATTATACGAGTGTGAACTTAAGTTATATAAAGTTTAATAACTTAAAGTGAAGATTTATGAAATGATTTATAAATGATATGTATTGAATGATAAATATTATATGGAAAATAAATATGAACTAAAATGAAAGGGAATTGAAATAGTTAAGAAACCAGTTGGAATTAATTATGTAAGTTGTACATAGGTCATTTTATTTGCATATCAGTCCTCGATCCATGATTTAAGTACATGATTTCAAGGTGATTTATACCAGTCCGAACAAGGATATTTCACTTGATTCTTGAAGGTGAACACTTGATGCAGATTTTTGTTATGATATATGGCTATGTAATAGGAATAGAGGTTTCTAATCAAGGAACCAGATCGAGGTCTGCACTAGAGAGGTCTGCTGAGATATACTAGTTCAGAAGTGAAATCTATGCGATCGAGCTAGTGATCTGATTTGGTATTGCGTATAGATAAGATATATACATCATATGTGCTTTAAGAATATTTGTGCTATGCGTATTAGCTTATGGAGAGTCTGGGGAATGACTCTTCGAATTGTTTAAGCTAGCATGGGTGATCGACTAAGCATGATCTGAGGTTGTTCAGCGTAATGTATGCTTAGTGGGTTATTTATCATCCTTGTGCAATGAGAGGTTTCTGAACGTGAGCAAATCATAGGCTTATTTGCTAGTAATTGCAATAACATTAGGTATTGATGTGAGATTGTTGCTCATGTTAGTATTTCAAGGACAAAATTGTTTAAGGGGGAAAATGTAGCGACCCAAAATTTTTAACACTTTATTTTCAATATCGGATTTAATTAATTGAATCTTGGATTTAATATGAATAAAAATGTTTTTGAAAGCTTATTTAAACTCTTTTAAATGATAAATGGTAATGCAAAACTTTTATTTAATTAATAATGTGATTAAACTTGTTTTAATGATAATTCTTCTTAATCAACACATGAAATTATCCTTTCAGGGCATTGTCTTGGATTTTAACGAAACTAGTGTCATCAGAACTAGAATATTGAATAAATGTGCATCGACGAGTTTTGTAATGATCTAATGCACTGTGTGATCATGTGAGCTCGATACGTTCGACGATGAACTTAAGAAAATTAAAATAGAATAAAAAATAGTATAATAATATGCCTAATAAAACAAAATAGTATAATAACCAGCCTAATAAAATAGAATAATAAAATTACATGCCAAATAAAATAGAATAGTATAATAACATGCCTATTAAAATAAAATAGTATAATAACCTGCCTAATAAAACAAAATAATATAATTACCTGCCTAATAAAACTGATAGTATAATCACCTACCTAATAAAAAAATAGTATAATGATTTGTCTAATAAAATAATAATATAAAACAAAATGACATGCCTAATAAAACAGAATAATTTAATTACTTGCCTAGGAAAACAATAATATAAAACAAAATAGCATAATGATTCACATTCAAGTCTATCCTAAACATAATCAATTTATTTTAACTTATTACTATTCTTAAAGCTTAAGTAAACTCCTTCATCCCTATAAATATTCCACCACTCAGAAAAATTTTGAGATTTATTTTAAAAATTAGAAAATTATTTTATAATTATTGAAAAGTATTATTTTAATAAAAGAAAAGTGGAATCTTTCTATCTTTGTACTTATCCATATAATATTATATTTTAACTTATAAAAAGAAAAATGGAATCTTTCTATCTTTATACTTAGCTATATAATATTATATTTAAATCTTTATACTTATCCATATAATATAATATTTTAGCTTATTTCTAGCTTACAATATAAGCTTCCTAATCCTAACCCTATAAGTAGCCTCCTCGGTTTCTTTATTTTCTCGACTTCTTTCTTTTTTGCTTCCTATTTTATTTTTCTATGACAAAGAAAAGTAGCCGCCACCTCTTCCATCCATTAAATCCGGTGCTAGAGGCGTCGGAATTCGATGATTTTGGATCTATGGTATTGTGTGAGTGAGGTCGTCGATTCTATATGTGTCAATTATTTGTGTGTGGTGATGATTGGATGTGTTGGTCTTGAGAATCCGCGCATAGGGCTTAGTCGTGGAGGAGCTAAAGGTGGAGATAGGCCATGATGTTGACGGCGTTGAGTTTCTCCGGTGAAGGCGAAAGTATGGGAAGAGTTTGTAGGTAGGATTACTCATTAGTTTATTTGTGTTTGTCATGGTATAATTGTTTGTTGTATTAAATACAAAATTGAATTAAAAACAATGCAAGTTATCACTTTTGGACTCCTTCGTGCTTTGGAAAGAAAGTGACAATATTATTTGTAGTATAATCACTCTTATAAACCCTTTAAAACATGTATCAGGGTCCAGACTTATTGTTTACATGTTTGATATTGTACTGTGATTAATTAAAGTGAAATTGTCACTATAAATGCACTTTGAAATCCCTCGTATTTAATAATGGTTAAATTGGTTGAAATACAAATATGATGTGAAAATATATATTTCTTTGTGTCTACACAGTTTCATGTGTTTGACAAAAGGAAATTGGTTTAGGAAAAATACCAAAGTAGGATATTATTTTGATAATCATTTATGAATAGTTAAGTAAAGGTTTTAAATCATAAAAACAAGTTTTTATGAATTTTGAATAAGTATTTTAAGCAATATTCGAAATGAGTGTTTAAACCATGTTACATTGATTTTTGTAAACTTGAAAGTTTGGAAAGAAGTTAAGCATTTTATAAAAAGAAAGTTTTTGAATTATAACACTTGTGTTATAATAAATAGATTTGTAAAGTTAATTAGAAAGGTATGTTACCTTGTTTAATAAGAGTTGAAATACTTTGAGTTCTAAATGCGGGTGTTTTAATGTAATGACGAGTGTAAAAGTGATTTTGGGCATGTAGTAACGATGTTTAAGCAATATTTGTTTTTAACCAATTAGTTATACTTTTGAAAAGCAATAAAATCTTTAAAGATGATGATTAAGCATGAAGTATTTTGGGTTTATAGTATATGAATTAGGTAATTTATGGAAAGTAAGTAGTCCTATATTTGGTACTAAAGTTCGATGAATAGATTGATCCTCTATCCATAAGATCTAGAACCGAAATGTCTAGCAAGGCTAGGAGCAACAATGCCCTCACTTACTTGGCTTCGTTTTGGAGAGGTATAGAGTAAGTCAAGAACATTGGAAACGTGACAAGTGTAGGAGATTTGATTTCCATAAATGATCTTTATAATTATGATGGTGTGGAATACATATGCATTTCCTGTAGACAATTGTTTTGACCCTTTTCAAATATTGTTTTGGAAATATGAAGTATTTCCTTAGATTTATGAATATACTTATACTACTTTTATAGGTATATGGAAGTATTTTCTAAGTATGGAAAGTGAAATAATTTGTGAATATACTTATACCGTTGAAATAAGCATATGAATGTTGTTTGAAATGAGTATAAATGAATAGTGGAATAATAGAGTACTTGTGTATATTTTTATGTGAATATATACAAGTTTATAAAGGAAGTTTTAAACAATAAAAGTATTAGTTAAAGAAAATGAGTTTGATTAATAAGGGATGTTTTAATCAATTAGAAGTTTTGATTAATGTAAGAAGTTTTATTAGATAGAAAGAGTTTTACTAATAAAAAAATTTAATTAACAAAGAATTAACTAAATTAAAAGGGGGATAAATGTCGTTTATGTGACTTGATCATGCTTTGTGTGTTTAATCATGCTTGGTTTCCACATGAAATTTAATCTTTGGTTTGAGTGTGTTTATTTAATAGTTGAATAATCGACTAACAAATCTTGACGTGTATTGGCTTGGGAGTATATATGAGCTTCACATGTTCATACGTTTGAGATCCTTTGGGAGAACTCATTCTGATGAAACGTCTCTAGATTTAAGGGGTATATAAGAGATCCCTTAGGACTCTTGTATAGTCCACTTACTTCTGAAAGAACCGGGATTAAGTCAACCGGAAACTATCGATTGTTGTTTCGTGGAGACCGGGATCAGATAAGCATGAGTAATCCGAAAACCACTTCGAACCGACATAAGTGTTCAAATTGAAGATATCTTAAAGATGATTGAAGACGAAGCTCTCTAAAGTGCTAGGGCTACTTGCTACTAATCCGAGGGTTGATTTCAAAGAGGATGTTGTAAAAGTAGTGTCTTCGGTATGTTCATATCCGAACAACTTTTATGGAAGAATGGTGGCGTTGCATTATTGGCTAAAGGGCAGTGCTAGCATTCCAAGTGGGATTTGCAAGAAATATAAAAAATAGGCTTAAGCCTCACAACCAAAAATGACTAAAACATAGAACAGGCTTTAGGGCTATGTAGATCGCTCCCATTAGGGTATGGGAATCACCCTTTAAGTCACTATTTATGGATTTGGGTGTGCATGTGTGCTCTCGGAATGAGGTTTCAAAGCAGCCAGGGTAATGACATATTTGTTATTATCCAGTAAGGAGCAAGCTGGTTTTGATTTGTGGGGGTCCATATGAGGCCCTCGGTACATTTTCAAGAGGTGTATTGTATCAAGCGGTACCCGCTGCCTAGTCATTGCATGGAATCCGTTCTTCAATAAGTGACTTTCGGACTTATTTATATACCTATTATGTTGGAATTTAATTAATGTAAAAATTTCAGCTATGATTCAATATACATTTTAAACCCTAGATATTATTATAATTTCATAAGATTTCTTATGAAATGGTTTAGTTACCGTAAAGTAAAAACTCGTCCATGTTTATGTGCAGCATGGTCTTACGATATACCTTTATTTTGAAAAGTTTAATAACATCAAAATCCATTTGAGTTGTGTTTCTTACGCTTATTTACCAGACTGATACGGGTGTTATTTCTTTATAATGCTCGGTCAGACCGAGCATATTTTCAGATTCTGTTATTGATGCTTTGGAGCTTTAGGAGACGAGTTGGATATCTCCAAGACATATTCACATATATTTTATTTTCTGCTGCATTCATTAATTGTATTTATCAGCATTTGTGAGGGCATGTTGATATAACTATACAGGCTGATGATAGAAAGTTAATTTGATTGATGTATGTATATTCTAGTTTTTATTTTATAAAAATCTATTGTATGTTATATATTACTTTTCACGATGTGATATTTTGTTCTGTTTTTCTTTCTTTTTACCTACAATCTGTCTTTTCGACAATTGGATGCTCGACACGTGATTGCCGTGGATATATTAGTATCGACTTTTAAGGATCACAATAGAAGGTCATTACACGACATGTTACCCGATTTTTGGTGTAGTATTTTTAGTTTAATTTATAGGATTTTTCCAATGCCATATGATATTATATTTGAATTTTTAAGAAGAAAAGTTGAATCTTTCTACTCTCTTATTAGGCCACACTTTTATACTTATCCATAAGATAATTTTATTTTAAACTTATAATAAGAAAAATTGAATCTTTCTACTTTCTTATTGGGCCAAAATATTGTCGAGTCTGGTTATGCCATGCGAATAGTTATCATTGGACCAAAATATGGTCGAATCAGGTTATGTCATGCAAATAGTTTCCACTGGACCAAAATTTGGTCGAATTCGGTTAGGCTATAGGAGGTTAGGGAATTACTAAAGCGCCATTCTCTTCACCGGTAAATACCCAAGACCGTATCTCGTTTTAATCCATTCATAAACTAAAGGAAGAAACTAAAATTGATCCTCACTACAAAGGCTAGGCATTCCAAGTCTCCAGCAAGGCAAATAGGAGCTGGCCATAATATTAATTTCTTTCCTTTGATTAGTATACATTCCAATAAATGATTCTAAGTGAATATATCTTATTATGTAAGTAGCTGTTGGCAACCGTTGCTAGTCGTCGTTAGGCGATGACAAATGCCATTGCATTTTCAGTCGCCACAAGAGGAATATGTGACGGCTTTAGCGACAACTTCGTCGTTAATTTTTCGATGGCTAGGGACGGCTTATTAGACACATGGCACAAAGTAGGCAAACTAATTAGGAGTCGATAATCATCGACAACCTATGCAAATAGACGGTCACCGATGCTATTTACCATCGCTAAACACAGTATACCCCTATAGTGAGTTCTCCTACCACAAATAGGACTCAAGGAGCCTATGATACATAAAAAAGTATGCAATTTCCAAGCTATATAACATATGACAATGCAAATATAGCTTCCTAATCTACCCACTTAGGCTTATATCATTTCATGCATATTCCTATAATCTGATTAACATTACTATTTTCAAAATATATGTCTTTTCGAGAATAATCTCTTCGAACGAAATTCCCAGTTTCGTTTCAAATCCTTAAAATAATAAAATATATATTTCGTATAAATCATACTTTTCTTTGGGATTTTAAACAAATCACATTTGAAAATGGTTTCAAATACTTTGTATAATAATACAGTGTTGTATTTTATGTACTTATTTGAAAATCTCAAATACTCTACTATAAGTACATATCAACACACCCACAAATACACACACACACACAAAACCAAATCAGGTGGTTTCTCTTATAAACAAGGCACTGGGTACCAACCTCTCTAAAATCAATAAGTACATCTCTTTATTCAAAGAGTGGACTATACCTAGGATTACACGAATCCTCTGTCCACTTTATAATTATGGGTTACCTGAATCATCGGTTACATAACAAATCATTTTGTTTCTTGAAATGAAATCATTTTGTACTAATATTCAAAAATCATTTCAAAATACAGTATTGTTTATTTCCACAAAATTTTTGGAAAACCATTTTAAAACCACTTGGATTTCATCCTTGAATTATAAAACAAAATTTATAAATACCTTTATAGAAATCACTTTTATATAAATCAACTCAAATTCTGTAATTGGAATATTTATAAAATCTTTTGTAAATAATTTCTTTTCAAATAAACATTATATAACATAATTTTTTATGAAAACCATCTTTAAATAAAATTTCGTTAATTTGAAGTTCAAAATTTAAATATTAAATTATTATAAATAATTATAATAATTTAATAAACTAATATTACCGCTAAACACCTTATAGTCAAATTGTGAAATAAATAACAAATTGTCAAATCGCTAAACACCTTAGATTATCACAAGGCGGCGATGAATGCTGCCGCATTTTTTTATCACCGCAAGGGGAAAACGACTTTAGCGACGGCTTCATCGTTAATTTTTCAATGGCTAGGGACGACCTGTTGGACACATGGTATGAAATGGGCGAACCAATTAAGGGTCTCTAACCATCGCTAACATACGAATAGATCATTGCTAGCCGTCGTTAGCCGACGCTAACTTGGGTATTCTGCTTTATAAAACAGCAGCTACTTAGGTCATCCAACCACACATATGTATTCACCTCTCTATCCGCCTCATATACAATACATATAAATTCAATTTCACAATTACAACCATTGCATACATCGCTTCTCATACATATCACATATAAGCAAGTTTATATCACAAAATAGATTATTCCATTAAACAACACAACCATACCTACAAATCCTCATGTCCATCAAACATCCACAAACAACATGACCGTCAAAAAAGTATCAAATCCATCAACATATGTCTAATAAGCACAAAAAAAAACAATCAAAATCCATCATAAACACAACCATACCTACTCATCATCATTATTTTCGAACCCACCACCAAGAAATTAACCATGCTCTACAAAACATGCCGCAGTCCACTTATCTAGCAGCAATCCTCCGGTAGGAATCTGATCATTCAACTCTGCTATCTGCCGTATGAATTGAGTTGTCTCCTTTCAGCCCATGATTACGTATAATTAGCTTGGGACATCCTCGCCTGTAAATTAGTTAATAGCAAGTTATAATTTGTGCTTAATATTAATAAAATTTATATATTAGTTAATGAACCAATTGAACTCAATAAACATTACTTACTGCTTGCCACAGTCGTATTGCCTATTTCATTTGGGTGGGTCGGTCATACCATCAAAAATCATGTCCTCCTTTTTAGTGATTAACTCCTTTTGATCGGTGGACTGCATCACTTGAACTCGCTCCATTTCAAATCTTTTCTGTGATTAGAAACAGATTTTTTCCATAATAAATATTCAATTTACAACTTATTTAACGTGAAGTGAAAGAAAAATTTAAGCATGTTCACCATTACGGCTTGGGATTAAGTGTCGATCCAAGTATACGAGCCACCACCATTTGTGTGCTCGATGTCATAAGTGCTTGTGAAGACCTCCGCATATGTAGGCTCACGTTGCTTCTCCTTTGACTGAAATTATCTATGAATAGACAATGTATATATATGATTAAATAATGTTATAACTATTTTATAATCGCAATTTATAACTTTGCCAATTCCTTCCAATATTGTTTGAAGGATCTTGAGCCACCATGGTGTACAACAGGATTTTTGTTCCTTTTTGCTGAATTTCGCGTGGAAATTTCCTATAAATTAAAATATACGAATGATTAAATTAATGCAATTATTATACGAACTTTAAAAAATTATAATAACAATATAAAATGAAATAACTTACTTTCATAGAAGGAGTATCCCAGAGCTGCAAAAACTCAGCCCAAATATAAATGCTTATCCAATTCGGTTTTCTATTATTTTTTTGGGTGTCCCTGTAAATTTTTTCAGCTTCTAGTTCCAATGATTCCTATAGATATCTTTATCTGCCTCTTCAACAGCTACCCCAGCCTACAAATTGAAATTAAAATATGCAGTATATTAATTTTCAAATGAATTATAAATTTATATTTACCATCACATCAGCCCATATATCATTCTTAATATGCACTGGGATATCATCCCAATGAGGCCAACATCTCAACATTTGACTCATGAACACCTTCCTTGAGACGGCTAGAATATAGTCGAAAGGCTCCATCTCGAAAACCCTATATTAATTTTGATGTAGGCATTTAATAAATTTTTAATGGTATGCATGCACTAAATATTAATGATGGTGCAATAACTTTAATACTTACGCTCCACTCTTCGGAATAACGGCCGCCCTTGGGCGTAAATCCTCCAAGCTGTAGGAACCGTCGCCAGTAGCAGGAGAAGGAGAAGCTCGAGATCTAGAAGATCTCCTATGAGACATATATTCCACAAGCATATCATTTTATTATTAGAAAACATGTCTGATTAATAATCACATAAAACTTCCACTAAAACTACAAAATTTGAACAAGATCTTCTAAATACATATATAGAATTAACAAAACTGAATAATACATAGCTCACAACGTAGTCGTCATCATAAATAACAGTGAAAATTCAAAATATAAATCATACTGTTATCCCATTTTTTGGTCAAAACTGGAATATCTACAAATTGGCAAGGAATTATGGATATCAGGATTAGAGATCGGTTGGAATCAAGGCTGCGATCGATATCGTCAAAATTTTGTTAGACTCCGATCGGGACGAAATTGGTTGGAGACAACGATAAGGACTAGAAAAGGCTATGTTTCAAATTTCAGGATAATCGGAGTTCGTATGAAGAAAATACGATGGATTCAAGGTGGGAGAGGTATGTGTTCGAATCCATCAAGATGCAGCGCTCGGTTCGAATCCATCAGATTCGAACCCATCAGGATGGATTCGAATGGATTCGAACCCATCAATTTCGAATCGATCAAAGGCATACTGTCGCATACATGGGTTCGAAGCATGCACGGTTCGAAGAAGATAGATTCGAAGGAGATGGATTCGAAGTATGCATGGATTCGAAGAAGAAGATGGACTCGAAGAAGATAATGGATTCGAAGTATACATGGATTCGAAGTGGACATGGATTCGAAGGAGGAGATGGATTCGAAGTAGACATGGACTCGAAGAAGGAGATGGATTCGAAGCGGACATGGATTCGAAGAAGAACATGGATTCGAATATGATGGATTCCAAAGAGATGGATTCGAAGGAAGTGGATTCGAGGCAATGGAGTCGAAGGAAGTGGATTCGAGGCAATGGAGTCGAAGGAAGTGGATTCGAAGAAGACGGACCTGAAAGATATGGACTCAAAGGAGATGGACTCGAAAGTCGTGGACTCGAGGAAGGCGGGTTCGAAGAATGTGGTTTCGAAGAGGATGGTTTCGAAGAAGGCGGTTTCGAAGCAATGGATACGAGGGCGATGGATTCGAAGGAGAGGAGCCGAGGGAGATGGATTCGAATAGAGTGGTTTTGAAGGGGATGGATTCGAAGGAAGTGCTTTCGAACCATGGGTTCGAACCAGGCAGAACGCACGGAGCTTTGATCTTGAATCGATCATATCTTCCAAACCGTTGATCCAAATGCAATGAAATTTTTACAGGAGCTTACATACATGTTGAAGAATGTTCACACCAAATTTCAGCTCAATTGGATGGATTCTTGATCGATTCGAACGTCACTTCGAATCGATCCCAAACTGGGCACGGATTCCGAGAACGCGGGCCTGTGGGCCCCCCTCACGTGCCAAGCGGCCTCCCTAGGTTTTAGGCGGGATTTCAGCCTTCCACGCCTATAAATAGAGCCCCTGGTCATTCAGAAAAGGGGTCGGAGAGTGGAGAAAGGAAAAGCATGCCCGGATGCTGCTAGGATCATTCCATAACATCATTATAGCTATTTTCTTTCAGATTTGGACTTTGTAATCGCTGTAATCTTCAAGGATAATCAATAAAAGGAAAAAAAATTTTGGAGTGGACGTAGGTCGGAGATAGCCGAACCACTATAAAACTTGTGTCTCTGTTCTTTACTTTTGGATTGCTGTCATATATTTGCTAAGATTTGTTATTTGTGTTTGAATATCACTAATTTATATTCATACACTGGTGCTTTTGCGGTATCGGGTGTTTGTGACCAATTTTGGCACAAACATTTTGGTGCTTTCACTGAGAACGACTAGCACCCGCTACATCGGATTTGAAGAGTTTGAGGAATTTGGATTTGGAAGACAATGACTAGGCAGAATAGCAGAAGGCAAAGGGCTGAGAGAAGCCAACAGGAAGAAAGTCAACAAGCATCCTCTGAGGATAGGGAAGGACATGCTTCGATCTACATAACTCGGGATGAAATGGAAGCTATGGCCAATTCTTTGCAGGAGAGGTTGTTGAAAAGTCAGCAGGAAATGATGCAAACTTTCTTGGAACAAATGAGAGCCGCAGGGATGCAGAATTTAGGAACAGCTACGACGGCTGCGGATGCAGGACAAGGAGCTAGGGTTGTGGAACCCAACGAAGGACAGGATATGGAGCCAGAAGGCAATCAACAAGGGCTTGAGGGCAGGCCCACAGGATTCGATACAGGAGAACCTTTGGAAGGAATTCAACAAGCTAGAGCTAACGTTCCCACTAGTGAACCACACGAGGAATATATGCCAGAGTTCCCTCGGGGGCATAGGGGGCAACCCCTAACAGACAACACTGGATTAGCAGAGATCATCAGAAAAACTGTGCGAGGTGGTCTGACCAATGGGGATTTGGAAGGAATGAATAGAAGTCCATTCGCTCGGGAGATAAGGATGGCTCAGAACCCACCTAAGTTCAAGCTACCTAGCGTGGAGGTATACAATGGCAAGGCAGACCCTACGGATCACTTGATGAGGTACACCAGACACATGGAGGTGCTGGGGGCATCGGAGGAAGTGATGGCCCGATGTTTCCCTTTGTACTTGACGGACTTAGCTGCGATGTGGTTTAGGCAGCTGGAAGAAGGATCTATCAGGACTTGGAAGGAATTGGTGGAAAGGTTTTTGGGACAGTTTCGGGTTCACGTCAGGAGGCCGAAGAACGTGATGACTTTAACGACGGTAAAGCAAAAGATGGACGAATCGCTTAGAGCTTTTCTAACCCGATTCAGTGCGGCAGTCGCTTCGGTGGATCGGCCGGATCCATCGATGGTTTTAATGGCAGCAGTATCAGGAGTCAGGGAGAATTCGGATTTCAAGATATCTTTGATACGCGATCCCCCGCAAAATCTCGACGAATTCTTTCACGAGGCGGAAAGGTTCCTTCGGCAAGAAGATGCAAGTACGGATTTAAAGATGAAGAAGGTTAATGCAATCGAGGTTGGAGCGGTATCCAAAAACGGTTTGGATAAGGATAAAGGAAAAAGGAAGTTAGATGACGATTCTGGAAACGCTAGGAAGCGATGGAAGGATCCAAAGTTTTCCACGTACACAGGATTGAACGAGACACTGGAGCGGATATACCTGGAAACTCGGAATCGCCTTCCCTACCGAAGGCCGGCTAGGAGGGAACCAACAGAACGGGAGAGGACATCAGGGAGGCACTGTCTCTTCCATGATCTGGATGGACACGATAACAACAGCTGTAGGCACCTAAAGGATATAATCGAGAAGCATGTAAGGAATGGACAGTTACAGCAATACGTTGGGACTCGGGATGCAGCGGTGGAGCAGGAGCAACCACCGACCACCTCACGCCGTGATGATGGGAGGCCCAGGGATGATCGTCGATTGATCATCCATTGACCAGGATAATATGGAATAAGTAGCAAGCTACTAGCAAACGGTAAAGTCATTTACACATGTACGGGGACGAGATAGCCCCTAGGCATGCTCTGAATGATGATTAACCAGGATGCTATGGTTTGTGAAATTTATTTCTTGCTTTTAGATTGGACATTGTTTTTCTTTTTGAATTTGGTTTTGGAGCTTGGATTGAGCTCCTGGTTTTTCCTGCTTTTTTATTTGGATTTTCCTTTGGGTGATTGTTTTTGGTTTTTGATGCTGGTTTGGATTTCTGGTTTTCTGGTTTGGATTTGAATTTTGGATTTGGATTTGGATTTCGGATTTGGATTTTGGAATAGATTTTGGTTGGACTTTTGTCTGGTTTTTGATAAATGGTCGTCAGGTATGGATTATGCCTGGCAAGGGGTGAGTCACTTTACCTAAACAAGGTGAATTGACTCATTCAGGTCGTCAAGTATGGACTATGCTTGACAAGGGTCCGGAGTGACCAGGATTCGGCCTAGGACTTAGGCCCTCTATTATCAATTATTATTTTCAGGTCGTTGAGTATGGACTATGCTCAGCAAGGGTCCGGAGAGACCAGGATTCGGCTTAGGACTTAAGCCATGGCATTTTACAACGCCCAGGGACACTAGGCCAAGGTCGTCAAGTATGGATTGCGCTTGGCAAGAACCCGGAGAGGTTAGCTCAACGTCCAGGGACACTGGACCAAGGACATCAAGTATGGATTGCGCTTAAAAAGAACCGGAAGGTCAACTCAACGTCCAGGGACACTGGACCTCGATCGTCGGATGTGGATTATGCTTGGCAAGAGCCCAGAGAGGTTATGGATTTGGATATCGACCCGGAAAGGTCCTGGATACGGTTATTGGATATTGGATAAGGATGGATTGGGACTCGGTTGTCGAGTTTGGATGGATACGGAATTGGCTCAGGCTTTGGTTATTGGATTTGGAATTGGATATCAACTCGGAGCAATCAAGGATGATATACTCTGGCAATATGGCTTTGGACTTTGGATATTGGACTCGGAATTATTCAAAACACGCCTTGTTGTCACAAGGCATGTTTTGGGGGGCAAAATGTTATCCCATTTTTTGGTCAAAACTGGAATATCTACAAATTGGCAAGGAATTATGGATATCAGGATTGGAGATCGGTTGGAATCAAGGCTGCGATCGATATCGTCAAAATTTTGTTAGACTCCGATCGGGACGAAATTGGTTGGAGTCAACGATAAGGACTAGAAAAGGCTATGTTTCAAATTTCAGGATAATCGGAGTTCGTATGAAGAAAATACGATGGATTCAAGGTGGGAGAGGTATGTGTTCGAATCCATCAAGATGCAGCGCTCGGTTCGAATCCATCAGATTCGAACCCATCAGGATGGATTCGAATGGATTCGAACCCATCAATTTCGAATCGATCAAAGGCATACTGTCGCATACATGGGTTCGAAGCATGCACGGTTCGAAGAAGATAGATTCGAAGGAGATGGATTCGAAGTATGCATGGATTCGAAGAAGAAGATGGACTCGAAGAAGATAATGGATTCGAAGTATACATGGATTCGAAGTGGACATGGATTCGAAGGAGGAGATGGATTCGAAGTAGACATGGACTCAAAGCGGACTTGGATTCGAAGAAGAACATGGATTCGAATATGATGGATTCCAAAGAGATGGATTCGAAGGAAGTGGATTCGAGGCAATGGAGTCGAAGGAAGTGGATTCGAGGCAATGGAGTCGAAGGAAGTGGATTCGAAGAAGACGGACCTGAAAGATATGGACTCGAAGGAGATGGACTCGAAAGTCGTAGACTCGAGGAAGGCGGGTTCGAAGAATATGGTTCCGAAGAGGATGGTTTCGAAGAAGGCGGTTTCGAAGCAATGGATACGAGGGCGATGGATTCGAAGGAGAGGAGCCGAGGGAGATGGATTCGAATAGAGTGGTTTCGAAGGGGATGGATTCGAAGGAAGTGCTTTCGAACCATGGGTTCGAACCAGGCAGAACGCACGGAGCTTTGATCTTGAATCGATCATATCTTCCAAACCGTTGATCCAAATGCAATGAAATTTTTACAGGAGCTTACATACATGTTGAAGAATGTTCACACCAAATTTCAGCTCAATTGGATGGATTCTTGATCGATTCGAACGTCACTTCGAATCGATCCCAAACTGGGCACGGATTCCGAGAACGCGGGCCTGTGGCCCCCCCTCACGTGCCAAGCGGCCTCCCTAGGTTTTAGGCGGGATTTCAGCCTTCCACGCCTATAAATAGAGCCCCTGGTCATTCAGAAAAGGGGTCGGAGAGTGGAGAAAGGAAAAGCATGCCCGGATGCTGCTAGGATCATTCCATAACATCATTATAGCTATTTTCTTTCAGATTTGGACTTTGTAATCGCTGTAATCTTCAAGGATAATCAATAAAAGGAAAAAAAATTTGGAGTTGACGTAGGCCGGAGATAGCCGAACCACTATAAAATTTGTGTCTCTGTTCTTTACTTTTGGATTGCTGTCATATATTTGCTAAGATTTGTTATTTGTGTTTGAATATCACTAATTTATATTCATACACTGGTGCTTTTGCGGTATCGGGTGTTTGTGACCAATTTTGGCGCAAACACATACAACAAGCGATACAAATATTCAGAGTAATTAACCTTCGTCCTTTTTTGATTTAGACTCGGTCTCATACTCTATATTGTTTTCCTTTGTACTCTCAAGTGCATCTATTGAAATATTTGATTCATCATTCAAAGACCCTAAATTAGTAACATCATCAGTTATTATTATTTTAGTATGGCTCAAGATACACTTGGTCTTCGTCCGGAATATTATTTTCGTCAAACGTAAATCTTGCCTTTATTTTAAAAACAGCCGACCAATCCGCTTTATCTCTTTTTAGAGATGGATATGGAGCAAAATAAACTTGTAATGTTCGCTTGGCTAATATGAACGGAACATACTTATAGTAGTGCGAGGTATACTTTATTTCGATAGGGTTATAAATTCTGTGCATGTTGATTCTAGAATCAGGAACAATGCTAAACTAATTGCATTGAATAAAAAAACTTTTTTGCAGGTTGTATAAAATATGTCAATTTTAAAACCTGTGTTAAGACACCATAAAAATCTTTTGTATGCTCTTCCGCATCATCACTATCTTTGAAAAATACATTGATGTTATATGTTATTTTTCAACACCATATTCTTTGGTATTGAACTTAAATCCAATGACGAAGAATATGAGATAAGTCTTGACATTTCTTTTGGTTCTAGTGCAAGATATTACAACCTTCATCAACGACACAATTTCTTGGATCATAAACGTAGTTAGAAAACCAATTAGATTTTTTTTTACTGAGATCTCCAAGTGGATGTTGTGATTCAAAATTACTACAAATATATAAAATATGTTCCATTGTGATTAATTTGTAAGTATGATTGAAATAAATATGAATTAAGTATTAACTAAGAAATGTTGCAACTTCAGTTAATTATGAAGAACATATGTGTGTGCTACATGATAAACTCTACCATCTAACCATATTTCCACACATTTTCCAGTAGGTCGGCCGTGTTATTTAAAAATAGATATCATTGTTTGAGAATAATCTTATTCAACGGTTTCATCATTACGAGGAATACATACAAATGATAAGTTCACATGGTCATGGAAGTAATGAGAGAAAAATAATGAAGCTTTCTCTTCAAGATATGATTTGCTAATTGAACCTTCAACCCGTTTTTTTGTCTAACTTCTTTCTTCAGATGATTCAATTACATATTACAAAACTAATTCAATTTAAATTTACTTACGTAAATTTGAATTTATCTGAATTTTAAATAAAAATTAATTTTACGGATATTCAACCTGACCTCTCAAATGGATACATCCATCCATATTATACAGAACCTCAAAGAAGTGATTCGGATGGAAGATGAACAGGCAAATGCTCCATTACATTAAAGAATCCTAGGGGAAATATTTTCTTTAGTTTGCTAAGCATTATGGGGATTTCAAATCAACCTTAATTTTTAATTACAAATTAAACAATCATAATATAAATTAATTTTCCCAAATTCAAACCTATAATCGTACCAGCTAGCCCTAAATCCAAAGTTAGGTTTTTAATTTTACCTTAATTAGGATGAAATAATAGAGAATTAAGATTCCAACGAGCTTTGGAGGCCTTAGGCGAAGTCGATGGGAGGCGTGGTAGTAGAAAGGGGCATCGGCGACTGATAAAGGCTTCCTCTTCTTTTCGCTTGCGTGCGTTCGGGTGGGAAGGGTGAAAATAGTGAGAGATTCATGCATTTTTTATCTGTATACTCGACATTCGATCGGTTTGAGACGACTAGCGATGGCGGATGAATTTATATTTAATATTTTGTATTTTTCCTTATTCATTCTACATTTTGATTTCGTTTTTGAATACTAATGTAATCCCTAAAAAATAAATAAGATATTTTGGCACAACCATTTAGCATAACGACTGCTCTGATTGGTTAAATTAGTATTTTCGATTATCCGTTTTCACGTAATTCGAATATTTAACGTTATTGAAAATCTAACTCCCACGACCAGTCTATTCGACTTACGTACAAACCAATTAGCCGTTTGTCACTAATATATGCCAATAGACGGCCATCGATGGCTATTTGCTGTCGGTAAACATAATATATCCTTGTAATGAGTTCTCCTAGCACAAATAGGACTCAAGGAGCCTACAATGCACAACAATTCCCAAACTACATAACATATAACAATGCAAATGTAGCTTATAAATCTACCCACTTAGCTTATATCATTTCATTCATATTCCCATAATATGATTAACTTTATTATTTTCAAAATATAATTCTTTTGGAAAATAATCTCTTCGAACTTAACTCCTGGTTTCATTTCAAATCCATTTGAAATAATAATATATATATCTTTCATATCAAATGATATTCTTCTTTGGGATTTTAAACAAATCACTTTTGAAAACGGTATCAAATACTCTATAAAATAATACAATGTTGTATTTGATATATTTATTTGAAAATATCAAATACTCTACTATAAAAGCATATCAATATTTATATATGAAACTATATTGGGAGGTTTCTCCCATAAACAAGGCATCTGGGTCTCAGCCTCTCTAAAACCAACAAGTATACCCCTTTATTCAACGGGTGGACTATACCTAGGGTTACACGAACCCTCTGTCCACTTTTTAGTTATAGGTTGCCTGAATCATCGGTAATATAACAAATCGTTTTTTTCCTAAGTGAAATCACTTTGCACTCTTATTCACAAATCATTTCAAAACACAGTATTGTTTATTTTCTCAAAATCATCGGAAAGCCATTTTAAAATCACTTGAATTTTAGTCCTTGAAATTTTCTTTTCGTTTATAAAATAAATTTTATAAATACCTTTATATAAATCACTTTTATATAAATCAACTCAAATTCCATAATTGGAATATTTATAAAATCTTTTGTAAACAATCTCTTTTCAAATAATTTTTTTATAACATATTCTTTTATGAAAACCATCTTTCAAAACAACTTCACTAATTTGAAGTTCAAAATTTAAATAATAAATTATTATAGCTAATTATAATAATTTTATAAACCAATGTTATGTCTAAACACCTTATAGTCAAATTGTAATAAATCATAAATTGTCAAAATTACTAAAAACTTTATACTATCCCTAGGCGACGATAAATGCCCTCACATTAGTCGCGCCGCAAGTGGAAAAGTGACGGCTTCATTGTTAATTTTTCAATGGCTAGGGATGACCAATCGCCGCACGAAATGGGCGAACCAATTAGGGATTGCCAACCGTCGCTAGCCTGTGCCAATAGACCATTGCCAACCGTCGCTAGCCTGTTGCAATAGGCCATCGCTAACCTGGGTATTGTATTATAAAATAGTTGTTACTTAGGTTATCCAACCGCACATATATATTCATCTCTCTATCCACCTCATATACAACACATATAAACTCGATTTCACATTTACAAGAATCGCATAATCTCATACATACCACACATAATTAATTTTATATTGCAAAAATGAATATTCCATCAAACAACATGACCATGCCTACAAATCCGCACGTCCAACGGAAAAACAATCATCAAACATGCACAAAAAATATAACCATCAAATGAGTGTCAAATCCATCAACATATATCAAATAAGTACAAAACTAAACAATCAAAATTCATCACAAACACAATCATACATACTCATCATCATTATTTCTCGATGCACCCTAGGAAATTTCCCATGCTTTGCAAAATATCCCACAATCCGCTCATCTAGCAATATAGTCAATCCTCCGACAGGAATTCGATCATTCAACTTTGCTATTTGCTGTTTAAGCTGAGCTATCTCCTCTTCAGCCTATGATAACTATAATTGGTCTGGGACATCCTCATATTTTAAAATGGTTAATATATAGTTATAATTTATGCTTAATATTAAATGAAATTTGTATTAATTAATGAACCAGTTAAACTTAATAAACATTACCTACTGATTGCCGAAACCATATCGCCTATTTCATATGGGCGGGTTGATCATGGCATCGAAAATCCTATCCTCCTTTCTTATTGGTCAACTCCTCTCGGCCGGTGGACTGCATCACTCGAACTCTCTCCGTTTCAAATCTTTCCTACGATTAGGAACATAATTTTTCCACGATAAATATTCAATTTACAACTTATATAAGGTGAAGTAAAAGAAAAAATTTAAGGATGTTTACCATTATTGGCTTGGTATTTAAAGTCCATCCAAGTATACAAAACCGAGCCATCATCATTTGTGTGCTCGACGTCATGAGTACGTGTGAAGACCTCCGCATATGTAGGCTCACATTGCTTCTCCTTAGCCTGAAATTATATATGAATAAACAATATTTATATGATTAACTAATATTATAACAATTTTATAATCTCAAATTATAAATTTATCAATTTCTTCCGACATTGTTGGAAGGACTTTGAGCCGCCGTGGTGTACAATATGATTTTTATTCTCGTTTGTTGAGTTCCAAGCGGAAATTTCCTATAAATTTAAATATATAAATGAATAAATCAATGCAATTATTATACGAACTTTAAACAAATTATAATAACAATATAAAATTAGATAACTTAGTTTCACGGTAGGAGTATCCTAGAGCTGTAGAAATTCAGCCTAAATATCAACGCTCATCAGATCGGGTTTTATGTTCTTTTTTTGCGACCGAGAGGGTGTCTATTTGTTTTTTTCAGCTTTTGATTCCAGTGATTCCTAAAAAATATCTTTATCTGCCTCTTCAACAGCTACCACAGCCTACACTAAAATATATTAGTTTTCAAATGAATTATAAATTTATACTTACCATCACGTCGACCCATATAGCATTCTTAATATGCACCAAGGTATCATCCCAACAAGGCCAACGTCCTGATATCCTACTTATAAATGCCTTTCTAGAGATGGGTAGAATATAGTCAGAAGGCTCCAGCTTGAAACCTTTGTATTAATTTTGAGGCAGACATTTGATAAAATTTAAACAATATATATGTACTCAATATTAATGACACTGCAATAAATTTGATACTTACCCTCCACTCTTCGTAATAGCAGCCATCCTTGGGCATAAATCTACAGTGTCACTGGCATTCTCGCCAACAGCAAGAGAAGGAAAAGTCGAAGATTTGGAAGATCTTCCGTGAGACATATCTATCACAAATATATAATTTAATATAATGAAAAAATATATAATTTTATTACTAGAAAACATGTCTAATTAATAACACATAAAACTTTCATTAAAACTACAAAATTGGAATAAGATCTTTTGAATACATATATAGAATTAGTAAAACAGAATAATACATAGCTCACAACATATTTATCATCATTAATAAGAGTGGAAATCCAAATATAAATTATACAACAATCGATAAAAATATTCAAAATAATTAGTCTTCGTCATCTTCTGATTCTAACTCGGTCTTGTATTCTATATCGTTTTCCTTGTACTCTCAAATGATTCTATCAAAAGATTTGATTCATCATTCAAAGAACCTAAATTAGTATGATCATTAGTTACTGTTATTTCATTATTTGACTCAAGATCCACTTGATAAACTGCTTCGTTTTGAATATTATTTCCATTAAACATAAATCTTGCCTTTGTTTTAAAAATAGCCAACCAATCCATTTTATCTCTTTTTAGAGATGGATACAGAGAAAAATAAACTTGTAATACTTGCTTGGCTAATATGAAAGGATCATGCTTATAGTAATGCGAGGTATGCTTTATTTCAATAAGCTTATATCTTTGTGCATGTTAATTGCAGAACTAGGAATATTGCTGAACCAATTGTATTTGAATAAAAAAACATCCAAGTCATATAAAATATGTCAATTTTAAAACCTATAATAAGACGCCATAAAAATCTTTTATATGCTTGTTTGAGGTAAAATTGGTCACAACACTCTTCGGGAGTCGTTGAAGAGATAATAGTGAAGAATGTAAATTCAAAACAGATATTATCTAACAAAAACTCCAATCAACAGTAAAGTAAATGCGCAGACAAGCGATTTATAGTGGTTCGGCGTGTTGCCTACGTCCACTGTGAATTTTTTTGATGTTTTATTGATTCTCTTTCAATAGTTACAAGTTGTTACACCGATCAACAGCAAGTTACAACTGAAAATTCGAAATCAACAGCTAATTATGATGTAGGATGATGGAGATCTCGATCCGGCAGAGTCTGGGCGCTTGAGAGTTCCAAGATTCTTTTTCTGTTGGCTCTGGGGCTCTATTTATAGGCGTAGGATGCTGATATTTCGTTGAAAACTCGGGAGACCACTTCTGGCACGTGAGGGGGCCCACGCGCCCGGCCTCAGGAAATTTGGGCCCACTTTGGCATCGATTCGAACTCCATTCGAATCGATCATAAAATCATCCAATCAAGGCGAAATTTGGTGTGGACATTCTTCAACATGTATGCAAGATTCTGTGAAAATTTCATGGCATTTGGATAAGTGGATTGAGAGATATGATGGATTCGAGATGGGATTTATTGCGTGGCTATTTGGTTCGAAACCATCCTTTCGAATCGATGGTTTCGAACCGATGGGGGCACGCGCCTTCGTGGTGACGTGGAGCGCAAACTGCGAACCGATCCGGTCTTCACTCCGAGTTGACCGCTTCGACTCCATGTATTTCGGCGCATTCGAACCGATGGCTGACACGTCATCGTGGCTAGTTGACCCAGTGGATTCGAATGAAGCTTCACAGATGGGTTCGAACAAGGCTCCAATAATGGTTTCGAACAACTGATGCTTAGTGGATTTGAACAAGGATTCTTTGGATGGATACGAGCTTTGCAACCCCTCCATGGACATGTGGCCCACCGATACGAACTAGATGGGTTCGAGGTTGATGGATTCGAGCCAAGGCACTCCGATGGGTTCGAAGTCCATCGATTCGAAGGTGATCGGTTCGAATGGTGTTTGACGATGGGTTCGAAGACACCTACCACGATGGGTTCGAAACCAGTGCTTTCCCCTTCAAGTTGAATCGATCATAACTTGAGCGTATGAACTCGGATTGACATGAAATTTGGGATGCTGACTTCTATGATCTTTCTTGTCGTGTCCCATCAATTGTGGCTCAATCTGGGATTGGACAAAATTCAATGATATCCATAGCGAAACGAAGTATGACCAATCTCTGAGACGAACTGTTCTCCGTTTTCGATCGACTTTTTGGTATCGCGGCTTTGCCAAAAAGCGGGATAACATTTTGCCCCCCAAAGTACGTCTTGTGGGAACATGACGTGCTTTGAATAGCCGCTATTTCTCTTTGAACAACCATTGCTCTTTTTTCTTTTTTGTTGAGACTTGTACCTTGTATCGCTGTAACCTTGCATTGACATGATTGATTGTTGTATGATAGCACTTGGCCGTTGGCTGTCGTATTTGTAAAGATGAGTATTCGATCCCTGTAAATGTTTAAAATCGAATGTTAGTTTGACATATATGCGCATATGTTAGTTTGACCGTTGTTAACGTCGTGCGTCCACGAGTCGTTGTCAGTTTGGTTTGCTATTGAATTTCTTATCGATTCTCTCCTGAACCGATTTGGAAATTTAAGTTGAGACAACGCATGATGGTTGTTTTGAAGAGTCCCTTCGTATCGATCCTCTCCTGAACCGATGTAGAAGGTCCAAGGAAACGACTTTGGGTTGTGTGAATATAATACTTCGAACCGATGTGTTGGAGCATCGATGGGTTCGAAATCTATATTCGTATGGATGGAGTACGCTTGTGCTATGATGGGTGCGAATCTGACATTCGAACCGATGTGAAAGGATGGATACAAAATAGTAGTTCGTATCGGTAGGTTGTGGATGGAGTTGCGAACAGGGGCTTCGAACCGATGTGCCCACTGTGCGTTTCGCATCGATGCGACTCGATGTTTTGCCGTGTGTTTCGTATCGATGAAATATGAGGTTAACTTCGTATCCACAAGGCATTAGGCAAATGATTTCGAATGGAGATTTCGAAACGATCCACGCCTTGACTGGTTGCGACCGGTCACGTTTACCGGAAGGGGAATCGTCTCAGTCGCCCTCAAAGCTCCATATAAATAGCAGTGGGCTTGCCACTTTTCACTTTTTACTCTCGCCTTGCTTTTACTGTGTTTCGCATCATTTCGAAGTTTCTGAGAAGACAACACTGTGTTACGTATTCGGACCATTCAAGATCCAAGACTTTAACTCCTCGAATCCATCACTTAAACTATGTAATTAGCCTCGAATCCAAATGGCAAAGTTGCTTCGAACCTATCTCTTCTTAATCGATTGCTCAGTCTCGAGATTGGCAAAACCAGATCTGGTTTGGAAAGGCTTCGAACTGATGTGTGGATTCGTGTTCGAATCGATGATGGCGGCGTCATTCTTCGTTGGATTTCTCATCGATCCCTGGAATGACTTTATGAAGGTGACATAGTTCGCACCGATTGACCATCTTTGATGGGTCCATTCGAATCGATGGTTTCGAATCCGTCAGCTATCGGTTTGAAGTTCTCAACTTTGCATCGATACGGAGGGTATCGATTCGAACGTGGTCGATGTTAAGTTGAGGGTTTCCTTATCAGTTCGAACCAGTTAACCAAGGACCGATTCGAAGTCATCCTCCATTGATCGATTCGAACTTGACACCAGATCATCGATTCGAAGCGCGCCTTTCTGCATCGATTCGAAGTGACGGTAGGATGGGTTCGAATGAGTTCCCTTTGTTCGGTTCGAACCCTCTATGATGGATACCAAAGTTTGACATTTTCTAAGCATAATTCCGGCGAGCTTCATCCTTGCATATTTGGACTTGACAATCACACTGCATACTTGACCACCTTTCGAAGCTCGTCGATGGAACCATAACAACTTCTATCCAAATCAAATTCCATCACACAAACGGTTTAGTGATGACGGTCAGCGATGACGGTCATCATAACTGGGGAAATTAGCTTTGTCGTTTGCGTATTTCCTTTAACTCTGTGACACTTATTCAAGTAATGCATGACACTATACAACATACATTCATACACTTTACACTGGGGAAATGCACGGGTACTTTGTCGCCTAACGATGGTTTCTTATGAGTTAGCTAGTCATGGAACCTTCAAGTTCGCAACAGCAGGAGGTTCAAAGCACAGCTGCTCCGAGATTAGAGGTTCCAGATATTGAACCGGAGATCATTGGTCCGGCCCCGGACGAACTTCCCAATGCGTCTTTCATTGCCAATCCGTCGGATTCCGTTCAATCCAATATTTCTGAAGATATGTTGGGGAGAATATGCTTAAGGCACGGCCTGTCACTGGACGATGTGTTATTGCCGGGGCCGAATGATAGACCACATAATCCACCGGAGGGATATACAGCATTTAACCGCCACGCGTGTGCGGCCGGAACGTTTCCCCCGTTCAACGAGTATATAAGGGAAGTGTTGTCTTTTTTGAGGATCGCTCCATCTCAACTACACCCGAACGGATATGCTTCCGTGAACATTTTATTCATCGTCTTCATGGAGTACCTTCATAGACCACCGATCCCGACCGAGATCAGATGTCTATTTAATTTCAAAACCCGAGGTGATTACCCTTCCTTCACATTTCTGGAAGCAGTGAGGAATTGCCAAGTGGTCACTGGGTCCTGGACCAGATTGAGTTACTACAGGACGGAATGGTTCTATGTCAGATGTCCTCCGGGGTTTGCCTGGCGATGGTTATTCAGACGTGAGTGTAGCTGAGTTATCAAACAATTACTAAGGCAATTGCGGTCAAAGTGAAACTTATGTTTTTTCTTTTTTTTACAGCGACGATTCAGCGACCTGAAGGCGAACAATTTAAGGAAATAGTACGAATACTCCGGGGAGTCCCGAGTGAAGATAGGGATATCGAGTCGCTTTTGACCGATAGGAATCTTCGGACTTACGGGTTGATCGAACGGGGGCAGAGCATACAGTTTTGACGGGGCATTAAGGACTGTCTCGAAAAAGCGAGTCAAGCACAGGAAACCCCAAGTTATTATAGCCGACGAGGCTGATTCTGAAAGAACCCACACCGATGATGAGCCGCTGACCGAGCCTACGGATGTAGTTCAGGATGTCGCGGAGCAGAGAAAAGGCAAGGCAGCCGTCGTCACGTCAACTAAGAAGGGAAGATGGAAATCGGTTGTCACGGCCCGATCCTCTCCCGGAGTTAGAATTTCGGAGATGTCCCCTCCGAGAACTGAAAGTCTTTACGAAGGGCTCGCCGATATTCCAATTCCGGACTACGTGTCCCTGCAGCATGATGTCGGATTGGAAGAACTTTCAGAAACTGTAGTTTTGAGCGAGTCTTTTTCCACTGGTGTGGCAGACACAACCGGTTGGTCGGGGGGTTGCACATTCATACATATTTCACAACACTACATAACCTTTGACTATAAACTACATGTTTCGGAAGGTGATTAATTCTATTTTATTTTGTTCTGCAGATACTATGTCTAGGCGGGGCTCGATGTTAGGGAGTCTTCGACATGTCCGCAAGTCTTCATATCATGATTCACGCAGGCGAGAAGGGGACAGAGATTATGACCAGGGATGCTTTGGGTATTCTAGTCAGGAGAGATATGATACAGACAGAGGTTATAAGCGTCGATCTCGATCGCGTACTCCTCCTCCTCCCGGAGATCCCATTCAACCTCCTGCTCATGTCTCTCGTCCCTCTGAATCTTCACACCACATGTCTGCCTCTCAATCTTCTAGGCATGAATCCCGCCATTCTAGGAGCGAAACGATGACTGCTGCCGTTACAGAACAGCCCCCCGTGGAAATTTTAGGGGAGGGAGCAATCAAGCTTGCTCAGCTGAAGAGAGATTTCCCAAACATCTGCTTCGACAACTATATCTTTCCTCGACATTTGAAGAAAATCCCGGAGGAAGCTGAGCAATTGGTACATGACTACTTACACG
The DNA here is from genome assembly GCA_030765085.1 of Allium cepa. NCBI lineage: Eukaryota > Viridiplantae > Streptophyta > Magnoliopsida > Asparagales > Amaryllidaceae > Allium > Allium cepa. The sequence goes on along the minus strand of CM060943.1, from coordinate 55,323,861 downwards.
ATTTTTACGCTCAGTACAAAGCGTGGTCGAAAGCGGCTGACAAAGCGTCGGCATTGGCTTTTGAGCGTGGGGCCACCATCGAGAGGTTGCAGGCCGAGTTAGCTCAGAAGAGCCGTATTATTGGGGTGCTGAACACTGAAGCCGAATCTTCTCAGAAATCTGAGATGGAGGCTATCAAAAAAGCCGACGAAGCCCAGGCAATGATGGATAGGATGAAACGTGAGCATTATGCCACGGTAGAGGACATGGGCCATCCAAATACCCTGGTCACTGCCGAGAGGGATGCAACCCTGAAGGAGTTGAACGAGCTTAAGTCCAAATTTGCCGAAATCGCCAAGGATAGGGATGATGCGAATAACGCAGCCCAGGAGGCGTGTGAACAAGCCGTGATTCTCCGGACTGAACGGGATGCGGCAGTAACCAAGGTCCAGGCGGTCGAGATGGAGGTTGAGGAGAGAGTTCATCAAACGGAGGACAGGCTGGAGGCCGATATTGAAGATTTGCTCATCACTTACAATGCCAATGTGTTGAGACACCGAAATTTGGCCTGGCTCCAGGATTACCCGGTACACCTCCGTAGCGCTTGGGGTCGATTGGTTGAGGAAGAGAGGAAGCGCATCCGGATGAATCGGTCGACCGATTTGAACTTGAAAACAGGTTGCTGACAAACGACGAGAAGAAAATCCTCCATGACGCTATTATTGCTCATGAGAAGGAGATGATTGGTGGTCGATCTCTGGAGGTTGGAGAGGGATCAGGTGTTGAGCATCACGCCACTGTTACTGAAATCACCGCTCCACCTTCGTTAGGGCCTGTATCTGTGGTTAGTTCACAATCTGTTCCTGCTTATGACCCAGAACAACCGTGGTTATCTCCCATTCGGGAGCACGTCTCTGAGGCCGTCCAACCGTCAACAAGTCAGCCTGAGGAAGGTACTTTGAACATATCTCAAGTGTGTTTCTATTAAAGCGTTTGTTTTGAAGTGATTACTAATAATTTCTTCTTATCTTTGCTTAGTGACTGGAATTGCGCCGATCGCCGCGACCCAAGAATCAAGTAAAGGGGGTAAAGCCATCACCACTGAGACTATTGTCGTAACAGCAGTACCAACTGAGGCGGCGCAGGGGAGCGGATTATCTCTTGATGAACAAATGTTGAGCGAGCTGCTTGGTGTGCAGGGCGGCTTCTCCACAGACCTGCCGTTCATCATTAGTGACCTCCCGCCAACCTCTAGCTCTTCAATGCAGACTGCGGATGCCCCCAGCCAGGCCCAAGCGACCCATGACGAGGAAATTCTGGCCGAGATCAACGCCGAAATAGAGGCTGCGGGGCAAAGTGGTAGTATTGGTGGCAGCACGGCGGCGCAGAGTCCAACAACTGTAAGGGTAGTATCATCAGGTGGCACTATCCCACCTTCCGTTGCGGGTCCAGTCCCTTCAACTCCTCCGGCAGGAAGCCTTCATTTAAGTTCAAGTTCTGAGGAGGATGTGGACATTATGCCCCCGGCCGAAGTGCGGCCACCGGAGAGGAGACCCTCCAAACGAAGGATTTCTGTTCCTAGTGATTCCGACGACGAACCACAGATAAGAAGGTCGAAAAAGAAGAAATAGATCGGCCTCTTAAGCAGATGTTTTGGTATATAGGAACTTGTCTTCGTTTTTTGTTAGTAGGCCGTGTATAGATGCAGGTTCGACCCCTGCAAGTAGGAATTCTTTTTGGAAGAACTTATTTGCATGTAAGTCTTTGTCTCTAGTTAGTTGAAATAAAATTCAGTTTCTTTGTTTCAATTCTCGTATTATTTGTGCTTAAGTGTTTGTAGTGTTTTCAGTCTGGTGTACTTGTGGTGTTTTTACCGTCAAGTAGGGTTCGTTCCATTTGCCAAGCCTGAGAATCTTGGTCACAAGTTGTGATCGATGAATAATTGAACTTCGGACATTGTATCACTTTGGTTAGCGATTAACACTTAGCTTTTTTGCCCCCTAGTCTCGGGGAATAACATTTGTCTTCTGGTGGTTGAGTGCGTTTATTGCAAACCTTAAGCACATGTCCACATTCTGAGGACTTAAGATAATTTGAGATCGATAATCCGGTTCGCACTCCGAGAATTCGAGAGTTATCGATGTTTGTAACATGGATCGCACTCCGGGGACCTGGAATTGATGTTTATGCTCCACTTCACGCTCTGGTAACTTGGAGTTAGTATTGATACTTCAGTTCACACTCTGGGAACTCTGACTTGGTATTTGTGCCCCAAATCACACTCCGGGAATTTGAAGATAGCATGTATGTTTGGGTTCGCGCTTCGGGAACTTGTAATTTATGTATATACTCCATTCACTTTCTGCGAAGTTGGAGTTAGCCGCTGGATGGTCAGTCACATCTATGTGGGCTTTTTAGGAGTCCGTTCGCACTCTGGGAACGATGGATTCGACGTTTATACTCCAATTCACGCTCTGGGAAGTTGGAGTCCGTTCGCACTCCGGGAACGAATTGTTGAATGTTTATACTCCAATTCACACTCGGGGAAGTTGGAGTCCGTTCGCACTCCGGGAACGAATTGTTGAATGTTTATACTCCAATTCACGCTATGGGAAGTTGGAGTCCGTTCGCACTCCGGGAACGAATTGTTGAATGTTTATACTCCAATTCACGCTCTGGGAAGTTGGAGTCCGTTCGCACTCCGGGAACGAATTATTGAATGTTTATACTCCAATTCACACTCTGGGAAGTTGGAGTCCGTTCGCACTCCGGGAACGAATTATTAAATGTTTATACTCCAATTCACACTCTGGGAAGTTGGAGTCCGTTCGCACTCCGGGAACGAATTGTTGAATGTTTATACTCCAATTCACACATTGGGAAGTTGGAGTCCGTTCGCACTCTGGGAACGAATTTTTGAATGGACTGTTGTGTGTTGGTCCAGTTCAGCCTTTGATATGTTGGCTTGCCCCCAAGCTGGGGTTTCACTTAGTGAGTGGCCGGCCGTATCACAGTCACTCGCTATTTGAATAAATTCCATTGTTTGATGGAACTCAGCTCTTCGTGTGTCGTGATTGTTGAACGTCGTATTCGATGAATCACAGCTGTAGCTTGAAGAGATAGTATTTTATTGCTGAAATAAGAAAATATGGCAAAGTCAGTGCCTTATTACAAATTCAAATTTCAGAATGTAAGGAAAATTGCAAAGTATTCATAGATTGAATGAGCCTATCATGTGTGACAGTGATGAAGGTCTTTGTCATTCCAGGCTCCTGAGTAAGCTGGTCCGCCACTGATGGCGTTTATCACTAATCTTCCACGGGGACAAGTCGAGTCCTCCTGTCTCGGTCGATTGGGTTCATTGTTTTGATTTGATGGGCCCGCTTCCTTGGGCTGCGGCGTCCACACAAATTTTTCCAGCTTCCTTTCTCTGATCAGTTTTTCAACGAGATCCTGTAAGTGACGACACTCGTTCGTATTGTGCCCGTAGCTTTCATGGAACCTGCAAACCTTTCCCGTCTGGATTTGTCTCTCTGACGACGGTCTTGGTGCAGGTTTTTGATATTGAATCGTATCACAGGTTTGTAAGTACAAGTCCTCCAGTGATGTATTCAGAGGAGTGTAACTGTCAAACATTGGGCTCTTGCGCTGCGGGCCAGGATTTTGATCTCGTTTCCCAGTTTGATTCACGCTCTCTCTTCGCCGAGCTTGTTTGTTTCTAACGTTCAACTGAACTTTTCCGGAGCTCTCACCGGACTGTTTGATTGCAACATTGCTTTAGATCCCTTCCGTACTTGGCCCGGCATCGGTTTGCTTCCTAGACTGTTTCGCATCTTCTCGTCTCAGGAATTGAGCCGCGTTGACATGGAAACGGTCCAACGATGCAGGTGGTTTTCCAGCTAACCAGTTGCCAAACTCAGAATCGGGGTCGATCCCTTTAGTCAACGCCATAAGGATGGAGTTATCGTTTGGATTGCTGATCTCTGCACATGCAGTACGGAATATCTCCAAGTATTTCCTGAGCGTCTCTCCAGGAGCTTGGGTGACGCTGGACAGAGTGTTGACATCTTTTGGCCTTGCGACGTGCATGCGGAATTGCTCGACGAATTTTGTGGCTAACTGGTCGAATGAAGAGATGGATCGAGGTGGCAGTCGGGTGAACCACATGGTAGCGATGCCCCCCAAGGATATGGGGAAACTACGACATTTCACTGCATCGTCAGCCCTGGCAGCATTCGTTGACCATTCATATTTTAGAATATGTTGGTTGGGGTCGGAGTTTCCCTCGTACATGGGTAGAGTTGGCATTTGGAATCGCCGTGGGGGTTCGGCAGTAAGGATATCGTCCGTAAAAGGAGTGTGGCTTCGGGAGACTCCCCAATCGTCATTTGTGAATCCCTGGCTCTCACGGATCATCTGACGTATCATAGTTGAAAGATCCGGCATTTGCGGCGGAGTATGATCACGTTCCGTACTTTGGGCTTGAACCGGATATCGTCGACGGTCCAAGTCTTGCCTCCTTGGCTCATAGTCCTCTGGGACGTACGGTTCAGGAGTACGTCCGCTATGACGACGGTCCAGGTCCGACTGATCTTGGGCGTCGACCCCTGTTCAGCCGCAACGTTAGTGGTGCGATATTCTGCAGTGCGGTGAGGAACGGCACCTCCTCGGGAGGAGGGTCCGGTTTGAAAACTGGCTGACAGGCCTACTCTCAGTTGTCCGACGGTCAGTGCCGGTTGATTTCCAGTGACCGGCATGCGACTCCCATCTAGTCGGGGTCGTGGTGATCGATTGTGGTAATCAAAAGATGAAGAACTCTCGGTGGAGGAGCGAGAAGCGTGGTCTCTCTTGGACCTCTTTCGCTTCTGGCGATCTAGCTTGTTGATTAGCTCAGCGTTAGCGCGTAGCTGTTCTTCTAGTTGTTGCCGACTCTGGGTCAGCTCTTGAAGTAGCAACTGCAACTCTTGTCGGGTAACCGGACCTGACGGTTCGGAGTGCCCAGTAGCATCCTGATTAGGTGGAGGTGGCGGCACAGGATTCTGTCGATCCTGCCCTTCTTGGTTGACAGCGTTTGAGGTGGTTCTTGTGCTAACCATCTTGAAAGATGAATTCCTTTCCTAGACTTTGTGCAAATCTGAATAGAAGGGAAGGAAGTTGGATTTGATGACCTGGATCTCTCTCTTAGATTTATTCAATCCGGTATCGATGACAGATCCAAAGAGCAGGAGAAAATCTAGGTTTTCTCAGTGAAAGCACCAATGTGTTTGAGGTAAAATTGGTCACAACACTCTTCGGGAGTCGTTGAAAAGATAATAGTGAAGAATGTAAATTCAAAACAGATATTATCTAACAAAAACTCTAATCAACAGTAAAGTAAATGTGCAGACAAGCGATTTATAGTGGTTCGGCGTGTTGCCTACGTCCACTGTGAAGTTTTTTGATGTTTTATTGATTCTCTTTCAATAGTTACAAGTTGTTACACCGATCAACAGCAAGTTACAATTGGAAATTCGAAATCAACAGCTAATTATGATGTAGGATGATGGAGATCTCGATCCGGCAGAGTCTGAGCGCTTGAGAGTTCCAAGATCCTTTTTCTGTTGGCTCTGGGGCTCTATTTATAGGCGTAGAATGCTGATATTTCGCTGAAAACTCAGAAGACCACTTCTGGCACGTGAGGGGGCCCACGCGCCCGGCCTCAGGATATTTGGGCCCACTTTTGCATCGATTCGAACTCCATTCGAATCGACAATAAAATCATCCAATCGAGGCGAAATTTGGTGTGGACATTCTTCAACATGTATGCAAGCTTCTGTGAAAATTTCATGGCATTTGGATCAGTGGATTGAGAGATATGATGGATTCGAGATGGGATTTATTGCGTAGCTGTTTGGTTTGAAACCATCCTTTCGAATCGATGGTTTCGAACCAATGGGGGCACGCGCCTTCGTGGCGACGTGGAGCGCAAACTGCGAACCGATCCGGTCTTCACTCCGAGTTGACCGCTTCGACTCCATGTATCTCGGCGCATTCGAACCGATGGATGACACGTCATCGTGGCTAGTTGACCCAGTAGATTCGAATGAAGCTTCACAGATGGGTTCGAACAAGGCTCCAATAATGGGTTCGAACAACTGATGCTTAGTGCATTCGAACAAGGATTCTTTGGATGGATACGAGCTTTGCAACCCCTCCATGGACATGTGGCCCACCGATACGAACTAGATGGGTTCGAGGTTGATGGATTCGAGCCGAGGCACTCCGATGGGTTCGAAGTCCATCGATTCGAAGGTGATCGGTTCGAATGGTGTTTGACGATGGGTTCGAAGACACCTACCACGATGGGTTCGAAACCAGTGCTTTCCCCTTCAAGTTGAATCGATCATAACTTGAGCGTATGAACTCAGATTGACATGAAATTTGAGATGCCGACTTCTATGATCTTTCTTGTCGTGTCCCATCAATTGTGGCTCAATCCGGGCTTGGACAAAATTCAATGATATCCATAGCGAAACGAAGTATGACCAATCTCTGAGACGAACTGTTCTCCGTTTTCGATCGACCTTTTGGTATCGCGGCTTTGCCAAAAAGCAGGATAACAATGCTCATATTGATCGTCACTACCTTTAACAATTACACTGCTGTTGTATGTTAATTTTTCAGCACCATATTCCTTGGCATTGAATTTGAATCCATTGATGAAGAATATTGGATAAGTCTTGACATTTCTTTTTGGTCATAGGGCAAGATCTTGCAATCCTTCATCAATGATACAATTTCATGGATCATAAACATAGTTGAAAATCAATTAACAAATTCTTTACTGAGATTTCCAAGTGGATGTCATGATTCGTAAATACTGCAAATACATATGATATGTTCCATTATAATTGATATGTAAGCATAACTGAAATAAATATGAATTCAATATTACCTGACAAATGGTACAACTTCAGCACAATTAAGAAGAACATATGTATGTGCTATAAGATAATCTCTATCGTCTAACCATATTTCCATAAATTTTCCATCAGATCGGCCATGTTGTCTAAATTAGATATTTTTTGCGAAGAATCTTGTTCAATGGTTTCATCGTTACGACAAATACTTGCAAATCATAAGTTCATATTGTCACAGAAGTAATGAGAGAAAAAGAATGAAGCTTCTTCTTCAAGATATGATTTGCAAGTCGAACCTTCAACTTTTTCTTTTTGTCTAACTTTTTTCTTTAGATGATTCAAGTACCTATTACAAAATTAATTCAATTTGAATTTTATCTAAGTTGTAGATTAAAATTAATATTATGGATATTCAATGTTAAATCTTAAATGAATATATCCATCCATATTGCACAGGACAAAGAAGTGCTTTAGACCAAGATGATCAAGTAAATGCTCCATTACATTAAAGAATCCTGAAGGAAATATTTTCTTTAATTGGTTGAGTAGTACAGAAATTTTAAATCAACCATAATTTTAAATCAACCCTAACTTTTAATTATAAAGTAAACAATCAAGATACTAACTAATATTCCTAGATCAACTAATACATCATTATCATCAAATAATATGCAATAATCATCAATTTCAAACCATAATCGTACTAGTTATCCCTAAATTCGAAATTAGAGTATTAATTTTAACTCAATTAAAATGAAATTGGAGAGAATGGTGATTCCGACGAGCTTTGGAGAACTTAGACCAAGTTGACGGGATGCAGTCGAGGGGGGCATTAGCGCGCTTCCTCTTGTTTTCCACATGCGTGCGTTTTTGTGGGAAGGGTGAAAAAAATGAGAAAGTCGCACGTTTTTTATCTGTATACCCGACATTCCGTCGGCTCACATGGCTAGTGATGACGGGTGTATTTTGTATTTTTTTTCTTATTTATTCTACGTTTCAAATATATGATTAAAAATGCTAATTTGATCCCTAAAAAATAAATAAGATATAATATAATTTTAAACCATTGGGTAATTAATTACGAATTTTAACTGTATTTAGCATGATAAAATTATATAAAATAAAATAATCAGCAGAAAATTAGATTTATTGGATCTTATGTCGATCTAAAGTTTAATTAACATATTTTCAGAAGATAATGAAAAAAGAACAACTGTAGGCTATCGATCCTGAATTTTAAATTTATAGTCGTTCGTCAATATTCGGACTAAAAATCATTCGTTCGAAGACCAGACGACCTTCGAACGAGACCAACTCGAACCTTTGATGCTTGGTTATGTGTTAATCCAATCATACGGTTGGATTCATAAAAAAATGGGAGAAAAAAAATTAAACCTCGAAACCGGTCATTTCGTCGAGAGTCGTTCAACTTATATTTTAATACCTCTCGATGAAATGACTTATTTTGAGGTTAAATATTTTTCATCCATTTTTTTACGAATCTAAACGTATGGATTAGATTAACACATTACCAAGCATCAATGATTCGTATTTGGTCTCATTCTAAGGTTGTTTGGCCTTTGAACGAAGGGTTTTTAGTTCAAATATCGACGAACGACTATAAATTTAAAATTCAAGTCAAAAGCCGATGTTGTTTATTCTTCCATTATCTTCAGGAAATATGTCAACTATACTTTATGTCGACATATGATCTAATAAGTTTAACTTTCTACCGATTATTTTATTTTATATAATTTTATCATGTTAAATATAGTTAAACATTCATAATTAATTACATAATGGTTTTTAAAAATAATTTAATTCGTTAAAAAGTTACACTAAATCAATTTTATCAAATTTTCTTAATGGACCGACTAAAAGTTGCATAGATTGAGCATCGGAGTTAGATTTTCAGTAACGTTCAATATTTAAATTACGTGAAGACGGATCACCGAAAATACTAATTTAAACAATCAAAACAATCATTACATTGAATGGTTGTGCTAAATTATCTTATTTATTTTTAGGGATTAAATTAGAATTTTTAAACATTTTTTTAAAATGTAATGGAAATTAAATAAGTTAATTGTTTAATTTGGTAAATAATAAAGTGGCTAGGCGTCGCTAGCCATCGACACTTATACAACGGGCCATCAACGACCGTCGCCCCTTCGGCTACTAAATGCAGTGTATATTGTAGTGACTATGTTGGCTTGATCTTATATCTAATTGAGTAACCAATTGAATAGAGGTACGTAGACAGTCACAAGTGTTAGTGATGCAGCCCCACTAATTGAAAAACATTTTCTTGTTCAGTGCTTGCTATTTATCATGTGTTGATATATCTTTCCTTACCATTTTATTCCACATATACATATTTATTGAGTTCTCGGGAATGGATATTGCCGTCTCTTATGTTAGATTTATGCAGTGGTAGATTTATAGTATTTGAGTTTGGTATGTATTAAAACACAACCTACGTAATAAATGTTTACTCTGATAAGTTGCAGTATTGAAATTTATATCCTATACATTTAGTAGTGATGTATATTTATCAGATTGTGGTATGTTCAAAAATATAGTTGTCATTCGTAACTTTAGAAGGAAAGGATCTTTCACCAATTTTGACTGGTCTGAAAATCCAAATCGTTTTTCTTTTTATCTCGTAAATATCAATGTTATGTTCTTTTCACGTCTTGATTGTTTGCATCACTTTAGTCCCCATAGTGAATCTTAAATCTTGTTCGATTATATTATCATGTTGAATAATATTACAGTCAGGTTCAAATTTTTATTCTTTATCCGAATGCATGTAACGTGAAATACTCATATACTTAAGAATATATTCAAAATACTAATGGATATGTAATGTGAAACAATACACATGTTCATAAATATGTCCATGTATATTAAGAAATCGAGCATTGATCCAAAGTCCGTATATACACACACATTTCGCCACCAAACTTCAACCTCATATATCCCAAAATCTAAGATGAATTTGAGCGTTAAACCAAAAGAGAAGTTTTAGAGGAAAGTGAGTCGAACAAATTGACTAGTTTCGCCTCATCGATGGAATCTGTAGGGATCAGAAATGATACCATATGGTGAACATGTATGCTATGGTTGGAATGGAAGATACCGATAGATTCATATTGCGTAGCTAAGTGCGAGCGTGGTCTCGATTCGATCGCAAGACCGTGACTAAATAGTGAAAATGGAAAGAATAAAATAAAAATGGCTTGCGGAGGAAGGAGCTGGTGAGGTTGGATGGAGAAAATTTGTGCGTACATGGCTTCAAACAAAGAGAAAATAAAACAAAGAAAGAAATATAAACAATGTGCCATTATTCCAAAGCATCCACAGGAAAAAAATGTGGATTCATGCATGCATGCATTGGGCGCATAGAAGTAAAAGAAAAAAAAAGTATGAAAAGGAGGGGAAATTGGCGACGATGTGGCAAGTGAGCATTCATGCGCATGAAGTAAAAAATTAAATGAATGATTTTAGTTAATACAGTTTGAAAGTATATTTAAGCAAGTGTTTTAAACTATAGTATAAGTATTTTTTAAAATGTTTTAAAGTATGTTTAAGCTAAATAGAGTTTTTGGGAAAATTAGTTAATGATTTTATTTATGTAATAAAAGGGTTTTATATTATAATACCTTATAAATTATTTATAGTATTTTTATTAATTATCTCAGTTTTACAAATAAATTAGCGTGTGTGTATCTTTTTAAAATTATTTTGATATATTTTGAATTTCGAGAAAGAAGTTAAGTATCTTGTAAAAGAATATAAAGGAGTTTTTGGGATTATATTTTTTATGTTGTAATGAATGGTTTTGTAAAGATAATTAAAACAAGTATATCACCTTGTTTATAAAGCGAAGATGTACTCAGATATTCAAATGGATGTGTTTCAAAGTTAGTGACAAGTATAAAATGATTCTGGTTGTAGTAACGATGTTTTAGCCTCATTTGTCTTTAACCTATTTAATTATACTTTTGAAGAGTAATAAGATCTTTAAAGAGAATTTTAAAGATAATGATTAAATAAGAAATGTTTTGGAGTTTGTAATATCAATGTTTTAGTAACATTTGTTTTTAAACCCTTGAATGATATTTAAAGTGGAAATTTTTTATTAAATAATTATGAATATATTTAGATCTTTGATAATAGGATTTTAAAGACAATAACAAGTATGAAATCTTTTGTAATAAAGATAGAATAAGTATTTATTTAGAATATTAAAGCGAAAAAGTTTTTATAGTAGCAATGTTTGAGCGATACTTGTTTTTAACCTCTTGACTTTATTTTAAAGTACGTAAACTTTGTTAAGTGATTTCTGAATATACTAATATCGTTGAAATAAGTATATGAATACTTTTTGAAGTATTGAAAAAAGTGATGAATAGTGAAATAATAGAACATAAGTATATATCTTTAGTAAAAGGGAGTTTTACTAATAAATAAGGTTTAATCAATAAAAGATTAGTTAAATTAAAAAGGTATTAGAAGTCGTTTATGTGACTTGATCGTGCTGTGTGCTTAATAATGCTCGATTTCCATATGAAATTAGCTCTCTGGTTTGATTGTTTGTTCAATTGATAGTTAAATAAGCGACTATCAAATCTTGGCCAGTTTTGACTTAAAAAGTATATACAAGCTTCACGTGTTCATACAGTTTGAGATCCCTTAGGAGAACTCATTCCAATGAAACGTCTCTAACTTTAAGAGGTATATGAGGGATCCCCTTGGTACTCTGATATAGTTCGCTTACTTCTAGATAACCGGGATTGAGTCAAATGAAAATTATCGGTTGTTGGTTTGTAGAGACCGGGATTGGATATATTATCTGATAGCCACTTCGAACTGGCATATGTGTTCGAATTAAAGACATTTAAAGATGATAAAGATCGAAGGAAAAGTTCTTTGAAGTGCAAGGACTACTTGCCACTAATCCTGAGGGTGATTCCAAAAAGAATGTAGTAGATGTGGTGCATCGCTTTGCTTATATCCCGAACAACTTGTATGGATGAATATTAGCATTTCATAGTTACCTGGAGGGCAGTGTTAGCATTCCAAGTAAGATTTGCTAAAAAGTTAAAATTTAACCTCAAGCCTTAATTTTGGGAATGACTAAAATATGAGATATGCTTCGGGGTTACGTGGATCGCATCCATTAGGGTATGGGCATCACCCTTCTAGATCACTATTTATGAGTTTGGTTGTGCATGAGAGTTCTCAGAAAAATGCTACAAAGCAATTAGGGTATTGACATATACGGTACTATCCAGTAAGGGGTAGGCCGGTCTTGATAGTACCGAGGTCCATATGTGGCCCTCGGTACAATTTCAAGAGATGTACCAAGGTAGACGGTACCATGGTGCCTTGTCATTGCATGTAATGCATTCTCCAACAGGTGCCCTTCAGACTTAGTTGTATACCTTTTATGCTAGAATTTAATTAATGTAACAATTTCGGCCATGATTCGCTATTTATTTTAAATCCTATACATTATTATAATATTAGAAGATTTATTGTTTCATATTGATATAACACTTCCATGCACACACATACGCGCGCGCACGCACACACATTATTGCTTGTGATCTTTACATCAGTTTAATATTCAACAATTGGTCTATGTGAAATATCTATTGTGGCAATATGTAACAAAAAAAATTATATATGTATAGATTTATGTTTTGACCAGAAATTATAAAAATAAATAAAACATTTTGTAAATTTAGATAATAAACTGTTTACGTAATTTAAAACATTTTTTGGTATTTTATACGATGTGTGTACAAATATAATTAGGTTAAAAAGGTGTAAATAATTTTGTTAAACATACTTCCAAAAATTATAATTTTTTAAATTAAATTAATATTAAGCATATAATAAGTTGTTTACAAAATTTTAAACATTATTTGATATTGTATATGATTTGTATGTAAATTAAATTAGGTTAAAATTGTGTAAATAATTTTGTTAAGATACACTTCCAGAAATTTGAATTAAATTTTTTTTCGACAATAATAATAATAATAGTAGTAGTAATAGTAATATATACATATGTGTGTATTACATAAACAATTAGAATTTTAGTAATATGTATTATAAATAATCTTGATTTATCATCAACCGACGGGGAGATTTTTGGGACTTTAGCAAGGAGATTCTGCCATTTTGAAATCTAACTTTTTCTGGATCTGAAATCGATTATACTTTGATTGAAATTGTAAAAGTCAACTAAAATAACATTGATAGTGGAAGCAGGATTAAGATTTTAGCCGAACCACTTTAAAAAGCAGATATCTTTCTCTTTGACCTTTGAATTTTTAGCTTTCAATTTTTGTTTCTAAATTAAATTGTGACGTTTGCCCATTTTCGTGCAAACGGGCAGTGAAGCCCAACATCTGAACGTTCCTACCACTTGCTTTTACACATGTTACAACCGGATTCGTTCTGGCTCCATTTTTAGTTAGTAGCAGTGTCATTTATATTATTTTTACGACACTTTTAAAGGATTTTGTCCCTTTATTACTGAACCATGTAATTCATATGAAAAAGTTAGTCTTGATTGTCTTAATACAAGGTTCCGACCTTCGTATTTATCTTTTGAAAATGTTTACTTATCCAAAAATTTGTAATATATTCTTACTCCCTTTTTTGCCCTCGTTTATATTTTTAAGCCATTTTTTCTTACAGAAAATTACTGTGAAGGACAAAAAATTTCAGGGTTTTAGTCTCAACGACAGACCTTCAGTATTTTAGGTAGACAACTTTCATTAGGTATCAGTTTTTAGTTATTGATAGTATTTTTTAGGTATCAGTTTGTAGTTATCGATAGCAGTTTTTAGGTATCAGTTTTTAGTTCGGTAGCAGTTTTGGAAGAATGTTTGTCCTTACGAATAATTTTGGAAGATTGTTTGTCCGTTTGAACATTTTTTAGGAGAATGTTTGTCCTTATGGTTAAAATATTGAGGTCGTGTCCTTGAGGCTAAAATTATACGAATTTTTGTCCTTTAAATTAATTTCTCGTTTTTCCTCGTTTATTTAATATACAGATTTCTTCAAAAATTCATAACTAAATATTTTGATGTGAGAATGTATTAACTCAATCTCTAAAATTATACTTAAAACATCAAATTAAATTTTCATTTCAGAATCATTTAAGTCGAGAAACATAGCCAAAGTCCCAGTGTAGCCCTTTTATCTAGGGCTGTTACGGTTGAACCGTTCAACCGCTCAACCGTACCAACCGTTCATGCGGTTACCACCTACAGCGGTAACGGTTACGGTAACAGTTGAAGAATTTGAAAACCGCGGGTAACCATACCAACCGTATATAATTTTTTGTGTAATATTTAACATTATAGTATAAAAATTAGTAATTTAAGTTGAAAGAATAGCTTGAAAATTAATAATATGTGTCTAAATGAACTAATAACATGTGCAATCATATTTGTCATTTTATAAACAAGTAAATAAATTTGCAAAAAATAGTTAGAGCTATATCAATTTATCACCAATAATGCATATAATTGAAAATATATGTACGACATGCTTCAAGATTGAAAATACGATGGTTAACCATCATAAACGGTTGCGGTAACGGTTGTAAGAATTTATAGCCGTCAACAACGGTTACGGTTACGGTTGGTAGTAATAACGACGGTTACCGCAACCATAACACCCTTACCCCCAAACCATTAATCATAACATCATTTATCTCATATAAACAATTTATGCACATGAACTCTATCATATTTAATCAAAATTGAATTCAGACTACTATGAAAACGGTAGAAAATATGTGGTATTACTCACCTAATTTTTTGGATTATCTTGATCTATAATTTCCTTAGGTTCCTTAGCTTTTTCTCTTATTTCCTTCTTTTTCTTCCTTAGGTCGTTGCCACCATTAACGAGTTCTTTAGAGCCTATTCTCGTTTTTGTAAAAATTAGAATGCATGAATAACGTGAAGGTTATTTTGTTTTATTGTATTCCCTTCCCATGATGAGTTGGCCTGTAGGCCTTAAATCATTTTCTTGTTTCAATTCGTTCCGAAGTCGTGTTAAACTATATCATAATAAGTAAACGTACATCAATACTTATTATAATAAACCATTATTTATTTTAAATTTTAGTGACAACAAGTAATTAAATGTCCCATAAATATTTCTCTTGTCCACACCCACATTTTCTAGTTTTTAGTGGAAAAGTGTTCATATAAATTTAAACATACAAATAATAAATAAATAAAGTTTTCTTTATCGAAAGAATAATGAAGAAAACTAGAAAATAGGGTTAAAATTAAAAAATTATGCACTGTGATTTCTAATATGGTCTACATAGTCATTCATCGTAAACTAAAAACAAACACTAAAAATGTGAAAATGTTTTTATTATAATTTCATTTTCTTCGACACTTACAATATCAACGTTCTTAAAAACTGTTGGCTATTCTATAATAAACATTGGAGCAATTTAGCGACAAATATCGGACGATATATTGATAACCATACTTTAAACAATATTTTAAAGAAAAACATCGGCTAAAGAGCAATATGAGATATATCGATGATATATCAATAATATTATCATATTAACTACTTATTTTGGATAACGTTTATTAAAATACCTTTTGATTCAAGCCTGTGGTGTAGGTGAACATAAGTATCTTAATGTTTAGAAGGAAGGTTGCATATTTAATATTATCGTAAAATATGTATTCTGGTTGTTAATTATGCAGTTTTATGTTATAAATACGAAGAAGAAATAATGAATTTTATATTTATGAAATTACACACACAGTAGCGTTCAATGATACCTTATTTTGCAGAAGCTCGCTGGCCGCTTAATTTTCATCACAGGTTCCGATTTAAATAATAATACTGCCACTCTCTTTCTAATACATATATGTTTTAATTCAGAATTTGTGATGTAAATCTGACGGCTACAAGGATGCTGAAAAAATATGGAAAAGTCTATTTAAACATAATGTGATGATATGATTGATTTTTATCATTAAATTATCCCATGTATTTCACTTTTTATACAAAGACAGAAAGATTTAATCATCATTTGTCTTACCAATTTGTGTCCAAGTAGCCGGCTCACACATCTGCGCACGCATAACTCAATGAGTAAATTTCGTAAATCATTGCTTATTCCACCAACACACAGCAACAGACAATTTACACATCACTCTGCTGTTGCGTCTGTCAATCAGCAGAGTTTTGAAACATGCATTATTCATTTAAATCGAAAAAATGACGTATAAATCAGTATACGGAATGCATCATCTGCTTTTTCGTTTGTTTGCTGAGCGACGTGATTTTCATTTTACAGCAGGAATGATGTGGTTACTGTTGACCAACTTGCTTAATTATGCACCTTTAATTAATTAAGGCCACTTATACCCAACAATTAACCAACTAATTAAATTGGTTTATCCAGATACATTGGACTCATAAGCGTTGGAGTTGGTGCGTTCACAATTATTTATCTATAAATATCTGATTGAAATCATGTGTACAAAATTTATATTACAGGAACATATTGGGCCTTTTGAAAATGAACTTGTGTTGGATTATTATTCATATTGGCTGGGCTTTTTTTAACATACCCAACCTGGAGCTGTATTTCTACATTTGAACTGTGGGCCGATAAACACAGGTCCAAAGGCAGTAGTAAAAATGAATAAAGACGGGCCAGAATAGCTGGCCTTTGACGGAATGGGACACCTGTTCAGCGTGGAATATGACTTCATTGGGTTGCGGAGTCCAAGGGATAATCGTTTTTATATTCATATTATTACAAGTTCCTATTTCTTCGAATGTATTTTCCAATTTTAAAAAACTTTTAAAGAGAAAGGCACTCAAATCAATCAATTTAACAACATATCAGAAAGCTTCCAACGGCCCTATCTGTACCACCCCTTAGCACGTCCTACGAATTTTTTTAAGAATAAGACAAATACATCGTTTATTTTGATGTTTAAAGAGCTCGAACCTAATACTTCTACAACCTCGGCTTGGAGTACTTTAACGCTTATCACATGAGTGGTAAATTTCTCATTTAAACGTACCAACGATTCAAATCCGTGACCCTTAAATTTTCAATGTACAATGTTTTACCACTTACTACTTGAGTCAGTGGTTTCCGACATCTTCTACACTATTCTTTCAATTCTAGATTATAAATGATAGACAATCTTGAATAACTTCATTTTCTTTTTTTAGGATAATCTCCATAAAAATCCTGGCCAATTTACGGTTGATTGTGAATTGTTGACTTATTCAAAAAAAATACTTATTTGTATTTATATTGATGATTTTTAATTTAGTTATATATATATATATATACATACATATACATACATATATATATATATATATATATATATATATATATAATAGAGTTAGAAGCATACCCTAGTGTCAGTTATATAATTAATTACACATATCTAACTCGATAACCAATTTTGTTCAAAATAAAAGATGTTTTCTTTTTATTATATACTTGATATAGCGTGTTATACTAACTAATTAATTTAATTAAAATTATATTTAATAGAAAATTCCTAAACGGTATGTTTTGTGATAATAGTTACAATGTGTGATAACTGTGAGTAATTTATTATAATGAAAATAAATATACTATTTTAAGTATTCCTAATCAAGATATATCGCGACTGGATATCGGTACATCCATTGAGACTAAGTACATAACATTCTCTAAATGTTGGACAGTGAATTACTCACGGCTGCTGGGGGCACAAATGGTTGCGTATTGATAGTTATTGGATAATTATGGATTGACTCACTCGATGTTTTTCTTTTGGTTGATATAACTAAGGTTAAATGGAAAACATCAATATGACAAAATTGCACAGTTTTCTCGACTTGAGAATACTATCGATCTTCTATATTAATACTCCGCTTTGATTATAGTCAAATCATGACATAACGTTTATCGAGTGACTATGGTTGGATCGAGTAGAAGTATTGAAAGTGGAGCACTATTCAAGAGAAGATTCATCTCCTCAGTTATATAAGGTTAGTATTACAGTCAACTCATGTCCACTCAAATTCTCTAGATAGAGCATTTTGGTTAATAATAATTGTTATTATTAAACCAAAGATTTTGTGTTTGGACGATAGAGTTGAATATAAATGATATTGTAATTTTAACAATTACTAAATTCTATAAGTCCAAAGTGATAAAGTTTTGATGAAGATAATTGGTATAAATAATAGTCACAACCGTGTAATGCCTAACAAAGTAAAATAGAATTTTGTCGAAACCAAGTAAGCGATAAATTTGGCCAAAATATCACACCACCTGTTGAGTTAGCAATAAATTTGGCCAAAATGTCATACCACCTGCTAAGTGATGTCTGAACATTATATCCTAATAGTTCGATATTTAATCGCCGATAAGGTGTACATCTAACATGTCACACAATCGAAACGATGAATACTCCTTTGACCAAACGATTTAATTAATTTGTAATTGTTATAAATTAATAAATTAATGAAATATTAATGAAATATTAATCACAAAATTTTATTTTGATTTGATGAACAAATATTATTAAATATATCTATAATAGTTATAAATATATTAATCGATATACAATGTCGATACACGTTAAAGTGGATTTAAGTGCAAAATATTTTATTTGGGCTTTAAATAGTGTTGAAACATGTATAAGGGGCTAAGTAGTTTGGTTACAATGGAGCATAAGGGTGACTAAATAACGGCCTAAAAAGGAAAGGGTTGAGTGGATAAGAGGAAAGAAAGAGTAAGAGAGAAACATGGATCTTGGTCCTAACTTCTTCCCTCATTCATCTTCTATATAAGCATCTCAACCCACTTTTGATACTTTTTGAAGCCTCCATCTAATCCCCATTTATGGATAAAATCTAGAGCTCCAACCTTTATATTTTCAAAGTCAAATCAAAGTGGAAAACAAATCTATTTTGTAGTTAGTGGTCATCAGTTAAGGGACTAACACTTTGCTAGATTGGAAACGGTTCGAGGAGCCAATCTTATCATTTAAAGGTGTAGTTATAGCCATTGGTGGCAAGGTAAATTTTCTGATGTATTATTGATTATTAATGTGCGGATAATATTTATATCATGTATGATGTTTTGTTAGTTAGGCGACAATTCTATTATATCAATGTATTGGCACAATCAGATTGGTTGTATGTCTATTTATTTGAAATTAAAAAAAAAATTGTCATTATCATGTACATATATCAATTTCGGCGAAAATAATTAATTTAAAATTAATTTAATATTCATTGTTTTATTTACATAAGCTTTATAATTTAAATATCAAATCATCTATTGCATAAATTTTGGTTTTAGAATTTATATATGTAATATTATGCAAAAAACATATTCGAGGGAATTAGAATAATTTTTATGCATATATTAATTATTTAAATATTATTTAAATCATTTAATTCAATAAATAAATAATATTAATACATATTTATGTTATAAAATATGTTTTAAATTCCATTAACTAAATTCACATATAATATTATTTTCAGCAATGAGAAAAAATTTAATTTTTTATATAATTTAATTAATAGATGAAATTAATAAATTGCTTTTAAAGTTAATTTAAATACATATGTATTGTATGTATACTGTGATTTCAGATGTGTCCGATACTTGATTCCAGAGGGTATTTCATAAGAAATACATATTTCATAAGTCGTTGTCACTCATTATAATATATTGAAGATTATGAATCTTCGACATAAAGTTGTCCCTATTATTTATATATTAATAGATTACTAGAATACTTGTAACGACCCGTATTTTACGTGTCGATAAATCGTAGAATTATTAGGTCGTTAGTGTTGTTTATGTCATCCATAGCTTAAGTCGAGTGGTAGTTAACTCGTGTAGAGGCTTAGGTTGAAGGGTAGCCTAGGTCGTTCGGAGTTGAGTCGTGACTAACCTAGCATCTTAGGTCGTGTGATGATGAGCCGGTAGGAGCTTAGGTCATGTGGCCGAGTTATATTAGCTAACGAGTTAACTAGTAGCCGAGATAGGTTGTGAACGACCTATAGAGGTAACGACCTAAGTTAGGTCGTTGAGCGACCTAAGGAAATGTTAGGTTGATAGGTAAGTTAGGTCGTTTAGTAGTTAGGGTGAGCGACCTATAAGTTAGCGGCTTAAATCAATTAGCGACCTAATGTAGTTAGCGGGTTAGTGAGGATAGCGTGCAGGCGAGTTAGTGGAGTTAACGACCTAAGGGGGTTAGGTCGTATGGTTGTTAGGTCGTAGGTGTTTTGGAGCGACCTAAGGAAGTTAGGTCGTGGACGACCTAGCAGCCAGGATGATGCTAGTGGTGACCGACTTAAGGATATGAGCGACCTATAGGAGCTAGCAACCTAGTGGGTAGCGACCTAAGGGTAAGCGGCTTAGGAGAGTGAGCGACCTAGTAGTTGTAGCAGTTAGGTCGTGGACCGACCTAAGATAGGTCGTTGTGTGTTTAGGTCGGCATGTTAGTTAAGTCGTCATACGACTTAGGACTTAGAGTGGCAGTGTAGCTAAGTCGTGGTGTTTTAGGTCGAGTGACCATGTGTTGTAGATAGGTCGTGTACGACCTAAGGCTTGAGTCGTTTGTGTTTTAGGTCGTCACATAGTTAAGTCGTGTGACCTGGGTTTGGATAGATTGCGGCAGTCGCATGAGTCGTTAGGTCGGTGGGAAAGATAGGTCGGCAGCGACCTAAGTTAGGTCGTGAGTTTTTAGGTCGGCAACGACCTAAGTCTGGGCGACCTAAGGGGAAATCAGCCTATAAATAGAGGGGTTTGGCTCACTTTTTGGCACCGGTTTTTGAAGCAACGAAGTGCTGCCATTTTGGGAACTCGACTACAACATTTCTTCATCTTCTTTTCTCCATTCCAATCAAGTGCTAGCATCCATCCAAGATCGAAGATCGAGATTGAAGATTGAAGAGCCAAAGTTGAAGTTCTTCATCCGTTCGAGCTAGATTTCATCGATTTAAGCGAGATATTGCCGGATCGAGCCTTGATCTTCGCTGTCCAGATCTGAAGTGTTTAGTTTTTTGAAGTGTTTGGGTGATTTGGTGAGTGGTAGTTATCTCTCACGCGGACCCAAAGGAGTATATTGGATCGGTGGCTTGTTTATGTGTTTAAGATAGTGATTTCTCGTATTTTCCCTAAGTCTGCATGTAGATCCATCATTTATGAAGATGTTTACATATGAAGTTTAATTATCAAGTTATAGGAACAAAACCCATGTTTTATATTTGATAGATCTATGCTAAAAACCTATGATTTATGTAAGTTAGACTTATGCACTTTTATTTACGAAATTGCCATTATAGTTGATATTGTTTATTAGATCTTGTTTGAATGATTGATTGTTTGAATGTATGATTGATTGGATTGTTTCAAGTTAGCTAGTGGTTGATTTGGAACAAGATGGTTGGAGATGGTTCAAAAGCTAAGTGGAAAGGCTCTTGAATGGTGAAAGCTGCCTGTGACATATGAAGCGGATGTGGAAGCTCATATGGATGGATTCGATGATGATGGTCTTTGCCATGATGCGAGGAAGCAAAGCATGATATTGAGATGGGACTTTGCTATGATGTGATGAGGCAAGGCATGAGATCGAGATGGGACTTTGCTATGATGCGATGAAGCAAAGTGTGATGTTGAGGTGGGACGGGTCATGATGACGTTCCAAGCACGGGCTGCGACGACGTGCAAAGTTATGTTGATAACTCGGTGATGCGATCCGAGTTGGTGATAATGGATAGTTTGAGAGGCGCTTGAGCTAGTATGGAAATAGTCGTCGAGGAGGATGACTAGGAGGCTTAGATCTCATCGTTGTTGAAGGTTCTAGCATGCTCAAAGCAAGAGTACGTTGGAACGGGCTGCGACGGCGTTCCAAGCACGGGCTGCGACGGCGTGCTAGTACTCTGGGTAGTTGCGAAAATTCCTAGGCACGGGCTGCGACGACGTGCGGAGTTATGTCTAGAACCGGGGTTGCCATTAGCCCTTGACGGATGGTCATTCAACTAACGGTGAAATCAAGGCAATGATAACAGTGATAGCCAGAGTCATGGATGTTTGGATGTTTGGTTGTATCATCATTCGGTCTCAAGAGCGGTATTTTCTGGGTGCTTATCTGATCTTGGTTTAGGCCTTGGGGGTTTGTATTTGGAAAA
This sequence comes from Allium cepa, assembly GCA_030765085.1. Classification (NCBI taxonomy): domain Eukaryota; kingdom Viridiplantae; phylum Streptophyta; class Magnoliopsida; order Asparagales; family Amaryllidaceae; genus Allium; species Allium cepa. The sequence goes on along the minus strand of CM060943.1, from coordinate 55,301,743 downwards.
CATCGCCCTTGACTCGAGTGATTATTGCTTTACCTTAATTGTTGCTATGTTATGCTCGCTTCTCCTTAGTGTGTGTCAGGGGGCTATCACTGTAGAAAGAGGTGGAGTGGGATGGTTTGGTTCCTATTCCTTTTATCCTTTATGCTCTTTTGGTATGTTTGATAGTTGATTTACTGCTCACTAAGACTTTGTCTGACTCAAGGTTTTATGTCTCCTCTTATTACCTTGGGCTGTTCATCCATGTTTGGGATGGGCAGACTAGGTAGCAGGTGACAGGTGCTGATCTTTGAGATTGACGCAGAAGATGACGAAGACGAGCAGGTTGCTATGCATATTATTTCATATTTTATGTACTGGGTATCCGCTGCTGTATTTGATTTGAGTGTTTTGTAGTGAGGCTTGGATGTATGGATGACTCTTTGATTGTATAAAACTACTGTGATGCTTATATGATGATGTTCTGTTCTATGGAGCTTCACTATATTATATTTCTCTATTGTACTTTATCCATGCGTTGAGAGTTGCACGATAGATTCTGCGATTTTTATTCTACCCTGACTATCGTCCATGGCTGCCTGGCACATGTTCAGCGCTTTATTTCCTTGTTTTGGTGCGGGGGTCATGGGCGGTCGTCACGTTTGGTATCAGAGCTTTGGTTAATCGATTTTAGCCAACGCTCGCCGACGTAACTACGTATGAGAGACGTAATTGTATTTTGATGGATGGTTACTATACACAATATAGTAGTTTAGAAGGATTTGAACTCCTTATGCAGTTGTTTCTTAAGGTGTTCTAATCATTCTTTTTACAGATATTAAGAATGAGTCAAAGCGAGAGACAAGCTGCGAGGGAAAGCCGTGCTGCTAGGGAAGCTGTGGATTATGCTGCGATGTTCGAAGCTATGATGACTTCGATCATGAGGAGGGTACCAGCTTCAGGATCATCGGTGGATGTTGGAGTTCAAGTCCAAGCTCCAAGACCGATGGATTTTGCTAAGCTTTGCAAGGATTATACTTCTCTTGGAGGAAAAGCTTTCTTGGGGACGGAATCTACTATTGAAGTGCAGAGATGGATTGATGCTTGTCGAAGAATTTTTGGTGACTTGGGAATTGAAGATGCAACTAAGAGAAAGCTTGCATCGAGACAGCTTCAAGGGAGAGCTGCGGATTGGTGGAATTCTATCACCATAGATACACCAGAAGAAGAGATTACTTGGGAGCAATTCCAAGTTAGATTTGAAGCCAAGTTCATCTCTACGGCTCAGAAGTCAGTTTTGTTCAAAAGGTTTGTGGAGATCAAGCAAGGTGGGAGACCAGTTCTTGAGTATATTTCTGAGTTCGAAGCTTTGTCCAAGTATGCTAGATCGTATATTGATTCTCCCTACCAGAAGAACGAGAAGTTTGTGACCGGTTTGGATGCTTATCTTGGGAGGCAGTTAGTGGATCACTTGGACGATCCATTTGAGAAGCTTGTGGAGAAAGCCCTTAGGCATGAAAGTTTGTTTCCTAGGGAAAGTTCTGTTGTTGCTGTAACCAGGGAAGGATCTAAACCACAGCAGAATGGAAACAAGAAGAGGAAGCAGCAGCAACAGAGGGGTAAGGATGGCCAGAAGAAGCCAAAGGGCGAAGTGACTTGCTATAATTGCCAGAAGAAGGGCCATCTCTACAAGGATTGTAGGAATCCAAAGGCGTCGGAGAAATGCCACAACTGTGATAAGCCAGGGCATTTTAGGAAGGATTGTCCTGAGCCGAGGAAGGATAGGCAGATAGTGCAAGCTTATGCTTTGGAAGCTGTGCCGTCGTCTTCAAAAGCTCCTACTGCCGAGGAGAAGGGGAAGAGTGTGGTGGTTCAAGGTACTCTTTCCATTTGTGGTGTTCCAGTTAGAGTGTTGTTTGATACTGGAGCGTCGCATTCTTTTGTTTGTGATGATTTGGTAGGCCGGTTAGGTTTGAGACCGGATATTGTTGATAGGCCATTGGTTGTGACTAATCCAGTTGGGGGTTCGTCCTGTTTGTGTATGGTATGCCGTGGTCTAGTTGTGTCGAGTCCTGATTGCTCGTTTGTTTGTGATTGCTTTGTTATGAACTTTGCGGGGTTCGGAATTATTTTGGGTATGGACTGGCTTAGGAAGTATGCGGCAAGGATTGATTGTGAGAGGCTTGAGGTGACAGTCGGGAATGTGGAAGAGCAAAAGGTTGTGATACGATGTAAGCATGAGGAAGGCGTCTTCATGAGCTTCATGTATTCGCTGGTTGTTCCACGAGATGGACTGTCATCGGTGCCTATTGTGAATGGATTTGAGGATGTCTTTGACGAAGTCAAAGGGTTGCCGCCGCATAGGGAGATCGAGTTTCGTATCGATCTAGTTGAGGGAGCCAAACCTGTTGTGATGCCTCTTAGGCGGATGGCACCGAGGGAGCAGCAAGAGCTGAAGGTGCAAGTTGATGACCTTTTACGGAAAGGATTCATTCAGAGAAGTGTGTCCGAATGGGGTGCACCAGTTGTGTTCGCAACCAAAGCGGATGGATCGTTGAGGTTGTGTGTGGATTATCGTGAGCTGAATAAGGTGACTAAGAAGAACAAGTATCCATTGCCGAGAATAGATGACTTGTTTGACCAGCTTCACGAGGCTAAGGTGTTTTCTCAGATGGATTTGGCAACGGGATTTCACCAGTTGAGAGTGGCTAAGGATAGTGTGCCGAAGACTGCTTTCAGGACACCATCCGGGTTTTATGAGTGGCTGGTAATGCCGTTTGGGTTGACTAACGCACCAGCATATTTTGTGGATCTTATGAATAGAGTGTTCAGAGATCAGTTGAATAAGTTTGTACTTGTGTTCGTGGATGATATTTTGGTTTACTCCAGAACTGAAGAAGAGCACAAGACGCACTTGCGGATTGTTTTGGAAATCTTGCGAAAACATCAGCTGAAGGCTAAGTTTTCGAAGTGTCACTTCTGGAAGAGTGAAGTGAGGTTCTTAGGCCATGTTATCTCTGGAAATGGGATAGCGGTTGATCCCGCTAAGGTGGCAGCAATCCAGGATTGGGTTAGACCTAAGAATGCATCTGAGATGAGAAGTTTTCTTGGATTAGCAGGATATTATCGTCGGTTTATTAAAGACTTTTCCAAGATAGCTGCACCGTTAACAGGATTGACGAAAAAGAACCAAGTGTTCAGATGGGATGATAAGTGTGAGCAAGCCTTCGTAATCCTGAAAGAGCTACTGACGAGTGCTCCTGTTTTGACTATTCCAAGTGGGAATGATGAGATGGTGGTTTACACCGATGCATGCGGTACTGGACTTGGAGCAGTGCTGATGCAGAAGGATAGAGTTGTTGCGTATGCTAGTCGACAACTGAAGCCGCATGAAAAGAATTATCCAACTCATGATTTGGATTTAGCGGCGATTGTGTTTGCTTTGAAGATGTGGAGACATTATCTATTGGGAGTTAGATTCGAGTTGTTTACAGATCATAAGTCGTTGAAGTATCTATTCTCCCAAAAGGATTTGAATCTTCGACAGCAACGGTGGCTAGAGTTTTTGGCATCGTATGACTTTGGTATAGCCTATACTCCGGGGAAAGGTAACGCAGTGGCAGATGCGTTAAGTCGAAGACATGCAGGATTGGGAGCCATGTTTTCAGAATGGAAGAGTCTTGAGTATTTGGCTGGATTTGATTTCAGGCCTAGATGTGAATTAGAACCTGAGATGTTGGCAAACTTATCGATAAGACCTACTCTTGTGGAAAGGATTGGCGAAAGCCAAAAGAGAGATGATAAGCTTGTCAAGATTATCTGTGATTTGGAATCCGGATTGGACCCAGAGAAGGATAAGGGATTCGAGGTCGATCGAGAGGGTTGGCTTCGAAAGCAAGGACGATTGGTTGTTCCCGATGTAAATGGATTGAGAGATGAAGTTCTGAGGGAAAGTCATCACTCGAAGTTGACAATTCATCCAGGTGGAAATAAGATGTATCGGGATATGAAGAGAGCTTACTACTGGGAAGGTATGAAGAAGGATGTTGGAAGTTTTATTTCCAAGTGTATGAACTGCCAGTTGGTGAAAGCTGAGCAGAAGAAGCCCAGTGGATTACTTCAGCCATTAGAGGTTCCTACATGGAAGTGGGAGCAAGTGTCGATGGATTTTATTGATGGTCTACCCAGAACCAGGGCAGGGAATGAAGGGATTTGGGTCATCGTAGATCGTTTGACCAAGAGTGCAAGGTTCATTCCTGATCGATCGACTAGAACTGCATCACAGTTGGCTGAGTTGTATGTGAAATGGATTGTTCGATTCCATGGTGTTCCGAAGAGTATAGTGAGCGATCGAGACCCATTGTTCACTAGTAGGTTTTGGAAGAGCTTCCAGGAAGTTTTGGGAACTGAGTTGTGTTTGAGTACAGCTTATCACCCTCAAACAGATGGTCAGACTGAGAGAGTCAACCGAGTTTTGGAAGATCTCCTTAGAGCATGTGTTTTGGACTTCGGAGGATCATGGGAAGATCACCTTCATTTGGTGGAATTTGCTTATAATAACAGTTATCAGTCGAGTATTGGTATGGCACCATATGAAGCATTATATGGAAGACGTGTAACTCTCCGACATGTTGGTTGGAAACCGGAGAAAAGTTGATACTTGGGCCAGAGATGATTCGACAGACTTCGGACTGTATAGAGATCATTCGACAGCGAATGAAGGCAGCCCAAGATCGTCAGAAAAGTTATGCCGATAATCGTCGAAAGGATTTGGAATTCGACATAGGCGATATAGTTTTTGTGAAGATTTCTCCGTTAAAGAATGTTATAAGATTCGGGAACAAAGGAAAGTTGACTCCGAGATTTGTTGGACCATTCCCGATTATCGAGCGAATTGGAAAACTTGCTTATAGAGTGGAGTTACCGGAAAAGATGGCGGGTGTGCATAATGTTTTTCATGTATCTTATCTACGGAAGTATGTGCACAACCCAAGTACGGTGGTTTCTGCTGATAGCTGTGAAGACTTGGAGGTTGATCCAGTTGTTTCGAGACCTCGTAAGCCGCTTCGTGTTGTTGGAACCGACACGAAACAGCTTAGGAGGAAGACAATTACGTTGCTCAAGGTACAATGGAGTGATGATGTTAACGACTGTACGTGGGAGGAGGAAGAGAGGATGAAGGCAGCTCATCCCGAACTCTTCGAGGTATGGCCCTAAAGTGTCGTGACATCTCATGAATTTGTAGCTTGTTCTAAGTCTTAGAATTCTGCATGCTAGGCTAGAATTGGATGCATGGTTTGTTGATTGCTATGGATGATAGGCATGCGGAATAATTTTTATTGCTGTTGTTTGTTTGGAATTTCGGGGGCGAAATTCCTAAGGGGGAGAGAATATAACGACCCGTATTTTACGTGTCGATAAATCGTAGAATTATTAGGTCGTTAGTGTTGTTTATGTCATCCATAGCTTAAGTCGAGTGGTAGTTAACTCGTGTAGAGGCTTAGGTTGAAGGGTAGCCTAGGTCGTTCGGAGTTGAGTCGTGACTAACCTAGCATCTTAGGTCGTGTGATGATGAGTCGGTAGGAGCTTAGGTCATGTGGCCGAGTTATATTAGCTAACGAGTTAACTATAGCCGAGATAGGTTGTGAACGACCTATAGAGGTAACGACCTAAGTTAGGTCGTTGAGCGACCTAAGGAAATGTTAGGTTGATAGGTAAGTTAGGTCGTTTAGTAGTTAGGGTGAGCGACCTATAAGTTAGCGGCTTAAATCAATTAGCGACCTAATGTAGTTAGCGGGTTAGTGAGGATAGCGTGCAGGCGAGTTAGTGGAGTTAACGACCTAAGGGGGTTAGGTCGTATGGTTGTTAGGTCGTAGGTGTTTTGGAACGACCTAAGGAAGTTAGGTCGTGGACGACCTAGCAGCCAGGATGATGCTAGTGGTGACCGACTTAAGGATATGAGCGATCTATAGGAGCTAGCAACCTAGTGGGTAGCGACCTAAGGGTAAGCGGCTTAGGAGAGTGAGCGACCTAGTAGTTGTAGCAGTTAGGTCGTGGACCGACCTAAGATAGGTCGTTGTGTGTTTAGGTCGGCATGTTAGTTAAGTCGTCATACGACTTAGGACTTAGAGTGGCAGTGTAGCTAAGTCGTGGTGTTTTAGGTCGAGTGACCATGTGTTGTAGATAGGTCGTGTACGACCTAAGGCTTGAGTCGTTTGTGTTTTAGGTCGTCACATAGTTAAGTCGTGTGACCTGGGTTTGGATAGATTGCGGCAGTCGCATGAGTCGTTAGGTCGGTGGGAAAGATAGGTCGGCAGCGACCTAAGTTAGGTCGTGAGTTTTTAGGTCGGCAACGACCTAAGTCTGGGCGACCTAAGGGGAAATCAGCCTATAAATAGAGGGGTTTGGCTCACTTTTTGGCACCGGTTTTTGAAGCAACGAAGTGCTGCCATTTTGGGAACTCGACTACAACATTTCTTCATCTTCTTTTCTCCATTCCAATCAAGTGCTAGCATCCATCCAAGATCGAAGATCGAGATTGAAGATTGAAGAGCCAAAGTTGAAGTTCTTCATCCGTTCGAGCTAGATTTCATCGATTTAAGCGAGATATTGCCGGATCGAGCCTTGATCTTCGCTGTCCAGATCTGAAGTGTTTAGTTTTTTGAAGTGTTTGGGTGATTTGGTGAGTGGTAGTTATCTCTCACGCGGACCCAAAGGAGTATATTGGATCGGTGGCTTGTTTATGTGTTTAAGATAGTGATTTCTCGTATTTTCCCTAAGTCTGCATGTAGATCCATCATTTATGAAGATGTTTACATATGAAGTTTAATTATCAAGTTATAGGAACAAAACCCATGTTTTATATTTGATAGATCTATGCTAAAAAGCTATGATTTATGTAAGTTAGACTTATGCACTTTTATTTATGAAATTGCCATTATAGTTGATATTGTTTATTAGATCTTGTTTGAATGATTGATTGTTTGAATGTATGATTGATTGGATTGTTTCAAGTTAGCTAGTGGTTGATTTGGAACAAGATGGTTGGAGATGGTTCAAAAGCTAAGTGGAAAGGCTCTTGAATGGTGAAAGCTGCCTGTGACATATGAAGCGGATGTGGAAGCTCATATGGATGGATTCGATGATGATGGTCTTTGCCATGATGCGAGGAAGCAAAGCATGATATTGAGATGGGACTTTGCTATGATGTGATGAGGCAAGGCATGAGATCGAGATGGGACTTTGCTATGATGCGATGAAGCAAAGTGTGATGTTGAGGTGGGACGGGTCATGATGACGTTCCAAGCACGGGCTGCGACGACGTGCAAAGTTATGTTGATAACTCGGTGATGCGATCCGAGTTGGTGATAATGGATAGTTTGAGAGGCGCTTGAGCTAGTATGGAAATAGTCGTCGAGGAGGATGACTAGGAGGCTTAGATCTCATCGTTGTTGAAGGTTCTAGCATGCTCAAAGCAAGAGTACGTTGGAACGGGCTGCGACGGCGTTCCAAGCACGGGCTGCGACGGCGTGCTAGTACTCTGGGTAGTTGCGAAAATTCCTAGGCACGGGCTGCGACGACGTGCGGAGTTATGTCTAGAACCGGGGTTGCCATTAGCCCTTGACGGATGGTCATTCAACTAACGGTGAAATCAAGGCAATGATAACAGTGATAGCCAGAGTCATGGATGTTTGGATGTTTGGTTGTATCATCATTCGGTCTCAAGAGCGGTATTTTCTGGGTGCTTATCTGATCTTGGTTTAGGCCTTGGGGGTTTGTATTTGGAAAACATCGCCCTTGACTCGAGTGATTATTGCTTTACCTTAATTGTTGCTATGTTATGCTCGCTTCTCCTTAGTGTGTGTCAGGGGGCTATCACTGTAGAAAGAGGTGGAGTGGGATGGTTTGGTTCCTATTCCTTTTATCCTTTATGCTCTTTTGGTATGTTTGATAGTTGATTTACTGCTCACTAAGACTTTGTCTGACTCAAGGTTTTATGTCTCCTCTTATTACCTTGGGCTGTTCATCCATGTTTGGGATGGGCAGACTAGGTAGCAGGTGACAGGTGCTGATCTTTGAGATTGACGCAGAAGATGACGAAGACGAGCAGGTTGCTATGCATATTATTTCATATTTTATGTACTGGGTATCCGCTGCTGTATTTGATTTGAGTGTTTTGTAGTGAGGCTTGGATGTATGGATGACTCTTTGATTGTATAAAACTACTGTGATGCTTATATGATGATGTTCTGTTCTATGGAGCTTCACTATATTATATTTCTCTATTGTACTTTATCCATGCGTTGAGAGTTGCACGATAGATTCTGCGATTTTTATTCTACCCTGACTATCGTCCATGGCTGCCTGTCACATGTTTAGCGCTTTATTTCCTTGTTTTGGTGCGGGGGTCATGGGCGGTCGTCACAATACTCTTTAGTTATTGAGCTTTCCTCAAGCTATGAATGTTCTGTATAGTACTATTAATATATTGAATATACCATGTAAGATAACCGCATGCATTAGTTGAGCTTTCCTCAAGGTAATTGCAAAATGATAGGTCTGAGCGAGTAATCCCACTATTCTTGTTGACTTTTCCTCAAAGCAAAGGCGGGGTTAGGACAAGAAACCACGGGTTAGGAGTTATATGTCTTATAATGGACAAGGAGTTATGTAACACCCTGGGATTTTCTCGAAAATAAATAAGGAACTATAATTAAAAGATAAGAATCAACCTAAAGGAGAATTTTTACAAACGTCTGAATTTGGATACAGGACTTGCGCCATTGTGTCCTTAGCAACTTTCTGACAACTTCTATACAAAACTTGTTAAAATCTGAGCTAAAATGAAAAAGTTATAAAGGTTTGAATAAATAAGAATATATATATATATATATATATATATATATATATATATGACTAAGGGCTAGATCGACCTACATTTGGCACAGGCCGACTAGAGGCAGTCGACCTAGCATCTAGGGCGGTCGACCCAACCCTGTATCGATCATAGGGTCACGACCTAAAGTCAGTTCGTTTCATGCATGGTAGATTATTGCATGCTAGCCACAGTTTCGGACGACGAACGAGATCATTTTGGACTAGAATTTGACGGTAGTGAGTTGAGGTGTTCCCCTATAAATTTATAGCTATGGTTAACCTAAATCCTAGTTCTCTCCATTACAACAAAGCTTTGCTAAAATAAAACCCCAAACCCTAATTTCCCAAATCAATTTCTAAACCCCAGTTATATTCTAAATCTCAACCTAAATTAAAATAAAAGATATCTAGCAATTGGAGGAGAGACCTTAGCGAATTTAAGGGAGAAAGCTTGCGGCATCAAAGATTTGCCTAAACTTAGGATAGAGGTAAGTGGGCACAGATTTAACAAGTTAATTAAGTTAATGATTTAGTTTCTACCCTATTTTGATTTGACCATTAATACTAAGATTAATCCGTTAAATTATTAAATTGGGAATCTGGAATAATGGATCTTTTATCACATTGTAATTAACATGTGTAAGTTGTAAAACCATAACTTATATATTAAAATTGGATATAACGCCTATAATTTTCCCAATAATGTAAATGCTGCGAAAAATGTAATAAAAATAGGACAAATAAATAGCCTAATTAAAATATAAATTAAGCGGATTAAGATTGATAATCGAATGAAATGGATTATTTTACTTAAAATAGGTAAATGAAAGATGTTTTCATAGTTGGAAATCGATCTAAGACTAGCATAGTTCGACTGTCGTAACTCACTTTAGACATAGTAGACTGTTTGGGGCCTTGAGTCGATAGGTGTACGAACTTTGTTGTTCTCATTCACCAGACTTTATGTCTAACCCACCCCCTTTCTTTCCATTTTTCCCCATGATAGATTAGCAACGATTGGGCATAGTGGGGAATAAAGGAGCTCAATGATGGAGTTCTAATATTTTTCGTTTCTCTCTTACAGTTACTTTTTGTATTAAAATGTAAACTTATACTGTAATTTGGAAATTATGTATTTTGTAAAGCAAGTATTTTGAAGAATGTTTTTATAAAATGTCTATCATTTGTATTTATTTTAATTCCTTCTGCTTTGAGATCTAAAAGTATAGAATATCTTAGAGCTCTATCTCTATATATGCTTTGTGATGTTTTAAAAACCCAATAACCTCGTATTCTCGGCATGATTCGTGTCGAAAAGTGCGAGTTGTTATATTTGGTATCAAAGCTTAGGTTTCAGATTCCCTAGGGATTGGGCACGCATTGAGAGAATATACTTGAAATATTTTTGAAAAAAATGGTGTTTTAAAAGGTTTTCCAAAAAGTTCTCAAAAATCGGTTTTGGAAATATGTGTGTGTATGTATATAGACAAAAGTTTTAAAAGTGGATTTAAGATTTTATCTATATATGTTGAAATTCCTTTTATTCTTGCCTACACTATCTGTGCAAAAGTTGAAAATTAATTCTCGGGCATAGATAGTGAGAACGAGAACAAGTTTTAGAGATAGGATGGACCTTTCATATTTATTTTGGCAAGAAATGCTAGTAAAGGTTTCATATACCAACTAGCATTAATAGATAAACTATGAATTTAAGGGTGAATAAAGAAGATTAGCACTAAGAGACCTATATAATGAGAATGAGATGAAGTAAGCATAAGGATATGACAAAGGACTTTATGACCTTAAGGCAATGTCCCCGGTTTAAATAGAAACCCTATTGGTAGTAGTCGTAAGGATTCACATTTAGTTAAAGAAAAATAAAACTTTATTTGACCGCCTTTGGAAAGAAGAACGGAAAATTTTATGGAGACAGATAGGTAGAAGTGGACTTAAGTAATTAGGTTTCTATTCTCTACTCCATTTTAAGTGATAAACCAATGGAAATGTTTACTAAAAGTTAGAAATGGTATATATCTGATATTTTAAATAGAAAAGAAGTTGATTAACGATTGTATAAAATAGTCAGATATGTTCTATGGAATTTGTGTAAAAAGAAAATAAATAAAGAATTTGGTAAAAATATTATTCAATAACTATTGTTAAGCTTTTGTTTATTTTAGGCACATTATTGTATTCACCCTCCACGTACATTTTTCTTTTAGTAAGAGAACTTTTGGAAAGGAAGTAGTGGATGTTTGGTACTTTAAAAAGAAACAATAAGTTAGTTTATGATTATCTATAAAATAATTAGAGATTAAAATAGTTTGAAAAAACCAAATTTTTATTAATAGTTATAAATTCTTGTTTTGTCTCTTAGGCACACTGTTATCCTTAACCTTAAATATGCATTATGTTTTTAAACAAAACTTTTGAAAAAAACTGGTTTCTGGTTTTATATAAATAGTCGAACAAATCTTATAAAAAAATTTAAGATGTAAAAATAGAGAAATGGGCGAAATGTTATTTTTCCAATAATTGTTATAGAGCTTTTATTTTGACTTTTATGCACGTTGTCGCACTTAACCCCAATGTGTATTTGCTTTTTAGAACTTCCAATTTTTTTTCAAAAGGTCTATAAGGCACTACTTTTGAACTCCTTCTGTGATTAAGTAATGAGTATGTATTTGAAAATATTTCATAAATGTTTTTGACATACCATAAAAATGATAATGAAAAATAATAAAGTAATAATAATAAGTTAAAAATAGAGTTTGTGGAAATTTCTTATTCATGAAAGAAAATTTTAAAATGATGTGTTTATGTATATTTTTTTTTAAGTTAAGTTAATCATTTTTGACGATTTGATTAAAGAAAATTAAGAATCAAAGATTTTGATTTAAAAAGGTAAAGTGAAAACATTTTGACTATCACTTAAACTTTAAAAGGAAAATAAACAGATTTGGATAGATAAATTGGATTAAAGAACCCACTAGGATAAGAATGGCTATGGAATTGGAAATAGTTGGAATGATTGAGACAAAGAAAAAAATGTAAAATGTGAACATAATGACCTTTCCAATCGATGGTCAAAAGTAGTAAGCCAAACTTTTGAAATAGTGAAGAGTAAATGCCACTAAGTATCCTCCGCCTAAGTATGATTAGAATTGTAGAATTCTTATACAAGGAAGATTGAATAGTTTGATTTAGGTGAACATATTTCCAAGTAAGGAAATAGTAGGCTAAGATGCTTTATTACACCAAGGATGCTATAGATGCGAAATTTTTTTCAGTATAAAGGGTAAGAAGGCCAAATAGGGTCTACTTCAATCCTTATAGAGAATGTTAAGTGACAAATAGCAATTTCCTTGAGTACATTAGGTAATCTAATTGGAACAGTGAGTGTAGGCTTGACATTATAGCTACAAGTTTGATACCATATAGGCAAGGATAGGTTACCTCTAGGTTACGGATGGTCCTGGTATTATGTTGCACCCCTGAAGGCTATGAACGGACCAAGTGGACATGAATGAGAAAGTATACCTTTTGGTTTACCTTATTGGTTTATATCAGTGTAAGTGTGCTCCACGTATGCCTAATGTAGATCTTGGAATATAGGGTTGAGTATAGCATATGTTGGAATATGGAAAATAAGAAGAGAAGTAGCCCCTAGAGTAATGAGGACCATCCTAAAGGAACTGGTATGATAAATTCTAGATTTGTAGATCTACGTGATTTGATAAAATAAAAATGTAAAGTTAGTTATTGTTATCCCGCTTTTTGGCAAAGCCGTGATACCAAAAGATCGGTCAAGGACAAGAGACAGTTTGTCTCAGAGATCGGTTGTACTTCACTTCGCTATGGATATCGATGAATTTTTTCCAAGCCCGGATCAGGCTACAATTGATAGGACATGGCTAGCAAATCCACGAGAGCCAACGTTTTAAGTTTCAAGTCGATCCGAGTTCGTATGCTCAAGATATGTTGAATTCAGTTTGAGAGAGATAGCCCTTGTTTGGTTCGAATCCATAGGATACCCCATAGTTCGAATCGATGGCCAGGAGTCATGTTCGCATCCATCGGTTCGACTCCATCCACTTCGAACCCATCAAGATTGGAAGTCCTTCGAATCCATCGAGTTCCTCCTACTTTGAATCCATGGACTTCGCATCGACACCTTCGTATCCATCCCGATGGCCTACCTTCGAATCCATCAGGTGGCCAAGCTTCGTACCCATCCACATGTCTCAACTCGAGTCCATATAGTTCGCATCCATCAACACCTCGCTCCATTCAAACCCACTAGGTTCGAATCCATCAAGAGTTAGTCACTTCGAACCGATCTTGTTCGTATCGATCGAGTTCGAACCCATTGGGGTACCTCAGTTCGAATTGGTCACGTTCGAATCCATGAACAATCACTTGCTCGTATCCACCAAGTCAACTAACTTGGATGACGTATCACTCCACGATGCAATGTCGGCAGGATCCAAGGAGACGAAGCGTTCAACCCGGAGAGAAGACCGGATCGACTCGAAGGACGCGCGCCACCTCATCACAAGACCACGTGAGCTGATGGAGTCGAAGGGAGTGGATTCGAAGCAATGGATTCGAACTAAACAGCCAACCGAAACACTCCAATTCGAATCGATCATATCTCCTAAACCACTGATCCAAATGCAACGAAATTTTCACAGTAGCTTCCATATAAGGTAAAGATTGTTCCTGCCAAGTTTCAACTCGATTGGATCATTTTTTGATGGATTCAAAATCACTTCGTATCGATCTCAGATCGAGTCGAAACTTGGTGGGGTCGGTCGCGTGGGCCCACTCACGTGCCAGAAAAAGTCTCCCGAAGTTTGAGCGAGATCTGTGCTTCCTACGCCTATAAATAGCACCCTGAAGCCTTCAGAAAAGGGGGATCTTCCGCCATTGAACGTCGGGACTCTGCCGGATTCAATTCCACACTTCATCATCACTGTTGTAATCAGATTTGAAAGCTACCATCAGTTGTAATCTGCTGTAATCAATTGAAATCATCAAGTGAACATCAATAAAGACATAAACTTCAAAGTGGACATAGGCAAGATCGCCGAACCACTATAAATCCTGTGTTTGTGATTGTTATTTGTGAATTATTGTGATTGTTATTGCTTAGATCTGAGTTCTGTAATTGATTGTTGCTAGTTTGTGTTCATAAACGGGCGCTTTCACGATATTGGGTGTTTGTGGTCCATTTTGACGCAAACATTTTGGTGCTTTCACTGAGAAGGCTAATTCAGGAGTTCTACCAATTAGAAGTTGATTCAGAAAGTTTGAAAGTTCAGATTTGAAAAATTATGACGAGACAATCGAGCAGAAGGCCAAGGCCAGAGAGAAGTGAACATCAAGGGAGTCAAGAGGCTTCCTCAGGAGCGAACCAAGCATCGGTCTTTATCACTAGGGACGAGATGGAGACAATGATGAAGAAACAAGAGGAGTTGATCCAGAGTTTGTTTCAACAAATAGGACAACTTGGAGCACAGAATAGAGAAGTGGATGGAGTTCAGAAAGAAGCAAGACCATCCGGCGTAGCACCTGGATTAGGAGGCACACCCATGGAGAACGTTGAACCAATTTCAGAGAGAGAAAGAGGAACATCTGCACAACCCGGGAGTAGTAGAGGAGTGAACTCTCAGTCAAGGGGGCAGATCCCAGAATTCCCTCGTGGACTCGGGGGGCAGGTCGAAAGTGATGAGCGAAGGTTGCATCTGGGGGACAATGACAGATTGGCGGAGATGGTTAGAAAAGCTATGAGAGGCGGTTTGGTAAATAAAGATTTGGAGGATGTTAATAGAAGTCCTTTTACTCCAGCAATCAGGCGAGTTAGGAACACACCGGATTTCAAGTTACCATCGATGGACATGTATGACGGGAGAACGGACCCCACGGTTCATCTAACGAAGTATATGAGGCATATGGAAGTGCTGGGGGCATCAGAGGAGGTTATGGCCCGGTGCTTTCCATTGTACTTGGCGGATATTGCAGCATTGTGGTTTAGACAATTGGAGAATGGATCCATCAGAACATGGAATGATTTAATTGAGAAATTTATGAGGCAATTCCGGGTTCACATTACAAGACCCAAGAATGTGATGACTTTGGCAACTTTAAAGCAGAAAACCGAAGAAACTTTGGGGAGTTATCTAACGCGATTCAATGCAGCAGCAGCTTCGGTGGATCGACCAGATCCATCCATGGTTATGATGGCGGTTGTGTCCGAAATAGCTGACGGAACAGAATTCAAAAATTCGTTAACTATGGATCCACCCGTGGATCTAGGAGAATTCTATCATGAGGCGGAAAAGTTTTTACGATTGGAGGATGCGAATGTAGAAAGAGAAGAAGGAGAGGGAATAGAAGTTTATGCACTTAATGACAAAAAGCCTCTCGAAAAGGACTCAGGCAAGGATAAAGGAAAACGAAAGGCTGAGGATTATAACGGCAGGTCAAAGCGGCAACGGAGGGAGTCACGATTCACCACTTACACTGAGCTGAATGAGAGTCTGGAATGAATTTATCAGGATACGAAGGAGCAGGTTCCGAATCGTAGGCCAGTGCGAAGGGATCCAACCTCTGACGAAAGAAAATCAGATAAGTTTTGTGTATTCCATGTATCAAACGGTCATAACACTAATGATTGTAGGCATCTGAAGGACAAGGTAGAAGGACATATCAGGAACGGTATGCTCCTCCAATACGTGAGGAGGCGAACTCCAGTGGTGGAACCAGAGCGACCACCGTCTACATCAGCTAGAGGCGACCCTGAATCAAGATACCATTTGATTATCAATTGATTGAAATAACGATGAACAAGTCGTAAGCTTCCCACTAACAAAATTAACTCATTTACACATGTACGAGATCGCGAACGATCCCCAGGCATGCTCTGAATGATCATTGACCGTTTAGTAGTGGGAACTTACACTTTGACATCCTTGCTTTGCTTTTGTTTCATTTTTATTTGGACTTTGTTTGTTTGGACTTTTCTATTTTAAAACTTGTCTGTTGAATAAATGTTTGATTCTGATAATTCTGAAATGGCTAAGCTACTTACACATGTACGGGGTCGCGAACGGTCCTTAGGCATGCTCTGAGATGGCGATAAACCGCCCTGGCAAATGATCCAGGGACCCACTCGAACGTGAACCTGGTATCAGCAATACCAAGCCCTCCCGGGCACACTTTCTCGCCTCGAACGGCACCCGACCGCGAACGGTCACGATTCACTTATAATCTCCGACCTCGAACGGTTACAATTCGCCTCGAATGGCACCCGACTTCGAACAGTCACATCTCGCCTCGAACGGCACACGATCGCGAACGGTCACAATTCGCCTCAAACGGCACAACTCGCCCCGAACGGCACAATTCATCTCACCTCAAATGGCTCGATCGTGAACGGTCGTCATTTGAGGTCCGCCACTTGACCGCGCACGGTCGCACTTCACCTCAAATGGCTCGATCTCGAACGATCGTCATTTGAAGTCAGGCGCTTGACCATGAACGCTCGCACTTCATCTCAAATATCCCGATCCCGAACGGTCGTTATTTGAGGTCGCATAAAACTGTAAATTCCTTTGCAGGACTTCAATAGGATATGAACTTCCAGATCATGGCATTACAAAACACGCCTTCCTACCGCAAGGCATATTTCGGGGGGCAAATGTTAACCCGCTTTTTGGCAAAGCCGTGATACCAAAAGATCGGTCAATGACAAGAGACATTTTGTCTCAGAGATCGGTTGTACTTCACTTCGCTATGGATATTGATGAATTATGTCCGAGCCCGGATCAGGCTACAATTGATAGGAAATGGCTAGCAAATCCACGAGAGCCAACGTTTCAAGTTTCAAGTCGATCCGAGTTCGTATGCTCAAGATATGATGAATTCAGTTTGGGAGAGATAGCCCTTGTTCGGTTCGAATCCATAGGATACCCCATAGTTCGAATCGATGGCCAGGAGTCATGTTCGCATCCATCGGTTCGACTCCATCCACTTCGAACCCATCAAGCTTGGAAGTCCTTCGAATCCATGGACTTCGCATCGACACCTTCGTATCTGTGACGCCCCACCTCTATACCCACGCTAGCCAAGAACACTACGGAGTAATGCTGTCAACTAGCACGGAGAATAAGGCTGTTGAGGAGCGACCATCCGTGTAATTGCTTTGTGCGAGTACCGATATGGCAGATAAAAATATAATCTTTTCATCTCAAGAGGAAATCCGGCATACCGACACAAACTCAAAGCTACTACACAGTGGCTATAATAATCTTCGGAAACAAATATAGAAATAAACATAACATAAATCAGTCACAGACAATTCATATCACAAAGGTGGAATAAGATATGAATATTACACATAAAAGTGTACATCAGAGTAGTGGTCTAATAAGATCCACAATATCACAAAGAATAGATACAAGTGCTAGACAAAAGAGTACGTATACATAAAGAAGTCTATATCTCAATAGTATACAACAAAAACTACTAAACTAAAGTAGTTAGCCAAAAGATCAGATGATGGTCCGATAAGGAGTCAAGCAGAAGCACCTGTAAAATCTCAGTCTGACCCGAGTATTATTTATAAGAAAATAATAAACGGATCAGTCTAGCTATAAATATCAGATAACATGATATAGAATAAGAGATATGGCATAAACATATAATATCCATAATGGCATACTACGATAAGTATGGAAATGATCATCAATAAGAGATAAATCGATATCACAAGAATCTTCTCAAAGATCCAAAGAGGGCATCATACCCAAAACTTGTATTCATAACAAGTTAATGATATAAATTCCAGAAATCAACACACGAAATCCAGAAATCACAAAAGAAGGTATGTGTGAGCGGAATCACACAAGTGGTGTCTAGCCTAACCAAAAAGCAAAAAGGTATGTGTGGGTCGAACTCACACAAATGGTGTCTAGGCTAACCGAAAGCAAAAAGGTAAGTGTGAGTCGAAATCACACCAATGGTGTCTAGGCTAACCGAAAGCAAAAAGGTAAGTGTGAGTCGAAATCACACCAATGGTGTCTAGGCTAACCGAAAGCAAAAAGGTAAGTGTGAGTCGAAATCACACAAGTGGTGTCTAGCCTAACCTCGCAAACAAAGAGACATCGCACAATGCTAGTCTAAACCATAAAGATGATCGTCATGATCAACGAGAAGTGTCGATTACAGTAAGCTAGTAAATATATGAGCTTAGCTTCATGTCCCATAACCACTAGCTTAACTTAAATATTTACGAACAAATTGTAGGTCTCCACTAGAAAATTGTCACAAGAGATTCAATCGAACAAGTCCAAGAATTAACCGACGAAGTAAACGCAAGCGTTTCATACCACTTGTTTTACTAAGCCGTTTAATTAGATTTCTCATACGAGTGAGGTAAAGGTTTGTATATACTAATAGATTAGAAATTGGTTTGAGAAAACGAGCTTTGATATTTAAAATTAGAGTTGAAATCGTTTTGATGAAGAGGTTTTGATATTTACTACTACTATAGAAAACCTTTATATTTTTTAAAGTGACAAATCACAAAGAAGATTGTAGAAACAATCAATCGGTAAAATTCACATTCGAAGACGTGAATAAAATCCAAAGAAATCGATATAAAATCCATCAAAGTGGATATATCTAAAATTCCCAAAGAAAAGGTCATCAAAGTCGATAATAAATGACAACAACAAAAGGGAGACAACACGAATCGATTAAAGTTGGATATTCAAACGAATTAGCAATATAGGCTAATCGGGAAAAAATCATCAGGTCGGTCGACCGAACCAAAGGTTGGAAATCTCTCGGGATAGCAGGTCGGTCGACCGAACCAGGGGGGTCGGTCGACCTAACCTTAAAACAGAAAGTGCTTATGCACTTGGAAGCAGGTCGGTCGACCGGACCAGGGGGGTCGGTCGGCCGAACCTGTTTCCAACCTCTTCCTTGCCTATTACAAATGAGGTTCAATCTTGACAAAAATTGCATTCGCACGAGCAACGGCGCTAAGGGTTTATGTCAATTGACTATCCGGCCCTATAAGCTCCTCGATGCATCACCCAAAACATGTTCAAACATCAAAGTTAGGATTTTTAAAGAATTGAACTCAAAACACTAAAAATTGGAATATTCACCAAATTAATCCAAACCAAAAGCAAATGCACACGAATAAGTGTTAGGAATTCATACCTAACATTCGAAGAGAATTATAAGCATAGATGTGAGATAATAAATCTCACCTTTGCACTAAAATTTATGAAGATGAAGCTTGAAAGCAAGGGAAATCAACCACTCTTCAAATCCAACTCAACAAGCTTGATTCTAAGCTTAAAGGAGAAACATTTCCTAAATTAGGTTTAGGAAATTTCTGAAATTGGAAGGAGAATGAGTTGGAGAAGAAGAAGAGGAAGCTTACCAATGGGTTCTCTTTGGATTTGGAGCAAGAACTTGAGCTAGCAAGAGGAACTAGGGCTTGGAGTTTTAATTTCCACTCTCCTCCACCATTGTTGCTAAAGCTTAAAGAGTTAGGAATAAGAAATGAAATAATGAAGAGGAGAGGGGGTTGGGACTGAATACATAAGTGAGGTTAATGGGCTCAGCCCAAACCAAAGCCCTAAGTGAAAAAGGTCAAAATTC
Source organism: Allium cepa (assembly GCA_030765085.1). Taxonomy (NCBI): domain Eukaryota; kingdom Viridiplantae; phylum Streptophyta; class Magnoliopsida; order Asparagales; family Amaryllidaceae; genus Allium; species Allium cepa. The sequence goes on along the minus strand of CM060943.1, from coordinate 55,282,210 downwards.
GACTTACTCCAAACATATCGAAGCTTATACTCAACAAGGTCACAAACGTCATTTTAAACTCAATGGGGGTGGTCTCGAGTCCCAATTCGACTGTTTGCAAAAAGTAGCTTTTCGGACCAAAATCCGACGAACGATAAAATATTTAAATAAAATATTTAAATATCCAATTGATAAATATGCGGGTTATTACAGACTCCCCTCCTTAAAGAAATTGCGTCCTCGCAATATTTAAGAGGAAGATAAGAAGTAACAACCATAAAAGCATATTAACACAAAAGAAAATTTGAAATAGGAAGTTCACCATAAAGAGCATGAAAGAGTTAGTCTGAACGGGATCGTTCGATGAATTCTCAGGATTCTCAAGAGAAATCCTTAGGATCTGAGAACCATCGGACTTTCAAAAAAAGAACATCTTTATTTCGAAGGTGCTCAACCCCCGAAGAAATGATGTGAATAGAATATTGCTCAAAAGTCAAATCTGGTGAAACTTCAATTTCCACAATATCACCGGGCACAAGAATAAAAAATCGAAATCCCAAAGGGATTTCCGTAGTAGAAAGACGCGAGAAAACGTCATGAATATCAGAAAATTGAGCTGGTGCAACGACGTAGTATAATAACAGTACGCCCGAGTAACTAGAAACTCAAATAAGTTGGGACATCAGCGTAGTACAAAAACGGTACGCCCAATGGCCCAAAGCTCGAATAATTTCGGAACACCGACGTAGTACAAATACGGTACGTCCAATGAATCCAAGAGCAAAGACATTGATGTAGTACAAACGGTACATCCAATGAATCAAATAGCAAAGACATTGATGTAGTACAAACGGTACATCCAATGAATCAAAAGCGAAGACATTGATGTAGTACAAACGGTACATCCAATGAATCCAAAAGCAAAGACATTGATGTAGTACAAACGGTACATCCAATGAATCAAAAAGCAAAGACATTGATGTAGTACAAACGGTACATCCAATGAATCGAAAAGCGAAGACATCGATGTAGTACAAACGGTACATCCAATGAATCCAAAAGCAAAGACATCGATGTAGTACAAACGGTACATCCAATGAATCAAAAGCGAAGACATCGATGTAGTACAAACGGTACATCCAATGAATCAAAAAGCGAAGACATTGATGTAGTACAAACGGTACATCCAATGAATTCAAAAGCAAAGACATTGATGTAGTACAAACGGTACATCCAATGAATCAAAAAACGAAGACATTGATGTAGTACAAACGGTACATCCAATGAATTCAAAAGCAAAGACATTGATGTAGTACAAACGGTACATCCAATGAATCAAAAGCAAAGACATTGATGTAGTACAAACGGTACATCCAATGAATTCAAAAGCAAAGACATTGATGTAGTACAAACGGTACATCCAATGAATCAAAAAGCAAAGACATTGATGTAGTACAAACGGTACATCCAATGAATCGAAAAGCGAAGACATCGATGTAGTACAAACGGTACATCCAATGAATCCAAAAGCAAAGACATTGATGTAGTACAAACGGTACATCCAATGAATCAAAAGCAAAGACATCAATGTAGTACAAACGGTACATCCAATGAATCAAAAAGCGAAGACATTGATGTAGTACAAACGGTACATCCAATGAATCCAAAAGCAAAGACATCGATGTAGTACAAACGGTACATCCAATGAATCAAAAGCAAAGACATCGATGTAGTACAAACGGTACATCCAATGAATCAAAAAGCGAAGACATTGATGTAGTACAAACGGTACATCCAATGAATTCAAAAGCAAAGACATTGATGTAGTACAAACGGTACATCCAATGAATCAAAAGCGAAGACATTGATGTAGTACAAACGGTACATCCAATGAATTCAAAAGCAAAGACATTGATGTAGTACAAACGGTACATCCAATGAATCAAAACCCGAATGATTTCGGAACACCGACGTAGTACAAAAACGGTACGTCCAATGAACCGAACACAATAAAAGAACATCGGACGCAAGTTCATAAAAGAAATGAGATGAAACTCAATAAAACGAAATACATCAAAACGCCCGATGAACTTGATAAAAAGATAATTTCTATTCCGATATCATCAAAGAATCAACACCTTATTGCCTACGACAAAACGTATTGGCAACACGATTTCCCCTTCGGGAATAAAAAGAATATCAAGATCATAAGATGCTAGGAACTCGAGTCAACATGCAGTTCCTTAAGAGAACATAAATATTCCAAAGATTTATGATCGAGGTAGAGAACAAATTTCTCATCCAAATACGATGATGCCAATTTTCAAAAACAAAAACAATAGCCGAGAGCACTAGATCATAAGTGATATATCTAGTCTCGATAAGCTATAATGATTTAGAAGCACAAGTGATAGCACGTTCTCTTTGGCAAGAGAACGACATCCAAACCAATACGACTAGTATCGGTACAAATAGCAAAGTCTTGGTTCCCCTTCAGGAATCACAAGAACAAGAGTATCGAAAGGAAGAGTTCTTTTAAATAATCTTCTTTCTCGAAAAGCTAAAACTTTCAAAATCACCATTATTTCAATGTAAAAATATTTCTAGAAAAATTTACAAGCCAATATATCGTGTCTGATTGTCACATCAAAGCGTTTAGGAGATTTTTATCGATAACGTTGATCAAGCGCATCGACCAAAATTCTTAAAGCACTCAACGGGCAATACAATCACAAAATCATATTCTATAGAATAAGTAAGTTTCTCAAAAACTCCTAAGAATATTCTTTGTTCGTTTTAAGAACAAAAAATCAAGTTGTACTTATAAATAAATCTTATGAAGAAGATTTGCAAAATTTTAAATTACTATTTTCATCCAAAATCAATAAATACAAGAACGGTCTCATCGAAATATTCACAGAATATTCGATTTATAAAATGGATGAAATAAGCTGGACAAATTGAATGACATAATAAATCATTCATAAGAATCATGATGAGTGCGGAATGCGGTAAGTGGAATGCTAACTTCCGCAACTCGTAGCAAACGAAAACCGGTAGTAAAGTCAAACTGAAAAGACCTTAGCACCACACAAAAGATATTGCTTAGGTTTTGATCCTAAGACAAGCTCAAAATACCGGAAAGTTTCACAAACTATTTAGATAAGAGAAACAATACTTTTCTCATCTTGAGGGCTTAAAGAATAAAATGATGTCTTCAAAAATTTGAAATCGGAATCTCAAGAAAAATAGAAATCTGCTTAACAGATAGAAAATGTCGAAGATGAATAGTCCAATCGAGAAAATAGGATATAGGCTTCATAATGATTAAGCCAATCCTATAGCACAAATCAATTCCGAAGCCTAAGTAAAAATCGGCTCGGACAGAAAAATTACATAAAATAATTTCGACACCAATAGAAAGCAAATTGAGTGTTGCGGATCTACCATCCGGATTCGCAACTCTCAAAGAAGTCATCAAGCCCCAAATATTTTCAAAGAAAAAGAATCAACAAGTTCTTTTGATATAAAATAGTGAGATGGAACCCATATCATAAAGAACTCAAATAAGAAGATCACAAAATAAAACAATGCCATCAAGGATTGAGTGAAAAATACCTTGACCGAGAGAAGTGTTGTTAGGGGTTTGCAGCTTTCCCTCTCTCTTGCTTGGAAGCCTAGGACACGAAGACAAAAGATGACCCGAACCTTTGCAATAACGAAAAAAGAGGGATTTCGGACACTCCCTGGCATAGTGGTCTGTGGAACCACAATTGTAGCATTGATCACGACTAGAGGTAGGAGTCTTTGCTTCCGGAAGTTGTTGCTTCCCTTTCTTATTAGAATTGGAGCCTTTGAATTTGATAGGCCTCTTCATGTTGTTGTTGAAGTTTTGTTGGGCACGCACAACTTCAACATCACCTTCTCTATCGGCCTCTTCAAGACGAAGAGCGATATCAACAAGCTGATCAAATGAAACCTCAAGTTCAGGAGTAATGGCTTCTTAAGATTCTTATTCAAGCCATAGACAAATCTCTGATTTTTCTTCAATGGGGTATTGATATATTCAACCCCGTATTTTGAAAGAGATTCGAAAGATGCGACATAGTCCGTCATAGAAGATTCACCTTGAACAAGGTCAATAAAACGCCGGGCCAAAGTTACTTTTTCGGCCTCCGGCACAAATTTCAATTCGAATCTTTCCCGGAATTGCTCCCAAGTGAGATCCGCTTCAACGATTTCAGAAATTAAAAGCTCATACCAATCTAATGCTCTTTCTTGGAGCATGCTAGAAGCCACTTGGACTCGATGTAGATCAATAAGGTTCATGCGAGAAAAGATGCGATCGCATGATTTGAGCCAAGCTTGAATCTCTATAACGCTCTCGGATCCCGTGAATGGCCTTCCACCCAAATCGGTATAGTCTCGGCACAAGCGTGCGAAACCGGATCTAGGATGAGTAGGCTCTGGATTGGGTCCGGCAGCTTTAGCGTTCTTTACGAGATCTAAAAGCTGCTGGGCAGACATAAAAACTCCATCCCAGGGAGTAGCACTAGATTGACCGGCGCTGGGGCGGCCAGGTCTAACCATTTCTCTTCCTTAAGAAAGAAAGAAGGAAGAAGAAGGTTACTCACAAAATGAATATCAAGCAATCTTGATAGATAAAACAAGGAATCATAAAAGAAAATAGGATTGAACGGTACGAAGACCCAAATAAAATCCTAAAGCACAACTCCTAAGAAAGACTTAGGACATGATCCTTGCTAGATTATTCTACATTGTTCCGAAGTCTGGCTCTGATACCATGCTGTGATGCCCCACCTCTATACCCACGCTAGCTAAGAACACTATGGAGTAATGCTGTCAACTAGCACGGAGAATAAGGCTGTTGAGGAGCGACCATCCGTGTAATTGCTTTGTGCGAGTACTGATATGGCAAATAAAAATATAATCTTTTCATCTCAAGAGGAAATCCGGCATACCGACACAAACTCAAAGCTACTACACAGTGGCTACAATAATCTTCGGAAACAAATATAGAAATAAACATAACATAAATCAGTCACAGACAATTCATATCACAAAGGCGGAATAAGATATGAATATTACACATAAAAGTGTACATCAGAGTAGTGGTCTAATAAGATCCACAATATCACAAAGAATAGATACAAGTGCTAGACAAAAGAGTACGTATACATAAAGAAGTCTATATCTCAATAGTATACAACAAAAACTACTAAACTAAAGTAGTTAGCCAAAAGATCAGATGATGGTCCGATAAGGAGTCAAGCAGAAGCACCTGTAAAATCTCAGTCTGACCCGAGTATTATTTATAAGAAAATAATAAACGGATCAGTCTAGCTATAAATATCAGATAACATGATATAGAATAAGAGATATGGCATAAACATATAATATCCATAATGGCATACTACGATAAGTATGGAAATGATCATCAGTAAGAGATAAATCGATATCACAAGAATCTTCTCAAAGATCCAAAGAGGGCATCATACCCAAAACTTGTATTCATAACAAGTTAATGATATAAATTCCAGAAATCAACACACGAAATCCAAAAATCACAAAAGAAGGTATGTGTGAGCGGAATCACACAAGTGGTGTCTAGCCTAACCAAAAAGCAAAAAGGTATGTGTGAGTCGAACTCACACAAATGGTGTCTAGGCTAACCGAAAGCAAAAAGGTAAGTGTGAGTCGAAATCACACCAATGGTGTCTAGGCTAACCGAAAGCAAAAAGGTAAGTGTGAGTCGAAATCACACCAATGGTGTCTAGGCTAACCGAAAGCAAAAAGGTAAGTGTGAGTCGAAATCACACAAGTGGTGTCTAGCCTAACCTCGCAAACAAAGAGACATCGTACAATGCTAGTCTAAACCATAAAGATGATCGTCATGATCAACGAGAAGTGTCGATTACAGTAAGCTAGTAAATATATGAGCTTAGCTTCATGTCCCATAACCACTAGCTTAACTTAAATATTTACGAACAAATTGTAGGTCTCCACTAGAAAATTGTCACAAGAGATTCAATCGAACAAGTCCAAGAATTAACCGACGAAGTAAACGCAAACGTTTCATACCACTCGTTTTACTAAGCCGTTTAATTAGATTTCTCATACGAGTGAGGTAAAGGTTTGTATATACTAATAGATTAGAAATCGGTTTGAGAAAACGAGCTTTGATATTTAAAATTAGAGTTGAAATCGTTTTGATGAAGAGGTTTTGATATTTACTACTAGTATAGAAAACCTTTATATTTTTTAAAGTGACAAATCACAAAGAATATTGTAGAAACAATCAATCGGTAAAATTCACATTCGAAGACGTGAATAAAATCTAAAGAAATCGATATAAAATCCATCAAAGTGGATATATATAAAATTCCCAAAGAAAAGGTCATCAAAGTCGATAATAAATGACAACAACAAAAGGGAGACAACACGAATCGATTAAAGTTGGATATTCAAACGAATTAGCAATATAGGCTAATCGGGCAAAAATCATCAGGTCGGTCGACCGGACTCCCTGAGTCGGTCGACCGAACCAAAGGTTGGAAATCTCTCGGGATAGCAGGTCGGTCGACCGAACCAGGGGGGTCGGTCGGCCAAACCTTAAAACAGAAAGTTCTTATGCACTTGGAAGCAGGTCGGTCGACCGAACCAGGGGGGTCGGTCGGCCGAACCTGTTTCCAGCCTCTTCCCTGCCTATTACAAATGAGGTTCAATCTTGACAAAAATTGCATTCGCACGAGCAACGGCGCTAAGGGTTTATGTCAATTGACTACCCGGCCCTATAAACTCCTCGATGCATCACCAAAAACATGTTCAAACATCAAAGTTAGGATTTTTAAAGAATTGAACTCAAAACACTAAAAATTGGAATATTCACCAAATCAATACAAACCAAAAGCAAATGCACACGAATAAGTGTTAGGAATTCATACCTAACATTCGAAGAGAATTATAAGCATAGATGTGAGATAATAAATCTCACCTTTGCACTAAAATTTATGAAGATGAAGCTTGAAAGCAAGGGAAATCAACCACTCTTCAAATCCAACTCAATAAGCTTGATTCTAAGCTTAAAGGAGAAACATTTCCTAAATTAGGTTTAGGAAATTTCTGAAATTGGAAGGAGAATGAGTTGGAGAAGAAGAAGAGGAAGCTTACCAATGGGTTCTCATTGGATTTGGAGCAAGAACTTGAGCTAGCAAGAGGAACTAGGGCTTGGAGTTTTAATTTCCACTCTCCTCCACCATTGTTGCTAAAGCTTGAAGAGTTAGGAATAAGAAATGAAATAATGAAGAGGAGAGGGGGTTAGGACTGAATACATAAGTGGGGTTAATGGGCTCAGCCCAAACCAAAGCCCTAAGTGAAAAAGGTCAAAATTCGACTTACTCCAAACATATCGAAGGTTATACTCAAAAAGGTCGCAAACGTCATTTTGAACTCAATGGGGGTGGTCTCGAGTCCCAATTCGACTGTTTGCAAAAAGTAGCTTTTCAGACCAAAATCCGACGAACGATAAAATATTTAAATATCCAATTGATAAATATGCGGGTTGTTACATCCCAATGGCCTACCTTCGAATCCATCAGGTGGCCAAACTTCGTACCCATCCACATGTCTCAACTCGACTCCATATAGTTCGCATCCATCAATACCTTGCTCCATTCAAACCCACCAGTTTCGAATCCATCAAGAGTTAGTCACTTCGAACCGATCTTGTTCGTATCGATCGAATTCGAACCCATTGGGGTACCTCAGTTCGAATTGGTCACGTTCGAATCCATGAACAATCACTTGCTCGTATCCACTAAGTCAACTAACTTGGATGACGTGTCACTCCACGATGCGATGTCGGCAGGATCCAAGGAGACGAAGCGTTCAACCCGGAGAGAAGACCGGATCGACTCGAAGGATGTGCGCCACCTCATCACAAGACCACGTGAGCTGATGGAGTCGAAGGGAGTGGATTCGAAGCAATGGATTCGAACTAAACAGCCAATCGAAACACTCCAATTCGAATCAATCATATCTCCTAAACCACTGATCCAAATGCAACGAAATTTTCACAGTAGCTTCCATACAAGGTAAAGATTGTTCCTGCCAAGTTTCAACTCGATTGGATCATTTTTTGATGGATTCGAAATCACTTCGTATCGATCTCAGATCGAGTCGAAACTTGGTGGGGTCGGTCGTGTGGGCCCACTCACGTGCCAGAAAAATTCTCCCGAAGTTTGAGCGAGATCTGGGCCTCCTACGCCTATAAATAGCACCCTGAAGCCTTTAGGAAAGGGGGATCTTCCGCCATTGAACGTCGAGACTCTACCGGATTCAATTCCATACTTCATCATCACTGTTGTAATCAGATTTGAAAGCTACCATCAGTTGAAATCTGCTATAATCAATTGAAATCATCAAGTGAACATCAATAAAGACATAAACTTCAAAGTGGACGTAGGCAAGATCGCCGAACCACTATAAATCCTGTGTTTGTGATTGTTATTTGTGAATTATTGTGATTGTTATTGCTTAGATCTGAGTTCTATAATTGATTGTTGCTGGTTTGTGTTCATAAACGGGTGCTTTCACGATATTAGGTGTTTGTGGTCAATTTTGACGCAAACAGTTATCATAGCAAATTTTTAATAATTGATATGGCATAGTAAAAACCAAATTGGAAGTTGTTATATGTGCAGTGGGATTTAAGTTGCATTTTTATTCTTTGGAATGAAGAATGTGTAGAAAACTGGGGTGGCTATAACACAATGTTGGATCTTAAGGCTATTCGGACACTAGAAGTGGTGAATTGTGTATTAACTACTTACTTATGAATATAAAACTGTATTTACTCAAATTGCAAATAGAAAGAAGTAATCGGAGAATAAGTAAGTAATAAGGTAAAATGCAATAATGTAAATAACACCCGGATTTTTATACTGGTTCGGATTAACCAATCCTACATCCAGTCCTGCACTCTATCATGCAGAATTCCACTATAATCGCTTGCTTTCCATGGGTGGCAAGAACACCTTTACAATCTTGGTTTCACGGGCTACAAGACACACCCTCTTGATTTTACAGGCTACAAGAACACCTTATCCTTATCACCAACAATAAACTATGGCGACAAGCACCTTTGTCCAAGTGGTTAATTGATTCGACTTTGGTGCAGGATGTCACAAGTTCGAAACTTGCTTTCGAACGTTTATTTGACATGGGATATGTTGTCCCAATGGTTTGTTGTATATAAAGTACCAGTTCAAGAAAAACAACAAACTATGGCAAGTGGTTGTATCTTCAATACAGATTCTTGCAGATTCGGTACAATGATCCTATAGACCTCCAATGACAATATATCTTTGAATTCTTTGAGGAATATGATGAAATCAGAGAGAGAATGATGTGAATTAAAGTACAACTCTCTGATATTGTGTGGTTTGCAAATCAGTAAAGAGTTGAAGTGAAATAGTATCGATTTGCAAGGAGATTTGAAGAGTATGCAATGGATTTCTTTTGCAAATGTTTGGAGAAGAAGGAGTAAGAGAAAATATGAATTCTTGATGTTAAAATTCGTTTTCAGAGGCCTTTATATAGTGGTTGAAGAGACGTGTCTTTTGGTGAAGAGGTGGAGGGAAATGTCTCTTCATTTAAAATTTGAAATTCTGAAAAACTGCTAGTATGTCGACATGCCCAAGTACCCCATGTCGACATGGGTGTGTTGCAAGATGAACAGCAACACTAATAAGTGTTGCAAATTTTCAGCATTTCAAATTACCTTATATTTGTGGATTTTTGTGATTCGTTTGAGGTCAATGGTTGATGATCTTCAAGTATAATTGCCATGAGATCTTTAACAAGATATTCTAAGGTTCAACCAACTCCTCATCACTTCAAACACCTTTATCCTTCAACATTCTCCTCTAAGTGGATTTTGTTCTTCAATTGCTCTGATTGACCTTCTTCTATAATTCATTTGCTTGCACTATATTCTTGTTTATCTCTAAAATGTCTCCATATAAATCTGATATGACTGCATAACTCGAAGATACATTAGTAGTAATATTTATATGGTTGTTGTCATTAAAGTCAATACCTAGGGTATTAACAATCTCCCCCTTTTTGATGATGACAACCATATAAATATTTGAGAGATAAAATATAATATTTTTATATTTGACTCCCCCTAACTCTATGAACTCCCCTATCATATTGCCTAGTATATTTATACCTTTTCTCCCCCTTTGTCATCAACAAGAAGGGCGAAAAAGAGTCGCTTATATCACTGCTAGACAATGTGTAGAGTTTGTATATAGAGATAAATGCTTATAAACAAAACACTTAAGGGGAAACCAAATCAATTCAAAACAGAAATAAACTTATCAAATAATAAGATGAGTTTTAGAGTTACCGACTTTGCTGATGCCAATAACAAATCCTTTTTGTATTTCTCCAATATATAATAGATTTCTTGTCATATGCTTTGAGCATATGCTATCTGATATACACTGTTTGGTACCTGAAAAATTATAAAATATGAACACTGGTACCCTTTTTATTCTGGGTCCATGGGGTTAAGTTTGGGGACGCCAAACCCATGAAGAGTTTGAATGTCCTTTCAAAATATAATCATTAGATGAATGAACCTTATTAATAAAATTATCAATATATTTTTCTTTTTCAATATCATCCACCCTTTTTGGAACCCATAAATTAATGAATCTATATGGAGGTTTTAACTTTAATTTCCTAGGTTTTGGTTTGAACTTGGTAGCCTTAACAAACTTAGTATTTTGAATATTATTTTTCTTTAATTTAGCCTTAGGGGTGTATCCAAGTCCATGTTTATTCCTAGTGTGTTTAGATGTAGATAATAATTTTTCTAGATTATCCTTCCCTTTGTTAAATTTATCAACATCAGTTTTCATTTTGTCAAAATCCTTATTACGGCTAAGAATAACGTTGTCTAGAGATGTTATTTTGTCATTCAGATCAGTGATCTATGACTTCATTGAAAGATTTTCTGATTTTAAGGATTCATTTTCACTTTTTAGTTTTTCAAAACATCAATGTGTCAAATCCTTTTCATCATTATACCCATTAAGTCTTTCAATTTCATCTTTTAGACATTTTTTTTCTTCAGTTAACCTTTCATTAAATATTTTTAATCTATTTATCTCTGCCAAACTATTGTTGTACTCTTTCCTAAGTATTTTATATCCCTGATTCATATCATTCAAAACATTAGTAATTTCTTTATTAAAATTCCATACCTGGTCATTCTTTTGCCATGAAGCACATGTTGGCCTTTTTTGTTTCCGAATCACTATCACTTGATGATGTATCTGAATCATCCCACTTTGCATTGAATGCCTATTTCCTCTCCTTGTTGAAAGTGTTTGACTTTTATTTCATCAGTTTGGGAAAGTCTCTTTTCAAATGACCGGGTTTATCACATTCGAAACACTTAACAACATTTCCATTTCTAGAATTATTGTTGTTAGTTTTTCGAAGTTTGTTTGTTATCCAATACTTCAAGAATTTCTTAAACTTCTTGGTCATAAACTCGATATCAACATCAATAACATCATCATTTGGTTCATCTTTGTCGATCATAGCATTGAGTGCTAGTGATTTCTTCTCATTTGTCTGATTCTCTTTTCTAATCTGCAACTTTACTTCATAAGACATTAGGTTACCAATTAAATCTTCTATTTTCATAATACTAATATCATTGGCTTCTTTAATTGCCAAAGTCTTCTGATCCATTCATTAGGAAGTGAATTCAGGATCTTTTTGACTTGGCATTCTTTGATAATTTTCTTTCCTAATGATATTAAGGCACGTACTATATCTTGAAGTCTAGAATAAATATCAGAAATAGACCCATTTAGTTTCATTTGAAAGAGTTGAAATTGGTTAGTTAGCATAAATATCTTTGTTTGTACTTTATTGGTGCCGTCATGTGTGACTTACAAATAGACACTCGATTAAATTCGTTTCTATCTAACGAGCAAAATAAAATGTTCATGGCCTTAGAGTTATTAAGTGCTTGTGTCTTTTGGTCTAGTGTCCATTTTGAATATTCAGTTTGAGGCCCTATATACTCTATTTAGGTAATGTTACTAATATCCAAACCATTAGACTGCAAATAAAATTTCATCCTACAAGTCCAATATACATAATTGCTGCCATCAAATAGAGGGGGTCTAGTGGTAGATTGTCCTTCTACAATAGTGTTAAAAAATGTGTTACTAGTGTCATTAGCCAATTATACTTTTCAAAAACCAAGTTATGAATTTTTTAAAACCAATGCTCTGACACCAAATGTAGAAAACTAGGGTGGCTAGAACACAATGTTGGATCATAAGGCTATTCAGACATTAGAAGTGTTGAATTGTGTATTAACTACTTACTTATGAATATAAAACTGTATTTACTCAAATTACAAACAGAAAGAAGTAATCAGAGAATAAGTAAGTAATAAAGTAAAATGCAGCAATGTAAATAACACCTAGATTTTTATACTGGTTCGGATTAACCAATCCTACATCCAGTCCTGCACTCTATAATGCAGAATTCCACTATAATTGCTTGCTTTCCACGGGTGGCAATAACACCTTTACAATCTTGGTTTCACGGGCTATAAGACACACCCTCTTGATTTTACAGGCTACAAGAACACCTTCTCCTTATCACCAATAACAAACTATGGCAAGTAGTTGTATCTTCAATATAGATTCTTGCTGATTCGGTACAATGATCCTATAGACCTCCAATGGCAATATATCTTTGAATTCTTTGAGGAATAGGATGAAATCAGAGAGAGAATGTTGTGAATTAAAGTACAACTCTTTGATATTGTGTGGCTTGCAAATCAGTGAAGAATTGGAGTGAAATAGTATCGATTTGCAAGGAGATTTGAAGAGTATGCAATGGATTTCTTTTGCAAATGCTTGGAGAAGGAGTAAGCGAAAATATGAATTCTTGATGTTAAAATTCATTTTCAGAGGCCTTTATATAGTGGTTGAAGAGACACGTCTTTTGGTGAAGAGGTGAAGGGAAATGTCTCTTCATTTAAAATTTGAAATTCTGAAAAACTTCTAGTATGTCGACATGCCCAAGTACCCCATGTCGACATGGGTGTGTTGAAAAATGATCGGCAACACTAATAAGTGTTGCAAATTTTCAGCATTTCAAATTACTTTATATTTGTGGATTTTTGTGATTCGGTTGAGGTCAATGGTTGATGATCTTCAAGTATAATTGCCCTGAGATCTTTAACAAGATATTCTAAGGTTCAACCAACTCTTCATCACTTCAAACACCTTTATCCTTCAACATTCTTCTCTAACTGGGTTTTGTTCTTCAATTGCTCTGATTGACGTTCTTCTATAATTCATTTGCTTGCACTATATTCTTGTTTATCTCTAAAATGTCTCCATAATAAATCTGATATGACTGCATAACTCGAAGATACGTTAGTAGTAATATTTATATGGTTGTTGTCATCAAAATCAATACCTAGGGTATTAACAGTATGTAGCAAAGTAAGTTTCCATAAATTATCTAGTTTTAGTATAGAAATTTATCGTTTGAAACAATAAGGAATATACCCCCAAAGAAAGAGATGTATAAGATTGGGATGGTCATCGTATTTTATACTATCTATTTCAATATTAGCAGAAAAGATAATTCCTTGTAATTCCAAATGTGAAATAAATTCTCTTTTAGAAAATTTATGGAAAGTTACAGGGTTCGCATTTCCTTGTAGGGAAAGATGTAGTTCCAATGCATTAAAATGCAGAAATTTTCTAAGTATAAACCAAATTAATGGTCAGAATATTTATTGGATTAAGATGGAAAAGCACTGTTCCATGTTAGGTTATACCTACCATAGAATAAATGAAATAGATGGAATAAAGTGATATGAGGTTATGTTTGATAAAGGGTCCCATTTATGGATAACAACAAGGAACGAAAAAGGAAAATTTTAAAATTCAAATTGCAAAGAGGTTATCCTAAATGATAATTTAGTCAAGATTTTGGAATGGATAGTTAATTCAAGAATTTGGGTCTCGGTTCAAGAAAAGGTATTGTTATAGCATGCATTGAGAATGCGAAGAAAATTTTCACGTAAAAGAAGATCAGAATAACTTTTAGGTAAGAAGTGGATAAGGTTATAAAAATATTTTTTTTTTCCTCAAACGTCGCTTAAATTGGAAGAAGATTATTTTCTAAAGAAAATCTATGGAAGACTGAAAAATAATACACAGTCATGTGCATACTAACTGCACGCGAGTGAAGTAACCCTTAAGTAGATATTTTTTGGTTAAAATGATCTTAAATTATAACTCTAATGAATTAAAGGACTTTTTTGTTAAGAATAAACGGAGATAGACCGAACTTCCATCTGTAGAACTTGGAATAGATCCATGTAGACCATAGACATGATACTTAGTTACCCTGATTTTAGAGAGTATGGGAAATAGTCTATAAGTTAAAGAGAAATTACTTAAGTTGAGCTGAATTTGGAAAAGAGGAAATCATCAGATTGGGAAACCTCGAGGGAAAGGAAGTATAGCAAAGGGCTAAGTGCAAAGCACCAAAAAAAGAGAAAGTGAAATCCACAGTTGAGTTATCCTACTTTCTATCTAGGTATATAGGTGATTAGGTGCACCGCTAAAAGAATTAAGACAATATGTTGTGCATTAGACGTTTTATGGCGCTATAGTTGACAAAAGCATACTCATGCTCAAATTATTTAGCATAGTACAAGATGAAACTGTTTGAGTTGGTAGCAAGGATTAAAGTTACCGATGCACATATGATTGGAATGGAATGTTTTGGATGGTGGCGAGAGTTGGTTGGTGTAGTCGAGATCCAATTAATAAAAACACAAGGATGCATCAAATAGGCAGGAAGCAAGTATCGATAGGAGACATCGGGAAGTCCATGAAGTAGAGTTCATATAGAGTTCGTGGAGCCGAGTCCACGGTAAAGAACAAGTAATTAGAACCCCAAAAGAGAGATAGGATATGGATTAATTTTTGGGAAGCCTTTATTAGGTACTTGTGGAAGTGTCTATGTAGGGCAGTTATCTTAGTCAGTCCATTTTAGTAGAAAAGCTTAGATCTCCTTTGAACTTAGGAATGTGATGGTATACCTTTTAGGTAGAGACCTTTGGATGATAGAAATGGTTGCAAACATGTCGATAGGACATGTTATGAGTGATGGATGCTAATGGATGTATATGGATGCTTATGGATGTATTGGTTGCATTTATGCATTTCTATATTTTAGAAAAAAAGATCGACCATATAGATAGTGTAATGAACCAGAATTTTTGGCTCTCGAAAATCGACATCCAAATGTTCACTGTATAGAATGTCGAACGATGTGGTGCCGAAAATACCAGATCATTAGGGGTTAACAAGAAAAAGATAGAAGAAGAAACAAAAACAACACAGAATCTCACAATCGTAGCAGAACAAAATATAATATATAACAACATATCTTTATACAAAGAAAACTTTAATTGTCAATATATATTCAATCATCAGCATGCGACCATCAACATAAAAATCTGGATAGTTATAATAATTTGTCCTCAAAAGTGTTGAATATTCAGCCTCGTATCCTGAGCTCCATAACATCCTAACCTGAATCTGTAATACTCGGTCTAACCCAAGCAGTATAATAAAATAACATCCAAATCAGTCTGGAAAACAAGCGTGAGTAAACACACTCAATTTGAATTATTTAAATTACCAAAATCCTTTGAAAACAAAGGTATCTCGTAAGACCGCGTTACACATAAACACAATGGATTTTTCCCTTACGATAACCAAAACATTTTTATAGAAAATCTCATGATATGATAATAGTGTCCATGTACGAATACTTAATCAAATAGTCGAAATTGTTACATTAATTAAATTTCATCATACTAGGCTTTACAATCAAAACCGTAAAGGTTCGTGTGGATATTGGATCGAAGTGGTTTTCGAATAATGCAAATATCCAATCCCGGTCCTATTGAATTCAACGATAAATTTTAAAAGGCCAAGTTGTTTCAAATAAACAATTCTACTACCAGAGTGTCGATATTCACATATGGAAATTTATTCCATATGTTTACTTTATCATGACCAGTCCATCGAAATTAATTCGCTTGTAATCATCACATTTTTTCGAAAATTAGAATAGTGATCAGTACGAGTAGATTTACTTTCATTAAAACGTGTCAACGTTTTATTCTAACTACTTTAAATTTATTTGGATACTCAATGGCATGTACGAAGATAACTAAAATCAATATCCAAAATAAATATCAGTCAACATAGATCATTAACTCAATCAACAATTTATAATTGATATTAAATCAGTTAACAATTCAGAATTTAATTGGGTTTTAACTTAATGAGTCAAGTTACATTTTTAAATCCAGATTATTTGTCGATCCAAGAAATTAAGTAAATGATTTATTCTTAATTAATTTAAAACTAAACAGTTATTTAACCCTTAATTAATAAATTATCATATAATTAATTAAATAAGAGATTACTTATTCGTTCACTTTAAATATTATAATCGCTAAATTTTGACATTGCAGAAAACTTGACGGCATTAGTTTATATGGAAGTACTTGATGATAGGGTTCCAATGCAAAAATCCACGCATTGATTCGATTCGAAACGAATGAGAAAATAGTGTTACAAGTTTATAGGTTTATTAAATATAAAAATTAATTATATCTACTTTAGTTTTTTTCACACCCAACGCACATACAAAACCCGACCCATTACTTCCTCCCTTTCCCTTCTTTCGGTTTTCTTTCCTTCTCCCCTCTCTTATCCCATACACATGCACGAAATTGTTCACGTAAGCGTGCACATGCACATGGCCTTTGGTCGATCATCTTTGCTACCGACCATTCCCACAGATCACCCACGACCTCTACTACTCAACTACGCACCTGAAACTCAATCAAACACTTCCGTTCAAAATCGAACTTCCCACCAAGATCTGGAACAAAGCCGAGCCCACTTGAACGCCTAGCCTCGCCACCATAGTCCATCGTCCATCACCAGAATACACCCATGACATCGCCATCACCTCTGCTGCCATTTCCCCCCTATGTGCACCTTCCTCTCCCCCTCTACACCTTGCCATTGGCCACAAACCCGAGAACAAAACGAACGTGCCTAAAACCCTAGTTCATCCTCGCCTAACTTCCACGGTTATCTAAAAATTATTTTGACATTTTTCCAGGTACGCCGCACCTTAAACCTCCTCCACGCCTATCCACTCGACCTAAAATCACCTCAATCATCGTAATTTGCGGTTATATCCAATTCCTATCATCTCCAAATCCCTTCATCCTCACACCACTAAAAATGTTTAAACCACCCTTAAAATTCATGTTTTTTAATGACGAACACATCCGTATATTCCATTAATAAAATTTTGATGGTTGAAATTCGACCTTAGTTGACATACGTACTGTAATAGAAGATTCTCTCTCTCTCCTTACTTGATGATTTCAGATGAAATAAATTTTAACATATACTACACTAAAAAAAACCATCTTTGCTTTTAAAATCAAAATCTAAAGCTACTTGGGTAATGAGATATTGAATTTTTAAGGTTAAAGGTTTAACATTTTTATAAGAAAACATGTGCAGGAGATGGAAGAAAACACAATACTTGGATACAGGGTGCATGTACAAGAGATGAATACATATCAATACATGTATACTTGATATAACAAGGATTTATTCAGGTTAACAGATATACGAGTGTTCTTATATATAACCATTTAATTAAATTTTTATAAGTTTTACTCGTGGATTTTTTGAAAAAAAAGGAACACTAATGCTAGTTTTAACTCCCTCAAAGCTACTGAACTCTTGATCTTTTTATGTTAATGTTTTGATGTCTTGATCTTTTTTTTTCTTTATATGTTTTATGTGAACACTCAAACAAATGAAAAAACATGGGTATTTATAGAGAAGGGGATGGGAAACATTTAAACACAAAGGAGGCTGAGGTTGTACATGTATAGGTTTTCACCTTTTTTTTTCTCTTTTTCTGATTTAATTTTTGAGTGATTTGATCTTTTATATGCTGATTTGATTCATTGTTTGCTTGATTTGATTTCACTGTATGCTTGAATTTAATGTTTGTGCACTTGACATTGACGTTGTCATGATGAAGCTTCGTATGTGAATATATATATATATATATATATATATATATATATATATATATCCTACATGTATATAGATATATACACTTACATACATATCCTCACCATATATACATTTACAAATACATACACACACATAGATATGTTTACATATATATATATATATATATATATATATATATATATATATATATATACTTGAAGGAAGAGGGCAACTACCTGATCCAGAGAGGACACAATAAAGATCTGAAAACCAGGCTGAGCAAAATCACCATTACTTTAGCTGTTTGGAGCATTTGGAAAGGGAGAAATCGCTGCATGTTCCAAAACAAACAAAGAAAACCATCTGAAGTCAGTAAGCTTGCGTATGGAGATATGCAACTAGTACAAAGGAGAATAAAAAATTATTCACCTACCAAGCTGGGACAAGACGCAGTTCGAATTGCAGGAGCGGATCTATGCTCTCCATCGACAGGAAACCCAAGTACAAGCTATTTGTTTCAGCCTCCAGCTTGAGTGAAGTAGAAGGTGGAAGTCGCGTTTCCTTTTCTGAAATGAATTAGATTATTATGTTATTAGTGAAAAGTTTATTTTGTAAGTATGTTGTATTAAATGAATTTGGGCTAACGTTCTAGGCTGAAAATGCCTAATAAAATTCTTACCCATTTCCAAAAAAAAATGTATACATATATATTTCAACATAAGTTTGGACTCCTGTCACCATGAAGCTTTTTATATGTTTATTATATATACATATTTACTTATTCACTATTTTATATAACATATATACATAAACGTTTACTTACATATATTTTGTCATCATATACATATTTACATTTTTACCTATTTCCTTTAGATATATACATATTCATTTTATCATTTTTACATATACCTATATATACATATACATATTTACATATTCAAATATACATTTACATATATACATGTTTATATATATATATATGTGTGTGTGTATTTCCATATGGACTATTTTTATAAACATTTACCATATATATAGTTATAGTCATAAGTTTGAAATTTGCCATTTTGAAGTTTGTACATGTATATGTGTATATTATATATATATTTACATATACACATATATACATATATACATACTTATATATATTTTTCTTATTCCAAAATTAGTGTTTTGAAAATTTAATATAGCTCCTAGAAATATATCTCTAGATATTTTCCAATATCAGAAAATTTAATTATTCGACTTATAAAAATTAATATTCCGATAATTAAAATTAGGTAATTATCTCAATATCAGATGGTTGAAAATCCGGGTTGTTACAATCTCCCCCCTTGGAACTTTTCATCCTCGAAAAGGAACGAAGTGAGAACTAAAATTTCGAGGTATATTACTAAATTAATCTTCTTTTAAAACATTTTAAACTTCTTACTCTTTTATTACACATTTTAAGATATATATACACTTTAAATTGCGTAGCATTACCATGCTAGTTTGATATAAAAATATTTTGCATAACTCGATGTCTTAATAAGTCTATCCTTCTTCTTACAGAATTTAGTCATAGGTTGATCAGGCGTAGGACTAAAAATCTCTAAGTACTTAGTAGACTTGTTCCAACATCCAATGAAAATGCTTGAAAAACTCTTAAAAATAGACTTGGAAAGTATCATTCAACAACCAATCATGGATTACAGTTACACAATGGTTACGCCTCTATCCTAGAGGAATCATCTATAATAGTTGGTAATCTCTATCCTGTAAATTTTTCCATGAAAATCAAAATCAAATCACCCATGGATGGTAGTGTACTTAGCGGTTGCGCCCAATGGATACGTCTCTATCCCAGAGAAAACAAAGTAGACTATAAGCAATCACTGCCATTTCGATTTATGCCTTGTGGATCGCATTTTACTTAATGGTTACACTCTATGGTTACGTCGCTATCACAGCGAGAACATAGTAAACTGTAAACTATAGGCAATCTATGCCACCTCGAATTAGGCCAAGTACATCGACTATAGATCGTAGCTACACAATGGTTACGTCGCTATCCCAACAAAATCATAAATAGACTGTAGCCATCATGCCCTCCGAATTACGCTATGCTAATCGAATCATAAGACCATAGGTTATGCTATGGAATTCAAAGGAACTCATGAGTTTATGTCTCGACAACCTAAATCAATCAATCGAATGAATATTAAAAATCATGGAGGTTACTTTCCATATCTTTTACTATGAAATATATCATACTATATATAGTACCATTTCCAAATCACAATTTCAATTACCACACTTATATAAATTCCATTATATATAGAATTTCATTTCCAAACCGAGTACCTACCAAAATCAATACTCTTGAATATTTCATATCATTCTTATATAAATTCCGTTATATATAAGATTATCGCTTTCAGATCAAATACCTTTCAAAATCAATAGTTTTCGAATTAACTCCATACTTATACAGTTCATTTTATATAAGTTCGAAA
This sequence comes from Allium cepa, assembly GCA_030765085.1. Lineage (NCBI taxonomy): Eukaryota > Viridiplantae > Streptophyta > Magnoliopsida > Asparagales > Amaryllidaceae > Allium > Allium cepa. The sequence continues at coordinate 55,261,518 of CM060943.1, read as the reverse complement.
ACTTCCAAATCAATTTTTTCTCATAAACATTTGCTAGGTTCAAAACTATTTTTCATATTTACGCAAAGTTGGAACAACTTAAGAAAAATCATTTTGCAAAAAATAAGATTTTATAAATATTTACTACGTTCAAAACATTTCTTAAAACTTTTTTCATTTAAGAACATTTCGAAACTAAATTTCGTACTTGTATAATTCAAAATAAGCTTATACAATTTACTTATCAAAATATTTAGCTTTTTAAAACTTGTTCAACTTCCATTAGTTTTTATTTTAAAATCTTCAAAAATAACTTTGTATACTTTCCAAAAATTCTTAGCTTTGAAAATTAATTCTCAATTTAGAAGTGTTCAACTAGTCAGAATAATTGAAAATATCAAATTTCAATTCAAAATTGGAAATTGGCAATCAATCATCTCAACTAGATGCGTAATCAATCAACCAATCAATCCTAATGCATAAGACACATGTGTTCATAACATAATTCAATCAAAAATTTGAGAACCGAACACCGTTTTTTTCAAATCATTTGAAATTAGTATGTACATATTTCTATCGAACAGCAAATCATACTTTAGGGATTTGTATCAAATTGGTTTCACAAACAATCGAGTAGCAAACCTACTAAGTGACCTCTCCCACTTTGAAACTCGAAAATGAATGCCGACGATGCTGCAGACATCACCAAAATTTATTTTCCAATGACAGAAGTGAGTTCCAGACTTCATTTCTTTTAAATCTTTCGAAAATCCCTTTTTGAAAGCACATTGAAATCATTTATAACAGTTTTATTCGGAAAATAATTTCAAATTATGCTCTTATATATTTCAGAATCTTAAAATCATTTTCAAAAAAAAATTCCGGAATCCAAACTCTCATATTTGCAGTTTAAATAACTTTTGGTTTATTTATTTACCACATTTGGATAAATCGTATTTCATATATCACTTTAAATGGTATCCATAACTCTTTAAAATGGTACATGGGGAAATTCAAATATATATTCACTTTAAAATCCATGTTACATGTAGTTTCTCAATTAGTTAAATATTTTCCAAAAACCAAAATTTTCCAATCATAGTCAAATGCTCAAATCAACAGTCAATAGTCGACACTCATAAACTGGCCGAGCATGACTCATCAATCAATAAGCGCTAATATGCACGTCCATATTAATCGAACAATCAATCAACAAAGAGATAACATCCAATCATCATCAATAGTCATGATTGATTTTATCTGATTATAGAATTCATTCTTTCATGTTCTATATAAAATCCAAGTTAAAATCATTTCATTTATTAATATCAAAATATTTTTATATCGCTACAAATACACTCTCTCCTATACGTAAATACACTCAATGAGTTTATCCTACAGGTTTAGGTATACGCTAAACCAAAGCTCTGATACCAAGCGCAACGAACCAGAATTTTCGACCCTTGAAAATCGACATCCAAACGTTCACTGTATAGAATGTCAAGCAATTGAGTGCCGGAAATACTAGATCATTAGGGATTAATAAGAAAGAGATAAGAGAAGAAACAGAAACAACAACACAAAATCTCACAATCGCAGTGGAACCAAATATAATATATAACAATATATCTTTATACAAAGAAAACTATAACTATCAATATATATACAATCATCAGAGTACAACCATAATGATAGAAATCTGGAAAGTTGTAATAATTTGTCCTCAGAAGTGCTGAATATTCAGCCCACAATACACAATGGAATATAATCAAGTATGTGTAATATGTCTCTGTCTTCCAGCTCGTCTCCTGAGCTCCATAACATCCTAACCTAAATCTGTAATACTCGGTCTAACCCGAGCATTATAATAAATTAATACCGGAGTCAGTCTAGAAAACCAATATGAGTAAATACACTCAATTTGAATTATTTAAGTTATCATAATCCTTTGAAAACAAAGGTATCTCGTAAGACCGTGTCACACATAAATATGACGGGTTTTTCCCTTACGATAATCAAAACATATTTATAGAAAATCCCGTGATATGATAACAGTGTTTAAGCACGAATACTTATTTAAATAGTCGAAATTGTTACATTAATTAAATTCCAGCATACTGGGCTTTATAATCAAAACCGTAAAGGTTCATAGTGGATACTGGATCGAAGTGGTTTTTGAATAATGCAGATATCCGATCCCGGTCTCATCGAATCTAATGATAAATTCTAAAAGGCCAAGTTGTTTCAAATAAACAATTCTATAATTAGGATGTCGATACTCACATATGGAAATTTGTTCCATATGTTTACTTTATCGTGACCAGTCCATCGAAATTAATTCGCTTGTAATCATCATGTTTTTCCAAAAAATAGAATAGTGATCCGTACAAGTCAATTTACTTCCAATAAAACGATCCAAAATAAATACCATTCAACATAAATCATTAGCTCAATCAACGGATTATAATTGATATTAAATCAGTTTACAATTCAGAATTTAATTGGGTTTCAATTTAACCGAGTAAGTTATATTTTTAAATCCAGATTATTTGTCAATCTAAGAAATTAAGTAAATTATTTATTCTTAACTAATTTAAAATTAAATAGTTCATTTAACCCTTATATTAATAAATTATCATATACTTAATTAAATAAGAAATTACTTATTCATTCACTTTAAATATTAAAATCTCTAAATTTTGACATTGCAGAAAACTTGATGGTATTAGTTCAAATGGAAATACTTGATGATAGGGTTCCGATGCAAAAATCCACACATCTATTCGAATCGAAATAAATGAGAAAATAGTGATAGAAGTTTATAGATTAATTAACTATAAAAATGAATTACATTCTTTTTTTAAACCTACAAACATACAAACCCGGCCCATTACTTCCTCCCTTTCCCTTCTTCCAGTTTTCTTTCCTTCTCCCCTCTCCTATCCCATACGCATGCATTAAACTGTGCACGTAAGCATGCACATGCACACGGCCTTTAGTCGATCATCTTTGCCGTCGACCATTCCCACAGATCACCCACGTCCTCTACCACTCAACTATGCACCTGAAACTCGATCAAACACTTCCATTCAAAATCGAACTTCCCACCAAGATATGGAACAAAGCCACCTAGCCTCGCCACCATAGTCCATCGTCCATCATCAGAATACACCCACGACATCACTTTCACCTTCGCTACCGTTTCCCCCCATGCACACCTTCCTCTCCCCCTCTACACCTTGCCATTGACCATAAACCCGAGAACAAAACGAACACACTTAAAACCCTAGTTCAACCTCGTCTAACTTCCACGGCCATCTAAAAATTATTTCAATATTTTTTTCTAGGTACGCCACCCCTTAAACCTCCTCTACGCCTAACCACTCGACCTGAAATCACCTCGATTGTCATAATTTGCCGTTACACCCAGTTCCGATCATCTCCAAATCCCTCCATCCTCACACCATTAAAATCTTCAAACCACCCTTAAAATTCTTGTTTTTCAGTAGTGAACACATCTGTATATTCCACTGATAAAATTTTGATGGTTGAAATTCGACCTTAGTTGACATACTTACTGTAATAGAGGATTCCCTCTCTCCACGCTTGACGATTTCAGACGAAATAAATTTTAGCATAAATTACATTAAAAAACCATCTTTGCTGTAAAAGACCGCATTTCCGTACCCCTTGAATATACACTAATCTCGATAGATTAACTCAAGATGAACAGAAATACGAACTCTTAGGGTTTAAGAAAAAGAGAAAGGCAGAAGAAGAGATCAGAAGATAGAAAATAGAGAGGAAAGAACATAAGAGAATAGAACGGGACAGAAAGAAACAACAGAACAACATCAGAATCTCACAATCGCAGCGGAACAACATATAATAATAAATGAATAATCTTTAACAAAGAACTATATCAGTTATTACATTACATTACATCATCATCAGAGTGTACAACATCATACAACAACAAACATCGGAAAAGAAATACTATATACTAATAATACGCCATGCCATCCAGCTTGCCTCCAGCAACTCTTGAATATCCTGATAAACCTTAACTCTTGACTGCCCGTGTGGAAATTGGTGGGCACCCAGAGTTTAGGAAGGAAAACAATAAACTCCGAGTCAGTCATGTGACTGGTGTGAGAACTCAAAACAGTTTATTTACTTTAAAATCAAAATAGAGGAATATTTTTAAATTCAATTCGCAATGCTTTTTAAAAATGAGACTACCATAAGGCCTCCTGCACACACACACACATGCAAACGCAGAATCAGAGGAGATTTCTCCTTATGATAGTCAAAGATACTTGATACGCATTTAAAATAACATTTGATATTATTACTAGTGCATAGTGTAGGAAAAATTTATTTCGAAAATAAAGATATAAATCTTAGCCAGCATAGACATTCCGCACTTATGCCTACTATAGCTACCATGTTCAATAGCAGGTTACCGCCACATTCCATGGCAGATTCTACAACTAATACCGTACAAGTTTCGTATTGGGAATTGGATTTCCAACAAATGGTCAGGCCAAGGAACTTCCCATTGCCACATGAGAACGCCTCTGGAAGGACATCCCCGAGAACCAAATCGGATCTCTACCAACACAAGGCCGGGTTACCCCTAACTGAGTAACAACTGACCGAGTATGCCATCCCCCGGTCCTTTGGGACCTTTAACCGAGCGCTCGTCACCAACATCACACAATCATAAAGTGTTTTCAACATGAGTAAGTATCTGGGCTCCATACCATGATACCACCCTTTTTCAGAAGGAAATGCACATACCCTAAAGGGCGCTACCCCTCATAACCTTGCCGCATCTTTCCTGTTTTGACCATTTCCGGGGTGTGAGGCTCGACGAAGTCTCGTCCACAAAAACATACTTTATACAAAAGCCATGCTTTGGGTCAACAAATGATCATAGAGATGATCACAAAGATAAACGATCAAATAAATGATCCTATCACAAATAATCAACACAATGATCATTTCACAGCAACACTCAGCATGTCACATTACCAAATTGGGAATATATCGCTGATAACTTCAACTATATAACCTCTGAGCTCGTACGTCTCAGAGAAGGGTGTTAAGCTAAGAGAATAAATTCTCCGCCACTAACAGAAATATATTTGAAAGAAATCGGCTTTATATCTCAATTTGTAATGTCAGACATACTATCCATACAAGTCTGTTCCGGGATCGAACAGAACCGAAGGCACTTACAAAGAAGTCCTTGCAATCCGAATAATCTCTAATCACGTTCGGATTTCCCATCACATATGGAGATCTCTATACCGGGGATCAGTCAGTGCAGAGACAATCGACAAGAAACCCTTACGTTTTCGAAATATCCGGTCTTCAACACCGGTCTTCGAATGCAATTCATAACGACGTATCACATATTCGGAATGGGTTATACGACCCCAAGGTCCTTTCCCGGTTAACCCGAATAGTGAGCGCTTATTTTTAAAAAAATAAGTGTGGCATTCAATTTCAAGCAATTCACAACAAATACCTTCAAAGGTAAATATTGATAGTCGGTTTTTGAACTATCAATAGATATGCACAACATCACCAGATTCCAAATAATTTTCCAAATTATTTATTTTTCAAAAATATCTTTAGAAGATATATATACATAATTTCCATACTTTAAAAATAAATCGATATTTATTTTTAAACCCATTTTTCCAATTTCATTTATAAATTCCATATTGAATTCATATTCTAAAATATCTATGAATATATGTTTTCAATTATTCATTTTCAATTTATCTTAAAAAAAATAAATTCTCTAAACTTTTCATTTCTCATTGGAAAAACATTTCCATACTTATTTATTTTATAAGTAATTCACAATTTATTTATTTTCAACCTTTGGAAAATATTCAATATACTTAAATCGAAATTAAGTATATATTTCATTCTTTAAGGAAATCATTCTATTAAACATATTTATTTGGGCCAAAACGAATGTTGCGTAAAACATCGTTACGACAACCCAAAATCACTAGTATAGGGATTCGAAATTAAAATAGATATATAAATCCCAATACTATACAAAACATTTCCTTTCCGAAATCATTTACTATAACAACAGTGTTATAGTCCACTATTTCCTTATATTTCTCGAAAACGTCTATTTCAACAATAAATGTTGAAATCTATGATTTCGAATCTTAATACATTTTTTTTAAAATATCAATAGATCGTTTTAATTCTATTTAAAACATCACGTTCAAAATAATTTCTTTAACATATTATTCACTATTCAAAAACGTGAATATACTACGTTAACAAATTTCATCATTCCTATTCATTTTATTTTAAGGAATTATTCACTGTCTAAAACATGAATATAACTCCATTAACAAATTTCAACAATTTACTTATCAAGATAAGTCTTTGCGAATTTATAAAACAACGTCTATAAATTTCTATTTATTTTATATCAACTCCTTTTATAAATTCCTTTATTAACCTATCTCAATTCATATCACAATGATATACTAAAAATTCATATTATAAGTCAAACACTTATAATTTATTTGTTTACAAAATTGTTTCTTTAAACTTCCCAAATTTATAAATCTTATAACTTATAAGATTCATTTATTTGCCCAAACCTATTCCTTTAATAACCTTACAAATTTTATTTTATTTTCCTTTACAAATTTTATAAACCACTGCTTATAAAATTCTATTTATAACTTCATCGTTATAATCCTATAAATTTCATTCATTTACGAAATTCATTTACAATTCATTCTAACACTTAGAAAAGCTCGTTTTACAATTCCAATATTTTTAATTTATAAATATCAATTTATACATCTTTTATATGGATCAATTTATATTATTATTTTAAAACGTCTTCAAACTCCTTTATAATTTCATCATTTGGATTTATAAAATAATCAAATTTCATAAATCCTATATTTAAACTTTTCACAATAAATTCGGAAATCCCAGTTTAAACTATTTTATAAAATCATTAATCCCATATTTTCAAAAATCTACTTTTAACTGTATTTCTCAAAATCATAATTTTTATAACATTAAAATTTTAACGTTTATTTATTTAAGATGAATCAATTCCAAAAATATTTTATAAACGTATACTTTCAAAAATTATTTTAGAATCCCTTAAAAATCAAAATCGTTATTTTTAAACTTTCAAAATTGGATCCGATGATGCAACATATCTAATAGTCAATCACTACTTTTCAATATCATATATATCGATATGATAAACAATCAAATATCACAATATCTGAATCAAATAAATATTTGTGAGGAATCCAGTTGGATCCCTCCAACCTGTTTCCCTGCATCCACAGACATTAGCACAATACCAATTCCGTTTCAAGACGGAATATCGCGGTATATGGGATTTTATAAATATTATCCGCTTAATAACGGCGCAATAGGGTCTCATCCGCTAAAAAATGCGGGAAATCAATAACTATAATATATACATATGCCAATATATATATATATTGCTATTATATATAATACCAATTTCACTGTTTATGAAATATTCGCGGTATATGTTTTTAATAAATAACATCCGCTTACTAACGGCGCATAATGTCTATTTTAACAATCAATAGATAACAATCATCATTCAAACATGCATTCAAGAATTTTAAATATAACTATTTAAAATAAAATCGAAACCGATTCGATTGAGTGAGAAGTTCTCACCTTGTTTTCAATTTCGTTTTAGCGATTTATTTCGAATAAAATTAAACGGACGTTTAATTTTACCCGAAATTTTCACTAACTCCAAACGACTCCAATCCAAGTCCACAGCGTAGTGCTCGTCCATACGATTCCAACGCAACTGGTTTCACGCGTTTTCGACCTCGTATGAAAAAGTTATGAATATTTAAAGTTTTACACGAATTTATAATAACTTAATTTACACAATTTTACTTATTTTAACCTATAGCAAATACTGGCCACTGGATCACATCCCCCCCTCATCATAGCCGTGCGTTCACCATCTCCTTCATACGTGACTCCTTCCAGAAGTAAGGCCGAACAATCAAACCCATTGCTTCATATTAGGGTTTGATTTCCAAGCCTCCACGACGCACTATAGCACGATCAGACAACACCATAAGAAGCACCTTCTCCTCCTCTATCTTCGCCCACCACCATAGCGAGCTCGGCCCCCTGATGCATCTCGAAATGCGTGCGCAAATGTCCACTGTCGGCCCCACTTATCCCCCCCTTCGACGCTCCAAAACTCATCAACTCCGTATAGATTTAAAGATCACGTCGCCCTCTACAACTTTCGTGTTGAAACTTTTGTGTAATTGTTTGTGGATTGGAAGTAATTAAGGAAAGAAAATAGGAGTTTTCTGGCCATAGGTTGAAGAGATGGCGGCTAGGGTTAGGGTTTAGGAATATTTTTTTTTTATTTGTGAAGGGTTAAGGGTCTATTTATAGGAAACGAACGAAACACTATTCATTCCGGAATTTCCAAACTCCGATTTACGCGCCGTAACCAGCATTTCTAGGATTTACCCCGCGTTCCGGACACAATGGAACATGTTTTGGAAGCTAATTCGGTCATCTGTGCGAGTTATGGAAATAAACGTTCGATTTAAATTTAAACCGATTGAACGATTTTCTAGGCGTTTTGGCTTGCACCGGACAAACGATAAATCCAATCGACACGAAATTTGAAACCTTACAATAATATCACATTACGGATCTGATGAAACTGGTTTCATCGAAATCCGAGATTTTTTGAAAAATGGCTATTTTAACTCGCCAAATTAATATTAAAACAAATTCGATGCGTTTCGAGCTGCCACGATCAAACGATAACTCCGATTGATATAAAAATTGAAATCCGGTAATAACTAACTATTACAGATCCAATGGAACTGGTTTCGCTCAATTCAGAGACTGTTCAAAAATTGGCTAATTTCACTAGTCGATTAAATATTAAAATATTCAATTTTCACAAATTAACTTTTAATTCGATTTTAAAAGTTCTAAAATATCATTCTAGCTCCAATATGATATAATAAAATTTTACAAATCATTTTCAATCATATTTAACTCGATTTTCAATTATTTCCATAATTTAACATATTAAATTATCGATTTAATTATCCAATTAAATCCATTTATTCGAAATAAAATTTATTCGACTTATAAATTTCACTTATCAATATTTAAAATTAATTAAATATTCGAATTTTAATTAATTAAAATTCTGGGTCGTTACAATCTTCCCCCCTTAAAAGAATTTCGTCCTCGAAATTAACAAGTAAGAAAAGTTACTGAATCTATTAACTTTCCCAAAATTCATAATTAAACTTCTTACAATTCTTTACTAAGTTTTCAAATCATACTTAGTTATCTTTTCAAAAACAATTACTATTGTTTAACTTTCAATTCCAAATCAAAATTATAGTTTTCAAAATTTTCCAATTTTTCTCAAATTTTTTCTAACGCCTTAAATTTTCGGAAAAATTCGCCATAGTCTCCTTTGCGCGGCTCGATCCGAAAAAAAAATGACAGTATATATATCACAAATATACATCTCATCAAGTAATGAGGCACCCCGCAGGGAAAAAATGTAAAAGTACGATATTTAATCCGAGATATGTACCTTATATTTTATTAGCAAGCATATACGGCTAATATAGCGCGAAAGCGAGCTCCAAATGCGAAGCAAACGCGATCCGCACCTACTAAACACTCAACAAACAACATGAGAACATGCATATATGAAAATAGTATCGATATACAACACATAGCAACATAATAACTATATATGCCAACATAGCAAATGTAGTAAAAGCAACATATTCAACCATCAACCAACTATCATTCATAACCAACAAATATTCATTCATATTCTCATTAATATTCAATGAATTGGTTTTCAATTTAATCACATTTGATTCATTAACAGTGGATGTTTTTACTAACATTCATTCTCAATTAGTTTATATTCACTAATTCATATTCAAGTTGGTTCAGTTCCAAATCAAATTCAATTCTATTCAAACTTATTTACTTTCAATTTGAATTCAATTTCATAGCTTCCAATTTCGCTAATTCACTTTCATTAACACTTAATGAACTTATATACAATCAATTAACATCCATATAACAACCAATATTTATTAATTAAAACAAAATTCCTTTGCTTATATTCATTCAATTTGGTTTAATTTTAATTGATTTTTCATTCAATTTTTCAACTTCCAATAACATTAGATTTTAATCAATTTACACCTACATTCATTATTCCATTCCAATTTATTCACATTCAATAGATTAACATTTAATCCATTCATTCAATTCAATTACAAAAGTTGAATTTCATTTACGTATCTTAAGTTCACATTTGTTACTTAACTTTATTAATTTACTTTGATATCCAAATCAACTTCATTCAACAACTCTTAAGTTATATTTCCATTTTACAACCATCACTTGGTTTTACTTTACTTAAATTCCCACTTATAAATCAATTCAGATTCCAATTCTAAGTAAATTTCCATTTAACTTTAAATTCACTTTTATTTACAACTCATATTCATATAGTTTCACTTCTTATATATATAAGTTTATTTCACAATTGTAAATTACTTTAATTATAATTCAATTCTTATAATTCTTTTTACTTATACAATTTTTCTTTTATTTAGATTATTCAAACAACCAAACAATCAACTTATATACACTTTAATAATTCTGAAAAATTATTCCTTTATATATAAAATATAATCAAGGTAAAAAAAATTTCATTCACCCAATTTAAACAATATCGTGCCGAATTGTTCTATTCAAGTGTTTAGAAACCCCTTCGATTCAGATTCGAGGCTGCACCGACGAAGGTTCATATGCCACTCAATAAACCAATCATCACAATATAAAACAATTTTATATTCACTAACAAATACGCTCTCATAGCTATTATTACACACAAACTCATTCTAGAGTACTACTGACTCTATCTCTAACGAGTAACACCCAACAGAACCATGGTTGTCGCTTAACCATATGGCTCTGATACCAAATGTAAAAGACCGCATTTCCGTACCCCTTGAATATACACTAATCTCGATAGATTAACTCAAGATGAACAGAAATACGAACTCTTAGGGTTTAAGAAAAAGAGAAAGGCAGAAGAAGAGATCAGAAGATAGAAAATAGAGAGGAAAGAACATAAGAGAATAGAACGGGACAGAAAGAAACAACAGAACAACATCAGAATCTCACAATCGCAGCGGAATAACATATAATAATAAATGAATAATCTTTAACAAAGAACTATATCAGTTATTACATTACATTACATCATCATCAGAGTGTACAACATCATACAACAACAAACAGCGGAAAAGAAATACTATATACTAATAATACGCCATGCCATCCAGCTTGCCTCCAGCAACTCTTGAATATCCTGATAAACCTTAACTCTTGACTGCCCGTGTGGAAATTGGTGGGCACCCAGAGTTTAGGAAGGAAAACAATAAACTCCGAGTCAGTCATGTGACTGGTGTGAGAACTCAAAACAGTTTATTTACTTTAAAATCAAAATAGAGGAATATTTTTAAATTTAATTCGCAATGCTTTTTAAAAATGAGACTACCATAAGGCCTCCCGCACACACACACATGCAAACGCAGAATCGGAGGAGATTTCTCCTTATGATAGTCAAAGATGCTTGATACACATTTAAAATAACATTTGATATTATTACTAGTGCATAGTGTAGGAAAAATTTATTTCGAAAATAAAGATATAAATCTTAGCCAGCATAGACATTCCGCACTTATGCCTACTATAGCTACCATGTTCAATAGCAGGTTACCGCCACATTCCATGGCAGGTTCTACAACTAATACCGTACAAGTTTCGTATTGGGAATTGGATTTCCAACAAATGGTCAGGCCAAGGAACTTCCCATTGCCACATGAGAATGCCTCTGGAAGGACATCCCCGAGAACCAAACCGGATCTCTACCAACACAAGGCCGGGTTACCCCTAACTGAGTAACAACTGACCGAGTATGCCATCCCCCGGTCCTTTGGGACCTTTAACCGAGCGCTCGTCACCAACATCACACAATCATAAAGTGTTTTCAACATGAGTAAGTATCTGGGCTCCATACCATGATACCACCCTTTTCCAGAAGGAAATGCACATACCCTAAAGGGCGCTACCCCTCATTACCTTGTCGCATCTTTCCTGTTTTGACCATTTCCGGGGTGTGAGGCTCGACGAAGTCTCGTCCACAAAAACATACTTTATACAAAAGCCATGCTTTGGGTCAACAAATGATCATAGAGATGATCACAAAGATAAACGATCAAATAAATGATCCTATCACAAATAATCAACACAATGATCATTTCACAGCAACACTCAGCATGTCACATTACCAAATTGGGAATATATCGCTGATAACTTCAACTATATAACTTCTGAGCTCGTACGTCTCAGAGAAGGGTGTTAAGCTAAGAGAATAAATTCTCCGCCACCAACAGAAATATATTTGAAAGAAATCGGCTTTATATCTCAATTTGTAATGTCAGACATACTATCCATACAAGTCTGTTCCGGGATCGAACAGAACCGAAGGCACTTACAAAGAAGTCCTTGCAATCCGAATAATCTCTAATCACGTTCGGATTTCCCATCACATATGGAGATCTCTATACCGGGGATCAGCCAGTGCAGAGACAATCGACAAGAAACCCTTACGTTTTCGAAAATATCCGGTCTTCAACACCGGTCTTCGAATGCAATTCATAACGACGTATCACATATTCGGAATGGGTTATACGACCCCAAGGTCCTTTCCCGGTTAACCCGAATAGTGAGCGCTTATTTTTAAAAAAAATAAGTGTGGCATTCAATTTCAAGCAATTCACAACAAATACCTTCAAAGGTAAATATTGATAGTCGGTTATTGAACTATCAATAGATATGCACAACATCACCAGATTCCAAATAATTTTCCAAATTATTTATTTTTCAAAAATATCTTTAGAAGATATATATACATAATTTCCATACTTTAAAAATAAATCGATATTTATTTTTAAACCCATTTTCCCAATTTCATTTATAAATTCCATATTGAATTCATATTCTAAAATATCTATGAATATATGTTTTCAATTATTCATTTTCAATTTATCTTAAAAAAAATAAATTCTCTAAACTTTTCATTTCTCATTGGAAAAACATTTCCATACTTATTTATTTTATAAGTAATTCACAATTTATTTATTTTCAACCTTTGGAAAATATTCAATATACTTAAATCGAAATTAAGTATATATTTCATTCTTTAAGGAAATCATTCTCTTAAACATATTTATTTGGGCCAAAGCGAATGTTGCGTAAAACATCGTTACGACAACCCAAAATCACTAGTATAGGGATTCGAAATTAAAATAGATATATAAATCCCAATACTATACAAAACATTTCCTTTCGGAAATCATTTACTATAACAACAGTGTTATAGTCCACTATTTCCTTATATTTCTCGAAAACGTCTATTTCAACAATAAATGTTGAAATCTATGATTTCGAATCTTAATACATTTTTTTTTTAAATATCAATAGATCGTTTTAATTCTATTTAAAACATCACATTCAAAATAATTTCTTTAACATATTATTCACTATTCAAAAACGTGAATATACTACGTTAACAAATTTCATCATTCCTATTCATTTTATTTTAAGGAATTATTCACTGTCTAAAACATGAATATAACTCCATTAACAAATTTCAACAATTTACTTATCAAGATAAGTCTTTGCGAATTTATAAAACAACGTCTATAAATTCTATTTCTATTTATTTTATATCAACTCCTTTTATAAATTCCTTTATTAACCTATCTCAATTCATATCACAATGATATACTAAAAATTCATATTATAAGTCAAACACTTATAATTTATTTTTTTACAAAATTGTTTCTTTAAACTTCCCAAATTTATAAATCTTATAACTTATAAGATTCATTTATTTGCCCAAACCTATTCCTTTAATAACTTTACAAATTTTATTTTATTTTCCTTTACAAATTTTATAAACCTACTGCTTATAAAATTCTATTTATAACTTCATCGTTATAATCCTATAAATTCCATTCATTTACGAAATTCATTTACAATTCATTCTAACACTTAGAAAAGCTCGTTTTACAATTCCAATATTTTTAATTTATAAATATCAATTTATACATCTTTTATATGGATCAATTTATATTATTATTTTAAAACGTCTTCAAACTCCTTTATAATTTCATCATTTGGATTTATAAAATAATCAAATTTCATAAATCCTATATTTAAACTTTTCACAATAAATTCGGAAATCCCAGTTTAAACTATTTTATAAAATCATTAATCCATATTTTCAAAAATCAACGTTTAACTGTATTTCTCAAAAATCATAATTTTTATAACATTAAAATTTTAACGTTTATTTATTTAAGATGAATCAATTCCAAAAATATTTTATAAACGTACACTTTCAAAAATTATTTTAGAATCCCTTAAAAATCAAAATCGTTATTTTTAAACTTTCAAAATTGGATCCGATGATGCAACATATCTAATAGTCAATCACTACTTTTCAATATCATATATATCGATATGATAAACAATCAAATATCACAATATCTGAATCAAATAAATATTTGTGAGGAATCCAGTTGGATCCCTCCAACCTGTTTCTCTGCATCCACAGACATTAGCACAATACCAATTCCGTTTCAAGACGGAATATCGCGGTATATGGGATTTTATAAATATTATCCGCTTAATAACGGCGCAATAGGGTCTCATCCGCTAAAAAATGCGGGAAATCAATAACTACAATATATACATATGCCAATATATATATATTGCTATTATATATAATACCAATTTCACTGTTTATGAAATATTCGCGGTATATGTTTTTAATAAATAACATCCGCTTACTAACGGCGCATAATGTCTATTTTGGCAATCAATAGATAACAATCATCATTCAAACATGCATTCAAGAATTTTAAATATAACTATTTAAAATAAAATCGAAACCGATTCGATTGAGTGAGAAGTTCTCACCTTGTTTTCAATTTCGTTTTAGCGATTTATTTCGAATAAAATTAAACGGACGTTTAATTTTACCCGAAATTCTCACTAACTGCAAACGACTCCAATCCAAGTCCACAGCGTAGTGCTCGTCCATATGATTCCAACGCAACTGGTTTCGCGTGTTTTCGACCTCGTATGAAAAAGTTATGAATATTTAAAGTTTTACACGAATTTATAATAACTTAATTTACACAATTTTACTTATTTTAACCTATAGCAAATACTGGCCACTGGATCACATCCCCCCCTCATCATAGCCGTGCGTCCACCATCTCCTTCATACGCGACTCCTTCCAGAAGTGAGGCCGAACAATCAAACCCATTGCTTCATATTAGGGTTTGATTTCCAAGCCTCCACGACGCACTATAGCACGATCAGACAACACCATACGAAGCACTTTCTCCTCCTCTATCTTCGCCCACCACCATAGCGAGCTCGGCCCCCTGATGCATCTCGAAATGCGTGCGCAAGTGTCCACTGTCGGCCTCACTTATCCCCCCTTCGACGCTCCAAAACTCATCAACTCCGTATAGATTTAAAGATCACGTCGCCCTCTACAACTTTCGTGTTGAAACTTTTCTGTAATTGTTTGTGGATTGTAAGTAATTGAGGAAAGAAAATAGGAGTTTTCTGGCCATAGGTTGAAGAGATGGCGGCTAGGGTTAGGGTTTAGAAATATTTTTTTTTTATTTGTGAAGGGTTAAGGGTCTATTTATAGGAAACGAACGAAACACTATTCATTCCGGAATTTCCAAACTCCGATTTACGCACCGTAACCGCATTTCTTGGGTTTACCCCACGTTCCGGACACAATGGAACAGGTTTCGGAAGCTAATTCGGTTATCTGTGCGAGTTATGGCAATAAACGTTCGATTTAAATTTAAACCGATTAAACGATTTTCTAGGCGTTTTGGCTTGCACCGGACAAACGATAAATCCAATCTACACGAAATTTGAAACCTTACAATAATATCACATTACGGATCCGATGAAATAGGTTTCGTCGAAATCCGAGACTTTTTTAAAAATGGCTATTTTAACTCGCCAAATTAATATTAAAACAAATTCGATGCGTTTCGAGCTGCCACGATCAAACGATAACTCCGATTGATACGAAAATTGAAATTCGGTAATAACTAACTATTACGGATCCAATGGAACTGGTTTTGCTCAATTCTGAGACTGTTCAAAAATTGGCTAATTTTACTAGTCGATTAAATATTAAAATATTCAATTTTCACAAATTAACTTTTAATTCGATTTTAAAAGTTATAAAATATCATTCTAGCTCCAATATGATATAATAAAATTTTACAAATCATTTTCAATCATATTTAACTCGATTTTCAATTATTTCCATAATTTAACATATTAAATTATCGATTTAATTATCCAATTAAATCCAATTATTCGAAATAAAATTTATTCGACTTATAAATTTCACTTATCAATATTTAAAATTAATTAAATATTCAAATTTTAATTAATAAAAATTCTGGGTCGTTACATTTGCTTTTGAAATCAAAACCTAAAGCTAGTTGGATAATGAGATATTGAATTTTTAAGGTTGAAAGTTTAACATTTTTATAAGAAAACATGTGCAGGAGATAGAAGAAAACACAATATTTGGATACAGGGTGAACCATCAGGTCTAATTCACATGTACAAGAGATGAATACATATCAATACATGTATGCTTGATATAACAAGGATTTATTCAGGTTAACAGATATATGAGTGTTCATATATATAATCAGTTAATTAAATTTTTATATGTGTTAGTCACAGATTTTTTGAAAATAAGGAACACCGCTACTAGTTTTAGCTCCCTCAAATCTCCTGAACTCTTGATCTTTTTATGTTAATGATAGCAGTCTCCTTTTTTTTTCTTTGTATGTTATATGTGAACACTCAAAAAAATGAACAAACATGGGTATTTATAGAGAAGGGGAGGGGGAACATTTAAGCACAAAGGAGCCGAGGTTGTACATGTATAGGTTTTCACCATTTTTTTATATCTTTTTCTGATTTGATTTTCAAGTGATATGATCTTTTATATACCGATTTGATTCATTGTTTGCTTGATTTGATTTCATTGTATGCTTGAATTTGATATTTGTGTGCTTGACTTTGATGTTGTCATGATGAAGCTTCATATGTGAATATATATATATATATATATACACACACACTTACATACATATCCTCGCCATATGTACATTTACATATATATATATATATATATGTATGTATGTATGTATGTATACATATATATTTCATCATAAGTTTGGAGTTTGTCATCATGAAGCTTTTCATATGTTTATTATATACACATATTTACAAACTCACTATTTTATATAATATACACACACACACACACGTTTACTTACATATATTTTGCCATCATATACATATTTACGTTTATACCTATTACCTTTAGATATATGCATATTCATTTTATCATATTTACATATACATACATACAGATATATATATATATACACACAATAATATTTACATATTCATATATACATTTAGATATACACATGTTTACATATATTTATGGATATTTATATTTCCATATGCACTATTTTTATAAACATTTACTCATATATATATATATATATAGTCATAAATTTGAAATTTGCCATTATGAAGTTTGTACATGTTTGTGTGTGCGTATATATATATATGTGTGCATATACACATATATACCTACATACATACTTATACATTTTTTTCTCATTCAAAAATTAGCGGTTTTAAAATTTAACATAGCTCCCAGAAATATATCTCCAGATATTTTCCAATACCATAAAATTTATTTATTGACTTATAAAAATTAGTATTCCAATAACTAAAATTAGTTAATTATCCTAATATCATATGGTTAAAGATCTGGGTCGTTACATACACGCACTCATACCATGGCATATTGTTTCTTGTTTTCTGATTTTTAATCGTTATCCATAGATGTTATGCATATGAATGCCGCGTTTGGGTGTATGTTTGAGTATACATATAAAATTATCAGTTTATCATTAGGATCTTACATACTTTTAGATGCACAGCTTGAGCATTGGAAGGACCCGCGAATTTATCACTTTGATAAATTGAATTTATTTTAAAATATTCAAATATAATCTTTTTTAACATAGATTATGTTGTCTTGAACAATAAATAATATGGTAATCTTATTTTAAATAACTATTTACAAAAATATATACTTTGGGAAATTTTTTTCCGACAAAATGGTCGAAAAACCGTTTTATCAATAAACAGCTCTATAATTATCAGAAGATGCACATGAAGCCGCATACATACACTTATTTACCTGTTTACACAAGAATAGAAATAAAATTATTTATTTTATTTTTGGGAAATTAAAAATTTATGACAACATCAATAATGGCATCGTATTTAATAATTGATTTATGAATTTAAATTGAGATTTAATGATTCAATAATTATTATAATAATTAATTTTAAATTATAATAACAATACAAGGAAAAAGGCATTTTCCGACGGTCGAAAACTGTCGGCGGCCGTCGGAGGCCGCCGGAAGCCGTAGAAAAATCCCATAGGAAAATAAGGCGTCGGGGTGCAGTGTTTCCGACGGCTTCTGACGCATCTCGCCGTTTATATTTTTGACTGCTTCCGACGGCTTCCGACGGATTCCAACACTTGTCGAAAGCAGTCGGAAACCGTTGGAAAAATTAATATGAAAGCAGTTGGAAGCCGTTGGAAAAATATAACCTGAAAGCTGTCGGAAGCCGTAGGAAGCCGTCGGAAATCTGCTGCAATTTTTTGATATTTCTTCTGCAATATAGCCTTCTATCCACATTTCCGTACAAACATTATTCCACCAACCAAATATCAAAAACCAAAATATACGTAATTGACCAAATAAAAAAAATACATAAAATTAAGTTAAAACACGTAATTTTACAACAAACAGCTAAATGTATCATAACATAGTACATAAATTAACAACTACCTCCACCATCTATCAAATCATTCAAAATAGAAAAACTAGAAAAACATACCGAACAAAGAAATCAATCAATCTCCTCCAAAACCAGAGCCAGCAGAGGAAGGGAAGCGTCCACCGTACTGCTGCATGTACTCGGCGATACGCTGGTCTAGCAACTGTGTGGTCTCTATGGCCTGCTGATGGTTCAGCTCCTCCAGCTGCGCCACTCTAACCCGCAAATCTTCGATCTCTGCTAGATCTATCTGAGCTCTAGTCTGCCTATCCCGTCTTTAACTGCTGGCATGTAATAAATATTTAATTTAACTGTGTGATCTCTATAAATGTATGTGCAGGTATGTGAATGATTAGCAGTGTGATAATGTTATTTAATTTAGTTTATGCATGTTTATGTAAGTGTATGTGCATGTTGATAACATCTTAGATTGTGGTAACACCAAATAACTATAATGACAAGATATATGATTTATATTTTGAAATACTATAACTTTGGAAAATTTTAGCATAAGTAAAGTAACTGTAGGGATGGATGAAAGCAATAAATTTGAAATTACTCTGTTTTCTATCTCTCAAATGAGATGGAGGTTGGCCAATTTATAGATACGAACAGTTGTGTCACCTAGCAAAGGGATAACTATTTTGAAAGAAAATGACTAATTTCAAAAAATGGTCTGTAAATTGGTTAAGGAGGGCCATGCGACTAAATCATGAAACCGTAGACTGAATGAGGCTGACAATGTATTGGACAAATATCAACCATTATAAAACATTGTTTTGTATTTTAACAAATTACTCATTATTTGAACTTAGAATTTACACATATTAGATGATGGAAAAAAACATTAATTGATGCAGTTCCCACAATATAAACAGCCATTTTGATACCTGAAACACTAAAGGCCCTTATTTACAAATTATTGGAGCCATATGTAATCTACTCTAGTAAAGTATTTGTACTTCATATTTGTATGTTCATTTATATTTGTTAATCAAGATACTAGTCCTAAAATGAAGAAAAAATTAGCAATAAAATAATTTATGTCGATGCAAAATAATTTTATCCTTGTATTATTTTATTTCAAAACAAATGTACAAGTACTCGTTCAGTATATATATTTCCATTCAAAAATCATATGTTACTCGAGTATTTTCAAAAATGAATCCACATGTTACATTAGTCGCTAATAAGTAAATATAAATATGTCGTTAGAAGCACCTAAGGCTTTTATGGCAAATTCACTCTATTTCGAAACTCTATCCATTACCATTTGACCGCATTGAATTTCTTCCTGTCATTTAATGCAATAAAATCAAAGCTACAATAATTTACTCGTTAATGAAGTTCTAACCATTACTTATGTATAATGTATACATTTGAAAATATGTTCTTTTGGCCATTTTTAAATTGTGATTCAACCATTTATTAACAAAAATAATAGTACATTATATTACGAGATATCACTGCTTTTGATCTCTTTAACAGTATATGTGACAAATTTATGCATCTGTACATCATATATCAGGCAAACTAAATTAAATAACATGTCTTTTTCGTTATTTTTTTTGGAAATGACATTCAAGTACCGAATTAATATATTTTGGTAATATATAATGCTTTCATAACGAAGTGACTCAAAACCAATGTACTGAATTTGAAAACTTGTATGATACCCAATATATTATTTACTTACCACTTGATTGCTAAATTCATATCGTCTGGCATGCTTCAATGGATCCATAACTGACTCAAAAATAGCATCCTCCTCATCCATCGTTAGTTGATCTCGACCCGTATCAGCAAGAAGTTTCTGGCGCTGCTCCATAAACTTTCCTGCATTAACATATTAATATCATCATATCTTATTTCATTATATTTTAACAAGTAGAACAATTACTAATACTGCATAAATTGAAATATGCTTACTTTGCTCTTGTTGATTTTATTGTCGTGCCATGTATACGAAACTTTCCCGTTTGGATTTACATGCTCGACAGCATGCGTGCGAGTAAACACGTCCATATAGCCCATGAGACCATGCGCCTTT
The DNA here is from genome assembly GCA_030765085.1 of Allium cepa. Classification (NCBI taxonomy): domain Eukaryota; kingdom Viridiplantae; phylum Streptophyta; class Magnoliopsida; order Asparagales; family Amaryllidaceae; genus Allium; species Allium cepa. The sequence goes on along the minus strand of CM060943.1, from coordinate 55,240,327 downwards.
GCTTCCTGAAATTGATTTTTACATACAATTATAGTACATTTAAAATTATATAGCATAAACTATTTACAATTTGCATTCAGTAAATTTACCAACTCCTACCGATACTGCTGAAATGACTTCGACCCTCCACGATTAGTGGCGGGATTTTTATTTCTGTTTGTAGAGTTTCTTTCCGACTCTGCCTGTACATTCAAAATTTGATACATTATTGATCGATCATGTATTTTTGATATTTACTACCAGTCAAATAATTTTAAAATTTTTTAGTACATTTGCCTTCGCCTCGTCAGTTTTCCAGTATCCCAACCATGCTTGCCATACGCTCTCCCCCATCCAACGTGGTTTCTTAACTGATTTCTTTATTTCGGATATCGAGTTCCTATAGTTTTTACGCATCTTCTTCACCCAATATTCTCGTGCCAACTGCATATTGTCTGTCTGAATTCTATGTCATCCTGTGTTTCATGATAAAAAGCAAAAAGAATATCAAATTGTAAACAATAAACAGTAAAAAACGAAAAAAATGAATTAAAAATGGAAAATAGAAAAATATACTTACTAGGACATACTGCTAAATACACTCTACTATGTGGGGAGGGATGTTATCCCACTTCGGCCAACACGCACTCATCCTACTCCGGTAAGAAGCTCTAGAAACATCCAATGCAACCTTCGAGGGAAGTCGGTCGAACCTCCGTGTTTTAAATATGATACAAATAAGTGCGTACGTTTATCAAAAAATAAGATGCTGAATAAAATTTAATTCTTACCCCTCTGCTCTAGGTACTAAAGAAACTACAGAATGCTGCGATGCTTGCGACGGACCACTGCCATCTGCTCCTGAAGATCGGGAAGAGCTCCTACCTCTAGATGGCATTACGATAAACCTGTGACATATATACACATCATTTCAAAAGAGAATAATAACATGATAATGAAATATATTTCATACATAAATGATATCAACGGTATAAATTGCTAAATTAATGACTGAAATGGAAATAGAAATGAAAATAGAAATGGAAGTGTGTTATACCTGATTCATAATGAGTCTCATGTTCCAACGATAAGCAGATTACATTGCATTTTTAATAAAAATTGCTAAATAAATGACGAATGGAATTGACATAAAACATGTAAACAATGGCAAACGTATAGATTTGGTTTCATAGTTACACCAATTTCATAATACATCAAGAATTCAACATAGTTACATCAATTGCAAAAAAATTAGATTCGGATTTTTATCAATCATCTTCTGATATAGATTCGGTCTCGTTTTCTATGATATTTTCCTCTGCACCGTCGAACACTTCTACTAAAACATTTGATTCATCGATCAAAGGACCAAAATCTGTATGATCGTTTGTAATTATTATTTCGTTATTTTCCTCAAGATCTTCCTAATAAGCTTGTTCATCTGGAATATTATTCCCATCGAGTGTAAATCTGGCCTATGTTTTAAAAACTGCAGACCAATCTGCTTTATCTCTTTTTAGAGACGGATAAGGAGTGTAATAAACTTGCAATGGTTGTTTCGCTAGTACAAAAGGATCGTACTTGTGATAGTGCGATGTATGCTTTATTTCGATAAGATTATAATCCTTCTGCACATTAATTCCAGAACCTCGAACATTGCTAAACCAATTGTATCTAAATAGAAACACCACCTAAGCGAGTCATGAGAAATATATCAATTGTAAAATTTATGTTAGAACACAATACATTTATGCGATTTTCTAGATGGTCACTACCTTTAACAAATATACCAGTATTATTCGTTATTTTCGTACACCGTATTCTTTAGTGTTAAATTTATATCCATTGACGAAATATAGTGGATATGTCTTGACCACTCTTTTTGGTCCCATCATGTTTCAAGCCTTCGTCAACAACACAATTTCTTGGCTCATAAACATAATTTGAAAACCAACTGGAAAGTTCTTTACTGAGATCTCCGTTCGGATGTTCATGTTCATAAACACTGTATATATAAACAAATTATTAAATTAGGTTATACAAGCACATGCATTATAGAAAAGAATAAAACACAAATTATTATTTCAGATTACCTAACAAACAGTGCAACCTTGGCACAATTCAAAAGAATATAAGTGTGTGCTACATGAAGATCTCTATCGTCTAGCCATATTTCTACACATTTTCCAGAAGGTCGACCATGTTGTCTATAAAATAGATGACATTGGACAGTTGTTCGTTGCCTTCGTCATTACGAGGAACACTTTCAAATGATATATTCACATGGTCATTGAAATAGTGAGAGAAAAAGAACGAATCTTCTTCTTCGATGTATGATTTGCATATCGAACCTTCAACTCTTACTTTTTGCCTCACTTTTTTCTTCAGATGATTTAGATATCTATGCAAAATTTATTTACATTAACTTCATCTTTCAAATGCAATTAAATTACGTGATAACATATTATATACCTCTCAAATGGATACATCCATCCATATTGGACAGGACATCGTAGACGTGCTTTAGATGAGAGATGAACAGGTAAACGTTCCATTACATTTTAAAACCTGGCAGAAATATTTCTCTAATTTGCAGAGCAATATAGGAATATCTACTTCAAGTTTACGTAAACGTTGCACTTTTAAAGTAGTCGAACAAAGCTCTTTGTAAAATATACTAAGTTCCGTTACTACCTTCCAAAATTTTAACGGCAGTAGTTCTTTGAAAATAACGGAAAATAAATTTTCCATCATTATGTGACAGTCGTGACTTTTCACTCCGCTCAATCTATCGTTTTTAAAGTCAACATATCTACGAAGATTTGATGATATCCCATCAGAAAATCTTAACCCTTCCACCCATTTTAACACAACTTTAACTTGATTATTATCTAATTCGTAACATGCTATGGGTTTTTTTACTATCATTTGGTTTCATATGAAGCTCAGGACGTTTGCATAATTCTTCTATATTGCGTCTTGATTTCGAATCATCCTTCGTCTTCCATTTCACATTCAAAATTGTGTTAAAAACATTATCAAATACATTTTTCTCATTGTGCATCACGTCTATATTAGGCGAAGCAGAAGATGTTTCCAATATGGCAACTCCTAAAAAAAGTTTGTTTGCACCAGTTATGAATTGATTTGCCTTCAATTTCTGTTTGCACTCCAGTTTCATATATCTTTGGATAGTTCTTAACAAGTTCATATATATCTTCGCTTGACCGTATCGTCGGAGTTGTCTGGTTTCTACTCTATTAGCTAAAAGGTTTTTCTTGTCTCCTCGGAAGAGATGATTTACATGGAGAAAATATCGATGACAATCAAACCATGAAATTTTCTTACCATGAGGTAAGGAAAACGCTCGTGTTTCATCCATGCAATATGGACGTGCTAGACGATCGGCAGTACTCCATCCTGAAAGCATTGCATAGGCAAGAAAATCACTTATAGTCCACAACAAAGAAGAAAACGTACGAAAATTTTTCTTCTTGGACACATCGTATGTTTCTACTACTTCGTTCCACAGTATATTTAACTCCTCAATCAACGGTTGTAAATATACATCGATTCCTTGTGTCGGATCGTCGTGGCCAGGAACGACAGCAGTAAGAAACATATATTACGTTTTCATACACATCCATGGAGGTAAACTATACGGTGTGACGATAATGAACCAGGATGAATATTTAGAACCAAATTGACAAAATGGCGAAAAACATCTGTACATAATCCTAATCTAACATTTCGACTCTCCGCTGTAAAATTTGGATACGTTTTATCGAAATGCAACCATGCTTCTCCATTGCCCGGATGTGTCAACGTACCCTCTTCCTCCGTTCTCACACTATGTTATCTCATATTAGATGAAGTTACAGAAGATGCATATAACTTGAAGCCTTGGAGTGATGGGCAAGTAATGCATACGCTCGTACGGAACTTCCTTCCCCTTCTTTTTTCTTAGTTTATATCTCTCCTGATTACAAATTTTACAATTTCTAAGGTATGTGTCTTCTTTACAAAACAATATGCAGCCGTTTAAACATGTATCTATTTTCTGATAAGGTAAAACAAAAGCCAACATTAGTTTTTTAACTTCATAGTGATTTTCACACATTAGAATATCGGGCGGCATATGTCTTTTTGCAGCTTGTACAACAGCCGTAAACCCAACTTTAGTGATGTTGTATTTTGACTTCATCGCAATGTATTCTGCGATTACTGACAGCCGAGTGCCGCTTTTACAACCATCCCAAGTAGGTTTCTTAGTAGCATCTAGTAAATCATAATTTTTTTTGCTTCAATATTTGGTTCTTCAACATTTCCATCGTCGTCGTCAACTTCAACCATATGAAACATTGATCGTGCTGCAACTTCGACCTTATTTTCTATACGGGTCATCGTAACTACTTCGTTTATGACACTTTTAGACTCTACAGAAGTATTTGCTACAACTTCTCCATGCCGATTCCAAACATAATACTCGGGTACGAAACCGTTTTGGCACAAATGAACTTTCACAATATCTGGTAACAAATACTTCAAATGTCTACACTTACTACACGAACAACGAATTTCTGGATCATTTCCGTTATTACTTAAAGCGAATTCAACAAATACGTTTATACCATTATAAAAATCTTCTTTTAATGAGCCTCTCAGTCCTTTTCTTTGGTACATCCATCTCCTCCGATCAACAAAATAATTAATCATTTTCCTATTTGAGAAAATGAGTAACAAGTTCAAAATTTAATATTTATTTTCAAGAATACAAATTCGAAAAAGATTATTTTCATGGTCGTATAATATTTGAATTTAAAGAAATATTTCACAAATTAAAAAAATATTTTCAAATATGACACATTTTATTTTTTAACGTATCGATACAAAATTTTATATAAAAAGATTTTTTCCCTTGTCATGCATCCTACTTCCCATTACAAACACAGTAAGCATTTATATTTCGTATATTACTTCGCCTCAAACGATTCAACAAAATTTCGGCAGCATTTCCCTTTTGTTCCTTGCATTGTACACAAATGCGTGTACGAAGGAAACAAAAAAGAAAAGTTAAGACGAAATTTTATAAACCATTTGAGATGAAGTAGTATACAAAATGCATACTTCGTTTATAACTTGTCCAATACAGGGACAAATCCAACAAATATTGTACCAGACGAATATAAATGGTCGTTTTTTGAAAAAAACGACTATTTATATAACGATCATGTACAACACTCGTCAGACGGGGCCAAAAACTCTCTAAGGGACATTAGTTAATTAAATGTGCGCATTTTACGAAGAAATACAGTTTTACTAACTATATACACACACTATCACAAATTATACGTACTCTTTAAAATTTCACGATAACATATGAAATAGCTATACCATGGGATGCTATAAACCATTATTATGCAATCGGAAACAATTGCAACCACTAATCAGCTCTAATTTATCATCTTATGCAAATCTAGATTTAGGGCAAAAATTAGATTTTTGCCCAAATTAAGATATTATACCTGAGATTGAAAACAATAGAGTTTGCTTAGGAATCCGTGCAGGATCCGAAAGCTCGAAATTGAGGCTGAAAGCTTGTAGGAGGGATTTAGGAGTATTTTATAAAAAAAACCGTGCTGCAAAATGAGGAAAAAGAAGGCTCGGTTGGGTCTGTAATTCATGAAATTAGCCACTAGAAGCCGTCGCTACGTGCTGTTGGAATATTAGCCTTTTTAGTAGTGTAATTCATTTTAATTAGTTCAAGATGATAATAAATCATTTATAATAGTTCTACAACGATGTATATTTAATTTGAAATTATAAGGAAAATTGATGTTGCTTTAACGATATAACAACATTTTTTTATAAACAATTGCTCTATCGTTCTAGTTAGTTAAAAATGATAACAAATTAGTTTTTAAATTTTATTTACATTTATATGTAAATTAATTTTTGGTTATCATATGGTAAAACCCGTTCCATGTTTATGTGCGGCGGTCGTATGGGATACCTTTTGTTTTTAAAAAAACTCGTATTTTGAGTTTCTCGCACCAGTCCTATGACTGATTTAGAGTTTATTTTATTCCCTTTAAACTCTGGGTGCCCTATTTTTTCAGGTAGCCTAGTAGTCAAGTTTGGTTTGGAGCATTTTGGAAGAGCTCGAAGCATGGAGTTTAGAAGATTCTTCTGGAGATTGTTATCCATTTCTACCACACTCATGTATTATTGTATTCCACATCTTTAAAGCAGATTTTTATAACTGTCCATTTTAATGTTATGGTATACTTAGATAAATGTATTTAAATTTTCTGCTATAAAGATTATATCCTGAAACAATATATATTATTCCATTCGTGTAAGATTCTGTTCTGATTTCTTCTTCTTTTTACCCTTACCACATGCCTCTTCGGCACTTAGTTTTGCGGTACGTACTCGTGAATACTAAGGATGTATTATTGTCAATTTTGGTCGGGAAGGTGGGTCATTGATTTGGTATCATAGCTTAGGTTAAGCGAACACATGAGCCTAGTAGGGGTAAAATCCCATTAGAGATAGGGTTAGTAATACCCTAGGACAAATAAGTCATTAGAGATAGGATTAGTAACACCCTAGAATGAGTTTAGTGTATTATGTAAGTGTGCATACTTGATAATGATATACGAATGATTTTTTTAGAAAAATATAGTAAATTAAATAATTTTATCTAGGATTATATTTTGAATATAAAGAATATATTTTGAAGAAAATATATAGTTAGATATGTTATAACTTAAATCATAGTTTGAAATTAAGATTAGTTAAATCAAGTATAAACATCTTATGGTTAGAGTTTCACAGTTGGACTATAGATGTTTATTAATAACACTAAGAAGATTAAGAGTAATACTTTGGAATAGGATTTGGATAATGAGAACTTTTATCTAAAAAGGGTTTTTGGGAAGAGAATTTTCAAAGGATTTTATTTGAAATATTCTAAGTATTGAAATTATCTTGTGCTTAGCAAACTGTCACCCTTAACATTGTACAGTTAAAATGGATATGTGCTCGAATAAACTTAAATTTATAACCTAACATTAGATTTAGCTAAGACAATTAAAATGCATAGTATCTAAGTATCTATTGTTGATAATTGTAGAAACCCTCAATCTATGGGAGAAAGTATTGGAAGGGAGAGACCTCAAGAGCAAGCTGGGTGAGAAGAATGATTTAATCATTCTTTTAAGTGAGGAGGAAGAACCCGACAAATGCCCACTTAGTAATATTATGCCTATTATTAAAGGAAAATTAGATCTAAACACCCGACAAGATAAAGACAGTTACCCTATAGCTGAAATTCCTGTATCTCCCCCGACTGTAAAATTTATTATAGTATCTTGTGACGAAGAGGTCCCTTAGGCCTCAGAAAGAATGTGGATGGAACTCGAACCGGAAGTAAAAATTCCTAAGGAGGAGACGATGGAAGAAGAATCTAAACCCATAGAGTACCCAAAGACTATGGTATCCTATGAATCAAACAACATCAGTAGAGACAATAACGTCATATGGAAAATGGACGGTGATCATATTATTTAGAGTGGGGAATCGATTGATCCCCCCATTTATTGGGAAAACAATGAAGACGAAGAATTTGTAGTTCCAGAGGAAGAATTTGAGGATCTCGAGGAAGAAAAGGTGCAAGGTTTAGAAGAATGGAGGAAGGAGAAGTTATACGAGAAGTTCCAGTCGGACATGGGCATGTGCCATGGAACCTGTAACGACCCGCAAATCCGTACCCCTTGAGTTAACACTATTCTACAACAATCAACTCAAGTTGTACAGAAATACAAACCATTTGGCTTTAAGAAGAAGAGGTAGAAGAAGAGAAAACAAAATCAACATCAGAATCTAACCATCGCAGCGGAATAAAATATAATAGATAGTAAATAATCTTTACTCAAAATCAAATATATCTGTTTACATACATTACATCATCAGAGTACATCAGTCACAGCTCACATCAATACAATACAATGGATATACAACAACTCAACACAGCGGAAATATATATAAATAAGTACGAGAGTACGTATCGTCATCCAGCTCGTCTCCTGAGCTCCACAGCATCCTATCCTGTATTCTATAATACTCGGTCTGACCCGAGCATTACAGTTAAATAACACCCGAGTTAGTCTGGAATACCAGCGTGAGAAAATCACACCCAATTGATTATTAAAGTTTCAAAAATCCTTTGAAAACAAAAGCATCTCGTAAGACCACGCCACAAATAAACATGTCGGGTTTTTACCTTACGATAGCTAAAACAATTTTTATATAGAAATCCTCTGATATTATAATAGGGTCTATATACAAATACTTATAAAATAGCCGAAATTGTTACATTCATTAAATTCCAGCTACTAGCCACAAAAGTGGGTAATACAAACAAAACTCGTACAAGGCTCGTAGGGAGGATGGATTTCCAACTAATGACTAGGCACTGGGGTACCACCTGTCACAGTACGGGGCCTAGATCACCGTACCGAGGATTGCTCCCTTCATCCCTTGCAACACAAGGCCGGAACCATTCCTTACTGAACAGTCCCGAACAAGATAAACCCCGTGGTTGGCGCGACCAACCACCCAATAAGCCGAAATAAAAAGGGACATCTAGACAGGGGAAATATCTTGTCCTGCTTGGGCATGACCCACCTAACCTTGCTGCATATCCCCTGATTTTCAGTCATTCCCGGTTGATGAGGCTTGAGGCTAAGCGTTACCTTTAGAACGTTTTCACTTAGAATGCCCATCGTCCACCTGACGATGTTTCGCAAGCATTCGTCCATACAAGTCCGTCCCGGGTTCGAACGGAACCGAAGGCACTATTCCTACTACATCCATTTTGGAAATATCCTCAGGATTAGTAGCGACTAGCCCTTGCACTTCACTGCTCCATCTTCGAATCCAAAATCGTTCACACGAAACGTACAAACCGGATCGAAGTGGTTTTCGAGAAATAAATCTCGATCCCGGTCTCTTCGAAACGATCAACGCATTTGGCCAATATTGATAGTCGTTTATTTAACTATCAATTAATATTCACAAACAACCATCCAACAATAAATAATTTCCCAAATTATTTATTACCTTCAAAATATCTTTACATGATATATTTCTATTTTCAATCCTTTGAAAACAGTTTCAAAACCATCTTTCTTTTTAGAATAAACTTTCCCAATATTTTCTATTTCTTCTGAAATCACCAAGCACAAAACTAGATTTTTTTAAAATAATTTAAAACACTTTACTTTGAAAATATACCTTTAAACATTTAAGTTAAATTACTTCAGTATTTTGTAAAAATACAGACTATATGAGTATTTGAAATTAAGGTTACTTAATAGAATATAAACTAGATTTTCACTTTTGAAAACAAAATACTATGTCACTTTTTAAGTAATTACAACTATAATAGATTTGAAAAAAAATACTTACTTTTGAATTTAAATATTAGAAATAATAAATTTTCTAAAACTTGCTTTTTACAACAACTTTAAAACCTTTAAATTTATTTACTTTAAAAATGTACTTGGTTATCCAGAGAAAAATCCCAACTTCAATTACTTGAATCAATTTCCCAAATTGATTTCCAATTTATTTCCTTTTAATTCAGAATCTGTAAATTTCAGATTTCATTTCTTGATTATGATTTTAAAAACACTTTAACTATAACTAAAAATTCCAATTTTTAGATTTCTCAATTACTTCTTTATTCTTTTAAATAAATTTAAACTTTGAATTTTAAAATAATTCTTTATTTCTTTAATTAATATAACTTAAGTTTACAATTCATCAATTTCATTTTATTCAAAATTCCATTTCTCTTCATACTCGAAGTTATTTACTATTATTTTCATATTACTTCTATTTCTTTTCAATTCATTCTTAATTTATTCAAACTTTCTATAATTATTTCACTTACAAATTTACTCCCTTATAATTTCTTTCCAACAATCCAATTCATATATTTTGGTAATTCATTATACCCAAATATCCAATCAAACCATAACATTCAATATTCCAATATAACTCATCATAGGATATCAAATAATCACAACAAAGAATATTGAATAATTTAAATAAATGTGAGGGGTCCAGTTGGATCCCTCCAACCTGTTTCCCTGCATCCACAGATGTTAGCACAACATAATATCCATTCCAAAATATACCAGACTAAAGCACATCAATCAATTTAACCATTCAAGCAATTATTCAAATTTAATCATTTAAATTTAAATTATACTGAGTGAGATTAACTCACATTTGCTCTTAAATTTGCACTTCCACTCCATTCTCGGTTTGAGTCCATGATTTCACAACCTTGTACGTCCATTTACAATTTATTAATATTTGAATTAATTATTATTTAAAAAATTTAACTTATTAATAACTTAATTTAAAGTAAGATTAGTTTAATATTTAAGAAACCGTTTACAGATAAATTTCTTCTTTTCTGTAATCCTCTATATTTTTCCGACTTCATATAATTTCAAATTCTACACTAATTTTCCTTTAATAGATTATTTTTCTGTTTCACCTATACATTTTTTTAAAATTAATTTCTAAAAAAAAAACTGTTTAACAGATAACATTCTTTACTGTAACATTCTCTCTTCTAACATGTATATACTATAAACAGAAATGGTTGTATACCTTAAATAAAATTTCGAAACTAGACAAATTAATTTTATAAAAATAAAATCAGAAAATACCTCGTCGTCTTAACCTCACAATTATTGACCTATTCGAACAGCATCATCAGACAAAGCAGTGGTGCAACTGAGATCTCGGCCATGCCATCGAAGCAGTGAAAATATCGTTTGGAGGCACAACAAAATTAAGCCTAGATCTCTACAAACTAGATTTAGGCATAGCATTATCACACTTGCAGCTTCAAGCAACACGATCTTGATTTGAAAGCTTGATAAATTGGCGATAATTCATTCCTCTACCTAGCGGCGATAGTTGAGCAACTATCCAGGTGACGTTCGAGTTCCAGATGACAGCTTCTAGAATCAAACGGTGGCAACAATCCTCGCTCTTCGAATCCCAGATCTCGGCCACTATTAAATTTTGTTTTTCGTGAATAAATAGGGTTTTGTTTTCTTCAATTTCTCTGCAATTCGCTCGCGTCCTCCTCTCTCAAATCGATTGTTATATTTTTTTTCAAACGAAATCGATCTGGTGAGAGCGGAGATGGTGATTGTTCAAACGAAATTCGATTTCGTCCATCCCCCTTTTTCTTTTTTTTTCTTTTTTCTTTTCTAAGAAAATGAACTGAAGTACCCAGGAAGCTAACGTGACTTGAGAGGATGGGAAGAAAAAAGAAATTGGGTACGAAAGAGGCAATTAGACGGCGGTTTGTACATAATGTCGGATGAAAGAAAACGAATATATTGTATTTAAATTCAATTTGTCACAGTAAAACTCCTATGCGTTTATATATCGTATGCTCACTCAAAAACTCCAAATACCAAGAAAATTGAAACCTGATAATAATACAATCACATGGAACTGGTTTCATCGAAATTCGAGACTATGCCCCGAATGGCTATTTTTAATTTCAATTTAAACGTTAAAATTTTCAAAACTGAACAATTCACTGTTAAATTCAAATTTTAAAACTTCTATTGTCTTCAGTATTATCAATATAAATTTTATAAGCCTTCAAATTATTTTTAATAGGCTTAAAATCTCAGATTTCATATTTTATCCAATTCAAATTATTTAATTCAACAATTTAATCGTCAAATAAATTATGATATCCGTAATTCAAATTAAAATTATTATCTTGAATATTTAAAATCAATCGAATATTCTCGATTCTAAATGCTTAAAAATTCCGGGTCGTCACATTCCTCCCTCCTTAAAAGAATTTCGTCCCCGAAATTACTAATTAGGAAGAATGATCCAATACCCGTTTACTATTTCCCTAAAACCAAACAGTTCAACATCTATCCAACAATCTTTTTTTAAAAGACCCATTATCATTCTTATAAACTTTCCAAACCTTTCCCTAGTTTGCAAACGATCCTATTTGCTCAACCATTCCAGTTTTAATCTTAAAATCAATTTTGAATTATCCAAATCTTCTCAAAATTTTCTAACTCCCTAAATTCCCGAAAAATTTCGCCAGCGTTTCCTTTGCGCGGCTGACTCGGAACAACTACAAAATGGCTCTACGGCCTCCCAAATCCAAAAAGAAAATAAAAAGCCAAGTGGCCCAATCCAAATCCCAATCAAATTTCATACCAAATTAAAATACATACCTTTTTTGTCGAGCATTTCAAACTTATCTCTTGAAATCAAAAACCAATTCTCTTTTCCCTTTTGTAATACCTGCATATCCTGCTTAGCACTAATATCCAATCACAACATTCCAAAAACATTTTATCGACTTCCTTACCGAATGTCAATATTCATCCAAATATTAACTTAGAATACTTTTGTAATATTCAATTTCCAATTAAGAATTTGACCATTCCTTACTTAAGTTAACATAAGCATTTCATATGTTTCTTATATTTATTTTCATCTTATCACTTTAGTTTATATCTATTTCTATTCAACTTGATTCTTTCATTTTCATACGAATTCAATTTATTTTCAACTCCAAATGTTAAATTTTATTTTTTTCATTTAGAACTAATTCATGTCATTATTTTAATTAGTTTCATTCACTAACTTATTTCAATTTCTAGTTTGAAATTGTTTTGTCGTTAATAAATTTTCCAAAAATTTTCAAAAATTTTCTAGCTCCCAAAATTTCTGAAATTTTTTGACAGAGTCTCCCTTGTATGGAGGAGCTTTTGCAATTTGACAAAAGAGATAAATATATATACATCGACCCACACGGTCGGAAAAACCAAAACAGTTCATATTTCCTATTTTTATTGCGTAAGCATACCTTATTTAGCATTTTAAGCATGTGGCTTATTAGTTTAGCAGTTAATGCAACCCAAATCCAGCCATACGGCTTCCAGGTACCTGTACTTACTTAATTTAAACATGTAAGTGCCAAATATATGAAGGTTAACAACATTCCACTTATTTGCAATTGTTAAACAAATGAATTCTAAAAGAAATGCACACCAATTATTTTCCGTTAGCAATTTATATAGTTTCATATCAATTCAATTGTTTACAATTAATTTATAAACCATTTTCATTCAATTTGAATGGTTTACACCCACTTGCTTACATTCAATTCATTTTTTATTTTAAATAAACCCATATTATTTCAATTGATTTAAAAGAAATCAATTTTATTTACTTACAATGTTTCATAGAATTTTATTTAATTTAATTCAATTTCTTAAATCCACTCAATACTTATTTGATATCATGATAAATGAGTTCTTTGAGTTATATCTTCATTTACATCTAATTACTGCATTTTCCAATTATAATATCTCTTTCAACAAACATCTCAGTTTTTAGATGTTTATAGGTAAGAAAAACTGAAGTGTACAAACCTTCATCAGAAGGTGTAGGCCACGCATATTAGTTACAACATTTAAACAGACCAATATGGTTTCAACTCCTCTGGTTGCAAAATACTCCATTTCAGATTTTCTGAACATTAAACAAACCCAGCCTACATTAACAAATAAGCTACCAAGTCTTAGCTGAGTGTAGTTATTTATTGGATACCACTTGCAACCTCAATCTGTTACCTTACATCTACCAATACACCTCCCACTACCATCACAATCATGGCAACAAGAAGTTACAACATTCAACAGTGAACCACTCCTCCAAATCCAAATTAAATTTCCATTTTCCCATTTAATCACAATACCTTTAAGTTTCGAAATTTTTAAATTTCTTCACTTTATTCCAAGTTGAATTTTATTTTCACTTCTATTTAAATTTCTATTCAACTAGATTTCATTTGGTTTAAGTAAATTTCAATTATGCATATGTTCCATTCAAAACTATTTATTTAGCTCGACACATTCCATGCTTGCATATTACTAACCATTCCCGAATTAATTCAACCTAAGCTTTAATTTAATGGTCTTCCATTATTACTCGTAGTCGAGCTTTTAATTATTCTTAACTTAAGTTAATTTACTCAATTTATTCACTTCAACTTAAATTCACTTCCATTTGATTCTCACCTAATCAAATTCTATTAAATTTTAGTTCACCTCCTCAATTTATCAAAACAATATCCAAGCACATATTCTACTCATTTATACTCGAATTGGATTTTATTTGCAATACATATCATTACCATTTAAATCCAATTTTCTTTTATTTGGCAACAGCTTCAATTATATTTAATTTGTTAACACTTCAAATCGAATTTTAATTAATGACTCAAATTCTGATTCAACCATTCACCTTTTAATTTACTATCCAATTTTATTAACTCACAATTCAATTTCATTTGAGTAATTATTATAAATTTAAGCTTTCAGTTTTTAATTCATTCATTCACATTTTATTTCCACTAATGATTCAAGTCAAACTTGATTTATAACTTGAGTTTATTTCTAAACTCAATATTAACTTACCAATTCAGCTTTTATTTAACTGCATTGAGTTCTCATTACATATTTCACTATCTAAACAATCTTTTCTCAACTTATAATCCAGAACTTGATTTTAATCTCAAAATCTGTTCATAAAATTTTCTTAAGTTCAATTTGTTTTATAATTCAGTTCTGGTTTTTTTTTTTTCCATTTTCCAGTTCATCAAAATATTGATTTTGGGCATTGTATTCCATTTTCAATTTAATAAGTCACAACTTATTGGTTTATACAATTCTATTTCATCATAAGCTTGAATATATTCATCTTTTATTTTTAACTCAAGCCTTCTATTTATTTATAGCCCAAGCATATTTTATTCCATGCATTTTTAATTCTTTTATATGCTATTCTGATTTATTTAACTCAATCTAATTCTTATCCAACTTATTTCCCAGTTATCCAGGTAAAATTTAATTTCATTTAATAACTTAATTGAATCCTTATTCCAATTCAATTTTATTTTAACTCAGATTTATTTAACTCAATTCGATTTCAACATGACTCGAATACAACTGGATATTATTTTCAGCTTATTCAATTAATTTTAATCCAGTTAAATTTTATTCTCCAATCTAAGTTAATTTCATTTTTAACTTTTCTCTCTTAAATTTACATTCCAACATTCAAGCTTATATTTCCTTCCCGATTTAAAAATCATCTCAATTTATAAGCTTACAACCCATCCTATCAGGATTTTTAAACTCCCGGCTTTGGTTTCAAATCATTTTGAAATCTCCAACATCACAAATCACCTTTCTCAAAGGCCAGCCCAATCCTGGTTTTATTCCCAACAAATTTCCTTTGGAATTTCAAAAACAAACAGGTTTTCCTGAACAAATCAAATTTTGGCAGCAATTCGTCACTTAGAAATTCGAAAACGAATACTGATGATGCGGCCGTCATCATCAGAATTATTTTCCAATAATCCAAGTGATTTCAATGCTATATCTCTCTCAAAATCCATTTTAAAACAAATTTCCTTTCGGAAGTATCTCCAAAACAATTGTGTTATTATTATTTTTCAAAACACTTCCAAAATCTCCAGGATTTAAATTTTCCAATCCTGCTTAAATCAATTTTACTATAATTCATTTGCACAGCTTATGCTCATACAATTTCTTATTTGATTATATTTCAATTTATAAATTACATTTATAATTCATATTTATAAATTTCTTTTATAATGAAATTTATTCCTCTAAATTTTAGTTATATTTCCATTTCTAGTTAAATTTTCACTTAACAATGATAATACTTTGATATTATCATTTCTAACATCCAAGCAGTCATATATTAGCTAAATAGTTTTCAAAAACTATTCTTTATATCAAAATATGTTTTTGGGTAAAATTATTTCATTTACCCGCATTTAAAACAATACAGTGTCAATTGTTCTATTCAAGTGTTTAGAAACCCCTTCAATACAGTTGCGCAGACTGTGTCGACGAAGGTTTCTATGCCACCTAATAAACAAATCAACACAATATTAAAACAATTTATATTCACTAACAAATACGCACTCATATTTATTAATACGCTTAAACTCATTATAGAGTACTACGGACTCTATTCTAAATGAGTAATTCCCACCAGAGCCAAGGTTATCTCCAACCTAAGCTCTGATACCAAGTGTAACGACCCGCAAATCTGTACCCCTTGAGTTAACACTATTCTACAACAATCAACTCAAGTTATACAGAAATACGAACCATTTGGGTTTAAGAAGAAGAGGTAGAAGAAGAGAAAACAAAATCAACATCAGAATCTAACCATCGCAGCGGAATAAAATATAATAGATAGTAAATAATCTTTACTCAAAATCAAATATATCTGTTTACATACATTACATCATCAGAGTACATCAGTCACAGCTCACATCAATACAATACAATGGATATACAACAACTCAACACAGCGGAAATATATATAAATAAGTACGAGAGTACGTATCGTCATCCAGCTCGTCTCCTGAGCTCCACAGCATCCTATCCTGTATTCTATAATACTCGATCTGACCGGAGCATTACAGTTAAATAACACCCGAGTCAGTCTGGAATACCAGCGTGAGAAAATCACACCCAATTGATTATTAAAGTTTCAAAAATCCTTTGAAAACAAAAGCATCTCGTAAGACCACGCCACAAATAAACATGTCGGGTTTTTACCTTACGATAGCTAAAACAATTTTTATATAGAAATCCTCTGATATTATAATAGGGTCTATATACAAATACTTATAAAATAGCCGAAATTGTTACATTCATTAAATTCCAGCTACTAGCCACAAAAGTGGGTAATACAAACAAAACTCGTACAAGGCTCGTAGAGAGGATGGATTTCCAACTAATGACTAGGCACTGGGGTACCACCTGTCACAGTACGGGGCCTAGATCACCGTACCGAGGATTACTCCCTTCATCCCCTGCAACACAAGGCCGGAACCATTTTTTACTGAACAGTCCCGAACAAGATAAACCCCGTGGTTGGCGCGACCAACCACACACTAAGCCGAAATAAAAAGGGACATCTAGACAGGGGAAATATCTTATCCTGCTTGTGCATTACCCACCTAACCTTACTGCATATCCCCTGATTTTTAGTCATTCCCGGTTGATGAGGCTTGAGGCTAAGCGTTACCTTTAGAACGTTTTCACTTAGAATGCCCATCGTCCACCTGACGATGTTTCGCAAGCATTCGTCTATACAAGTCCGTCCCGGGTTCGAACGGAACCAAAGGCACTATTCCTACTACATCCATTTTGGAAATATCCTCAGGATTAGTAGCAACTAGCCCTTGCACTTCACTGCTCCATCTTCGAATCCAAAATCGTTCACACGAAACGTACAAACTGGATCGAAGTGGTTTTCGAGAAATAAATCTCGATCTCGGTCTCTTCGAAACGATCAACGCATTTGGCCAATATTGATAGTCGGTTATTTAACTATCAATTAATATTCACAAACAACCATCCAACAATAAATAGTTTCCCAAATTATTTATTACCTTCAAAATATCTTTACAAGATATATTTCTATTTTCAATCCTTTGAAAACAGTTTCAAAACCATCTTTCTTTTTAGAATAAACTTTCCCAATATTTTCTATTTCTTCTGAAATCACCAAGCACAAAACTAGATTTTTTAAAAATAATTTAAAACACTTTACTTTGAAAATATACCTTTAAACATTTAAGTTAAATTACTTCAGTATTTTATAAAAATACATACTATATGAGTATTTGAAATTAAGGTTACTTAATAGAATATAAACTAGATTTTCACTTTTGAAAACAAAATACTATGTCACTTTTTAAGTAATTACAATTATAATAGATTTGAAAAAAATACTTACTTTTGAATTTAAATATTAGAAATAATAAATTTTCTAAAACTTGCTTTTTACAACAACTTTAAAACCTTTAAATTTATTTACTTTAAAAATGTACTTGGTTATCCAGAGAAAAATCCCAACTTCAATTACTTGAATCAATTTCCCAAATTGATTTCCAATTTATTTCCTTTTAATTCAGAATCTGTAAATTTCAGATTTCATTTCTTGATTATGATTTTAAAAACACTTTAACTATAACTAAAAATTCCAATTTTTAGATTTCTCAATTACTTCTTTATTCTTTTAAATAAATTTAAACTTTGAATTTTAAAATAATTCTTTATTTCTTTAATTAATATAACTTAAGTTTACAATTCATCAATTTCATTTTATTCAAAATTCCATTTCTCTTCATACTCGAAGTTATTTACTATTATTTTCATATTACTTCTATTTCTTTTCAATTCATTCTTAATTTATTCAAACTTTCTATAATTATTTCACTTACAAATTTACTCCCTTATAATTTCTTTCCAACAATCCAATTCATATATTTTGGTAATTCATTATACCCAAATATCCAATCAAACCATAACATTCAATATTCCAATATAACTCATCATAGGATATCAAATAATCACAACAAAGAATATTGAATAATTTAAATAAATGTGAGGGGTCCAGTTGGATCCCTCCAACCTGTTTCCCTGCATCCACAGATGTTAGCACAGCATAATATCCATTCCAAAATATACCAGACTAAAGCACATCAATCAATTTAACCATTCAAGCAATTATTCAAATTTAATCATTTAAATTTAAATTATACTGAGTGAGATTAACTCACCTTTGCTCTTAAATTTGCACTTCCACTCCATTCTCGGTTTGAGTCCATGATTTCAACACCTTGTACGTCCATTTACAATTTATTAATATTTAAATTAATTATTATTTAAAAAATTTAACTTATTAATAACTTAATTTAAATTAAGATTAGTTTAATATTTAAGAAACCGTTTACAGATAAATTTCTTCTTTTCTGTAATCCTCTATATTTTTCTGACTTCATATAATTTCAAATTCTACACTAATTTTCCTTTAATAGATTATTTTTCTGTTTCACCTATACATTTTTTTTAAATTAATTTCTAAAAAAACTGTTTAACAGTTAACATTCTTTACTGTAACATTCTCTCTTCTAACATGTATATACTATAAACAGAAATGGTTGTATACCTTAAATAAAATTTCCAAACTAGACAAATTAATTTAAAAAAATAAAATCAGAAAATACCTCGTCGTCTTAACCTCATAATTATTGACCTATTCGAACAGCATCATCAGACAAAGCAGTGGTGCAACTGAGATCTCGGCCATGCCATCGAAGCAGTGAAAATCTCGTTTGGAGGCACAACAAAATTAAGCCCAGATCTCTACAAACTAGATTTAGGCATGGAATCATCACACTTGCAGCTTCAAGCAACACGATCTTGATTTGAAAGCTTGATAAAATGGCGATAATTCATTCCTCTACCTAGCGGCGATAGTTGAGCAACTATCCAGGTGACGTTCGAGTTCCAGATGACAGCTTCTAGAATCAAACGGTGGCAACAATCCTCGCTCTTCGAATCCCAGATCTCGGCCACTATTAAATTTTGTTTTTCGTGAATAAATATGGTTTTGTTTTCATCAATTGCTCTGTAATTCGCTCGCGTCCTGCTCTCTCAAATCGATTGTTATATATATATTTTTTCGAACGAAATCGATTTGGTGAGAGCGAAGATGGTGATTGTTCGAACGAAATTCGATTTCGTCCATCCCCCTTTTTCTTTTTTTTTCTAAGAAAATGAACTAAAGTACCCAGGAAGCTAACGTGACTTGAGAGGATGGGAAGAAAAAAGAAATTGGGTACGAAAGAGGCAATTAGACGGCGGTTTGTACATAATATTGGATGAAAGAAAACGAATATATTGTATTTAAATTCAATTTGTCACAGTAAAACTCCTATGCGTTTATATATCGTATGCTCACCCAAAAACTCCAAATACCAAGAAAATTGAAACCAGATAATAATACGATCACATGGAACTGGTTTCATCGAAATTCGAGACTATGCCCCGAACGGCTATTTTTAATTTCAATTTAAACGATAAAATTTTCAAAACTGAACAATTCACTGTTAAATTCAAATTTTAAAACTTCTATTGTCTTCAGTATTATCAATATAAATTTTATAAGCCTTCAAATTATTTTTAATAGGCTTAAAATCTCAGATTTCATATTTTATCCAATTCAAATTATTTAATTCAACAATTTAATCGTCCAATAAATTATGATATCCGTAATTCAAATTAAAATTATTATCTTGAATATTTAAAATCAATCGAATATTCCCGATTCTAAATGCTTAAAAAATTCCGGGTCGTCACAGAACCAGCCATAGCTACCATATAAAGTGGATGTGATACCACAGATTGAAGACAGAAACGAAACTGATAACGGACAAGATGATAGTGATAACGATGGAGAAGTCTTGTTTGATTTTGAATACAGAAATGAACCGTCGACATCGGATTCAGAACGGTGATTATGTACGAGATTGAAAGATTTCGAAACACCTGCCTAGTATTAATATTGTGACGCCCCACCTCGATACCCACGCTAGCCAAGAACACTACGGAGTAATGCAGTCAACTAGCACGAAGAATAAGGCTGTTGAGGAGCGACCATCTGTATAATTGCTTTGTGCGAGTACCGATATGCCAGATAAAAATATAACTTTTCATCTCAAGAGGAAATCCGACATACCGATACAAATTCAAAGCTACTACATAGTGGCTATAATATCTTCAGAAACAAATATAGAAATAAACATAACATAAATCAGTCACAGACAATTCATATCACAAAGGCGGAAGAAGATATGAATATATAAATAACACATGAAAGTGTTCATCAGAGTAGTGATCTAGCAAGATCCACAATATCAAAAAGAATAGATACAAGTGCTAGACAAAAGAATACGTATACATCAAGGAGTCTATGTCTCAATAGTATACAACAAAAACTACTAATCTAAGTAGTTAGCCAAAAGTCAAGGCAATGATCCTGGATGAGAAGTCAAGCAGAAGCACCTGTAACATCTCGGTCTGACCCGAGTATTATTTATAAGAAAATAATAAACGGATCAGTCTAGCTATAAATATCAGCTGAAATGATACAGAATAAGAGATATGACTAAACATATAATAATCACAATGCCAAGCTGTGATAAATAACTAATTGAAAATCAACATGAGATTAATCAATATCGCAAAGATCTTCTCAAAGATAAAAAGGAATGTCATACTCCTAATTTCATTCACCAAGCCACAATAAATGACATACGTATCCATGCCAATCGTAAAAGTTGGTGAAACATAAATTCCAGAATTCAACACACGAAATCCAGAAATCACAATCAAAGGGAACAACGACGTCGTACAGCGTGACATCCGATGAACCAAAACACAATCAAAGGGAACAACGACGTCGTACAGCGTGACATCCGATGAACCAAAACACAATCAAAGGGAACAACGACGTCATACAGCGTGACATCCGATGAACCAAAACACAATAAAAGGGAACAACGACATCGTATAGCGTGACATCCGATGAACCAAAACACAATCAAAGGGAACAACGACGTCATACAGCGTGACATCCGATGAACCAAAACACAATCAAAGGGAACAACGACGTCGTACAGCGTGACATCCGATGAACCAAAACACAATCAAAGGGAACAACGACGTCGTACAGCGTGACATCCGATGAACCAAAACACAATCAAAGGGAACAACGACGCCGTACAGCGTGACATCCGATGAACCAAATCACAATCAAATGGAACAACGACGTCGTACAGCGTGACATCCGATGAACCAAAACACAATAAGACGGAACAACGACGTCGTACAGCGTAACGTCCGATGAACCGAATCAAAGAGACATCGCACAATTGCTAGTCTAAATCATAAAGATGATCGTCATGATCAACGAGAAGTGTCGATTACAGTAAGCTTGTAAATATATGAGCTTAGCTTCATGTCCCATAACCACTAGCTTAACTTAAATATTTACGAACAAATTGTAGATCTCCACTAGAAAATTGTCACAAAAGTTTCAATCGAACAAGTCCAAGAATTAACCGACGAAGTAAACGCAAGCGTTTCATACCACTCGTTTTACTAAGCCGTTTAATTAGATTTCTCATACGAGTGAGGTAAAGGCTTGTATATACTAATAGATTGGAAAACGGTTTAAGAAAACG
Source organism: Allium cepa (assembly GCA_030765085.1). Taxonomy (NCBI): domain Eukaryota; kingdom Viridiplantae; phylum Streptophyta; class Magnoliopsida; order Asparagales; family Amaryllidaceae; genus Allium; species Allium cepa. The sequence goes on along the minus strand of CM060943.1, from coordinate 55,218,123 downwards.
AGCTTTGTAATAAAATAGTGTTGAAATCATTTGAAGAAATATTTTGATATTTACTACTAGTATAGAAAACCTTTATATTTTAAAGTGACAAATCATAGAAGTGATTGTAGAAACAATCGGGCATAAAATTCACATTCGAAGACGTGAATAAAATCCAAAGAAATCGATATCAAATCCATCAAAGTGGATATATCTAAAATTCCCAAAGAAAAGGTCATCAAAGTCGATAATAAATGATATCAACAAATAGGAAACAACACGAATCGATTAAAGTTGGAAAACACGCGAAATAGGCAAATAGGCAAAACTTGCAAATAGGAGTAGGTCGGTCAACCGGACTCCCTGAGTCGGCTAACCGAACAGGGGTTGGAAGTGCTCGGGTCACCAGGTCGGTCGACCGGCCCAGGGGCTCGGTCGGCCGAAGCCTGTAACCAGCACTTCCAAACAGAGGCAGGAAGTGCCTGGACTACAGGTCGGTCGGCCGGCCCAGGGGCTCGGTCGGCCGAACCTGTATACTTGCACTTCCTATCCTATTTCAAAGGAGGTGCAAATCTCGACCAAATTGCAATCGCATGAGCAACGGCGCTAAGGGTTTATGCCAATCGACTACCCGGCCCTATATGCTCCTCGATGCATCACCATAAACATGTTCAATCATCAAAGTTATGATTTTTAAAAGAATTGAACTCAAATCACTAAAAATTGGAATATTCACCAAAGCAATCCAAATCCAAATCAAATGTACATGAATAAGTGTTAGGAATTCATACCTAACAATAGAAGAGAATTATAAGCATAGATGTGAGATTAAAAATCTCACCTTTGAACCCAAACGATTGAAGAAGAAGCTTGAAAGCAAAGGAGAATCAACCACTCTTCAAATCCAACTCAAGAAGTTTGATTCAAAGCTTAAAAGAAGAACATTCCCAAAATTAGGTTTAGGAATTTCTGAAATTGATTAAGAGAATGAGTTGGAGAAGAAGAAGGAGATGCTTACCAATGGGTTCTCTTGAGTTTGGAGCTAGGAATTGATTTGCAAATGGAAACTAGGGTTTTGGATTTCTATTTCCCATTCTCTTCCACCATTAATCTAAAGCTTGAAGGGTTAGGAATTAGAAATGAAGTAATGAAGAGGAGAGGGGGTTGGGACTGAGTTAGTAAGTGGCTAATGGGTTCAGCCCAAACCAAAGCCCTAAGTGAAAAGGGTCAAAATTCGACTATCTCCAAACATATCAAAGTTTATACTCAAAAAGGCCGCAAACGTCATTTTGAACTCAATGGAGGTGGTCTCGAGTCCCAATTCGACTGTTTGCAAAAAGTAACTTTTCGGACCAAAATCCGACGAACGATAAAATATTTAAATAAAATATTTAAATATAAAATCGATAAATATGCGGGTTGTTACAGACTCCCCTCCTCAAAGAAATTGCGTCCTCGCAATATTTAAGAAGAAGATAAGAAGTAACAACCATAAAAGCATATTAACACAAAAGAAAATTTGAAATAGGAAGTCCACCATAAAGAGCATGAAAGAGTTAGCACGAACGGGATTGCTCGATGAATTAACTAGATTCCCAAGAGTAATCCCAAGGATTTGAGAACCATTGAACTCTCACAAAAAGAACATCTTTATTTCGATGGCACTCAACCTCCGAAGCAATAATGCGAATGGAATGTTGCTCATAAATCAAATCTGGTGAAACTTCAATTTCCACAATATCACCGGGCACAAGAATAAAATAGGAATCCTAAAAGCATTTCCATAGTTAAAAGACGTGGAGAACGTCAAGAATAGCAGAAAATTGAACCGGTGCAACGACGTAGTATAATAATAGTACGCCCAATGAACCGAACGCCATAAAAGAACATCAGACGCAAGTCCATAAAAGAAATGAGATGAAACTCAATAAAACGAAGTATATCAAAACGTCCGATGAAATTAATAAAAAGATAATTCCATTCAGACATCATCAAAGAATCAACACCTTGTTGCCTACGACTAAGTGCATAGACAACACGATTCTCCTTTTCGAGAATAAAAGAATATCAAGATCATAAGATGCTAGGAACTCGAGTCGACATGAAGTTCCTTATGAGAAAATAAATATTCCAAAGATTTATGATCGAGGTAGAGAACAAATTTCTCACCCAAATAAGTTGATGCCAAATTCCAAAAGTAAAAACAATAGCCGCGAGCACTAGATCATGAGTGGCATATCTAGTCTCGATAAGCTATAATGATTTAGAAGCACAAGTGATAGCACGTTCTCCTTTGCAAGAGAATGGCATCCAAACCAATACGACTAGTATCGGTACAAATAGCAAAGTCTTGGTTCCCCTTCAGGAATCACAAGAATAGAAGTATCGAAAAGAAAGAACTTCTTCTAAATAATTTTCTTTCCTGAAAAGTTAAAACTTTCGAAATTACATTTTTATAATTCAATATATCGTGTCTGACTGTCTCATCAAAGCGTTTAGGAGATTCTTATCGATAACGTTGATCAAGCGCATCGACCAGAATTCTTAAAACACTAAATGGGCAATACAATCACAAAATCATATTCTATAGGATAAGTAAGTTTCTCAAAAACTTCTAAGAATATTCTTAGTTCGTTTTAAGAATAAAAATCCAGTTATACTTATAAATAAATCTTATGAAAAAGATTTGCAATTTTTTTTAAATTACTATTTTCATCCAAAATCAATAAATACGAGAATGGAGTCATCGAGATCATAGAATACTCGATTCATAAAATGGACGAAATAAGCTGGACAAATTGAGTGACATAATAAGTCATTCATAAGAATCATAACGGGTGCGGAATGCGGTCAGTGGGATGCTAACTACCGCAACTCGTAGCAAATGAAAATCGGTGGCAAGGTCGAGCTAAAAAGACCTTAACACCACACAAAAGATTTCTTAGGTGATAAATCTAAGACAAACTCAAAAATACCGGAAAAGTTTCACAAATTGTTTAGATGAGAGGAATAAAACTTTCCTCATCATGAGGGTTTAAAGAATAAAATGATGCCATCAAGTTGGAATCAAAATCATAAAGGAAAAATAGAAATCTGCTTAACAGATTGAAAATGTCAAAAATGAATAGTCCACACGGGACAAAGGATATGGCCTCGTAATAATTAAGCCAATCCTTTCAAAAGTAAATTCCGAAGCCTAAGTAAAAATATCGGCTCGGAAAGAAAAATCTCATGAAATAATTTCGGCATCAATGGAAAGCAAATTGAGTGTTGCGGATCTACCATCAGGATTCGCAATCCTCAAAGAAATCAATCAAGCCCAAAAATGTTTAAAGGGAAAGAATCACAAGTTCTTTTGATATAAAAATAATGAGATGAAACCCATATCAAAAAGATCTCGAATAAGAAGATCACGAAATAAATAATGCCATCAAGGGTTGAGCGAAAAATACCTTGGCCAAGAGAAGTGTTACCAGGGGCTTGCACAATATTCAGCTCTCCCTCTCTCCTACTTTGAAGAATGGGACATGTAGATATAAGATGACCCGAACTTTTGCAATAATGGCAAAAGAGAGGTTTCGGGCACTCCCTTGCATAGTGGTCCGTGGAACCACAATTGTAGCATCGACCACGACTAGAGGTAGAAGTCTTTGCTACCGGAGTTTGTTGCTTCCCTTTCTTGATGGGATTGGGGTCTTTGAATTTAATAGGCCTCTTCATGTTGTTGTTGAAGTTTTGTTGGGCACGCACAACTTCAACATCACCTTCGTTATCGGCCTCTTCAAGACGAAGAGCGATATCAATAAGCTGATCAAAAGAAACTTGGAGTTTCAGAAGTAATGGCTTCTTGAGGTTATTATTCAACCCATAGACGAACCTCTGATTTTTCTTCATCGGGGTATTAATATACTCAATCCCGTATCTAGAAAGAGATTCGAAAGATGCGACATAGTCTGTCACAGAAGATTCACCTTGAACAAGGTCTATGAAACGCCGGGCTAAAGTTACTTTTTCGGCCTCCGGCACAAATTTCAATTCGAATCTTCCCCGGAACTGCTCCCAAGTGAGATCCTCTTCAACGATTTCAGAAATTAAAAGCTCATACCAATCTAATGCTCTTTCTTGGAGCATGCTAGAAGCCACTTGGACTCGATGAAGGTCAATAAGGTTCATGCGAGAAAAGATGCGATCGCATGATTTGAGCCAAGCTTGAATTTCTATAACACTCTCGGATCCCCTGAATGGCCTTCCACCCAAATCGGTATAGTCTCTGCACAAGCGTGCAAAACCGGATCTAGGATGAGTAGGCTCTGGATTGGGACCGGCTGCTTGAGCGTTCCTTACTAGATCAAGAAGCTGCTGGGCAGACATAAATACTCCATCCTGAGGAGTAGCACTAGATTGACCGGCGCTGGGGCGGCCAGGTCTAACCATTTCTCTTCTTTAAGAAAGAAAGAAAGAAGAGAAAAAAGTTATTCTCAAAATAAATATCAAGCAATCTTGATAGATAAAACAAGGAATCATAAAGAAAAATAGGATGAATCGGTACGAAGACTCGAACTAAATCCTAAGGCACAACTCCTAAGAAAGACTTAGGACATGATCATTGTTATAATATTCTACATTGTTCCGAAGTTTGGCTCTGATACCAAGCTGTGACGCCCCACCTCGATACCCACGCTAACCAAGAACACTACGGAGTAATGCTGTCAACTAGCACGGAGAATAAGGCTGTTGAGGAGCGACCATCTGTATAATTGCTTTGTGCGAGTACCGATATGCCAGATAAAAATATAACTTTTCATCTCAAGAGGAAATCCGACATACCGACACAAACTCAAAGCTACTGCACAGTGGCTATAATATCTTCGGAAATAAATATAGAAATAAATATAATATAAATCAGTCACAGACAATTCATATCACAAAGGCGGAAGAAGATATGAATATATAAATAACACATGAAAGTGTTCATCAGAGTAGTGGTCTAGCAAGATCCACAATATCAAAAAGAATAGATACAAGTGCTAGATAAAAGAATACGTATACATCAAGGAGTCTATATCTCAATAGTATACAACAAAAACTACTAATCTAAGTAGTTAGCCAAAAGTCAAGGCAATGATCCTGGATGAGAAGTCAAGTAGAAGCACCTGTAACATCTCGGTCTGACCCGAGTATTATTTATAAGAAAATAATAAACGGATCAGTCTAGCTATAAATATCAGCTGAAATGATACAGAATAAGAGATATGACTAAACATATAATAATCACAATGCCAAGCTGTGATAAATAACTAATTGAAAATCAACATGAGATTAATCAATATCGCAAAGATCTTCTCAAAGATAAAAAGGAATGTCATACTCCTAATTTCATTCACCAAGCCACAATAAATGACATACGTATCCATGCCAATCGTAAAAGTTGGTGAAACATAAATTCCAGAATTCAACACACGAAATCCAGAAATCACAATCAAAGGGAACAACGACGTCGTACAGCGTGACATCCGATGAACCAAAACACAATCAAAGGGAACAATGACGTCGTACAGCGTGACATCCGATGAACCAAAACACAATCAAAGGGAACAACGACGTCGTACAGCGTGACATCCGATGAACCAAAACACAATCAAAGGGAACAACGACGTCGTATAGCGTGACATCCGATGAACCAAAACACAATCAAAGGGAACAACGACGTCGTGCAGCGTGACATCCAATGAACCAAATCACAATCAAAGGGAACAACGACGTCGTACAGCGTGACATCCGATGAACCAAAACACAATAAGACGGAACAACGACGTCGTACAGCGTAACGTCCGATGAACCGAATCAAAGAGACATCGCACAATTGCTAGTCTAAATCATAAAGATGATCGTCATGATCAACGAGAAGTGTCGATTACTATAAGCTTGTAAATATATGAGCTTAGCTTCATGTCCTATAACCACTAGCTTAACTTAAATATTTACGAACAAATTGTAGATCTCCACTAGAAAATTGTCACAAAAGTTTCAATCGAACAAGTCCAAGAATTAACCGACGAAGTAAACGCAAGCGTTTCATACCACTCGTTTTACTAAGCCGTTTAATTAGATTTCTCATACGAGTGAGGTAAAGGCTTGTATATACTAATAGATTGGAAAACGGTTTAAGAAAACGAGCTTTGTAATAAAATAGTGTTGAAATCATTTGAAGAAATAGTTTTGACATTTACTACTAGTATAGAAAACCTTTATATTTTAAAGTGACAAATCATAAAAGTGATTGTAGAAACAATCGGGCATAAAATTCACATTCGAAGACGTGAATAAAATCCAAAGAAATCGATATCAAATCCATCAAAATGGATATATCTAAAATTCCCAAAGAAAAGGTCATCAAAGTCGATAATAAATGATATCAACAAATAGGAAACAACACGAATCGATTAAAGTTGGAAAACACGCGAAATAGGCAAATAGGCAAAACTTGCAAATAGGAGCAGGTCGGTCAACCGGACTCCCTGAGTCGGCTGACTGAACAGGGATTGGAAGTGCTCGGGTCACCAAGTCGGTCGACCGACCCAGGGGCTCGGTCGGCCGAAGCCTGTAACCAGCACTTCCAAACAGAGGCAGGAAGTGCCTGGACTACAGGTCGGTCGGCCGGCCCAGGGGCTCGGTCGGCCGAACCTATATACTTGCACTTCCTACCCTATTTCAAAGGAGGTGCAAATCTCGACCAAATTGCAATCGCACGAGCAACGGCGCTAAGGGTTTATGCCAATCGACTACCCGGCCCTATATGCTCCTCGATGCATCACCAAAAACATGTTCAATCATCAAAGTTATGATTTTTAAAAGAATTGAACTCAAATCACTAAAAATTGGAATATTCACCAAAGCAATCCAAATCCAAATCAAATGTACATGAATAAGTGTTAGGAATTCATACCTAACAATAGAAGAGAATTATAAGCATAGATGTGAGATTAAAAATCTCACCTTTGAACCCAAACGATTGAAGAAGAAGCTTGAAAGCAAAGGAGAATCAACCACTCTTCAAATCCAACTCAAGAAGTTTGATTCAAAGCTTAAAAGAAGAAAATTCCCAAAATTAGGTTTAGGAATTTCTAAAATTGATTAAGAGAATGAGTTGGAGAAGAAAAAGGAGATGCTTACCAATGGGTTCTCTTGAGTTTGGAGCTAGGAATTGATTTGCAAATGGAAACTAGGGTTTTGGATTTCTATTTCCCATTCTCTTCCACCATTAATCTAAAGCTTGAAGGGTTAGGAATTAGAAATGAAGTAATGAAGAGGAGAGGGGGTTGGGACTGAGTTAGTAAGTGGCTAATGGGTTCAGCCCAAACCAAAGCCCTAAGTGAAAAGGGTCAAAATTCGACTATCTCCAAACATATCAAAGTTTATACTCAAAAAGGCCGCAAACGTCATTTTGAACTCAATGGAGGTGGTCTCGAGTCCCAATTCGACTGTTTGCAAAAAGTAACTTTTCGGACCAAAATCCGACGAACGATAAAATATTTAAATAAAATATTTAAATATAAAATCGATAAATATGCGGGTTGTTACAAATATTATGTAGTAGCATATATATACATAAATACATATATATATATATATATATATATATATATATGGCTGGTATGGTAGTTATGTTTGTATCAGTATTATGAAAACCCAAGTAGGTTTAGAAGGTCTTAAGAATGGTTTAAGTATGTAAGGAGAAATGTTGTGTGAATACAAAATATTAAGCATGTACAATATAATTATTTCATGTGTTTATGACTTTGTTCAAATGTAAATGCATAAATCACTTAAGAAAATTTCATAAGAATGAAGCTATATCTTTATGAAATGTTTAAAAACTTGAACCAAGATTGTTTAAATATTTTGGAAACGATAAAAAGTATATGAATTTTACACGAATAATTTCATAACGCAAATTTGGCCTAAAGATTTGAATATAAGATTTTGATATCCAAAAAGGATTTATCACTTGATGCTTTAGGGTAAACATTGATGAGGATTTATAGTCGGATCCTTACATTTCTTATCATAATTGAGGGATATGCAAGGAAAATAGAAGTTTCTAAGCTTGATCAAAGTTCGCACTAGAGAATCGAAAGATTAATACTAGTCCGAAGAAAAGTGGTATATTTGAACTAAAAAATAGAATAGGATAGTGTATATGGATAGTATGTGAGCACCACCCGAACTTATATGTGAAATTTCAAATTTTATTTTGAATAAGTACTACTAGTTTTTGCGTTGTAATTTAAGGGACGAAATTCTTTTAAGAAGGGGACTCTGTAATGATCCACAATTATGTCACTTTTATAAATTATATTTTTAAAATATTCAAATATAAGATTTTAACATAGATTATGTTATCTTGAACAATAAATAATACGGTAAACTTATTTTGAATAAGTTATAAAAATATATACTTTGGGAAAAATATCGATAAAATGTCAAAAAACTGTTTTATCAATAAACAGTTCTATATTATCGGAAAACGCACGCGGAGCTAGATACATGCACTTATTTATTTGTTCAAACAAGAATATGAAATAAAATTATTTATTTTATTTTTGGGAAATATTTATGACATCGTCAATAATGGCAGTATTTAATAATTGATTTATGAATTTAAATTGAGATTTAATGATTATTATAATTATTTCAATAATTGTTTTCAAATGATAAGAATTTATTTTAATTAGTTATGAGGTGATAATAATTCATTTATAACAGTTTTATAAAGATGTATGTATGATTTGAAATTGATATCGCTTTATCGATGTAACAATACCTTTTGTAAATAATTGTTTAATATTAATTTATATGGTTTTATAATTCAAATAAGATTGTTTTAAATAGTTAAAAATGATAAGAAATTATTTTTCAAATTTTTATATATTTATATATAAATTAATTTTTGGTTATCATTAGGTAAAAACCGTTCAATGTTTATGTGCGGTGGTCTTATGAGATACCCTACTCGTATTTTGAGTTACCCACACCAGTACAATGACAGACCTGAAGTTTATTTTCTTTCACTTAAACTCTGGATGCCCTATTTTTTTAAGCATCCTAGTAGTCAGATTTTGTTTGGAGCATTTTGGAAAAGGATGGAGCATGGAATTTGAAGATTCTTCTAAAGATTGTTATCCATTTCTACCACACTCATGTACTATTGTATTACATATTTGTAAGGACAAATATTTGTAGCTGTCTATGTTAATGTTAAGTTAAACTCTGATAAATGTATTTAAAAATTTCCACTGCAAAGATTATATGTTGAAATAATATATGTTATTACATTTGTGTAAGATTATATTCCGTTCTTTTCTTCTTTCTACCTTTGATCATCCGCCTCTCTGGAGCATGGATCTACGACATGTGAATACCTAAGATGTGTTAATGTCGATTTCTGAGGGTCGGGAATGTGGGTAGTCACAAGCATACTTGCATAAACATAAGGTCGACTGAATCAGTAGACCGAGTACTCTTTTTCATTTGTTCAGGTTCATATGCATTCCATACTGCATAGTTACATAATTGCATTAGAATTATTTAGGATATTGGTTGCCATGGATGATATGGATATAGATTTGGTTGCTGGTTTTAATTTTTCATTCTTCTATCCTTAGAGATTTCAAGAAAGAAATCCTTTAAGAGGGAGAATGTAACACCGTGGAATTTTCTTGAAAATAAATCAGGAAATATAATTAAAAGATCAGAATGAACCTAAAAGAAGAATTTTTACAAATGTCTGAATTTGACCATAGTAATTTTCTGGACAACTTTCATATATAATTTGTTGAAATCCGAGATAAAACGAAAAAGTTATAAAGGTTTGAATAAATAAGAAACTAAAGCGCGCGTGCGCACAGACACACACACACATATATATGATTAAGGGCTAGGTCGACTGGAGGCGTTCGTCCTAGCCCATAGGGCGGTCTACTCGACCTTGTGTCGGTCGTAGGGTCATGACCTGAACTTGGTTTGTTTCGTGCCTGTGAGATTATTACATGCTTGCCATGGTTTCAGATGGTGAATGAGATGATTTTGGACTGGGATTTGACGGTAGTGAGTTGAGATGTTTCCCTACAATTGATAGCTAGGGTTGACCTAAAACCTAGTTCTCTCCATTACAGCGAATCTCAGCCAAAATGAAACCCCTTGTTATCCCATTTTTTGGTCAAAACTGGAATAACAACAAATTGGCAAGGAATTATGGATATCAGGATTGGAGATAAGGCTACGATCGATATAGTCAAAATTTTGATGAACTCCGATCGGGACGAAATTGATTGGAGATGATGATAAGGACTGGGAAAGGCTGTGTTTCAAATTTCAGGATAATCGGAGTTCGTATGAAGGAAATATGATGGATTCAAGGTAGGGAATACATGTTGTTCGAATCCATCAAAAGGGACAAAACGGTGCTCGGTTCGAATCGATCAGATTCGAACCCATCAAGATGGATTCGAACCCATCAAGTTCGCATCGGTCAAAGGTAAGGCATCGATGGTGGTTCGAATCCATGGGAACTCCATGGATTCGAAGGAGAGGGATTCGAAGGAGGGGAGTCAGCTTCGTGGATTCGAAGGAGATGGATGCGAGGGAACTTCGTGGATTCGAAAGTGATGGATTCGAAGCAATGGACATGGATTCGAAGATGATGGATTCGAAGCAATGGACATGGATTCGAAGATGATGGATACGAAGCAATGGACATGGATTCGAAGATGATGGATACGAAGCAATGAACATGGATTCGAAGATGGGATACGAAGCAATGAACATGGATTCGAAGATGATGGATACGAAGCAATGGACATGGATTCGAAGATGATGGATACGAAGCAATGAACATGGATTCGAAGATGATGGATACGAAGCAATGAACATTGATTCGAAGATGATGGATACGAAGCAATGGACATGGATTCGAAGATGATGGATACGAAGCAATGGACATGGATTCGAAGATAATGGATACGAAGCAATGGACATGGATTCAAAGATGATGGACTCGAAGCAACAAACTCAAAGGATATGGATTCAAAGATTATGGACTCGAAGGAGATGGGCTCGTAAGTCATGGACTCGAAGGAGGCGGCTGCAAAGAGCATGGATTCGAAGAGAGTGGATTCGAAGGAGTCGGCCTTATGGATTCGAAGGAGATGGTTTCGAAGTGGATGGTTTCGAAGAGGATGGTTTCGAAGCATGGATTCGAACCAGGCAGAACGCGCGGCACTTTGAACTTGAATCGATCATATCTTCCAAACCGTTGATCCAAATGCAATGAAATTTTTATAGGAGCTTACGTACATGTTGAAGAATGTTCACACCAAATTTCAGCTCGATTGGATGGTTTCTTGATCGATTCGAACGTCACTTCGAATCGATCCCAAACTGGGCACGGATTCCGAGAACGCGGGCCTGTGGGCCCCCTCACGTGCCAAGCGGCCTCCCCAGGTTTTAGGCGGGATTTCAGCCTTCCACGCCTATAAATAGAGCCCCTGGTCATTTAGAAAAGGGGTCGGAGAGTGGAGAAAGGAAAAGCATGCCCGGACGCTGCTAGGATCATTCCATAGCATCATTATAGCTATTTTCTTTCAGATTTGGACTTTGTAATCGCTGTAATCTTCAAGGATAATCAATAAAAGGAAAAAAAATTTAGAGTGGACGTAGGCCGGAGATAGCCGAACCACTATAAAACTTGTGTCTCTGTTCTTTACTTTTGGATTGCTGTCTAATATTGGTTGAGATTTGTTATTTGTGTTTGAATATCACTGATTTATATTGACGCACTGGTGCTTTCATGGAATTGGGTGTTTGTGACCAATTTTGGCGCAAACATTTTGGTGCTTTCACTGAGAAGGACTAGCACCCGCTACATCGGATTTGAAGAGTTTAAGGAGTTTGGATTTGAAAAATAATGACTAGGCAGAATAGCAGAAGGCTGAGGGCTGAGAGAAGCCAACAAGGAGGAAGTCAACAAGCATCCTCCGGAGGTGAGGAAGGACCGGCTTCGATCTACATAACCCGGGATGAGATGGAAGCCATAACAAATTCACTACAGGAGAGGTTGTTGAAAAGTCAACAGGAAATGATGCAAACTTTCTTGGAGCAAATGAGAGCTGCAGGGATACAGAATTTAGGAACAGCTACGGCGGCTACGGATGCAGGACAAGGAGCTAGGGTCGCGGAACCCAATGAAGGACAGGATACGGAACTAGAAGGCAATCAACAAGGGCTAGGGGGCAGGCCCACAGGATTCAACACAGGAGAACCTTTGGAGAGAATTCAACCAGCTAGAGCTAACGTTGCTGCTAGTGAACCACACGAGGAATATGTGCCAGAGTTCCCTCGGGGGCATGGAGGGCAACCCCCAACAGACAATACGGGATTAGTAGAAATTATCAGAAAGACTGTACGAGGTGGTTTGACCAACAGAGACTTGGAAGGAGTAAACAGGAGTCCGTTCACTCGAGAAATAAGGATGGCTCAGAACCCACCTAAGTTCAAGCTACCTAGCGTGGAGGTATATGATGGTAAGGCAGATCCAACAGATCATTTGATGAGGTACACCAGACACATGGAGGTGCTGGGGGCATCGGAGGAAGTGATGGCCCGATGCTTCCCTTTGTATTTGAAGGACTTAGCTGCAATGTGGTTTAGGCAGCCGGGAGAAGGATCTATCAGGACTTGGAAGGAATTAGTGGAAAAGTTTCTGGGACAGTTTTGGGTTCACGTCAAGAGGCCGAAGAACGTGATGACTTTAACATCGGTAAAGTAAAGGATGGACGAATCGCTTAGAGCTTTTCTAACTCGATTCAGTGCGGCGGTCGCTTCGGTGGATCAGCCTGATCCATCGATGGTTTTAATGGCAGCAGTATCAGGAGTCAGGGAGAATTCGGATTTCAAGGTATCTCTGATACGAGATCCCCCGCAAAATCTTGACGAATTCTTTCACGAGGCAGAAAGGTTCCTTCGGCAGGAAGATGCAAGTACAGATTTAAAGTTGAAGAAGGTTAATGCACTCGAGGTTGGAGCGGTATCCAAAAATGGTTCGGATAAGGACAAAGGAAAAAGGAAGTTAGATGACGATTCTGGAAATGCTAGGAAGCGATGGAAGGATCCAAAGTTTTCCACATACACAGGATTGAATGAGACGCTGGAGCGGATATACCTGGATACTCGGAATCGCCTTCCCTACCGAAGGCCGGCTAGGAGGGAACCAACAGAACGGGAGAGGACATCAGGAAGGCACTGTCTCTTCCATGATCTGGATGGACACGATACCAACAGCTGCAGGCACCTAAAGGATATTATCGAGGAGCATGTAAGGAATGGACAGTTGCAGCAATACATTGGAACTCGGAATGCAACGGTGGAGCAGGAGCAACCACCGACCACCTCATGCCGTGATGATGGGAGGCCCAGGGATGATGGTCGACTGATCATCCATTAACCATGATAATATGGAATAAGTAACAAGCTAATAGCAAACGGTAAAGTCATTTACACATGTACGGGGACGGAGATAGCCCCTAGGCATGCTCTGAATGATGATAAACCGGGACGCTATGGTTTGTGAAATTTATTTCTTGCTTTTAGATTGGACATTGCTTTTCTTTTTGAATTTGGTTTTAGAGCTTGGATTGAGCTCCTGGTTTTTCTTGCTTTTTTGTTTGGATTTTTATTTGGATAATTGTTTTCGGTTTTGGATGTTGGTTTGGATTTCTGGTTTTCAGGTTTTTGATTTGGATCTTGGATTTGGATTTTGAATTTTGGATTTGGATTTTGGATTTTGGACTGGATTTTGGTTGGACTTTTATCTGGTTTTTGATTAATGGTCGTCGGGCATGGATTATGCCTGGCAAGGGGTGAGTCACTTTACCCAAACAAGGTGAGTTGGCTCATTCAGGTCGTCAAGTATGGACTATGCTTGGCAAGGGTCCGGAGTGACCAGGATTCGGCCTATGACTTAGGCCCTCTATTATCAATTGTTATTTTCAGGTCGTCGAGTATGGACTATGCTCAGCAAGGGTCCGGAGAGACCAGGATTCGGCTTAGGACTTAAGCCATGGCATTGTTTAGCGCCCAGGGACACTGGGCCAAGGTCGTCAAGTGTGGATTACGCTTGGCAAGAACCCGGAGAGGTTAGCTCAACGTCCAGGACACTGGACCAAGGACATCAAGTATGGATTGCGCTTGAAAAGAACTGGAAGGTCAACTCAACGTCCAGGGACGCCGGATCATGGTCGTCAGGTGTGGATTACGCTTGGCAAGAACCCGGAGAGGTTATGGATTTGGATATCGATCCGGAGAGGTCCTGGATTCGGTTATTGGCTATTGGATAAGGATTCGGTTATTGGCTATTAGATAAGGATGGATTGGAACTCGGTTGTCGAATGGATATGGAATTGGCTAAGGCTTTGGTTATTGGATCTGAATTGGATATCGACTCGAAGCAGTCAAGGATGATATACTCTGGCAGTATGGCTTTGGACTTCGGATATTGGATTCGGAACTATTCAAAACACGTCTTGTTGTCACAAGGCATGTTTTGGGGGGCAAAGTGTTATCCCATTTTTTGGTCAAAACTGGAATAACAACAAATTGGCAAGGAATTATGGATATCAAGATTGGAGATAAGGCTACGATCGATATCGTCAAAATTTTGATTAACTCCGATCAGGACGAAATTGATTGGAGATGATGATAAGGACTGGGAAAGGCTGTGTTTCAAATTTCAGGATAATCGGAGTTCGTATGAAGGAAATATGATGGATTCAAGGTAGGGAATACATGCTGTTCGAATCCATCAAAAGGGACAAAATGGTGCTCGGTTCGAATCGATCAGATTCGAACCCATCAAGATGGATTTGAACCCATCAAGTTCGCATCGGTCAAAGGTAAGGCATCGATGGTGGTTCGAATCCATGGGAACTCCATGGATTCGAAGGAGAGGGATTCGAAGGAGGGGAGTCAGCTTCGTGGATTCGAAGGAGATGGATGCGAGGGAACTTCGTGGATTCGGAAGTGATGGATTCGAAGCAATGGACATGGATTCGAAGATGATGGATTCGAAGCAATGGACATGGATTCGAAGATGATGGATACGAAGCAATGGACATGGATTCGAAGATGATGGATACGAAGAAATGAACATGGATTCGAAGATGATGGATACGAAGCAATGCACATGGATTCGAAGATGATGGATACGAAGCAATGGACATGGATTCGAAGATGATGGATACGAAGCAATGAACATGGATTCAAAGATGATGGATACGAAGCAATGAACATGGATTCGAAGATGATGGATACGAAGCAATGGACATGGATTCGAAGATGATGGATACGAAGCAATGGACATGGATTCGAAGATAATGGATACGAAGCAATGGACATGGATTCAAAGATGATGGACTCGAAGCAACAAACTCAAAGGATATGGATTCAAAGATTATGGACTCGAAGGAGATGGGCTCGTAAGTCATGGACTCGAAGGAGGCGGCTGCAAAGAGCATGGATTCGAAGAGAGTGGATTCGAAGGAGTCGGCCTTATGGATTCGAAGGAGATGGTTTCGAAGTGGATGGTTTCGAAGAGGATGGTTTCGAAGCATGGATTCGAACCAGGCAGAACGCGCGGCACTTTGAACTTGAATCGATCATATCTTCCAAACCGTTGATCCAAATGCAATGAAATTTTTACAGGAGCTTACATACATGTTGAAGAATGTTCATACCAAATTTCAGCTTGATTGGATGGTTTCTTGATTGATTCGAACGTCACTTCGAATCGATCCCAAACTGGGCACGGATTCCGAGAACGCGGGCCTGTGGGCCCCCTCACGTGCCAAGCGGCCTCCCCAGGTTTTAGGCGGGATTTCAGCCTTCCACGCCTATAAATAGAGCCCCTGGTCATTCAGAAAAAGGGTCGGAGAGTGGAGAAAGGAAAAGCATGCCCGGACGCTACTATGATCATTCCATAGCATCATTATAGCTATTTTCTTTCAGATTTGGACTTTGTAATCGCTGTAATCTTCAAGGATAATCAATAAAAGGAAAAAAAATTTGGAGTGGACGTAGGCCGGAGATAGCCGAACCACTATAAAACTTGTATCTCTGTTCTTTACTTTTGAATTGCTGTCTAATATTGGTTGAGATTTGTTATTTGTGTTTGAATATCACTGATTTATATTCACGCACTGGTGCTTTCACGGAATTGGGTGTTTGTGACCAATTTTGGCGCAAACACCCCAAGCGCTAATTTCCCTAATCAATTTCTAAACCTCAGTCCTATTCTAAATCTCAACCTAAATTAAATAAAGGAGATCTAGCAATTGGAGGAGAGGCCTAAGCGAATTCAGGAGAGGAAGCTTGTGATGTAAAAGGTAAAACTAAAGCTTAGGACAGAGCTAAGTGGGCACAGATTTAACAAGTTAATTAAGTTAACTGATTTTAGTTTCTACTCTATGTTGATTTAACTGTTAATTCTGAGATTAGTCCTTTAAATTCTTAAATTGAGAATCTAGAATAATGTATCCATTTAGAAAATTGTAATTGACATCTATAAGTTGAAAGACCATAATTCATATGTTAAAATTGGATTGACACCTATAATTTTCCAATTGGAATAAGTAAACGCTGCGAAAAATGTAAAAAAGTAGGACAAATAGATTAGCCTAATTGAAATAAAAATTAAACGGATTAAGACTGATAATCGAATGAAATGGATTAATTTGCTTAATATAGATAAATTGAAAGATGTCTAGATCGTAGGCAATCAACCTAAGAATAAGTAGGTCGACTATCATAAGTCACTATAGACTTAGTAGACTGTTTTGGGCCTTGAGCCGATAAGTGTACAAACCTTGTTGTTCTCAAACTTTATGTCTGATCCACCAGATTTCTTTTCATTTTCCCCACAACACAAGATGATAGGTTAGCAGTACGGGGAAGAAAGGAGATCAATGGTGGAGTTCTAATATTTTTGTTGCTCTCTTACAATTACTTTTTGTATTAAAATGTAAACTTATATTGTAATTTGGAAACAATGCATTTGGTAAAGCAAGTATTTTTATGAAATGTCTATCTTCTTGTATTTATATTTTAATTCCTATCGTTGTGAAATCTGAAAGTGTAGAATATCTTAGAACTCCCTCCTTCTCCCTCTATGTGATTATGCTTTGTGATGTTTTAAAAACCCAACAGCTCGTATTTTCTTAGCATGATTCGTGTCGGAAAGTGCAGATCGTTACAAGTTATTCATAGTATGCGAGCCTATGATTTGTAGAGTTTTCCTTAAGGTTAGAATCTCAAGACATACAAGTCCTAACACTTTCTAGTAAAGTCGAAAGACTTCTATGTTTTGCTTAGGGTCCTGTGAGACATAAAAGACTAGTGGGAGCATTGTTAAAAAATTAAAATGATAACATTTAACCTTTTTAATATTGTAAGAACATATTCTCTATAGTATTATAATAATCTACACTAATAAATTTATGCATTCGATATGATTGATAAAACATTTATCAATTAAGATATACAAATGAACCGAATTGAAGATTGATAAATAAAAATATAACATATATACTAATAAATGCTTATTGCATGTTCACTTCTCAACACCCATGCAATCACCTTATTCTACAACTACTAAATACGTTTGTAATTTGGTCGTTTACGTATTTATTTGGTCGAGACCATGTACTACATTCTATGAGTTATGTACTTAAAGCAATACAATACAATGGATATTTGATTCATACACAATTGTATATAAATGTTATATGGTGAATGGTCATAGTTTGTATTGTACAATATTTCAATGAAATTAGTTCATCTGAAATAAGTAAATAAACTGTAGTGTGAGTGGAGTATTCAATTTGATTAATTAAAATAAAAGATCATATTGTGTTAAATGTAATACAAGATAGAAACTGCAATATAGATCTAAGAAATTGACCCCTGAAGTGTCGATTTGATCAGTTTATGTAAGGCGCATCATATTTGATGTCCTTAAATGTTAAGAATAATCAAATGCATTTTTGCAAAGAGTTCGTTATAATACTACAAAGGATTTCTTTGAATGTTTTAACCATTTAGAAAAGCAAATAAATGTACAAGAGTAGCTCTGATTTAAGGTACAGTTCGAATGAAGAGAGTGGATAGTCACTTCTGTTTCATAAAGAAACATCGAAAATGATAATTATAATAATAATAATAATTAATACTTAACCTTGGAAATGTATTTTCATATAGAAAATTGTTTTCTATGAGATTTATTTCTTTGAGATCAAGATATTTGATCAAAGAACTCTCCATTGTAAACTAGTTACAATATATGAAATAAAACTGAATGATAGATCTTTGAATATAGTATGCTGTTAACCCACTTTTTAGCAAAATATGTCTAAAATAGTTGTTGCGAATTCTTGGGACAACTCCATATGGAATTAGAAGAGTGCTATAAGAAGTACAAGTCATTTCGAGCTAAGAAAAAAGTTATTACCGATCTCTTAGACAAAAAGGCTGATACTGAGCTATTTTGGAGAGAAGTAGATAACAACTTGCTTTGGATGACTAATGATCGATGGAAATAACATTTGACACCTTAAAATGAAGTAAGAAGAAGGATGCAATAAGGTTCGAAGTGATTCGAATTACGGTGAGAAGTCAATCCCAATAAGAGAGGTCAGTACTGACCTCTGTGGTTAGCTTGGGAGATCCTGTAACTTTGCACACTACTTCGGGTCGATATTTGGACTCTTCCTTACGTGGATTTCTAGCCCAATGCGACTGTTTTCCTTATAAATACAAGCGATAGATCAAATAAAACAAGATCTTAATTCTCTAACTGTAGAGACTCTACCATTTCTTCACCTCTAACCTCTTCTCCATTACAATCACCTAGGAAAACAAATATTTGTCGTTCCATTACTTAAATCAGCAGATTCTTTTTATAGTGACTCACAAACAACCGATAAATTCCATTGTAAATCCGAGATCGAACTGGTTGTGGTTAGATCCAAGTAAACTAGTTGTAATCCAGAGAGAGAAAACGTAATATGAAGATTAAAATGGATATAAGTTGGAGATTATGCTGAATCACTATGAAAACTTCTATATGTTCTTATCTATTTTCTGCCTTTTGTTTTATTTTAATTTGAACTGGTGCTTTCATCTTGAATTTGGGTATTGATCCAATTTTAGGCTAATATTTTGGTGCTTTCACTGTAGCCAAGGGATAAATCTAAAAACTTAAAGCTTAAATCCGAGATTTGGAGAAGATGAAGAGATCTAACACCAAATATAAGATTAGAGGAAGTTAACTAGAGCCAAGCGGCAACAAGAAGGTATCCTCAAGTTCTAATCAATCCATCCACGTGACCAGAGAGTAGATGGAAAGAATAATGTAGGAAATGAAAAATGGAACAATGGCTTAACATCAAGAAACGCTGAAGGAATTTATTTTAGGAGGATAGATCAACAATAAACAGCCGGAGCAGTTGGAATTCAGAGAAAATGACCAGAAATCAATTATGGGGCATCTGGAGATAGAGCAAAGCAAATTGAAACAATGCTCCCATGAATTAGGAGCATGATTGATTTGGATCTAGGATGAGCTTCAATTCCTGGAACGGATGATGCTGGAGCCAGAGAGGCAAATTGGAATATGAATGCATGACAACAGGAGCTAGAATCAGACGTTCACCATTGGAACGGGGGGCAGAACGAAGTTATGGATAAAAGACTTCAATTGGAAGACAACTCAATCATCGAGATGGATTGGAGTTAGGTTTGATACCTTTACCCTAACTTTGAATAAATGATGCAATATAACCTCAAGTCGCTTACATGTGTATGGATCTCGAACGGTCCCTAGGCATGCTCTGAGTCGAATGCTTAAGATGACTACTCAGGACAATAATAACCCCGGACTGCTTAACTGTGCACAAAACCTAGATTGGTCCTTAATCACGCTCTAAGTTGGATGCATGTGGTGATTTCTTAGGACAATAACAACCTCAGACTACTCAGACATGCACAAAACCTGGATTGGTTCCTAGTCACGCTCTAAGTTAGATGTCTAGGGTGATTGCTTTGGACAATAATAACCCAGACCACTTAGTCATGCATAAAATCCAGACTGGTCATTAGTCACACTCTAAGTCAGATGTTTGGGATGAACACTTAGGATTTCTTCTTGTTTGCTTTGATTAGATTTGAATATCTGAATTTTGAAAATCAACATTGAATGTGATGACTAATATTGATCGATTTATGTCCCATTTGGAGAGACGGAACCACAGTGCAAGGTGCAATCTCCTTTATTAGAGATTTAGTGGATGGGCTTGTATGAAATGCAAGTCCCCTTGCTAGAGAGTAAGCAGATGGACTTGCTTGGTCGTTGAATCCCTTTGCCAGAGTGCGAACGAACTCAGTAAGGATCTAAAGAGATTGAAACCCTAAATTGGGCAATAAACCATCTGGAGAGATTTCCCTTAAACTTAAACAATAAATGATCCAGAGAGATCGTTCCATTAACTTAGACATTAAATAATTCGAAGAGATCGCACGAGAGATCGTGCACTAGACTAAATATAAAACGACCCAAAGAGATCGAATTTTGAAACGGATTTAGATTTAAATGCCTTGTAATTAGAATAAAACCGATAAATCTCGGATGAACATGGTAGGGATATGTGATGTAATATTTCGAATGAAATAATATATGTGATGTAATAAGAGATATGTCATGTAATAACTCCGAATGAGATTAGAATGATTGTGATGTATGAACTACACTTAGGCAGAATTTAGAGTCTTAGGCTATAATAGGTTTGGAATGACCCATGATTGACAAGAGAATCCGAAGAAACTGGACGATCCACCAAGATTGAAGTAGTTGGAGAGCTTAACTACCAAAGACTAATTACTGAAACTTGTTCTTGAGCAAAGCACACATTGCATTCAAAAGACATACTTTGAAGGGCAAGTGTTAACAATTTATTTAGCAAAGCAGATTTCAACTGGACTTAGAAGATTCAAACGATGACAAAAAAAATTGAAAACTTGAAGGCACATTTAAAAGGACTAAAGAATTGAGCTCAATAAATATGGATGAAAACACACTAAGAGGAAATGTCGGTACCGACTTCTCATGTAGGTACTGACCTCTCATGTTAACTCCGTAGATGTTGCGACTTCTTCGAACACCTCCATATGGAATTAGGAGAGTGCTATAAAAAGTACAAGTCATTCGAGCTAAGGAAAAAAGTCATTACCTATCTTTTAGGAGAAAAGGATGATATTGAGCTGTTTTGGGGAGAAGTAAATGGTGATTTGTTTTGGACTACCAACGACCGATGGAAATAGCATAGAACATCTTTAATGAAGTAAGAAGAAGGTTGAAAGAAGTTTCGAAGTGATTCAAACTATAGTGAGAAGTCAACCCCGACTTGAGAGGTCATCGCCGACTCTATAGTTAGCTCGGGAGATCATGCAATTTTCCACACTACTTCGGGCGATATGGACTCTTCCCTAGGTGGATTTCTAGTCAAACATGACTGCTTCCCCTATAAATACAAGCTATAGGGTAACCAAAACGGGATTTGAATTCTCTAACCACGGAGACTCTACCATTTCTTCACCTCTAATCTCTTTTACACTAGAGTTTCCTATAAAACAACTATTTTACTGTTCTAGGACTTAGATAAGCAGATTCTTTGTACTACAGACTCACAAATAACTTAAAAATTCAATTGTAAATCTACAATTCATTAGATTATCATCAGATCCAAAAAACTAGTTGTAATCTAGAGAAAGAAAAGCCAATAAAAAGATTGAAGTGGACGAAAGATGGACATTACGCGAACCACTGTAAAAACTTCTGTGTGTTCGTATCTATTTTTTGCTTTCTCTTTTACTTTAATCTAAACTGGTGCTTTTATTTTGGTTTTGGGTGTTGATCCAATTTTTAGGTTAATATATGTTATTATAGTTATGGTGTAAATAGTGAGAGTATTCCATATATCACTTTTCGATTGCATCAGATTACCAATATTGTTTTCATATAACATGCTGAGCATCATTTATGAAATAATGACTATTTTTGGGGGTTAACTGAAAAATAGACATAGTTATATTTCATTGTAAATATAATGAATATTCGTCAGGAAATAAAACTGTAATGTGGTATTTGTTTTGACAACAAAAGGGATGCAATTGAAAATACCGGAGTTTCTAAAATTATTTACAATTATTTTGAAATTATAGACTAAGCCGTAGTTTTAAGAAATAATTTTAATATATGATAATGAACAATATGATATTGTTTTATTATATCTCAAACAATTATGGGCTATATACCCATTAAAGGGAGCGTCATAAGAATTGATGAACTCTTAGGATATACATATAAATTTATGAAATAATAATTCTATAAATACCAAAACGATTCCATTTATTCTTCGTATTCCCTAATGAGTTATCACTGACACAAACATGTATATTTGATTATGCATGTATAAGTATATGATAAGATCACAGAATATAAAATGAAAGTAAATAATATAACTTGCAACATAAATGATTCGATTTGGTGGAATGGATGAGCATATTAAAAAGAGTTCATATGTACCACATATAGATATAGATTTAGTCTTAAAGGTCACTTCTCCCTATAGTGTATAATGATGTATTGATAAGGAGTAACTAAACTTTCTTAGACAAAGCACGATTAATGATGAGTAAAGTTAAGTTAAATTCTTTGTATAAGTTGTGTACTTAAGAATTGTAAACAAGGTTAAAATTAATATCATCCAAAGAATACTTAACAAAACCATAGGAGACAAGGATTTATAAGAAATTCCTACATATCCTAGGCCAAGGAGTTAGCAGATCGTACGAGTCAAAAGACTGCACGTAATAATTATACATAAGAGATCCTTTGTAAATTGTCCTAAGAGAATTTTGGGATCAATAGTCATTAGTTAGATGACTAATTTTATATTGTGAACATAAATATATTGTGAACTAATGCAAAATCAATTTTAATATAAGGTAATTCATAAAATGTTTATGAGTGTCCGTTCTATTGCACTGAGAAACAAATATTATTTCAAGAAATACTAGTTTCATAGCAAAGGAATTTCTTTCAGAAATTATTTGCATAAAATTAATTTGGACACAATCCAAGTATGAAACTGATTATAAGGGATGAAATGCGATTGACCAAGCCTAAATGAACACAATACGTTAGAATGTCTAATGAGTATTCTTATACTTTAAAGAGTAACCATGAGGTTCTGGCTAATGTCAACACTAAATAATCCTCAGTTGTTTAATTGAACCATTAAAAGTACTGGTTCTATCATATGGTAAAATGCAAATATCCAAAATTGATTCTAAGTGCATTATCAAAATATGATTTTGATAGTTTTACCCCAAGGGATATGATCCGTTGACCACAAATATTTATTTAAGAGAATGACAAATGCAATTGAAATATAGTGAGCCATATCGATAGGAAATGATACTATGACTTTCAATTGTTGAAATTAACGCAACAGATCCATTATTCGATGTACTCAATTTGGATTGGAATTCATTCACAAAATTATCGTCTGGTATGACTATATGTTTTGGTATACATGTGTTAAAGCAGAAAGTTCTAAATATAGATTTAGACTATCTACACATAAGGACCAAAGTGTCTCGAAGTCAAAGGGGAGTGATATAGAGTTTGTGGGTTTTCGAATATGATCCGAGAACTAATGCGAAAGGATCGATAAGCATCAAAATTGAACAAGTGTTTTGGTATGAATATCAAATAGTTTGATTATTAGTCAAAATGCAGATGAAGCATGTGCTTATAAGAAAGAATGTTAAAATGTAAGATATTTCTAAACCATAAGTAAACAACACACTGCTGATTATTAACGATATATTTGTGTTAAAATAAGCTTTAGTTGTTTTAACACTCGACATTAGATTTGTAAATAATGTCTTTCATAGTACATATAAAAGATATTGGGAATGTCCTAAAACAACATGCAAGAACATTTTATTAAAATGTTTGATACGAAATATGTAAGATGGATTCCTTATGCATTGGCAATAAGAATTACCATACATGTTATGATGTCTACAATATCCTAATTCGTTTATGTATTAGATAATATCAAATCCAAATTGATATCAATAAATGATAGTTTGGAGTGTTCTCTTGTATTTTGCAAAATACAAAAGAATTATTTACCGAAACAATGAACTCTTTATAAAGGAAAGTTCGGACTCAAACTTCATAAGTGATATTGAGTGCAATGAGTCAATAATAAATTCATGTTAAGAATCTTTAAGTTGAAAATATTCCAATTAGAAGAGGTTGTGGGTGATCAATAAAAAGGCTAAGTATATTGACTTAAACAGCGCCGCAAAAAAGGCAATGTATATATATAGATGCACAAATTTATAACTAAGCTGGGGTTGATTCAAAAAGATGAAAATCCCATAGCATTGTTATATGATAACAATGTCATGATATGGTTCATAAGAGAACATAGAGCTCACGAGGAGTTGAGAGACATACTTCGAATTGTTCCACGTGATAAGGGTAGTTTATCAACGTCAGAGAGATCTGATTGACATGGTAGAAAATTAAAACATAATGGCATACCCGTTCATTGAGGGACCAAACCAATTGGTTTTAAGAAAACCAATTAGAGAAGTTGGAATGAGATTCAATAATTAACCCCAAGTGCAAGTGGAAGATTGATTGAGTTAGGAGTATGCCCTATGGGTAATTATGTAATTTGTTACATATATATAACCCGATAACTAATCTTTTTTGGAATAAAATATGTTTTCTTTCTATTATATACTTGATATAATATGTTATGTCAATTAATTAAATAAATTAAAAGTATATTTAATAGAAAATCCATAAATGATATATCTTATGAAAGTGTTGTAACTATGAGTAATTTGTCACTATGAAAATAAATATCTCATTTTAAATATTCCTTGTTAAGATGTATCGAGATTGAATGTCGGTACATCCACTGAGAACAAAGTATGCAATGCTCTCCAAATATTGGAAGGTTTATTACTCATGTTTGCTGCAGCAAGGGGTTACATACTAATAGTTATTGGACAACTATGGAATACTCACTCGGTAGTTGTTTGTTGGTTAATATAACTATAGTAAACATAAAATATTGATGTTATTAAATTACACAATTCTCTCGATTGACAATACTATCGATCTTCAATATTAAAGCTCTGCGTTGATTATAGTCAAATCATGACATGACGTCCATCGTGTGACTAAAGTTGGGTTGAGTAGGAGTATTGGAAGTGAAGCACTATTTAGGAAAGAATTTGTCTCCTCGGTTATATGAGATTAGTGTCACAGTCAAATGAAGTCAACTCAAAGCTAAAGTCTCTTGTCAGAGCATTTCGGTGGTTAATATGTTATTATTGAACCAATGACTTTGTGTTTAGAATACAGAGTTCGATATTGGTGATATTGGAATCTTGACCGTTACCGAATTCCATAAGTCCAAAGTGATATAATTTTGACGAAGATAATTGGTGTAAATAATATTCACAACCGAGTAACGCTTAACAAAGTAAAATTGGATTTTACCAAAACCAAGTAAGTGATTAATTTGACAAAAATGTCACATCACTTGCTGAGTGACGTTGAACATTAATATTTAAATTGTTCAATATTAATCGCTGACTAAATTCACGCCTAACGGGTCACACAAATAAAACAATGGATACTTCTTTAACCAAATGATTTAATTCATTTGTAATTGTTATAAATTTATTAATTAAATTTTTAGTAACATGAGAGATGCTATTCAAGCATAGCACTCTTTTTTATGTTTTGAGAGCTTGAAACCATGACCTTTAGAATTTTTGTCTAAAGCGCCACACCCAAACTACTTGAGCTAGAGGTACTTGACTTATAAATTAATTAAATTAATTAATATTTGAGAAATATTAATCACGAAATTTTAGTTTGATTTAATGAACAAAAATTATTAAATATATTTATAATAGTTATAAATATATTAATCAATATATGATATCGATATGCGTTAAAATGGACTTAATTGAAAAATATTTTATTCAGGCTTTAAATGGGTATGAAGCCCATATAGGGGATGAATATTTCGAATATAATTGAGCATAGGGGCGACCAAATTATAGGCTAGAAAGGCAAGGGTTGAGTGGGTAAGAGGATAGAAAGAGTAAGAGAGAAACATGGATCTTGATACTAACTTCTTTCTTTATTCGTCCTCTATACAAGCATCTCAATCCACTCACTTTTAATAATTTTTAAAGCCTCCATCTAATCCTCATTTATGGCCGAAATCAAGTGCTCCAACCTCTCCATTTCCAAAGCCGAATCAAAGTAAAAACAATTCTATCAATAGTTGGTAGTCATCGATTTAGAGAGTTGCACTCTACTAGATGGGAAATCTGTTCAAAGAGCGGATCTCATGTTTCAAGTGTACTCATTGCACCGGTGATAAGGTAAATTTTCCGATCTACTAATACTTTGTTAGTTAGGTGATGATTCTATTGTATAAATGTATTGTCACAATCAGATTGATTGTATGTTTATAGATTTGAAATAAAAAAATTGTAACTATCGTGTACATATATTGCTTGCAGCAATTTTTTTAAATTTAAAATTAATTTAATATTCATTCTTTTATTTATATAGGCTTTATAATTTAAAAATTAAATCATATATTGCATAAAATTTTGTTTTAAATTTTTATTTAAGTAATATTATACATGAAAATTTTCAAGAGAATTAAAATAATTTTCGTACATATATTTGTTATTTAAACATTATTTCATTCAATAAATAATTAATATTAATACATGTTTATGTCATAAAATACATTTTAAATTCATAAAATTAAATTCACATCTAATATCGTTTTTAGCAATAAGAAAAAATTAATTTTTATAATTTAATTAATAGTCGAATTTAGTATATTGTTTTTAAAATTAATTCAAATAATAAAATATATCCATAAATATATTTAAGTTTCATAATATCTCTGAGATTTTACTGTAATATTTAATTTTTGAAATATCTTGTAAAAAAATAATTTGTACTAATTTTCCCATACCAAAAAATCTATTTGTTTATTTAAAATTAAAAAAAGCATTGTTGTGAGCTATATAATAGGAATGTGTGTGTGTGTGTGTGTATGTAACGACCCATATTTTTAACGATCAGATATTTAAATAGTTTATTTAAACATTTAATCGTTAACTAAACGATGGCCCAAAAATATGGTTTTTCGCGTACGACCAAATCAGGAATGGAGACCAATTATGTTGAGCTTGTATTGACGTTGTGAATTAAAATGAGCATAAGAATCGCTAATTTTCAAGATCAGACGATCTAATAGCCAAAATGGTCTCAAAATAGGCGAAATTAGCACTCTAGGGCGCAGCCTTAGATGGAGACGCGGTTATGCAATTAGATCTAGAAAAGTAAGGTGAGGTACGCAAATGAGTTTCATGGTGATCGGATGCATCATGTGATCGTACGGACTCAAAACATACAACCATTTATTTGAGAGAATAAATGAATGGAATATAATAATATTGTATATTCCCAAATATGGATCTCCTTCCATTTTTCTCAAACCATTTACTGTTCGTTGCATGGGGAAAAAAATCTATGGCCACCTCTTAAATCATCTTCAAAAATTAACATCTCCAAATCCGCTTAACGATAAATTGCGAGATCGGCACCGTCGAGATCGTATGGACGAGAGCTTCATGATGACCATGGCGAAATTTTGATTCATCATTGTTGGTCGAGATTGACCTCCTTGCCGTGAAATTAGGGTTTGATATTGCCAGATCTTGGGGAAATGCTAGGCGGATCGGTGCCTTGCTGTGACGACCCGGAATTTTGGATTTTGGAATCGAAATATTAAATTAATTTTAAATATTTAAAAGTTAATTTTTAACTTGAATTTCAAATATCACTGTTTATTGGATAATTTAATTTTTGAACTAAATAATTGGAAATTGGGTAAATTGTTGAATATGAAATTCTAAGCCTGTTAATAATAATCTGAAGGCTTGTAAAATTTATACTGATAATACTGAAGATAGTATAGGTGTTAAAACTAAATCCAAAGGGTGGTTTGTTAAGTTTTTAAAATATATCGTTTTAATTGATATTTAAAAATAGCCTTCCGAGGCACAGTCTCGGAATTCGATGAAACAAGTTCCATTGGATCCATAATAGTGCTTTATTATTGGATTTCAAATTTCTTAGTGTTTGGAGTTGTCGTATGATCGTACGATATATAAACGTGCTGAAATTTATATCGAATTCAATATAAATAACCGGTCCAAAAAGCTATCTTCTCCATAAGATCGATTTAGGACCTAAACCTTTTCCATTTTATTCGGAATAGGGGAATAACGTTATGAATGTCTAGCGGCACACCTCGATAGGAGCTCGAGATTTTAAGCTACAGATTCATGACGATTTTAATTTAAAATATATTCATTGACGTGATGATTTCTTTTAAATCAGCTGATTTTCCCTATCACTTTAAGTCACTATTCACAAGCAAGATGCATACGCGTCCCCTCAATAACAAGCAACCAAACAGGTTTAATAAATTTTTTCTTTTA
This sequence comes from Allium cepa, assembly GCA_030765085.1. NCBI lineage: Eukaryota > Viridiplantae > Streptophyta > Magnoliopsida > Asparagales > Amaryllidaceae > Allium > Allium cepa. Next base: position 55,189,404 of record CM060943.1, on the reverse strand, counting down.
TATAAACCGAGCTTTCCCCCTTGTCTTGAAAGAAATCAAAAATCGAAGTCTCAGAGAAATAATTCAGTCGAGCTCCTTCTCTCTCAAAAAAATTGAAATAGTAAATCAAGGGGGTGGCCGAATTGAAAATTTTCACTTGTAATCAAGATTTCCATTCCTCTTCAAACCAAAATGGGAATTGAGACGTTCGAACCAATCAGGTGGCGACTGAAGCTTGCGTGATGATTGGAAGGTCATGAGTGAGGGAGCGTCGCATAGTCGATCGAATTGGCCTGGTTGTGGGGTCACCGGAGTTGCGTGAGCATGTGCGTAGTGGTCAGGATACGATGCGGTGACAGCTACGGTTTGGGGAAGCTCGAGTGGGGGTTTGGGTTCAGAGGGCAGTAGGTATTTGTTGCAATCCAAAATTGATAACATATATATATATATATATATATATATTTACATTACAGAAAAAAAATACACCGAGGTACATCAGTTTTAGTAACATGTATATATATATATATAATGTTTTATCTCTCTCTTTTCCTCCTCCTCCGTTGTTGTTGTTGAGAGAGATATCTCTCTCTTTTCCTCCTCCTCCGTTGTTGTTGTTGAGAGAGATTGAACATATTTCAATTTACTAGTTTATTTAAAAATAATTTATTACGGTGATTAATTTGTTCAATTAACTTATTTAATTATTTTAGTTACTAAAGATAATTTATTAAAGGAATTTAGTTTAAAATCAAATTATTAGTTTAAAACCAAATGATTAGTTTAAATTAAATTTTTGGTCAATTTAATTTATTAAATGGTAGACTATTTGTATGTCATCTCAGATGTTAATAAATCATATGATGTTGTACAAGGTCTAAAATCGTGAAGAAAAAGTTGGGTTTGGATCAGATTGCAAATAAAAAAACAAAGGTGAGATAAACTCACTCAACTTGGAATTTCTGCACTTAATTTTAAGTAGTAAAATTAATTATAGATTGACGGATTGAATTTGATTATTACTATTAGTTGGATGTGGTATATCATAATTTGATGATTATTATCAGTTGGATGTGGTGTGTGTGTTTATATATATATATCTGTGTGTGTGTGTGTGTGTGTGTCTATATATATATATATATATATATATTGGAGTGATTGATTTCCTGCATTATATAGCGGATGAGACCCTATGCGCCCCACATTATAGCGGATGACCCTTTTACCACGATATCCCCCGCGAAGTGGGATTGGTATTTTTATATCATGCTAACATCTGTAGATGCCGGAATACAGGTAGGAGGGATCCAACTGGATTCCTAAAAACTGTCGGAGTTTATTTTCATATTCGATGATATGTTTGATTTGATAATCTGTGATAGATTATATTGATTTTATTAGGAATTGGAAATATTGAATGTTATGGTTTGTGTTAGCACAAAAAATGGGCAAACACCTCCAAATCGTGTGATTTAGTCGAATTTATGTTATTCTTAGTGATTTGGATGAGTTATGCAAATATATAAAAAGCAGGGGCTAAAATGTAAAAGACACACAGATTTATAGTGGTTCGGCCAGAACGTGCCTACGTCCACTTTATATGTTATTCTCCTCTTACTATTTAGATTACAAATACAAAGCCTTGATTACAAGAATATGGAAGTAGTTTGAAAGTTCCTTCCGTGCTTGAGCTCTCAAACTTGTCTGCCATTGTTGTACCCCTGCCCCTCTATTTATAGAGTGAGGCTGGGGGCAGGGGTCTTGGATGTATATAGCTGCTGGTGGGCCTGGGCTGAAGCAATCTGGCCTGGCAGCGTTCTGGTTCGGCGAAGCTTGGTTCGGTCGTGCTTGGAGTGGTTGGTTTGGAGGTTCATTTGGTAGTGGGTGAATAGATGTTTGGTTCGGTATTGGAAGGGGGGAGATGGTTCAGTATTTAGTTGGTTCGGTGTGGAGTTGATCCGGTAGGACTTGGACCGGTAGTAGTTGGGGACATGTTGGTTTTGGTCCGGTAGGACATTGGTTCGGTGGTGAGTGGGTTGGTTCGGCAGGGGATTGGTCCGGTGATGGGTTGGTTCGGTGGTAGAGGAGAAGGTTGGCTCGGCGGGGAGATGGAGTTGGTTCGGTTGTGGAGAGGACAATGGTGATTCGACAGTAGGTTGGACCGGTGAGGAGGTCCGGTGGAGCATGGTTCGGTGATGGAGTGGAGAGGCTTTGGTTCGGTTAGGCTTAGGTACCGGATGGACGTGGATACCATATGCAAATGGTGATTCTAGACGAAATTGACGCTCCTTGGCCTCGTGATCTCATGGGTGAGAATTCGCCCAACATTTGCCCCCCAAAGTCGGGCATATGCTAGCATATGTCGTGCTTTGTTTCAATGTGATAGTCCCGTGGTTTGGATACCTGGTATAGCTTCATTCGGCTTGAGGTGCCGAGCCTGTTGGTCCGGTGTGCCGAACCGGTTGGTCCGGTGCTTCTGCGCTCGTCTATATATAGGGGCTACACCCCCTTAGTTATTCCCTACCAAACCAGAGAGAGCCAAATCAACTCCTAGCCGAATCTACTTCCTGCCGTATCAACCTCGTACCGAACCAGGTATATATCCTAAAGCCGAATGAGCTTAAGAATCTTGACTACCGAATGTATCTGATGCCGAATGGATACGAGGTTTCTAAGAACCGAATGGGGCTCGGTATTGGGAATGCTGAATGAAAAATGTGGATTTCAGTTTTCCGAATGAACTGGTACCATCGGTACTTGAGTGCCGAATGGGCCAAGGAAAGTTGATTTGTCGAACGAATTTTTAGGCCTTTCGTGCTCGTGTTACCGGATGTGCTTGGGGACCCGAATGAACCTGAAAATCTTTATCCCTTGAGTCTTGAATTCAAGCGACATTCCAGACCATACCCCTTTGTTTACTTATGTCTCTATACTTCTCGTGTTTCGTCCTACGAATAAAACTCTAGATTGCATGTACTTGTTTGTTTGTATTTCCATACTCTTTGTTCTAATACCATGTTTTTCCTGTGTTGCAGATAAATGTCTCGCAAAGCAGAAACTCGATCAGATAGAAAGAAGTCCAAGGGTAAAGAAGAGACTTCTATCGTGCCCCCAGCCCAGTCAGGGCCGGCGCAACATGGACCTGCCCCGAGGTCGTTAGTGGATGGGTATGGTCCCCAGGAACTTCTGGTGTCCCCCCCTGACTGCTTTCCTAGCTCCCTGAAGGAGGAGCAACTCGATGTCATATCTCATTCCTTCGGAATAGATAGAGCTCGCATGCTATTGCCAGGAGACGGGGTGATGCCGTATAATCCCCCCGAAGGATATTTTGCATACAGTAGATACCATTGCATGTGTGGGGCCATTCCTCCAATCAATGCATGGATAGTCAGCTTCATTACCTATCTGAAGGTGGCTCCATTCCAACTCCAGCCCAACTCTTACGCCATCTTGGTGTGCTTGTACGCTATCTTCCAGAAGAGGTATGGGCGCGCTCCTTCCAACCGGGAGATACGGTATCTGTACAATCTGAGGGGATACAGGAAGGGGTCCCCATACATTAGCGTGGAGTCTGCCGTCTCTTTTAAGCCGGTTCTGGACCTATATTCGAAGTACAGTATGTTCAAGAAGGAGTGGTTCTTTGTCGGAGATGACTCCGTCTCTATCCGTCGCTTCACCTCCGGATGTAAGTTAAAGCTTTACTTACATTTCTCGTCTTGGCTGTAATTCCTTTCCTTATGTGCTTTCATTTCTTGCTAGCGACAGGTGGTTTTGCGGTTGTGAAGGATGATCGCCTAGTTCAGATGGCAGCTGAAATTGAAGCTATTTCAGGGAGAGACAGATCAGCTGCTTATCTGATCAGGAATGCTAGACTCTTGATGTACAACTTGATTCTTCCACATCAGTCCGTGGTTAAACAGAGAGATACGGCGGAAGAGAAAGCTGCCCAGACTACAGGAGGGGCCATGACGAAGAGTGGCAAGAGGAAAACTTTTACAAAGCCTCCGGTTGTCGGGGGTAAGAAACTCAAGGAGTCTGATGGCCCCTCTCCTAGCACTTGCCCGATTATCCCGGAGGAGGAAGATGTGGAAGAGGATAGAGGCAAGGGCGAAGGAGGCGATGTAGGAGGAGAGTCAGAGGGTGGAGGAGATGGCGATGGAGATGGAGAGGACAATGGTGATGGCGACGGACAGGGCGGTAGTGGCACTGGTGCCTTAACCTCCGGGCAAGTGGGGGAGCTTCAGGAGTGGACGGATGAGGCTCTTCGTCAAGCTTTCGGGGAATTGGAGGGAGAATCAGATTTGGCGGAGAAGGCGAAGAAGACTGGCAAGGCCGGGGCTGGCGCCGATCCATCCCTTAAGAGCTCCTCAGCTAGGGTGACTCTGGCGGTGCAAGGTGAACTTTTGACTTCTGTAGATTCCATTTACGATAGGGACTTAGGAGTATTTTATGGTTCGCTTCCGTCCTGGAATGAGATTCAGGACTTATTGCAGTATCCTACTCCTCCGCAGGGTTTGTATAATAGATGTGCCTTCTCACCTTCTTTAACTTAATATATTTCTTGAATTATGGATCATTGTATGTTCGTAACACTTTCTCTTTATTCCAGGGGCAGGCCAGGTGGCCAAAACGTCAGATGTTCGACACCGCCTCGAGCAATTCAAGTTGATGAGAGATTCTGCTAAGCCGAAGCCTCCTACTGGTCGTCCTGGGGACATAGTCAGCTACCGCCCTCTCCTTGGAGTTATCGAGGAGGGTAGCCAGCAGAGGAAGAGGAGGCGTTCCTTGTTTGATTCTCCACATGGTCCTCATCCTCCTACTCAGCCTCCTCGAGATACCACGGAGGTGAGCATGGAGTTTGTCCCCTCTCCACATCCTTCCAAGAATCCCACTTTTATCCGCATAAAACGTCCTGATGTGCCTTGCGATTCCTTTACCGGTCACCCTGATTTGGATCCAAGCTCTCAGGATATTTTGTTTGACGAGGCCACGGGCGAGCATCTTCTCCCTCGCAATCCTATGGTTCGGGTTCTTGATGAGGCGAAGTCCCTAGATCTGGATCTGCTCACTACTCGGATAGCTGCTATGGGGGACGAAGCCAAGGCCAACATTGACCGGGTTGCGGAGGAGGCCAAGAAGTTAATGGAACATCACGCCCGATTGGCCAAGGCCGGGGAGGAGATAGGGAGTGCTAATATAAGGCTGCGGTTAGTGGTTGCTGATCAGGCCAAGCAGCTTGCCGACCAGGCTATTCAGATTTCGCAGCATGAAGCCGACTCCCAACGACTGAAGAAGACCATGGAAGAGGTTATCAGAGCCGAGTTGCGGAAAATGGAGGCCGCTTGCAAGGAACGGATTGATGTGGCCATTGCGACAGTGGATGAGGTTCGGAATGCGGATCTCGAGCAGGTAGAGGAGTTGTCTGGGAGGTTTGAGGCCGCAGAGCTTGCTCAGGCCAAGCTAAAGGAAGAGATGGAAGAAATGAGGAGGTCTCTCCAGGCTGACTGCTTGAGATATCGATCGGAGAGGGACATCGCCGCTGCTAAGTTGCTGTCCTCCGAGGCCCAGGTGAGGGAGTTTGAGGAGAATGAGGGGATGATGGATGAGATGTTGCAGGATATGTACTTCCGTACGTGGAAGCAGGACAATCTATCCTGGATGGACGATTATCCCCGGATCATGGCCAGGATATATCTCCGAGCTTTGGAGGAGGCCAGGATCGATGCGGGTAAGGAAGGTGGAGCGGCCTTTAGCCTGGATGTGGTCACTGCTCAGTTTTCGAAGGAGGAGCAGGCGGCGGTGAAGGAGGGGATGCGGCTGCTCGCTGCGGAGGAAGCGGGTGTGCAATTGGAGGATAAGGATCGAGCGGCGGATGCTGGTGAGTCTCTCTCCCCTGTTTCTCTTTTCTCTTTCGGTCTTCATAACCTGATCGTTTACTGTTTATCTGATGGATCCTTTCCCTGAATTGGATAGGTGGAACTTCTGGTCAACATGCTGGGAGCTCCGATCCTGCTGTCAAGTAGATTCGGAGAGCTGGTAGGATGAGGGCGGAGCACTAATGCAGTTGACTACTTGATCCGATCCGTATAGTTTTTGGTTTTCTTGACTTTCCTGTTCGTACTTAGTCAAAAACATTAGTGTATTTTCGGATTGTAATTATGTCATTGAACAACTTTATGTAAGTTTATAACACAAGCTGATTCTGTTATATTTTGAATGCTGTTATTATTTTGATGTGCTGCATAAGAAGTATAACTATGCATATGCCTGTGATTTAGTTGTGTTTGATGCTAAGCTCTTGCTTGAAATATAATTTCATGTTTTGCAATGTTAGTGTGATGTATGAGTAAGTTATAGTGACATGTTTATGTACAAGAGAAGAGAGTACCGCCCTTCATGTTTTAGTTGCAGGGGGTAGCCTTGAACGTCTTGTGCAACTGACCATGGATGCGGCTGAGTACCTTGCCACCCAGTATGCAGGCTCAGATTCTCATGAGCGAATGCCTCCTATTTGGTTCCCTGTACTTTAGAGTCCGTTATACAGGATAGGAGAAAAGTATTTAAATGGAATGGAAATATAGAAAAAGTAAAACTTCCAGTCACGGAAGGCCGTCGATGTGCTTAAGTTCGTGGCAAACGGGTTTTGTAGTCACTTTCCCTAGCTGTGGGTCTTGGAGACATTTGTCACCCATCTTACGCCTCCGCGGGGAGTTTGCTTTTTTACCACAGCCGCACTTAAGACACATCGAAGCCGAGATCGCGCACGGTAACTACCCGAACCATTATGGTCCGTAATCGTGGGTATTATTCGATTTACCGTGGCCGGCTAGCGTGGGTGCCGTTGGCCGTGAACTACCCCTGGCTGGCCACACCTTATGTTGGGGCTTAAAGTAGGTTCACAGTTGCGGGCGAGCCGAATGCCGTAATGAGCTGCCATCGGCAATAGTCGGCCTTTATGATGACTTATAATCGGCTCATTACAGTTGGCTTTGAGGGCAGTCGTGAGCAATGAGTTAACCCACAGCAGAGGGATGCTGGAGCAAAAGTGTCTCATTGGCGAGTGCATAGAATCGTAGCATACCTGTTAGATTTTGTCCAGGTGGAGTTGCGCTATGGTGCGTCTTGAGTGGAGATGCCATAGGATTTTGTTCAACAGAAAAGGATAAAGCTTAACAAGCAGCCAAGATATAAAGGAACAAGTTAAAAAGAGACAAGATTTTTAAAGTGGTTCGGCACGAAAATGCCTACGTCTATTGATTCTCTTTGTTAATTCACTTCATATGGGCAGTACAAGTTAAGAAAAGTATCGACGGAGGTGTCGGATGTTCCATGCCCTCTGGAACACCTCTCCGTCCACTGTTGAAAAAATATAAGCTCCGTTGTGGAGATCTTTATGAATTACATATGGTCCGTCCCAGATGGGGTCCAGTGCCCCGGGGCGTGGAAAGATTCGCTTGAGGACAAGATCTCCTTCTTGTAAGCTGCAATGTTTGACTTTGGAGTTGTATAGTGCTGCCACTTTTTGCTTGTGCGCTGCCGCTTTGAGTGCTGCATCATTTCTTCTCTCCTCAATTAGATCCAAAGACATAAGGAGGAGTTCTTCGTTCTCTTCCGGGTTGTAGTGGATCCTACGGTGAGAGGGCACTACAGTTTCAACTGGGAGCATGGCCTCCGATCCGTATGCCAAAGAGAAGGGAGTATGCCCTGTTGATGTTTTGTAAGATGTGCGATAGGCCCAAAGTGCCGTAGGAAGTTCGTCCACCCAAGCGCCTTTTGACTTTTCAAGTTTCTTCTTGATTAGGGTTTTGAGAATTTTGTTGACAGCTTCGACTTGCCCGTTTGCCTGAGGATAAGCTACTGATGAGAAGCTTTTGTGAATTCCATGCTCTTGGCACCAGTCGGCGAATTCTTCGCTGTCAAATTGAAGCCCGTTGTCTGATATGATCTTGAGTGGGACTCCGTACCTGCACAGAATATTTTTGATCAAGAAGTTGATAACTTTTGCTGAAGATATTTTATTTAGGGCTTCCGCTTCCACCCATTTGGTGAAATAATCGACTGCCACTATAGCATATTTGGCTCCGCCTCGGCCCGTTGGCAGTTCGCCAATCAAGTCAATTCCCCATACAGCAAAGGGCCAAGGGCTGGTCATTTGAGTAATCTCATTTATGGGTAGTCGAGGAATCTTGGCAAATTTCTGACATCTGTCACATCTCTTGACGAAGTCTAAGGCATCTTTGTTTAAGGTGGGCCAGTAATATCCATATCGGAGTATCTTTTTTGCCAGAGTCTGCCCCCCAGTGTGATCTCCGCAACTTCCTTGGTGGATGTTGAATAAGATTTCCTTAGCTTCCCTTCCAGCGACGCATCTTAATAAGGGGCTAGAGAAACCACGCCGATAGAGGATGCCTTCTTGCATGGTGTAGCGGGAAGCTTTCCTCAAGATTTTCCTGACTTCATCACGTCTGTCGGGTAGCATGCCATCTTGCAAATATTTCAGGATATGAGTCATCCAAGTTTCTTCTTCGATTGCAGTTATCAGATTCACTTGTTCGAAACTTGGGGCTAGCTGTCTTGAGATGGTTAGTGCTCCGGAAATGGTGTTGTTCTTCATACTAGCTTGCTTTGCTAGTTCGTCGACCTCTTGGTTCTTTTCTCGAGGAATGTGTTTGATTAGATAATGGTCCAATTGATCGAGCAGTAGCTTGGTCTTCTTTAGATATGCTGTGAGTCGTTCTCCTCGAGTATGGAACTCTCCTAGTACTTGGTTTACGATAAGTTGAGAATCACAATGAAGACATAGAGAACTGATTCCAATTTCTAAGGCAAGTTCCAATCCCGCTATTACTGCCTCATATTCTGCATCGTTGTTGGTGGCAGCGAATTCCAACCATAATGCATAGTACAGCTTCCTTCCCCTGGGGGTGATTATCACAATACCTGCCCCCGAGCCCTGATCGTTTGATGCTCCATCTACAAAGAGGTTCCACTTGATGTCTTTTGCTATTTCGGATGGATCCTTGCCTTCGTTGGTAGTGAATTCGGCAATGAAATCGGCCATGGCTTGTCCCTTTATGGCGGTGCGTGGATGGTAGGTGATATCATACTGACTTAGTTCAATGCACCATTTGAGGAGTCGCCCAGAAGTGTCAGGACGATGGAGCACCTGTCTTAGCGGTTGATCGGTTAGAATTCTGATGGAGTGAGACTGGAAATAGTGTCGCAGTTTTCGTGACGCGATTAATAAACAGTATGTTAATTTCTCAAGTTTAGGTTATCTGGCTTCTGCCCCTGTAAACCTCTTGCTTACAAAGTATACCGGGCGTTGCGTGCGGTCATCTTCTCTTACCAAGGCGGCGCTTAAAGCATGAGATGATACGGTGAGGTATAGGTATAGCACTTCGCCTTCATTTGGAGTTGAGAGTACCGGTGGTCTCTGAAGGTGTTCGATTAGGTTAAGGAAGGCTTTTAAGCATTCATCAGTCCACTCGAACTTTCCTTTGTCTTTCTTGAGAGCTTCGAAGAAAGGGACGCACTTGTCAGTTGCTTTAGAGATGAATCTGCTTAGGGCGGCCAACTTCCCGTTTAGGCTCTGCATTTCTTTTCGAGTGGAAGGTATCTTTATTTCTTTCAGTGCCCGGACTTGTTCAGGGTTTGCTTCAATTCCTCTGGAATGGACAATGAATCCTAAGAACTTTCCCGATGATACTCCGAAGGAGCACTTCAGAGGATTCAGCTTCATTCCATATTGACGAAGTATCTGAAACATCTCGCCCAGGTGGCTTACATGATCGTCGGCTTTCCTTGACTTTACCAGCATGTCGTCCACATACACTTCCATAGTTCGACCTATTAGTTCCGCGAACATCTTGTTGACGAGGCGCTGATAGGTAGCTCCGGCATTTTTGAGTCTGAAAGGCATGACTTTGTAACAGTATAATCCCCGGTCAGTGATGAAGCTAGTGTGGTCTTGATCGGGAGCGTGCATGGGAATTTGGTTATATCTGGAGTATGCATCCATAAAAGATAAAAGTTCGTGCCCGGCTGTGCTGTCCACAAGTTGGTCGATTCGGGGGAGTGGGAAGCAATCCTTCGGGCAAGCGTCATTTAGGTTGGAGAATCAATACATGTTCGCCACTTTCCATTGGCCTTCTTCACTAGTACTGGGTTAGCGATCCACTCTGGGTAGATGGCCTCTCGTATGAAGTCATTAGCAAGTAGGTTCTTTACTTCCTCGTCAAGGGCTGCTGATCGTTCTGCCCCCATGCTTCTCTTTTTCTGCTTTACTGGCACCTTGGTAGGATCGATGTTAAGTACGTGACATGCTATGTTCGGGGAGATTCCAGTCATGTCAGCATGCGTCCATGCAAATACATCCAAATTGCGTCGGAAAAAATCGATGAGTTGGTCCTTCAATTCTGTTTTCAGTTGAGATCCGATTTTTAACAGTCTATGTAACGTTTACGATTTTTCGTTGCCGAAAAACCAAAATGTTATGGGTTTTAAGAAAGAAGAAAGAGGTAGAAGAGAGAAAGAAAAACAGAACAGACAGAAACAACATCAGAATCTCACAATTCGCTGCGGAACAACATATAATAGATAAATGAATAATCTTTAAACAAAGAACTATATCAGTTATTACATTACATTTCATTACATCAGAGTGTACAACAACAAACAATTTTAAACAGCGGAAAAGAAATACTATATATTAGAAATATGCTACGCCATCCAGCTTGCCTCCAGCAACTCCTGAATATCCAGAATATCCTGATAAACCTAACTCTTGACTGCCCGTGTAGAAATTGGTGGGCACCCAGAGTTTAGAAAGGAAAACAATAAACTCCGAGTCAGTCATGTGACTGGTGCGAGAACTTAAAACAGTTTATTTTTCTTTGAAATAAAAATAGAGGAATATTTTTAAAATAGATTCGCAATGCTTTTTTTTAAAAAAATGAGACTACCATAAGGCCTCCCGCACACACACACAATGCAAACGCAGAATCGGAGGAGATTTCTCCTTATGATAGTCAAAGATGCTTGATACGCATTAAAAAGAAACATTTGATATTATTACTAGTGCATAGTGTAGTAAAAATTCATTTCGAAAATAAAGATATAAATCTTAGCCAACATACGACCATTATCGTATGCTTACTATAGCTACTATGTTCAATAGCAGGTTACCGCCACATTCCATAGCAGGTTATACAACTAATACCGTACAAGTCTCGTATTTGAAGAATGGATTTTCCAACAAATGGTCAGGCTAAGGAACTTCCCATTGCCACATGGAAACGCCTCTGGAAGGACGCCCCGAGAACCAAACCGTTCTCTGCCAAACAAAGCCGGGAATCCCTTTTCCCAAGGAATATTACAAACCCTCAGATATGCCACCCCCGGTCCTTTGGAACCTTTAAACGAGAGCTCTCTAACCAACATCACACCATAATAATAAGTGTTTCAACATGAGTAAGTATCTGGGCTCCATACCATGATACTACCCTTTTCCAGAAGGAATGGTCATACCCTAGGGAAGCGATCCCTGAAAACCTTGCCGCACAATTCCTGTTTCGACCATTACCGGTTTGTGAGGCTCGACGAAGTCACGTCCACACAAACATACTTTATACAAAAGCCATGCTTTGGGTCAACAAATGATCATAGAAATGATCACCAAGATAGACGATCAAACAAATGATCCTATCACAAATAATCAACACAATGATCATTTCACAGCAACACTCAACATGTCACATTACCAAAATTGGGAATATATCGCTGATAACTTCAACTATATAACCTCTGAGCTCGTACGTCTCAGAGAAGGGTGTTAAGCTAAAAGAATAAATTCTCCGCCACCACAGAAATATATTTGAAAGAAATCAGCTTTATATCTCAACTTGTAATGTCAGACATACAATCCATACAAGTCTGTTCCGGGCTCGAACAGAACCGAAGGTACTTACAAAGAAGTCCTTGCAATCCGAATAATCTCTAATCACGTTCGGATTTCCCATCACATATGGAGATCTCTATACCGGGGATCAGCCAGTGCAGAGACAATCAACAAGAAACCCTTACGTTTTCGAAAATATCCGGTCTTCAACACCGGTCTTCGAATGCAATTCATAACGACGTATCACATATTCAGAATGGGTTATACGACCCCATGGTCCTTTCCCGGTTAACCCGAATAGTGAGCGCTTATTTTTAAAAATAAGTGTGGCATTCAATTTCAAGCAATTCACAACAAATACCTATTCAAAGGTAAATATTGATAGTCGGTTATTGAACTATCAATAAATATGCATAACATCACCAGATTCCAAATAATTTTCTAAATTATTTATTTCCCAAAAATATCTTTACAAGATATAAACATAATTTCCATATTTTAAAAATAAATCGATATTTATTTTTAAACCCATTTTCCAATTCCATTTATAAATTCCATATTGAATTTATATTTCCAAAATATTTATGAATATGCGATTTTTATTATTCATTTTCAATTTATCTTCAAAATGATAAATTCTTTACACTTTCCATTTCACATTGGAAAAACATTTCCATACTTATTTATTTATAAGTAATTCACAAATCTTCTATTTTCAACACTTGGAAAATATTCAATATACTCTAATCGAAATTAAGTATATATTTCATTCTTTAAGGAAATCATTCTCTTAAACATATTTATTTGGGCCAAAACGAATGTTGCGTAAAACATCGTTACGACAACCCAAATTCACTAGTATAGGGATTCGAAATTAAAATAGATATATAAATCCCAATACTATATAAAACATTTCCTTTCGGAAATCATTTTCTATAACAACAGTGTTATAGTCTATCATTTCCTTTTATTTCTCGAAACATCTATTTCAACAATGAATGTTGAAATCTATAGTTTCGAATCTCAACACCTTTTAAAACATCTTTAGATCGTTTTAATTCTATTTAAAACATCACATCCAAAACATTTTCTTTAATATATTATTCACTATTCAAAAACGTGAATATACTACGTTAATCAATTTCATCATTTCTATTCATTTTATTTTAAGGAATTATTCACTGTCTAAAACATGAATATAACTCCATAAATAAATTACAACAATTTTACTTATCAAAATAAGTCTTTGCGGATTTATAAAACAATGTTTATAAATTCTATTTCTATTTATTTTATATCAACTTCCTTTTATAAATTTTCTTTATTAACCCATTCGATTTATAACTCAATTATAAACCAAAGGTCCACGTTATAAGTTAAATACTTATAATCTATTTGTTTGTAAAAAACATTCTTTTAAAATTTCCCAAATCTATAAATCTTATAACTTATAAGGTTTATTTATTTATCCAAAACCTATTCTTTGCATAACTTTATAAATTTTATAAACCTACTGCTTATAAAATTCCATTTATAACTTCACCGTTATAATCCTATAAATTCCATTTCATTTATGAAATTCATTTACAATTTATTCTAATACTTATAAAAGCTCGTTTTATAATTCAAATATTTTTAATTTATAAATTATCAATTTATAAATCTTTTATATAAATCAATTTATATTATTATTTCAAAAACGTCTTTAAACCCCTTTATAATTTCATCATATTGATTTATAAAATAATCAAATTCTATAAATCCTATTTTTAATCTTTTTATAATAAATTCAGAAATCCCAATTTAATTTATTTTATAAAATCATTAATCCCATATTTTCAAAAATCAACTTTTAACTATATTTCTCAAAAATCATAATTTTTATAACATAAAAATTATAACGTTTATTTATTTATAATAAATCAATTCCAAAAATATTTTATAAACGTATACTTCCAAAAATCTCTTTAGAAATTAAATCGTTGTTTTTAAACTTCAAAATTGGATCCGATGATGCAACACATCTAATAGTCAATCACGACTTTCAAACATCATATATCATCCATGATAAACAATCAAATATCACAATATCTGAATCAAATAAATATTTGTGAGGAATCCAGTTGGATCCCTCCAACCTGTTTCCCTGCATCCACAGACATTAGCACAATACCAATTCCGTTTCAAGATGGAATATCGCGGTATATGGGATTTTATAAATATTATCCGCTTAACGCAATAGGGTCTCATCCGCTATACAATGCGGGAAGTCAATCAACTGCAATATATACATATGCCAATATATATATATTGCTATATATATATATAATATAATACCAATTCCACTTCGAGGTGGAATATCGCGGTATATGTGTGTGTAATAAATAACCTCCGCTTACTAACGGCGTATAGGGTCTATTCACATCCAATATATATATATATATATATATATATATATATATATATAACAATCATCATTCAAGCATTCAATCATCACAGTCAATCAATTTTAAATCTAACTATTTAAAATTTAAATAAACAACAAAATTCCGAGTGAGAAGTTCTCACCTTTGCTTTTATTAGCAATCCATTTCCTTCTTGACTCGATTTTCTTGATTTATACCTTGTATAAATATTATGCACAATTTATTAATATTCGAACAGATCGAATAATAAATTTTTCATTTTATAATTTTAATTCATCGGTTTTGTTCTAAACCAATTCCTTTAATAATTTTATTCAACTAATTATTTCATCTCAAGTTAATGATTTTTTTATTTTAAGCTAAAAATTAAAGATTCAAACTGATTTTCTTTTTAAAATAATTCTAACATTTTGCTTATATAAATTTCTTCAATCTTTTAAAATTCCTTTGTTTAATAAATTATTTTAACTAAAAATTTAATTTAATTAACCAAACTCACTTTCAATAAAATTATCTAATCGAAGAATTTAAATCTTAAACTAGAATTCCTTTAATAAATTTATTTTAACTAATTCTTTTATTTTAAATTTATATCTTTAAATCAAATTCTTTCGATAAATTTATTTAACTAACAAATTCTATTTTTTTAAACAAATCTCTTCTTTTTTTTTATACAATAACTTTTAGTCCTTAATTGCCTATTTTTCCAATAATAAATAATAATTTCTTTACCAAATTTATTTTATCTAATAAATTAAATTTCTAACCAATTTTCTTTTACAAATTTTTTTTTTACATTTAAACTAAATTTATTCTCTTTCTATAACTATATAAAATTCCTATATAATATTTCAGTTTACTGTAAAAATTCATATACAGGTTATATGTACAACTTCAAAATTTTAAACTTAGACTAACTGTAAAAAAATATATTTTTCTGTTTACTTACATATTTGTTGCTTTTAAATTTAAAAAAACGAAATCTTATACCTTTACTGTAAAACTGAATTTTCTGCATTACCTATGTATATTAAAACAAAATTACCTTTACTGTAAAATGTATATTGATTTTATTCAATATTTTTTTCTTTCCTTTCCTGTTAAAATCATATATCGAATATTTGTATGTATATAAAATCCCAATTTAACTGTACAAAAAATCACAGTAGCTCACTTTACATTTACTGTCAATATACCAACATTTAAATTTTTTTTTTCAAATTTTAAATCGAATAACAAATTGTAAATACCTATATAGCATCACCCATGCACTTGCTGTCGCGACGACCTCATCACCAAAACCCTAGCCACCATCATGTCTCGCGACGCGAGTCTTGGCCGCCGCCTCCAGGTCGCAACCCACACTCGCACGCCCACGAATCCCATCAACCTCGAATCCATGCTTGCTGCCGCCGCTCCTACCACTTGCCAACACCGATGCCGCCGCAGCCTCGTGTCGATCGCGCGCCACCAGTAGCTCGAGAAAGCCCCACGCCGCTCCACCTATGCGCACGCGCGATTCAATTTAGGGCTTCGGCCTTTCTTTTGTTTTTCTGAGAATCCAATTCGATTTGAACAATAGGATTTGGGATTTTTAAAATAAGGCTTCGGCTATGATTTATTTTGAACGAGAGGGGGGGAAAGAAACGAATGTTGATTTCAATTTGTATGGAAAGGAAGCGGCCATTTGATTTTCTTTGTTTGAACTGAGGAAATGAGGGAGAGAGGAAGAGGGAACATTTAAACGTGAAGGAGGCATGATTATTTCACGATTTCAGGCGTGATTTTAGGCATGGTTAAAGGAAGAACGTGCTGTGTTTTATTTTTTTTAAAGTTAAATTTAAATTGAAATTCAATTTGTTTTCAATACAAATTTTCAACGCGTTTAGGTGTCGTATTCTCACACAACAACTCCGATTGATACGAAATTTGAAATCCAGCAATAATACAATATTACGGACCCAATGGAACTGGTTTCGTCGAATTCCGAGACTGTGCCTCGGACGGCTATTTTCAAATATCGATTCAAACTATTAAATTTCAAAACTGAACGATTCACTTTCAATTTCAATTCTGAAGCTTCTATTATCTTCAGTATTATCAATATGAAATTTACAAGCCTTTGAAATATTTTTAATCGGCTTAGAATTGAAGATTCAAATTTTTATTCAACTCTCAATAGATTAAATTCTATAATTTAATCGTCAAATTCAAAGTTATATTGAAAATTCAATCCAAACCATCATTTAAATATTTAAAATAAATTAAATATCCTCAATTTAAATTATTCAAAATTCAAGGTCGTTACAGTCTACTTGAGTCATGTTTGTCTACAGATACGAATTCCATAGCCTCTGCAGGCTCGGCGGTGGCCTCCTCCTCTTCGTCCCTGGGGTCTAGTTCGTTGAAAGGATCACTGGTATATCGAAGAGGAGGGGCTTTCTTTAATTGCTATGCTTCCAAGCTTTTCATGCAGAGAGGAGTCTCTGCATCTTTCCCTTTATCCCTTCTGCGGTTATTGCGAAGTTCAGTTACATAGCAGTCTCGAGCAGCATCTTGATCTCCTTCTACTTCTCCTATTCCATTGTCTGTTGGAAATTTCATCTTTACGTACCACGGGGCTAGGACAATTTGGAAGTCAGACAAGGCCGGTCTTCCCAGGAAGGCGTTGTAGGCCGAGTGGTTCTCTATTAGCACAAATGTTTGTTTTCACACAACGGAGCGGGGATGACTTCCTATTTCAACAAAGAGGTCAAGCTGCCCGAGGGGCATTTTCGAATCTCCAGTGAAACCGTGTAGTGGTTTGTTGCAGGGAGTCACATGCTTCATTGACAACTTCATTTTGTCGAAAGCATGCTTGAGTAGGATATTTACTGAACTTCCAGTGTCTATTAGAATTCGGAAAACTTTGGCTGGACCGAACCAGGCAGAGATGACCATAGGATCCATGTGGGGTACTGTCTTCCTTCTAAATCACGCCTACTGAATGTGATGTCGTCACTCTCTTTCCGTTTTGGGTGGCGTTCTTCTGTAACGGAGTTAACGTAGCCTTCATTGTTTCTAAGAGACTTGCCGTATCTTTCCATTTCTGCCCAACTTCTGTCGGCGATGTGTGGTCCTCCCGATATGGTATGGACCACTATCTTCTCTTGACTAGAGCCGCTGGTGTTGCGATTTCCTCCGCCTACTTCTGGGAGAGGTCGCCCTGAGTTTTCATTGGCGGGAGCTGGAGTCCTGTTCTGGCTTTTTATATAGCGTTCCAGTCTTCTTCTTCTAATGTGTTCTTCAATCAAGTCCCGGAGATGGTGGCATTCATTGGTGTCATGTCCGTGGGATTCGTGGAAGCGACAGAACTTTCCAGACTTGAGTGCGTTGTCTGACTCCTTCTTGTGCGAGGGGCGCTTGTATCTGACTTCGTCCTGAGTGGCTAGGAAGATGTTTTCGATGGTTTCATTCAAGGGAGTGTAGGAGTCAATTCTTGGTCCTGGTCGATATTGGCGCTTTTCAACCTTCCTGCCCCCAGCATTGTCTTTAGATTCATTTCTTCGAACGTCCTTTGCTGCAGCGGGAACCTTATCCGGAGCTGCCTTACCCTGTTGCCCTGACTGCCTCTCAGTGGCGGCGTCTTCAAGTCTCATATACTTTCCAGCTTCATGGAAGAAATAAGGTAAAGTAGCTGGTTTTTCTTTAGTTAGTCTTCTAGCAAACTTGGTATCTGGGTGTACACCACCACAGAGAGCCATTAGGGTGAGTTTCTCATCGGCATCTTGAACTGTGGCCGTTGCGGCGTTGAACCGGGTTAGATATTGTTGCAGTGTCTCTCCGGATTTCTGTTTGACATTGGATAGAGAATAAGCATCCTTGGGTTGTTCCACATGAATGCGGAACTGGCTAACGAACTTTTCTTTCAACATCTCCCATGAGCTGATAGATCCTTGGGGTAGATGGCAGAACCAGGAGGTAGCTAGGTCTGCTAGGAATAGCGGAAAGCATTTACATAACACTCCTTCCGTTGCTCCGTTCATGAGCATATGCTGGGTGTATTTCTGTAAGTGTACGATGGGATTAGAGGTTCCCTTGTAAGGTTCCATGGTTGGCATTTTCCATTCCCGGGGGGTGATGGCAGTTTCAATATCGCGGGTGAAGGGGCTGGTTACTCTAGCGCCTATTCCCCGATCCTTTTGTTCCCGTCGGATGCACTCTCTGAACAATCGCGCCATCCTTTCGTCAGAGCTTGGAGCGGAAAGAAATGAGTTTGGTTCTTCTCTGCGGGATTGAGTCCGCCTAGATGACTTGTAGGGATGGTATCGTCTGTCACCCCTAACATTCTCCAAAGGCTGCCTCTGGTCTTCTGGGGGCATGCTGGGGTCAGCCATAGTTGGCCCTTGCCTTGACCTTCCCCTGCTGGGTTCTGTTCTCAGCACTTCCTCGGGTCCAACTTCGAGCTGGACTCCAGCTCGGCCCCGTCTACTGGTGTTTTCATGGTTAGGTAGCATGACAGGCTCAGCTACATCTGATCCCTGCCTGGCACCTCCCCCGTTGGGTTCGGTTCCAAGCGTTTCCTCGGGTCGGAATTCGGGCTGAGTCCGGGCTAGGCTCCTACTATGGCTGTTTCTGTTGTTAGCCTCTTCGAAGAAGAAAGACCTTCGTCGTCTCCCAGATCCTCCAGATTGGGACTCACCCCATGATTCGGTGTTGCGGTTGGATTCTTCAGCATCCCTTAAGCGTGACGTGAGTTGGTCCTCCAAGGCTTCTTGTTGAGATGTGAAGCAGTTAGTTACTTCAGCCACAACCCTGTCTAGATCTGCCCTAGTAATTGGTTGTTCCGCGGCGGGGACTGTTGGGTTTGCCTGATTTTCATCTGGTACTGCTGTTGGAATGGGACGATTCTCTTGATTTGGGGCCACTGGATCTGGGATACTGCTAGTTGCGACGTTCTTTCCTTTGTTAGCATCTCTCCTCTGCCTGGAAGTCATGTTGTCGGAGCAAGGAGCGATGTTGTTAGGAAGAAGGTTGTGTAGAGAAGCTGTAGCTCGAGGTTCTTAGTGAAAGCACCAAAAATGTTTGCACAAAAAATGGGCAAACACCTCCAAGTCGTGTGATTTAGTCGAATTTATGTTATTCTTAGTGATTTGGATGAGTTATGCAAATATATAAAAAAACAGGGGCTAAAATGTAAAAGACACACAGATTTATAGTGGTTTGGCCAGAACGTGCCTACGTCCACTTTATATGTTATTCTCCTCTTACTATTTAGATTACAAGTACAAAGCCTTGATTACAAGAATATGAAAGTAGTTTGAAAGTTCCTTCCGTGCTTGAGCTCTCAAACTTGTCTGCCATTGTTGTACCCCTGCCCCTCTATTTATAGAGTGAGGCTGGGGGCAGGGGTCTTGGATGTATATAGCTGCTGGTGGGCCTGGGCTGAAGCAATCTGGCCTGGCAGCGTTCTGGTTCGGCGAAGCTTGGTTCGGTCGTGCTTGGAGTGGTTGGTTTGGAGGTTCATTTGGTAGTGGGTGAATAGATGTTTGGTTCGGTATTGGAAGGGGGGAGATGGTTCAGTATTTAGTTGGTTCGGTGTGGAGTTGATCCGGTAGGACTTGGACCGGTAGTAGTTGGGGACATGTTGGTTTTGGTCCGGTAGGACATTGGTTCGGTGGTGAGTGGGTTGGTTCGGCAGGGGATTGGTCCGGTGATGGGTTGGTTCGGTGGTAGAGGAGAAGGTTGGCTCGACGGGGAGATGGAGTTGGTTCGGTTGTGGAGAGGACAATGGTGATTCTGCAGTAGGTTCGACCGGTGAGGAGGTCCGGTGGAGCATGGTTCGGTGATGGAGTGGAGAGGCTTTGGTTCGGTTAGGCTTAGGTACCGGATGGACGTGGATACCGTATGCAAATGATGATTCTGGACGAAATTGATGCTCCTTGGCCTCGTGATCTCATGGGTGAGAATTCGCCCAACAGTTTGACTGAATATATTTTGGGTTTAGTGAGATATCAAAAATATAAAGATTTTATTTCTAAAGGAAAATAGAAGAGGGAATTCTAAGTAAATTAGATATAGTGAAATCGGATAAATTAAAGAGTGAATTTAGGAAAGGATCAAAAGTTGATTTTTAAATTCTAATAAATAAATTCCGACTGTGGGAAAGGAGATTTTTGAATAAATGGATTTTTAAACTTAAGTGATATTATTTAAAGAAATAAAGGATTTATTTTTAAATTCAAGGTTTAAAATAGTATGGGAGAGATAAAGAAGAATTTTGGTAAAAGTATGAAATTGGTATTTTCAGTTTAAATAAGATTTTAAATCGGAATAAAAGGATGAATTTGAAATTAATGAGTTTTGGAATAAATTTGGATAAGCAAAGGAATTCATTTTAAAATGGAGTAAATTTTGGAAATCGATTTGGAATTTGATTTAGTGTGTGAAACTATGTTTAAAAAGGAAGATGAGACTATGAAATTTATAAACTGGGTTGATAAAATGAAGTATGACATCAGTGGATATTTGAAAGTACAAACTCACGGTGGGAATTTATAAAGGAATGGGTAATTTATTTTAAAAATAAATAGTGGTTTTATTTTTAAAGGTTTGGGAAAGAAATTTACGGGTTTGAGATGTAAATTAAATTGGGATAAATCGAGAAGGATTTATTTACTGATTTAAATGGACTATTTTGGAATGGAAATTGAATTTCCCTGGAAAGCCAAGTATATTTTCAAAGAAAGATTTCCAAGTATAAGTTAGAGCTTTTAAAGTGGTTTTAAAGGAATGTTTTTGAAAGAAATTATGATCTAGTGGTTTTAAATTTTAAAGGTAAATATTTATTAAATTATTTATATAAGTAAATTATTTTAAAAGGTTTAACTAGTATTATGATTTAAAAGATAATTACTTAATATTTATACCATATAGAATAACTTTTATTTAAATTCAGTTTTGGCTTAAGTTTTACATGAGAAATTCTTATAAATTTCATAAATAGTATTTAAATAAAGTTTTGAGTAGTTTTTATTTTAAATGTTTAAAAGTATATATTTTTGTATAAAGGATTTAAATTATTTTAAAATCTAAGTATTAAGACTGGGTGATTTTCAGGGGAAATAAAATAATTGGGTGGGAATTTATTTCCGCAAGAGAAAAGGTGATTTGAAAAATATTTTCAAAGGATTGAAGTGTAGAAAAATATCTTATTAATATATGAAATAAATAATTTGAAAAATTATTAGTGCCTGATGGTTGTTTGTGAATGTTATTTGATAGTTAAATAACCGACTATCAATATTGGCCAATGCGCTGATCGTTTCGAAGAGACCGGGATATGGATTAATTTCTCGAAAACCACTTCGATCCGGTTTGAACGTTTTCGTGAGGAAGACAAGAGCTTGGAGTTGAAGATGGAGCAGTGAAGTGCAAGGGCAAATTGCTACTAATCCTGAGGGTGATTCCAAAATGGATGTAGTAAGAGTAGTGCCTTCGGTTCCGTTCGAACCCAAAATGGACTTGTATGCATGAATGCTATCAGAACATCGTCAGGAGGAAGATGAGAATTCTAAGTGAATGTGTGCTAAAAAGGTAACTCATAGCCTCGAGCCTCATCAACCGGGAATGGCTAAAACAGGGAGGTGCACGCAAGGCTAAGTGGCTAGCAACCAATTAGGGCAAGGTCATCCCTGTCTAGATGTCCCTTTTTATTTGGCTGTGTGTGCGGTTGCTGATCCCAACTGCGGGGTGATCTTTTTCGGACTATCCAGTAAGGGGTAGCTCCGGTCTTGTGTTGTAGGGGATCAGGGTGGATCCTCGGTACGCTGATCTAGACCAGGTACTGTGATGAGCTGTACACCAATAGCCCTGCCATTATATGGAATCCAATCTCCAATAAGTGCATGTATGCCCAACTATTGCTGGAACATGAGATGCAAGCATTTCAGATAGATTCTATTATACTTTCTATAGTCACTATTGTAATATCAGATGGATTTGACAAAAAAAATATTTTGGTTATCGTAAGGTAAAACCCGGCATGTTTATTTATGGCGTGACCTTACGAGATACCCTTTGGTTTCAAAGGATTTTGAAAACTTACTAATCCAATTGAGTTTGTTTTCTTACGCTAGTTTTCCAGACTGACTCAGGTATTGTTTTGTTATGATGCTCGGGTCAGACCGAGTATTACAGATACAGGATAGGATGCTGTGGAGCTCAGGAGACTAGCTGGGTGTCGAGGCGTATTTCTATAGATTTATATTTTTACTGTTAAGAGACAGTTACTAGACTGTCCAGATTTGATGTGATGACTATGTTGTACTCTGATGATTGTGAGAAATATATAGTTATAGATTCTTTTGTATAAAAATCTATTATTATACATTATATGTTGTTCCGCTGCGTTTGTGAGATTCTGATGTTGTTTTCTATTTTTCTTCATCTACCTCCTTCTTCATTCCCTTACAGTCTAGTTTTCCGACATCTGATTGTTCAAAATTTAATACAGTGAACATATTGATGTTGATTTTTGGGCATCGAAAAATCGGGTCGTGACAGTTAGTATCAAAGCTGAAGGTTAAGCGAGAACCTTGGCTCTGGTGGGGATTACTCATTAAAATAGAGTCCGTAGTACTATAGGATGAATTTGAGTGTATTAATAGATATGAGCGCGTATTTGTTAGCGAATATAATTTTTTTTTATATTGTGTTGACTTATCGGTTAAGTGTTTATGGATTCTGGTCGATATTTGGGACGCCATGTCATCGATAGGGAGCTCTATAAACTTGTACAGAACAATTCGACACAGTATTGTTTTTAATAGGTAAATGAAATAATTTTACCCAAATTATTTTTTTACATAAAAGAAATAGTTTTTCGTAAATTATTATATTTATATATGGTTGCTGGGTTGCTACAAAATGATAATATTAAATTATTATCATTGATGTGTGAAAATTGAATAAGAATTTAAGATAATAACCGAAGGTTAAGGAAATAAATTTATTTAACAGAATGAGATTTGTAAACGTGAATATGATTTATAATTGAAATAGAATAAAATTCCAAAGTAATGTTTGAATATGGATTAAAAGGATTTGGAATTGTAGAAATTAAATTCCTTTCATTTGAAAATGGTTTTCAAAGGTTTTGGAGAAAGAATCGTGATATTATTTCGGAAATATTTTTGAATTGGATATGAAATCTGGTGAGATTTAGAATTTAAAAATATTTGGAAAATGTTTTTGAAGTGATAAAAGCATTGAACTCACTTCGGTCGTTGGAAAATAATTTCGGTGATGACTGCAGCATCATCGATGTTCATTTTTGAGTTTCCAAGAGAGGAATTGTTACAAAATATTTTAAATTGGAGTTGTTGCAACAAACTAGGTTTGGTTTCAAATTCAAAGGATAATTTGACATGCAAATGAATTGTGTATATATTATTGGAAAAAAAATGATATCGAAATGTTGAGAAATTGTTTAAACTCTGGAAGTTTATATAAGAATGTTTATAGAAATATAAATGGGTTTGATAACTTACAAAATTTGAATTAAAATTTAACTTGAAGGAGAGTCAAATTAACGTAAGTGTGAAAACAAAATAAGTGGAAGGTAAGCTAATTAATTGATGTGAATTAAAGGAAGTTAGCAAATGGAATTTAAATAAATTGGAAAAACTTATAGAAGTTTAAAATTTTTGATTAGTGAATGAAATGTAAATAAATTTGAAAACTTATAGAAATTAAAATTTGAATTGAATTAGAATTTAGCTGAATTAAGTCAAATAAAATTGAATTTTGAGGAAATGAGTCTAAATAAGCTAACTGGAAAGGCCATTGAAATAAAATATATTTAGTTGGAGATAAATTTGTGGATGAACAATTGAATTTACATTTGTGAGTAAATGAATTGAAGTGGAATATTAAAATTAAATTTGGATTGTGTTAAATAAAGTGAAATAGAAATTTAGTCGGGTTGGACCAACAAAACAAAGGATGGAAAACAAAATTAGTAGGTAAAGTAATTGATTTAAATTGGTAAGCAAATAAATTGAAATTGAATATTGGGATAATATTTAATTCAAATTATGTAAAGCAAAGTGAAGTTGTAGAATTAATTTGAAGTGGACTAAAAATAATTAAAGTTTGGAAATAAAATCCATCGAGATTTAAAATAAATTAGTTTAAATCAAATTGGTAAGTGGAACTAATTTAAAGAAATAATTAATTAAGGATGGGTTGGAAATAAGGTGAATAGGATTCAATATTAAATTTGATTTGGAAATAAATTAAGAATTGAAGATAAATTGAATTTAGAATGGAATCAAAAATTTAAGTTAAATAAAAAAATAGGTACGAAGGCTTAAGTGGTGAAGTGAAAATAAATATAGGAAGTGTATAAAATATTTATATTGAACTTAAGAAATGAATGGTTAAATTCTTAAGTAAACTTGGAATCGAGAAATATTCTATGTTAATGAATGAAGTTTTAAAAAGGGGTGTGTAATGATGACTATGAATAAAAGAGAATTGATATAGCTAAAAATCAATTGGGGCATAATACGTAGGATGTAAGTATATTATTTTATTCGCATAACGATTTGATACAGATTCGAGCACAGAATTTCAAGATAGTTATATCGATTCGAGATGGGATTTTTCACTCGATTCCCTATGGCGAACTCTGAATATGGATTTTTGATGGATTCTGGAAATTCTCTATCATAGTATATGGCTACATAAGGAGAATGACGGTTTCTGATCAAGAAACCAGATTTGAGTCCGCACTAGGGAGTCGGGTGGACAATGCTAGTTCGAAAATGAAATTGTGTGATCGAGCGAGCGATCAGATTTGATATTGCATACGGATGATACGTGTGCATCGTACAACTTAAGTATAGCAAATACTGAAAATTTTAGAAAGAAATGAGTAAAATTAATTTGAACTATACTAGTGAACAGTATCGATAGATAAGGTGTAGGTATCTAAAGGCAAAGGATAAATGGATATTTTTGATTTCAAAAGATAAATATGAAGTGACCGACAAAAAGGTATGTATTTGATTTCTATATGAAATTTGATGATTTTCTGGTCTAGCCACTTGGCATTTTGTTTTCTTTTTGAATTTTAGGGGCCCGTAGAGGCATTTTGTAGTTGTTTCGAGCTAGCCGCGCAAAGGAGACGCTGACGAAATTTTTCGAAAATTTAAGGAGTTGGAAAAATTTTGAGAAAATTTTGATAATTTAAAATTTGAATTATAATTTGAATGGTTTAGTAGTAGTATTGTTTGAAAACTATGGATGGGTTAGGAAAGTTAGAAGAGGGTTAGTACGTCTATAATAAGAAGATTGTTTCGGAAAGTTGTTTGAAACTATTAATTTTGGGAAGAAAGATTAACGGGTTGTGGAACATTCTTCTTAACTTGTAATTTCGGGGACGAAATTTTTTTAAGGGGGTAGGAATGTGAAGACCCAGAGTTTCGAATATTTGAAATCAGAATATTTAGTTAATTTTAAATTTTTAAAAGTTAAATTTTAACTTGAAATTCAAATATTACTGTTTACTGGATAATTTAATTTTTGAATTAGAAAATTGGAAATTGGGTAAATTGTTGAATCTGAAATTTTAAGCCTGTTAAAAATAATTTGAAGGCTTGTAAAATTTATATTGATAACACTGAAGATAGTAAAGGTGTTAAAACTGAATCTAAAGGTGGGTCGTTAAGTTTTAAAAATATATCGGTTTAAATTGATATTTAAAAATAGCCTTCCGAGGTACAGTCTCCGAATTCGACGAAACCAGTTCCATTAGATCCGTAATATTGTTTTATTATCAGATTTCAAATTTCGTAGTGTTTGTATTTGTCGTGTGATCGTATGATATATAAACGCGTTGAAATTTATATCTTCAATATAAATAAATGGTCCAAAAAGCTATCTTCTCCATACGATCTAGTTAGGACTAGAAACCTTTTCCATTTCATTCGGAATAGGGGTATAACATTATAAATGCCTAGCGGCACACCTCGATAGAAGGTCGAGACTTTAAGCTACAGATTCGTGACGATTTTAATTTAAAATATATTCTTTGACGTGACGATTTCTTTTACATCAGCTGTTTTTCCATATCACTTTAAGTCACTATTCACAAGCAATATGCGCACGCATCCTCTTAAAAACAAGCAACCAAACACGTTTAACAAAACTTTTCTTTTATACAAACCGAGCTTTCCCCTTTGTCTTGGAAGAAATCAAAAATTTAAATCTCAGAGAAATAATTCGGTCGAGCTCCTCCTCTCTCAAAAAAATTGAATCAGTAAATCAAGGGGATGGCCGAATCGAATTTTTTTGCCTGTAATCAAGATTTTCGTTCCTCTTCAAACCGAAATGGGAATTGAGACATTCGAACTAATCAGGTGGCGACTGAAGCTTGTGTGATGACTGGAAGGTCACGAGTGAGGGAGCGTCGTGTAGTCGATCGAATTGGCCTGAGCAAGGGCGTAGTGGTCAGGATGCGACGCGGCGACGGCTAGGGTTTAGAGAAGCCCAAGATAGGGTTTGCGTTCAGAGGGCGGCAGGTATTTGTTGCAATCCAAAATTGATAATATATATATACACACATATTACATAAAAAATACACTGAAGTACAACAGTTTTAGTAACATGTGTGTGTGTGTATATATATATATATATATATATATATATATATATATATATATATATATATTAGGTTTTGGGAAAAAATATAGGAATATATGAAGAAGAAAAATTAGATTTTAAATCTATATAAGTTATTTTGGTATATGTAAGAAGTAAATAAATATGCATGAACATATTTCAATTTACTAGTTTTTTTTAAAATAATTTATTAAGGTGATTATTTTGCTCAATTAACTTATTTAATTATTTTAGTTACTAAAGATAATTTATTAAAGGAATTAAGTTTAAAATCAAATTATTAGGTTAAAACCAAATGATTAGTTTAAATTAAATTTTTGGTCAATTTAATTTATTAAATGGTAGACTATTTGTATATCATCTCAGATGTTAATAAATCATATAATGTTGTACAAGGTCTAAAATGTGAAGAAAAAGCAGGGTTTGGATCAGATTGCAAATCGAAAATCAAAGTTGAGTTTATCTCACTCAACTTGGAATTTCTGCAGTTAACTTTAAGTAGTAAAATTAATTATTGATTGATGGATTGAATTTGATGATTATTATCAGTTGGATGTGGTATATATATATATATATATATATATATATATATATATATATTTAGTGATTGATTTCCCGCATTACATAGCGGATGAGACCTTATGCTTCCTGCATAATAGCGAATGACCTTTTTACCGCGATATCCCCCTCGAAGTGGGATTAGTATTTTTATATTGTGCTAATATCTGTGGATGCAGGAATACAGGTTGGAGGGATCCAACTGGATTCTTCAAAAATATCGGAGTTTATTTTCATATTCGGTGATATGTTTGATTTGATAATCTGTGATAGATTATATTGATTTTATTAGGAATTGGAAATATTGAATGTTATGGTTTGACATAATATATTTTGGGTATAGTGAGATATCAAAAATATAAAGATTTGATTTTTAAAGGAAAATAGAAAAGGGAATTCTAAATAAATTAAATATAGTGGAATCGGATAAATTAAAGAGTGAATTTAGGAAAGGATCAAAAGTTGATTTTTAAATTCTAATAAATAAACTCCGAGTGTGGGAAAGGATATTTTTGAATAAATAGGAATAAATGGATTTTTAAACTTAAGTGATATTATTTAAAGAAGTAAAGGATTTATTTTTAAATTCAAGGTTTAAAATAGTTTGGGAGAGATAAAGAAGAATTTTTGGAAAGGTATGAAATTGGTATTTTCAGTTTAAATAAGATTTTAAATCGGAATATAAGGATGAATCTGACATTAATGATTTTTGAATAAATTTGGATAAGTAAAGGAATTTATTTTAAAATGGAGTAAATTTTGGAAATCGATTTGGAATTTGATTTAGTATTTGAAACCGTGTTTAAAAATGAGGATGAGACTATGAAATTTATAAACTGGTTGATAAAATGAAATAAGATATCGGCGGATATTTGGAAGTATAAATTCACGGTGGGAATTTCTAAAGGAATGGGTAATTTGTTTTAAAAATAAATAGTAGTTTTATTTTCAAAGGTTTGGGAAAGAAATTTACGAGTTGGAAACGTAAATTAGGATAAATCGAGAAGGATTTATTAACTGATTTAAATGGATTGTTTTGGAATGGAAAGAGAATTTCCCTGGAAAGCCAATTATACTTTCAAAGAAAGATTTCCAAGTATAAGTTAGAGCTTTTAAAGTGATTTTAAAAGAATGTTTTTGAAAGAAATTATTATTTAGTGGTTTTAAAATTTTAAAGGTAAATATTTATTAAACTAATTATATTAGTAAACTATTTTAAAAGGTTTAACTAGTATTATGATTTAAAAGATAATTATTTAGTATTTATACCTTATAGAATAACTTTTGTTTAAATTTAGTTTTGGCTTAAGTTTTACATGAAAAATTCTTATAAATTTCATAAATAGTATTTAAATAAAGTTTTGAGTAGTTTTTATTTTAAATGTTTTAAAGTATATATTTTTGTATAAAGTGATTTAAATTATTTTAAAATCTAAGTATTAAGACTTGGTGATTTTCAGGGGAAATAAAACAATTGGGTGGGAATTTATTTCCATGAGAGAAAAGATGATTTGAAAAATATTTTCAAAGGATTGAAGTGTAGAAAAATATCTTGTGAAGATATTTTGAAATAAATAATATGGGAAATTATTAATGTCTGATGGTTGTTTGTGAATGTTATTTGATAGTTAAATAACCGACTATCAATATTGGCCAATGCGCTGATCGTTTCAAAGAGACCGGGATCCGGATTAATTTTTCGAAAACCACTTCGATCCGGTTTAAACGTTTTCGTGAGGAAGATAAGAGCTTGGAGTCGAAGATGGAGCAGTGAAGTACATGGGCTAATCGCTACTAATTAGAGGGTGATTCCAAAATGGATGTAGTAGGAGTAGTGCCTTTGGTTCCGTTCAGACCTGGAACGGACTTGTATGGATGAATGCTATCAGAACATCGTCAGAAGGACCATGAGCATTCTAAGTGAATGTGTGCTAAACAGGTAACACATAGCCTCGAGCCACATCAACCGGGAATGACTAAAACATGGAGGTGCACGCAAGGCTAAGTGGCTAGCAACCAATTAGGGTAAGGTCATCCTTGTCTAGATGTCCCTTTTTATTCGACCTTGTGGGAAGTTCCTGATCCCAACCGTGAGGTGATCATATTCGGACTATCCAGTAAGGGGTAGCTCCGGTCTTGTGTTACAGGGGATCAAGGTGGATCCTCGGTACGCTGATCTAGACTGGGTACTGTGACGGGTGGTACCCCAGTAGCCCTGTCATTGTATGGAATCCAATCTCCAATAAGCGCTTGTATGGTTTTGATTGTGCCCAACTATTGTTAGAACATGACATGCAAGCATTTCAGCTAGATTCTATTTTACTTTCTATAGACACTATTATAATATTAGACGGATTTGATAAAAAAATGTTTTTTGTTATCATAAGGTAAAAACCCGATATGTTTATATGGCGTGGTCTTACGAGATACCCTTTGGTTTCAAAGGATTCTGAAAACTTATTAATCCAATTGAGTGTGTTTTCTCACACTGGTTTTTCAGACTGACTCGGGTATTGTTTTAAAATGACGCTCGGGTCAGACCGAGTATTACAGATACATGATAGGATGCTGTGGAACTCAGGAGACAAGCTGGGTGTCGAAGCGTATTTACGTAGATTTATATTTCCGCTGTTTAGGGACTAGTTACTAGACTATCCAGAATTAATGTGACAATCATGTTGTACTCTGGTGATTGTAAGAATTATACAGTTACAGATTCTTTTGTATAAAAGTTTATTATTATATATTATATATTGTCCCGCTGCGTTTGTGAGATTCTGATGTTGTTTTCTATTTTTCTTCTTCTACCTCCTTCTTCTTTTCCTTACGGTCTAGTTTTCCAGCATCCGATTGTTCGACATTTAATACAGTCAACATATTGATGTTGATTTTTGGGCGTCGAAAAATTGGGTCGTGACACCTGCCGTTGGAATTCCCTCGATGACGCGCACCTTCGCTTGTATTTTAGTCAGATCTGATTGCTCTATGCAAAACGGACCATGAAGCCTGGAAATCGCATGGCATCGGGTCGACTTCACCAAGACTTGATCATGTTCATGCATTTTGGTACTAGATCGTAGAGAGCGCGAAGAGAAGCGATTTGGCAAAGACAGATCGGGATTTCATTGATTATCGAGTGAGAAATCGATGGTGCAAGAGAAAGAAATGTGCATGGCCATATTTCTTGTGCACTATAGGCTATTATAGAAGAAGGATTAGAGGATTTAATTATGGTAATTAACGTTCATTTAATTATTTTATTATCAATTTAATACCAATGTTATTTTGGCTATATCTTTTTCATATGAAGTATGTTTTGGATGCAGTTTCTTGCATTGGGATCGTATTAGCAAAATCCATGTTTTGGCACCGATTAGATAGATTTAGATAAGGTGAGTGATATTATCTCACACTATACTATGATTGGATGGAAAGTTTTAGATTGACGCTTGGGAATGATTTTTGATTTTTAATTCTGATATTATTATACTTATGCAACAACTATATTTTTATAAAAGAAAATAATAGTTTTAAATGATTTATAAAGGTTGTCATATATTTTTCATCGATGTGCCATAGTTAGAGAATTATTAGATTAGAGCTTCTGTTGATATGATTTCCCATATTGATTGATATGGATGGATTGTTTATGTTGTATGTATGTTGTTTTGGATGAATGTATGGATGTTGGATGTATGTTTGGTTTGTTTGGCTTGTTTTGCTTAATTGGCTATTTTGGTTGAAAACGCTGATTAGTGATGATTTGATTTAGGTAGCATCTTATGCATTGGAGTTTCACACACGTAGAAATCTAATGAACGAGATGAGATGTAGAAGAGGGTTTATGATATGTGCCGATGGGTCAGGATTTCATAGTGGATGCCAGACGTTTCCATTTGGCATGTACTTAACTATTCGGTGAAGTATACGACCAAGGTGGATGAAATTTACCATAGTAGAGCGGTCAATGTCCATCACTGTTGCCGATTGGCGATTTGGTCAATATGTGGCTTGGACGCTGATGAAATTTCATGGTGCATGATGTGATGGTCTGCTTGTATGATCGATTTAGAGATTGGATGCTATTAACCTATGACGGGTGAGATTGATGGTGAGATAGTGATGCGGTGTTTCGACCTAGTGATTTTGATGGTGATGCCGGGATGTGGTGCTTCAACGTGGTAGTCTGATACTGCGGATAGTAAATTGATGATGTATGGAGTAGGCTCTGGGATGATAGTACTAGGATTGCATGATTATGTTGGACCTCAAGCTTCAGATGGCATGATAGTAGGTTTCTTTGATCGAGAGCCTAGGTAGAGAGCAGGATTGAGGATGACAACTCAGGTTGGAGTAAGGCTATAGATAGTGGACAAGGTTGAGTGTTAAGGCTCATGCTTAGAAACTATAGTGAGCCAATAAGGTTCGAATCCGTATCGAGTGAGTATGGCTCGATGGGTGTGTTCGTGCCTAGGGATCGTTGACTCAGAGTGTTCTAGTTGTGTTCAAGTAGAGGTACTACATGTGGGGGCCCCCCGAGGGCTGGTAGTGCCAGTTATGTATCCTGAACCACCCCGAGAGAGCCTAGTGTGGGTCTAGTGTCAAACAGTATGGAGGTACCGTATGAGACAACCGTGCGGGGTTTCAGACCTGAAAGTACAGGGAACACAATTGAGAACCAGGATTTCCACTAGTCCTTGACAGTTGTAGAGGGTCATATGAGTCATCATATATCTGACACATTGGGAGATAGTTAGTACTGTTTGATGGATGTTATATTTGTTATGGTTGCTCACTAGTCACGTGTCATCCTAGGGATGTCACACTACGTAGGTATTGTGTTAGGAATACCTAGATACCCAACCTTGACTTGGTATGGAGTAGGTATGGATGGGGATGCCTAGATGCTTGAAGTTTACTTAATATGCAGTGGGACTGTAGGTGGAGATACCTAGGCACCCTGACAGATACTAAGTATGATATACCCTTTTTATGATGTTATAGAGTAGCATATTACTTATGTTTATGTGATGACTTTATGTTTGCAGGGATAGGTCGGGTATGGTTTATATATCCTTTGTTCGGTGTATTACCGAGTTTTATAGTATTTTAAGATTTAGTATCGCTCACACCAGACTGTTGTCTGACTCGAGGTTTTGTGCTTTGCTTCTTATTATCTCAGGTACTTTTAAATGAGTAGATTGAAAGTGGATGGTTAATTATGGAGTTAACAAGGGGATCGACAGAAGTGGTAGTTATCTGTACTTATATATGCATTTGTTATTATATTTCTGCTATGTGACGCCATGGAGCCTTGATGGTGTTGATTTTCTGTTATGAGACAGTGTACCAGTTGAGTTTACTTTCCCATTGTATAAACTCTATTATGGTGTTGTATAACTTTGTGGATCTTTATTTATATGATTACTTCACATTATTATTACTGTGTCTATTGTTTTATACTTGTATTGGTTATTATATTTACTCTAATGCGATGTGAGATATGTAGTATGTATACTTCCTTTTTTCTCATTCTTTTCGCTTCTATTTCTTCATCTTATTTCGCTTTCTTTCCTTTGACTACTGTTCTACACTGTTGGTGTAGGATGATCGTTACATTTGGTATCAGAGCAAAGGTTACATGATTAACCATAGTTGATATCCTGATCCAGTAGAGAGGGTAGGAATTGCCATTTTAGACCAAATCTAGAGAGTGTATATATACTAGAAAGTTCATATTTGTCATATATTTTGGTTTTCTAAACTATATAGTAGTATATATAGTACATAAGTTGGATGCACACATGAGCACTATTGATGCAGTTTGCTTTGTGAGAGACGGATCATCCTTATAATAGAATAGGAATGATCTGGCATGGAAGAAAAACTACTATTAACTCTATCTTTAGAGTTGAGTATCAGGAAAGATCAAGGCCACTATCCCTGATTAATAAGATATGTTCGTAGAGTTGGTGCAGATCATTTCCTAGATGTCCAGTTTGTTCTGGATGGTTATGGTTCTCAAGTGTAGTTGGCTAGAGTCGACTTTGCCGAGCTGTACATAAACCATGAGAGTCTAGGAGGCATGTCATTCCTTGGAATGACATGCCTCCTAGTGGGAGGCAAGTTTGGTTAGTTTCTTATGGAAGGATCTTTGATGAGTTGGAGTTAGATGATGCATGAGGTGGAATTTAGCCTCTCGATGATTCCTAGGATGGATGTGAACTAGTGGAGTGTTTCTATAGCTCTAATTCCCGATTACCGGTCTCCTTGGGAGTAGTTCATAGTTCGCTTCGAAGAAGATTTGTCTAGACTATTCTGAAGTCAGGAATGGTTAGAGATTTCGCTAATTTGAAGATGTCTATGTTGGAGTACGTGATCAGATTAGATATGATATCAAGGTACTGTCTATTCCCGTTAATACTCCATATTGAAAGGATTGAAGTTTGTCATTGTGTAGAAAGATCATCTTGGGAATCGATTATTTTGTCATATTGACGAGGGCTTCAATAGGATTATTAAGAAGTACCTAGTATTGAAGAGTTATCCTATACTAGTTGAGTAGGGATAGATCAGGAAGCAAATGTATTGACTGCCTTTGCAGTTTCATCAATTGCTCCATCGATGAAATAGAAGGGAAGTGGTGTCACCATTTGAGATATGCTTTCTGCATATGATGGTTCCATACGTGTTTTATTTGACATTGATGTTTCGTATTCCTTCATATCTAGACTCGATGGTTAGATATTGGGATAGAGACTTAAGATAATTACCGATCTTTAATCGTAATGAACCTAGTTTGGGGCTCAGCCAGCCTATGTACGGTTTGTCGAGATCTTGCCCTCTTTGAGTCTGGTTGTTTGTTTGTTAGCCATTGATTATTTGGGTTTTATTTGGATTAGAATTATAGTTTAAGAATGGACTGGCAGAAGGGGATACACAATAGTGGTGGATTGAGAGAAGCCATTGATGACGATCAGGGTTGTGAAGGAGCGAATGGTAGTGATTGGCTGCCAATAGAGGAGCCTTATATATTTGCTCAATATTCCGCATGATAGGATATCATCTATGCTTATAGCTAAAGAGTGTCTAGACATACTCGAGAAGTTGATCGGATTATCACCATATAGAGATAGAGTTCTGTAACGATCTGGTCAGAGGAGTTGGACCAATATATATGCCTTTAAGTCATAGAGTGTGCAAAGAGCTTAGGAGATTAGAGGTGCAAGCGGATGACTTGTTTAGGTGATGGTTCATCCGTGGATGTATATGTTGGGTAGGATGAACCTTTTATGTTCGTCGTTAAGATGGACGACTCATTGGAGTTGTTTATTGGTTGTTGTGAGCAGGATAAGATGGTGAACATGTTCATACTTCCATTTGTTAATGACTTGTTCGATCAGCTCTATAGCATAAGGATGTTCTCTTAGTTGGACCCTGCGGTGAGTTTGCACCAACTGAGAGTAATTTGGGTGAGTGTGTCGATAGTGTTTCGTACACTACCTTGGTTTTAGGTTTGTTATGCCATTCAGGCTAAGTGGCTAGCAACCAATTAGGGCAAGGTCATCCCTGTCTAGATGTCCCTTTTTATTCGGCTGTGTGGGCGGTTGCTGATCCCAACTGCGAGGTGATCTTTTTCGGACTATCCAGTAAGGGGTACCTCCAGTCTTGTGTTGTAGGGGATCAGGGTGGATCCTCGGTACGCTGATCTAGACCAGGTACTGTGATGAGCTGTACACCAATAGCCCTGCCATTATATGGAATCCAATCTCCAATAAGTGCATGTATGCCCAACTATTGCTGGAACATGAGATGCAAGCATTTCCGATAGATTCTATTATACTTTCTATAGTCACTATTGTAATATCAGATGGATTTGACAAAAAAAAATGTTTTGGTTATCGTAAGGTAAAACCCGGCATGTTTATTTGTGGCGTGGCCTTACGAGATACCCTTTGGTTTCAAAGGATTTTGAAAATTTACTAATTCAATTGAGTTTGTTTTCTTACGCTGGTTTTCCAGACTGACTCAGGTATTGTTTTGCTATGATGCCCGGGTCAGACCGAGTATTACAGATACATGATAGGATGTTGTGGAGCTCAGGAGACAAGTTGGGTGTCGAGGCGTATTTCGATAGATTTATATTTTTGCTGTTTAGAGACAAGTTACTAGACTGTCCAGATTTTATGTGATGACTATGTTGTACTCTGATGATTGTAAGAAATATATAGTTATAGATTCTTTTGTATAAAAATCTGCTATTATACATTATATGTTGTTCCGCTGCGTTTGTGAGATTCTGATGTTGTTTTCTATTTTTCTTCATCTACCTCCTTCTTCATTCCCTTACAGTCTAGTTTTTCGACATCTGATTGTTCAAAATTTAATACAGTGAACATATTGATGTCAATTTTTGGGCATCGAAAAATCGGGTCGTGACAGTTAGTATCAAAGCTGAAGGTTAAGCGAGAACCTTGGCTCTGGTGGGGATTACTCATTAAAATAGAGTCCGTAGTACTCTAGGATGAGTTTGAGTGTATTAATAGATATGAGCGCGTATTTGTTAGCGAATATAAAAATTGTTTTTATATTGTGTTGACTTATCGGTTAAGTGTTTATGGATTCTGATCGATATTTGGGATGCCATGTCATCGATAGGGAGCTCTATAAACTTGTACAGAGCAATTCGACACAGTGTTGTTTTTAATAGGTAAATGAATTAATTTTACCCAAATTATTTTTTTATATTAAAGAAATAGTTTTTCGTAAATTATTATAGTTATATATGTTTGCTGGGTTGCTAGAAAATGATAATATTAAATTATTATCATTGATGTGTGAAAATTGAATAAGAATTTAAGATAATAACCGAAGGTTAAGGAAATAAATTTATTTAACAGAATGAGATTTGTAAACGTGAATATGATTTATAATTGAAATAGAATAAAATTCCAAAGTAATGTTTGAATATGGATTAAAAGGATTTGGAATTGAAATTTTAGAAATTAAATTCCTTTCATTTGAAAATGATTTTCAAAGGTTTTGGAGAAAGAATAGTGATATTATTTCGGAAATATTTTTGAATTGGATCAAGGTTTCAAATCTTGGATTTTGGCCAATATCTCGGGAAAATATCTCGGCTGTCTCGGGCGATATTTAAAAGACTTATAACTAACCAAGCTGCCAAATCTCGGATTTTGGCTAATATCTCGGATTTTCATCTCGGCTGATCTCGGGGAGATTTAAAACCTTGAATTGGATATGAAATCTGGTGAGATTTAGAATTTAAAAATAAATGGAAAATGTTTTTGAAGGGATAAAAGCATTGAACTCACTTCCGTCGTTGGAAAATAACTTCGGTGATGACTGCAGCATCATTGATGTTCATTTTTGAGTTTCCAAGAGAGGAATTGTTACCAAAATATTTTAAATTAGAGTTGTTGCAACAAACTAGGTTTGGTTTCAAATTCGAAGGATAATTTGACATGCAAATGAATTGTGTATATATTATTGGAAAAAAAATGATATCGAAATGTTGAGAAATTGTTTAAACTTTGGAAGTTTATATAAAATGTTTATAGAAATATAAATGGGTTTGATAACTTACAAAATTTGAATTAAAATTTAACTTGAAGGAGAGTCAAATTAACGTAAGTGTGAAAACAAAATAAGTGGAAGGTAAGCTAATTAATTGATGTGAACTAAAGGAAGTTTGCAAATGGAATTTTAATAAATTGGACAAACTTATAGAAGTTTAAAATTTTTGATTAGTGAATGAAATGTAAATAAATTGGAAAACTTATAGAAGTTAAAATTTGAATTGAATTAGAATTTAACTAAATTAAGTCAAATAAAATTGAATTTTGAGGAAATGAGTCTAAATAAGCTAACTGGAAAGGCCATTGAAATAAAATATATTTAGTTGGAGATAAATTTGTGGATGAACAATTGAATTTACATTTGTGAGTAAATGAATTGAAGCGGAATATTAAAATTAAATTTGGATTGTCTTAAATAAAGTGAAATAGAAATTTAGTCAGGTTGGACCAACAAAACAAAGGATGGAAAACAAAATTAGTAGGTAAATATGGTGGTGATGTCAAGAGGTAATATCCAACTCTTGGTTCAGAGTTGGAGGCGATAAAGTTCTCTTTAGGATATGGATACACTGTCTGTTAGGAGAAGAGTTCAAGCTGCTCAATGATTCTATGTCATAGAAGTATCTCTTTTCTGAGAAGGATCTTGACCTTGGCCAATAGCGATGGTAGGAGTTCTTAGCTACCTACGGATTTGACATTTCCTAGACGGCTGAAACAGAAATGTAGCAGCTGGTTTTTTGAGTAAAAGATGTACCAGTTTGGGAGTGATATTGCTAGAGTAGGCATTGCTTGAGCTTATCACTAGATACGACTCCAGAACCCGATGAATTATGGCTGACCGTAATGACTAGTTTGACTGTCAGACCTACTTTGATTTAGCCAATTAGAACTAGTCAAAGGTTTTAAACTAGATTAGTGGAGATCGTAGCTAATTTAAAAGAGCGAGTAGTGTCTGGAGAGATGATTCAGTGCGGACCCAACTAAGGTTGTTGGTTCCATATAGATTGTCTGTTCTCGAGTAGTCGGAAAAATTGTTTTAGGATTGCATCGATGGATTGCTGATGACTGAGGATAGACGGATAGCATTTGAGTTACGGTCAATTGGTTGATAGGTAATGCAAGATTTTTATTTCTTAAGTCTAGTAATACGACGTTCATTTTTTTTTGTGTTGCTTGAGGGATGTTGGTGTGATTCTATTGTGCACCAAGAGCATTGTAGGTAGCCCAGACCCGTTGTTCATAGTGATTTTGGGAGAATTTATAAGAGACGTTTGGGTTCGGCAATAAATGGATTAGATGATATCGAGATTCAACAATAGATTTCGAGACCTCATAGAATTATTCATACTGATAGATGTGATAAAATTCATGTTTTAAGGAGGACAGTGAAGTAGTAGGGGTTTAGTGGAATGAAAGCAAAGGCAACAAGGTATATTAGACTATGAGGAGCATGAGGACCGTTAGTCTAGAGCTCTTTAGATGATGAGACTTAGTTTGTATCGTCAGCTTTCATTATGGATATCATATTGAATGTTTTATGCTAGATAGTTTGGTATCTTACATGCTAGGATAGGCATGTTACTTTTGGATGTTAGATCTTAAGTATGCATGTTTGATTAGATTGTTAGCATTTGAGCTGATAGTTAATTTTTATACGGTTGTTAGGCATGCAAGATAGTTATTATTTGCTATAGCAACCTTGTTTGATGATTGCTATAAAGATCTTGTATAGTTAAAAATATGGGTTGCATAATATCTTTGTTGTAGGGGAGTTTTTCGAACTTAGTCCTCCATAGAAGCTTCTGTCGAACTTTTCTAGAATCTGACAGATGTTTGAGGGTCGATAGGTTAGGAGACATTCTCCTGCTTTGTGATTTTAGGGACGAAATTCTTAAGGATGGAAGAGTGTTACGACCAGCATTTTTAGCGATCGGATATTTAAATA
The DNA here is from genome assembly GCA_030765085.1 of Allium cepa. Lineage (NCBI taxonomy): Eukaryota > Viridiplantae > Streptophyta > Magnoliopsida > Asparagales > Amaryllidaceae > Allium > Allium cepa. The sequence goes on along the minus strand of CM060943.1, from coordinate 55,150,335 downwards.
GTTTATTCAAATATTTAATCCCAATGGAAAGCTCAAAAATGTGATATTTCATATAAGATCGAATTAGGACTTGAGACTACTTCCATTAAGTTCGGATTGACATCACAAATTAAAATGAGTATAAAGATCGCTATATTTTGAGATCGGACAATCTGATGACCAAACGGTCTCAGAATATGCAAAATTAGCCTTCTGGGGTGCAATCTCAGATGGAGACGCGGTTAGTGCCGTTGGATCTATAAAAAAAAGGGAAGTACATAGGTGAGTTTCGTAGGGGTCAGACGTATTGTGTGATCATACGAACTTGAAACGTACATCCATTTATTTGAGAGAATAAATAAATGGAATATAATAATATTATAAATATCCTCAAATTGGGATCTCCTCTGTTTTTCTCAAATCCATTTACTGTTCATTGTGTGGAAAAAAATCCATGGTCACCTCTCAAATCATCTTCGAATATTAATATCTTCAAATTAGTTTATTGATAAATTACGAGATCAGCTCCATTGAGATCGTATGGACAAGAGCTTCGGGATGAAGTGGTAGAATTTTGATTTATTGTTGTTTGTCGAGATTCCTTGCCATGAAATTAGGGTTTGAGATTGCTGGATCTTTGGGTGATGATAGATGGATCAACGGCTAACATTGGAATCTCCTCAACGACGCGCACCTTCACTTGGATTTTGGTCAGATCTGATTGCTCTATGCCAAACGCGTCATGAATCCTGGAAATCGTGTAGCATCAAGTCGACTTCACCAAGGCTTGATCGAGTTCGCGTATTTTGGTACTAGATCGTAGAGAGTGCAAAGAGAAGCTATTTGGCGAAGATGAATTGCGATTTCGTTAATTACCAAGTGATAAATTGGTGCTACAAGAGAAGGAAATGTGCACGGCCATGTTTCTTATGCACATACAGTCTATTGTGGAAGAAGGAGTAGAGGATATAATTACGGTAATTAACTTTAATTTAATTATTTGATTATCGATTTAATACCGAATCTTATTTTGATATATCTTTTGCATATGAAGTCCATTTTGGATGCAGTATCTTCCGTTGGGAACGTATTGGCGAGATCTGCAATTTGGCATTGGTTTGGATAAATTTGGATGACGAAAGTGATATTGTCTCTCACTTTACTATAATTGGTTGGATGGTATTAGATTTACGCTTGAAAATGATTTTTGGTTTTTAAATGTGATATTACAATACTTATACAATAACTGTATTTTAATAAAATAGAATAATTTTTTAAAAATGATTTATAAGGATTATCACATATTTTTGGTCAACATTCCATAGTTAGGGAATTGTTGGATTAGAGCTACCGTTGACACGATTTCCCATATTGTTTAATATGGATGGATTGTTTATGTTGTTTCGGATGAATGTATGGATGTTGGATATATGTTTTCCTTGTTTTGCTTATTTGGCTATTTTCATTGAAAATGTCGATTTACGATGATTTGATTTTATGTAGCATCTTGTACGTTTGAGTTTTGCACACGCAAAAATTTAATGAATAAGATGAGCTGTAGAAGAGGGTTTGAGGTATGTGCCGATGAATCTAGGTTTTAGAGTGGATGCCAGACATTTCTATTTGGTTTGTACATAATCATTCGGTTAAATACAAGACCAAGGTGGATGGTATTGACCATAGTAGAGTGGTCAATGTCCATCACCGTTGTTGATTGGCGATTTGGCCAATATGTGGCTTAGACATTGATGAAATATCATGGTGCGCAATGTGATGGTTTTTCGTGCGACCGGTTTAGACATTGGATGTTATTAACCTACGACGAGTGATATTATTGGTGAGGTAGTGATGTGATGCTTCGACCTGTTGATTTTGATGGTGAGGCAGGGATGTAGTGCTTCAACCTGGTAGTCTGATACTGGGGACAGCGACTTGATGATTTATGGAGTAAGCTCCGAGATGATAGTATCAGGACTATATGGATCATGCTGGACCTCATGCTTCGGATGGCATGATAGTGGAGTTCTTCGATTGAGAGCTCAGGCAAAGAGCAGGATTGAGGATGGCAGCTCGGATTGGAGTGAGGCTGTAGATAGTGGACTGGGTTGAGTGTTAGGGCTTGTGCCTAGAAACTATAGTGAGCTAGTAAGGTTCGAACCCGTATCAAGTAAGGCTCGATGAATGTGTTTTTACCTAAGGATTGTTGATGAATCAGAGTGTTATGATTGTGTTCAAGCAGGAGTACTATATGCGGGGGCACTCGAGGGCTGATATCGCCAGTCGTGTAACCTGGACTGCTCCAAGAAGGTCTAGTGTCAAACGATAGCTACCATAGGAAACAATCATGAGGGGATTCAGGCTTGAAAGTACGAGGGTACACAATCGAGAACTGGGATTTTCTCTAGTCCTTGACAGTTGTGGGGGTCACATGAGTCATTATGTATTTGGCACATTGGGTGATAGTTAATATTGTTTGATGGATGTTATGTTTGTTAAAGTTTCTCATTAGTCACCTGTCATCCTAGGGATGTCACACTATGTAGGTATCATGTTAGAAATACCTAGACACCCTGACTTGACTTAGTGTGGAGTAGGTATGGATGGAGATACCTAGATACCCGAAGTTTACTTAGTATGGAATAAGGACTATAGGTGGAGATACTTAGGCACCTTGATAGATACTGAGTATGGTATACCTTTTTACGATGTTAGAGAGTGGCATATTATTTATCTCTATTTGCTGACTCTGTGGTTACAGGGACAGGTCAGGTATGGTTTATATGCCCTCTATTTCATATATTACCAAGTTTTATAGTATTTTAAAATTTGATATCGCTCACGCCAGAATGTTGTCTAGCTCGAGGTTTTATGATTTGCTTCTTATGATTTGGGTACTCTTAAATGAGTAAATTGAGAGCACGTGGATGATTATGAGCTCTGCAAGTGGACCGAGAAGGGGTGATGGTTATCTATACTTATACGTGTATTTGTTATTATATTTCCGCCATGTGACACTATGGAGCCTTGACGGTGTTGATTTTCTATTATGAGACAGTGTACTAGTTTACTTTCCTATTGTATAAACTCTATTAATGTGTTAAATTAATTTGTGGATCGTTATTCAGATGATTATTTCACATTGTTATTGCTATATCTATTGTTTTACCTATATTGATTATTTTATTTACTATAATGCGATGTGAGATATGTGACAGGTAATTTGGTTATTTAATGCTTCCTTATTCTTTCTTTTCCATTTTTTTATCTTGTATTTCTTCATCTTATTTCTTTTTCTTTCCTTTGACTACCATTCTGCACCATTGGTGTAAGGCGGTCGTTATTATATATATATATATATATATATATATATATATATATATATATTATTCTTTGCATAAATTTTATTTAATCATATGTGTTTAATTATTATTAATTTCATAAGATATTAGTACATATATATACATAAACACACATATACACAGATATATATATATATATGTATGTATGTACACACATATATATACACACATACGTATATACAATTTTCTTTAAAAACTCAACCCTAAATGGAAGATCCCTACCTAGTGAATCTGCCAAACCTATGAGGGATTTACGCCAGCCCAAACATAGAGGTATGATGCTCCTAACCGAGTTATTGGTTTTATGAGAATCCACCTTCGCGCCTTGAGTGGAGCAGGGCGGACGGGTATTGAACTCACGACCTCGTTAATAGGAGGCAAGTGTCTCAACCACTGTGCCACTACTTGCGGACTCGCATATATAATTTTAAATGTAAGAAATTATCATTTCAGAATTTGATTTTGACTTCAAATTTCCAATGAAATAATAAATAAATTTTAATATACATATATATTTATTTATTTAAATACATATGCAATTTATAAGTTTTATGTATATACATACATATTAATAAAATAAATTTTAAACTATATATATGTTGTAATATTTTGTATACATGAAAGAAAATATATAAACATACATTTGGACAATATATTTATATATTAGATGAGCTAACATGCCCACTGTGGTGTAAATACCTACATTTACATATGAGCGTGTCATACATTGCACGAATTGTTATGTTACACATGTCACACGTGTATATGTGTACATGATAAATATATATTTATATAATATAATATTATTTACATTATATAAAAATTTATTCTAAATTTAAATACAATAATGATTTTATTCAAAAATAAAAATGTTCTAAATACATTAGACTTCATAGGCCTAATAAAGATCCAAAATGGTAGAAAAAATTAAAATTCGCCCATTACTTCTGCTACGAGCTGGTCCAAATTAAATAAATAATAAATATATATCTATAAAATTTAAATCTATAGATCCAGATCTGTTTTTAACTATTATACTAATTAAAGAAATTAGATATTTTGATAATAAATTTTAAATTTCAAAATTATTGGCCTATTCAAATAATTTATTTTACTACACAAAGAATCAAAATTATTATTTTATTACACTAGAAAATCAAAATTTAATTACATACATACATACATACATATATGTGTATATAAGGGCCAGCGTACCCATTACGATTTAATTCACAACACTTATATATATGTATATTAAACCATGTACATATTTATATTTTGCAGGTACGCTTACACGTATGTGTCTATTTGATGCACGTACACGTTTTATATATTACATATAATAAAACCAAACCTTTATATAAATTAATTAAAAAACAAAAATTTTACCTACAATTATATAGATTGGATCTAAATCAATTTAGACTTCATACGCTCAATAAGATCTAAAAATGGATCTATTCTAAATCCATCCATTTATCCCGCTGCATGTTCGACTAGTTCCATATCTTTATTATGAACAAGGTTAGTTATCGAGTTATATATATGTACAACAAATTACGCAATTTTCATTAAGGCATACCCCTAACTCTATCGGCAATACCACTAACAATATCACTTTTTAATATTCCGAATCGAGATCAAAGCTAACCCATGTTGGCAACAACGAGAGCGATTCATTTGATTATGTAATCCCTGGCTTCTATTTTCGAAGAATGGTTAGTCAAGAGTTAAACAAAAATGGACCACCTTCCAATATTCTTTCACAGCCTTCTTCTTTCTCAATTTTCATAAAGAAGAAACATTTTTCTTAGAATATTTCAACCTTGCTACACAGTGCGAATGCAGATATAACGGGGCATTGCTCCAACCATATATAAAATGAGTATTTTATTCCCATTCACAATGTTGGAGCATTTCTTAACTTACATAAGCTAGTGATTCTCCTCAACCTTCTCTGGAGCTATAGATTTAGAGGTATGACTATTACCGGTTTTGTAGTGGGATTGTGGGACAACACAGCCTAACTCCAGATGGAACCAACATTAGTGTCTGCTTCGAACCGAATGTCTAATCTATCACACGTGAACAAGAAGGTTATCTGTAGTCTGTTGGTCGGAAGCATGGTTTGTGTTTTTGCTTTACCATCGTGATGGAATCCATAACCTAACTCTAGATTTCAACTAGAAGAATCAATTCATGGTGTAAATTAATCTGGAGAAGGAAACCCTAGACCCCAATTGCAACTGCCATTGTATAGTTTAACACAATTGTTATCCCACCTTTTATCAAGGTTGTAACACCAAAAGATTAATTGGAAATCAAAGACAGATCATCCTTATATCGGTTGCACATAGATCTGCTATGGATGCTAGTAAATTTTGCCCGAGTCCGGAATGGGCTACAATTGATACAACACGGCAAGCGAAGCCAGAAAGCCAACGTTTTAAATTTCAAGTCAATCAGAGCTCGTGTGCTCAAGATATTGATCGATCAAAATCGGATCGCTTCAAGTTGTTTGGGGTTTGCTTCGAGTCATCTCAAGTTTTACTTTGGGTTTCCAAGAAAAATGCTTCAAGTTAGAGAAGGGTCTGCTTTGGATCTTGGACAGATTAGCATGTTTACAAGCTACTTCGAGTCACCACAACACTTGCTTCAGGTCATAAGAGGGTCTACTTTGGGTCAAGGAGGCGGCTACTTCAAGTCAGAGCCATGAATCGATCAGCAACCAAAGTCCCTATCAATTTTGTATCCATGCTATTCGCATCCATCAAGCTTGCACTCGTTCCTTTCGTATCCATCGAACAAACGCATCTCCCATGTCAATCAAGGTTGTTCATTTCGTATCCATATATGTTTCATATCGATCAACCAGATGATCAATACGAAACCCAACCCTTTCCATCGATACGAAGTAGCCTACAGATTTCTACTTTGTATCGATCATGTTGATGTATATTTCGTATTAATCAACCAGATGATTGATACAAAACTATCACCTTCCATCGATACGAAGCCAACGCCAGGCTATCGATGCGAAGAGTATGTGTCGTGCATCGATACGAAGAGCATAGTACCCGATGGGTGCAAAGGAAGAAGCAGTCAGCGTGGCATAAAAGATGAATCTACCCTAGCTTACCTCTCCACGTCACCATCATCCGATCGATACAAACGAGATCTATGTGAACGACATTGATACGAGCTCGACAATGCCTTACAAACACAAACTTGCATCGATCATAACTCAAAATCTACAGGTCCAAATGCTACCAAATTTTCACAGGAGCTTGCGAACAACCTCAGGAATGTTCATGATCGATCTTGACTCGATTAGGCAAGAATTGGATCGATACGAATCTCATTCATATTAATCATGGATTGAGTCGAAACAATCATGGATCGATCACGTGGGCCCACAAACATGAGGGAAGGGTTCTTCCAAAGTTTGAGATAGATATTTCCATTCTACACCCATAAATAACAGCCCAGGATCTTTAGAAAAAGGACTTTTTGGTTCTTCTACACCGTTACTCTGCAGAACTCCATTACTAGGTTATTGTCATCCATACTCTTGTAACCAGCGAGTGATAAGCAATAAAATAGCAATTCTTCAAAGTGGACGTAGGCTACAACGCCGAACCACTATAAATTGTGTGTTTCTACCGCTTTCCTTTTAATTTTCCGAGTGTTCTTCATATTATATTCTCTATAAACTTGCTATCTATGATCTGTGATTGTGAGCAGATGATTTCATCTGCAATTGGGTGTTTGTGGCCAATTTTGACGCAAACATTTTGGCGCTTTCACTGAGAGTTGAACTCAGGAACTCTACAACTTGTAATTTGGATCTGAAAGCTTAAAGACTTGGATCTGGAAGGCTATGATGAAGCAATCAAAAAGGAGACAAAGAGCGGAGAGAAGTCAGCATAAAGGAAGTCAGGAAGCATCCTCAGGAGCGAATCAGGCCTCAGTCTTCATCACCCGAGATGAGATGGAGATGATGATGGGGGCTATGCATGAGGAATTGTTGAAAAGGCAAGAGGAGATGATGCAGAATATTCTCAGACAATTTTGACAGGTTGAAACAGCAGGAGCAGCTAAAGTCTAGATCCCCAAAGCTGGACCAGAAAGAAATCAACAGCCGATCGGATAGAGTAGGACCATTAGGAGCAGCCCATGAGCTGGGGGGCACTCCCCAAGAGCATGTTGATCCAGTCTCAGGCAGGATACCAGCTGGGACTGTGTAGCAAGGTGTTGATATGGGAATGGATGCCCGTCCAAGAGAACAGATTCCAGGATTCCCATACAAACTCGAGGGGCAGATCGGAGGCAACAGACAAGGATTACAACTTGACGATAGTGAAAGATTGGTGGAGATGGTCTGACGAGCCATGAGAGGAAGATTAGTGAATAGAGATCTGGAAGATATGAACAGCAGCCCTTTCGCTCTCACAATTAGGCGGGCTAGGAATCCACTAGAATTTAAGCTACCAACGCTGGAGACATATGATGGGAGGACGGATCTTGCGATTCATCTGACAAGGTATATGAGGCACATGGAAGTACTGGGGGCATCGGAGGATGTCATGGCCCGGTGTTTTCCGTTGTGTTTGACACACATAGAAGCACTATGGTTTAGGCAATTGGAAAGCCGCTCCATTGGAGCATGGACCGAGTTGATTGAAAAGTTTATGAGGCAGTTCAGAGTTTACAATACAAGACCCAAGAATGTGATGAGTCCGACGATGCTAAAACAGAAAACTGAGGAATCTTTGAGGAGTTTTCTAACATGATTTAATGCAGCAGCAGCATCGGTGGATCGCCAAGATCCATCCATGGTCGTAATGGCAGCCGTATCTGGAATAGCTGATGGAACGGAGTTCAATAATTCGCTACAAGGGATCCACCCATGGATCTAAGAGAGTTTTACCACGAGGCAGAAAGATTCTTATGATAAGAGGATGCAAATGCTGAGAGAGAGGAAGGAGAGGGAGTAGAAGTTTATGCAGTCAAAGGCGGAAATCCTTTCGGAAAAGATTCAGTCAAGGATAGAGCGAAACAAAAAGCCGAGGATAACGGTAATGAACCAAAGCGACCGCGAAAGGAACCGAGATTCACCTATTATACGGAGTTGAATGAAACTTTGGAATGGATCTACAAAGACATTAAGGGGTAGATTTCTTATCGAAAGCCAATGAGGAGGGATCCGACCAACATTAAAAGAAGATCAGACAAGTATTGCTTATTCCACGAGCTAAATGGTCATAGTACGAATGATTGTAGGTACTTGAAGGATGAGGTTGAGGGACATATCCGGAATGGTCTATTATCGCAATACGTGAGAAGGCGAACGACAACGGTGGAACGAGAGCAACCACCGTCTGCATCAAATGAAGGTGGCTCCGGGTCGAGACGTCATCTTGTTATCAACTTATTAGAATAATGACGAATAATTGGGAAACTCCACACTAGCACGATCAAGTCATTTACACATGTACAAGATTGCGAACGATCCTCAGGCATGCTCTGATACGACTATTAATCGCATCAGTGTAGGTGTTTGCACTTTGGCGTCTCTGTTTTTCTTTTATTTTCTATTTCTCATGTTTGGACTTGATTTTGTTAGACATTTCTGTTGCAAGACTCATTTGAATGGATATTTGGTTTTAATAATTCTATAACGGCCAAGTCATTTACACATGTGCGGGATCGCGAACGATCCCTAATCATGTTTTGAAATCGCGGTAAACCACCATAACGGACAATTCAGAGACCCACTCGAACTTGAAATCTGACATTGATGATACTAAGTCCCCCTCGGGCACACACAATTCGCCTCGAATGGCACCCGACCGCGAACAGTCATAATTTGCCTCGAACGACACCCGACCTCGAAAAGTCACAATTCGCCTCGAGTGGCACCCGACTGCGAACGGTCACAATTCACCTCGAGTGGCACCCGACAGCGAACGGTCACAATTCGGCTCGAGTGGCCCCCCGACCGCGAATCGTCACAATATGCCTCGAACGGCACCTGATCTCGAACGGTCACATTTCTCCTCGAACTGCAATACGATCTCAAACGATCGCTATTCGTAGCCAGGTAAGATTATCATTCTCTTTACAGGTCATTAACAGGATACGAGCATCCAGCTTATCGAATTACAAAACACACCTTCTTATCACAAGGCATGTTTTGGGGGGCAAGTTTTATCTCTTCTTTTAGCAAGGCCGTGACACCAAAAGATTAACTAGAAACCAAAGACAGTTCGTCCTCGAAGATCGGTTGCACACAGATCTGCTATGGACGCTAGTAAATTTTGCTCGAGTTTGGATCGGGTTACAATTGATACAGCACGGCAAGCGAAGCTACGGAAGCCAAAGTTTTAAATTTCAACTCAATTGAAGCTCGTGTGCTCAAGATATTGATCGATCAATATCCGGTCGCTTCAAGTTGTTTGGGGTTTGCTTCAAGTCTTCCCAAGCTTACTTCGGGTTTTCAAGAAAAATGCTTCGAGTCAAAGAAGAGTTTGCTTTGGGTCTTGGACAGATTAGCATGTTTACTAGCTGCTTCAAGTCGCCACAACACTTGCTTCGAATCACCAAAGGGTCTACTTTGGGCCAAGGAGGCGGCTACTTCGAGTCAGACCTATGAATCCATCATCAACCAAGGTCCCCATCAATTTCGTATCCATGCTATTCGTATCCATCACGCTTGCACTCATTCCTTTTGTATCCATCAAACAAATGCATCTCCCAATCAATCAAGGTTGTTCACTTCGTATCGATATATGTTACGTATCGATCAATCAGATGATCGATACGAAACCCAACCCTTTCCATCGATACGAAGTAGCCCAGGGATTTCTACTTCGTATCGATCGTGTTGATGCATATTTCGTATCGATCAACCGGATGATCGATATGAAACTATCACCTTCCATCGATACGAAGCCAACGCCGTGTGATCGATACGAAGAGTGCGTGTCATGCATCGATTCAAAAAGAGACAGGGATCGATACGAAGAGAATAGTACCCGATGGATACGAAGGAAGAAGCAGTCAACACGACATAAAAGATGGATCTACCCTAGCTTACCGCTCCACGTCATCTGATCGATACAAACGAGATCAATGCAAACGACATCGATACTAGCTCGATAATGCCTTACAAACACAAATTTGCGTCGATCATAAATCAAAATCTACAAGTCCAAATGCTATCAAATTTTCACAGGAGCTTGCGAACAACCTCAGGAATGTTCGTGATCGATTTCGACTTGATAGGGAAAGATTTGGATCGATACTCATTCGTATTGATCATGGATGGAGTTGAAACAATCGAGGATCGATCACGTGGGCCCACACACATGAGGGAAGGTTGTTAAAGTGTGAGACAGATATTTCCAGTCTACACTTATAAATAGCAACCCAGGATTTTCAAAAAAAGGACTTTTTGGTTCTTCTACACCGTTACGCTGCAGAACTCCATTGTAACTCAATTATTGTCATCCATATTCTTGCAAACAGCGAGTGATAAGCAATAAAATTGCAACTCTTCAAAGTGGATGTAGGCTACAATGTCGAACCACTATAAATCGTGTGTTTCTACCGCTTTCCTTTTAATTTTCCGAGCGTTCTTCATATCTTATTCCCTATAAACTTGCTATCTTTGATCTATGATTGTGAGCGAGTGATTTCATCTGCAATTGAGTGTTTGTGACCAATTTTGGCGCAAACAACAATTATTGAAACATAACAACAATATAAACACTCTTTAAAATGCAAGAAAAAACCAATTAACTACGTCACATTTTAGGTCATCTGCATCTATTTTGAGCAAGCTGAGGAGTTTACATAATTGTCTACATTGGAACATATGCCGATTACCATTATAACATCTTGGTTTTTCTTAGGTGATTTTTATTTCTATCCACAATTTTAGTTAGTTTATCCACCCTATAAAATAGAAAATTTTTACTTATAAAATTATATTAAAATTGTTTACTTTATCCACTAATTACTTATTACCAGTTTTTCTACTTTTTGGTTTTCCACTTCTTCCATATTCAATTTACCTATTGGACCAGAACATATATTTTGATGCCAATTTGTTTTCATCGCAAAACCATTAAAACACTACAGTATTGAAATTTTGCCTCCATACCAAGGATTTTCAATGTACAAACCAAATGTTTATAGTTTCAATATTAATTCATGGTTTAACAAATTGCAGATGAAGAATTTAGTACTTGAATTTAACTTATATAAACAGATTCAATACGATGTACTCTATTTTATAAGCAAAGTTCTTCTTATTTTTCAACTCACATCAAAAATACATTTGATTTCTAACTCATCTAAACATGACCAAATTCTCTTTGTATCTTGTCCAAAGACATGAAACTTCCCTCTATATTGGCATTAATCCGCTGCACCTATTGTTTCATTTTTCACATTTTTTTAGCCAGTATATGGATATACAAATGAAATGGTTTCAACATGTTTTATAGGAAGAAATACTCACCATGTGTTGGGGATTTTGCGGTTCGAGGCGAATTTGATGGCGATTGTGATGAAGATAACGCTGTACTTCCAACTTCAAGGATCTATGAAATAGATTCTTTTAGACAATAGTTCAACCCACCAGGTACAAACAGGTAATCGAACTGTCGACTTTCAGGATTGAATGAAGCCTTATAATAGCGTAATCGGATTCAAAGTTTGTACGCCTTTGATCCGACCGAGAACACTTTAACAATGGTTTCTAATGATGCAATTTGTATAGAATAGAACGAAGAGGAAGAAGAGAGCAATTCTGCAACGGTTTCTGAATTTGCAACGCCTTGGAGGAATCACAGAACAGAGCAATGGCTTCTAGGCGTCGCAGAATTACGCTGGGAAGAAGAAGAAGATTCGGGACTGTTTGTAATGTTTTCTAGGCATTGCTATTTATAGACGTGGAGATGTGTCTATTCGCGAAACGTCACAACCGTTTGCAATGGTTCGCAACTATTACGAACAGATTTAATTTAAACGTCGCGTCCTTTCATATTTTGCAACGTTCAGAAAACCATTGCAATTTCCCACCCTTTATTCAATTTCAGAAAGGTGTTGCTATTTATAGATGTGGAGAGGTGCCTATTCGCGAAACGTCACAACCGTTTGCAGCGGTTCGCAACTGTTACGAACAGATTTAATTTAAACGTCGCGTCCTTTCATATTTTGCAACGTTCAGAAAACCGTTGCAATTTCCCGCCCTTTATTCAATTCCGGAAATTCGGGTTCTGGGTCCTTAACTGGCTGAAATTTGGCCGTTACTGTTCACATTTGATCCAAAAATATTTTGGATCCGAACCCGAAACCCGAACCCGACCCAGCTTGTAACGACCCGTATTTTTACGGATCGAAAGATTGTAACTGTCAACATTAAGTCGTTGATGTGGTTAAGTCGTCCAGAGTTTAAGTCGTGTTGTAGTTTGAAGAGTGGAACGACTTATGGGAGTCAACGACTTAGAGCTTAGTTGTTCGGAGTTGAGTCGTGTAGTGCTTAGGTCAGTGGAGCGACCTATAGAGGTGACCGGTTTAAGGATAGGTCGGTTGAACCGACATAGCGACCTAAGGGATTAGGTCGTGGGATCGAGTTAAGGAATAAGTCGTTAACGAGTTAGTAGTTGAAGTAAGTTGACGTGTTACGACTTAATAGAGTTAACGAGTTACGGCTTATAGATTGAGACGACTTAAGTACAGGAAGCGACCCATAGTAGTTAGCGACTTAAGGATTATAGAATAGGTTGTAGTTAGGTCGTGAGCGACCTATATCTGGTTGATGTGTTAGGTCGTTAGGAAGTGTACCTGTTAGGTCGCGTGAAGGCGTACTCGTTAAGTCGTTGCTGTGTTAGGTCGGTTGTGCCGCATGTTTGTTGGTCTTGCGTCATAGTTAGGTCGTGGGACGACCTATGTTAGGTCGTAAGTCGACCAGGCGACTTAGGAAAGGATGTGGCTGTGTTAGAGTGTTAAGTCGTATGCCGCGTACCTAGTTAGGTCGTGAACGACCTGAGGCTTGAGTCGTGTGTGTTTTAGGGTCGTCACATAGTTAAGTCGTCATACGACTTAGGACTTAGGAAATGCGACAGAGTAGATGAGTCGTGAGTTTCTAGGCCGCGCGTGTGTTGAGTTGTTGAGTCGGCCATGCTGTTAAGTCGTAGGTCGGCAAGGGATTAGGTTGTGAGCTTGGTAGGTCGTGGGGTCTGATGAGTCGTGGACGACTCATGGGATAGGTCGGCGACGACCTAAGGGGGAACGACTCATGGGGATTTCGGCCTATAAATAGAGGGGTTTGGCTCATTTTTTGGCACCGGATTTTGAAGCGACGAAGTGCTGCCATTTTGAGAGCTCGACTACAACACTTCTTCATCTTCTTTTCTCCACTCTAATCAAGTGCTTCCATCCATCTAGATTGAAGATCAAATCGAAGATCCAAGAGCCAAAGTTAGAGATCTTCATCCAACAAAGTGAGATTTTATCAATTGAAGCGAGATTTTGCCGGATCAAGCTTAGTTCTTTGCTGTCCAGATCTGAAGTTAGTAGCTTTTGAGGTGTTTAGGTGATTCGGTGAGTGGTGGTTATCTCTCACACGGACCCAAAGGAGTAAATTGGATCGGTGGCTTGTTTATGTGTTAAAGATAGTGATTTCGTGCATTTTCCTTAAGTCTGCATGTAGATCTATTATCCATGATGATTTGACACCTATTTTACTATATGTTCGTCTATGCAAGTTCATTCATTAAGTTGTAGAGATATTGTTCATGATTCATGCTTGTTAGATTACATGTTAGATTTGGACCCTTTATTTACGAAATTGCCATTATTGTTGTAATTGTCTATTTAGATCTTGTTTGAATGATTGATTACTTGGATTAATGTTTGATTTGATTGATTAGTTGATTGATAACTTGATTTGGTCAAGTATGGTCGAAGATGATTCAAAAGCTAAGTGGAAAGGCTCTTGAATAAGGAAAGCTGCTTGTGGCATATGAAGTGGATGTTGAAGCTCATATGGATGGATTTGATGATGATGTTGAGATGGGACTTTGCCATGATGCGATGAGGCAAACCATGATGTTGAGATGGGACTTTGCTATGATGCGATGAAGCAAAGCATGATGTGAGAAAGCCTTGGTTTAATCCAGACGGGATCATCCCAAGCATGTTGATAACTCGGTGATGTGGTCCGGGTTTGTGGATAATGGTTAGCTTGAGAGGCGCTTGAGCTAGTATGGAAATAGTCGTCGAGGAGGATGACTAGGAGGCTGAGATCTCATCGTTATTGAAGGTTCTAGCATGCTCAAAGCAAGAGTACGTTGGGACGGGTCACGATGACGTTCCAAGCACGGGTCACGATGACGTGCTAGTACTCTGGGCAGATGCGATAGTCCTAGGCACGGGTCACGATGACGTGCGGAGTTATGTCTAGAACCGGGGTTACCATTAGCCCTTGACAGGTGGTCATTCAATTAACGGTTATATCAAGGCAATGATAACAGTGATAGCCAGAGTCATGGATGTTTGGATGTTTGGTTGTATCATCACTTGGCCCAAGAGCGATGTTTTCAGGGTACTTATCTGATCTTGGTTTAGGCCTTGGGGGTTTGTGCTCGGAAAACACCGACCTTGACTCGAGTGATAATTACTTTGTTTTGAATGTCTGTATTGCTATGTTGCTTCTCCTTAGTGTGTCTGGGGGCTATCACTGTAGAAAGAGGTGGAGTGGGATTGTTGGGTTCCTATTCCTTTTTACCCTTTATGCTCTTTTGGTATGTTTGATAGTTGATTTACTGCTCACTAAGACTTTTGTCTGACTCAAGGTTTTATGTTTAATTCTTATTACCTTGGGCTGTTCATCCATGTTGGGATGGGCAGACTAGGTAGCAGGTGACAGGTGCTGTTCTTTGTGATTGACGCTGCTGATGACAAAGACGAGCTGGAGGCTTTTACATATTGTTTTCCTACTATATGTACTGGATATTCCGCTGCTTGTATATGTTTTGAGTGTTATGTAGTGAGGCTTGATGTATGGATTGTTTAGATGTTTGTATCAAACTTCTATGATGCTTATATGATGATATTCTGTTCTATGTAGCTTCACTATATTTATATTTCTCTATTGTATTTTATCCATGCGCTGTGAGTTGTACGATAGAGTTTGTTGTTTTATCTTACCCTGATGATCGTCCATGGCGGCCTGGCACGCCTTTCAGCGCATTATTTCCTTATTTAGTGCAGGAGTCATGGGCGGTCGCCACACAGCTCGGGTCGGTTCAGTCGGACGGACGACGGCGGCGTACGTGTGGTGTTGCATGACTTCTCTCCTCACAACAAAGCAAACATGTGGGAGCCCCAAGGCCCCAACATCCATATGAGAGAGCTATACTATACAAGATTATTGTATAATATTCTAGCATGTGAGACTATTGTTCTTTTCTTCTTCTTTCTTTACTTCTACTCTTCCAAATCAAAAAACCCAAACCCCAAAGCAATTTGAAAATTTACAACAATCTCCTCCAATTTTCAAAATAAGAAAATGAATAGGATGGCTGCATCATTAGAGTGATTTCCTACATACCCAAGTGGGATCAAGCCTATGTAGTTCTAAGATCAAGTTTTGCATCCTCATGAAAACCAACACATAAATAAAAGGTATCTTTTGGATTTGAACCTTTGCTTAGTGTAAACCATTCAAAGCCTTATCAAGATTCTATGGTGAACGAATCTTGAACCAAGTATCCCTAATGATACAACCGAAACAATCACACATGTTGATTTCCTTAGGTAAAGTGTTCTGTATTGCTCAGCACGTAAATGGCCATGTGCTTAAATCCTGGTTTATGAGTCTACTTAGAAAGCGGTCTTACTTTCCTGGAAAACGGTCTGATTTCCATACTCATATAGGTAAGTCTCTTAAGGTGTTTCTGCGATACACCTTTTAAGGTTTCTAGACTTATTAAGGATATATATCCATCCTTTGTTCTTGCAGAATCCAACACTAAATATTATAGGATTATCAATTTAGTATTCCATAATCATTCTCTTAACTTGTTGGTACCCATTGAACTTTGTCTATCCTTTTCAAGACATAAGTCGGGTTTCTATTAAGGATGATCAACCTTCATTCATAGACCTTAGTCCCATTTCTTGTGATTTTATAGAAACCATTGCCTTTGGAAGACTCTTTGTAAGTGGGTCGGCCAAATTCTTCTTCGTTTCTATGTAGTCAATAGTTATAACTCCTCTTTTGAGTAACTTTCTCACCATTTGATGTCTTAGACTCATATGTCTAGACTTTCCATTATATGTTTGATTAGACACATTGTATATCGTTGCTTGATTGTCACAGTTAATCAAGACTGTTGGATATGGCTTCTTCCATAAAGGGATTTCCATTAATAAATTCCTAAGCCATTCCGCTTCTTTACATGTATATGCTAATGCAATCAATTCTTACAACATTGTTGAGTTAGAAATACAGGTCTGGTTCTTGGAAGCCCAAGACACAGCATCGCCTCCTAATGTAAAGATCCATCCAGTCGTAGACTTAGATTTGGATTCTACATTGTTCCAGGTTGCATCACTATATCCTTCTATTACAGAAGGATATCCTTTATAAGATAAACCATATTCAATGGTTCCTTTCAAATAAGCTAAAACTCTGGAAATAGCTTTCCAATGTTCGAAACCTGGATTACTCGTAAATCGATACAATACGCTTATAGCATGTGCGATGTCTGGTCTAGTGCAATGCATTGCATACATAAGACTCCCAATAGCACTGGAATACTCTAGTTGAGAGATAGTACGTCCAGTGTTCTTTTCTAATTTAATACTAGGATCTAAAGGAGTTGGCGCTGGTTTGTCATCGTAATGACCATACTTTTGTAGGAATTTCTCTATGTAATGAGATTGAGGTAGTAATAACTCCCCCTCTTTCCTAACAATTTTAATTCCCAAAATTACATCAGCCTCTCCTAGATCTTTCATATCGAATTTAGAAGACATAAACTTTTTAGTTTCATTCACACAGGATATATTGGAACCAAATATTAGCATGTCATCAACATATAAACATATTATAAAATACCGTTGTTATCCGATTTGCTATAAATACATTTATCAGCATCATTAATAATGAATCCATATGACAGTGCAACTTTATCAAACTTCTCATGTCATTGCATGGGAGCTTGCTTCAGGCCATAAAGAGATTTCACTAATTTGCGAACTTTCTTTTCTTGGCCTGGGGTTTTGAAACCTTCAGGTTGTTCTATATATATCTCTTCTTCTAAATCTCCATTTAGAAAAGCAGTCTTTACATCCATTTGATGTATGACTAATTTATGAATTGATGCAAGTGCAATTAAACAGCGTATAGAAGATATGCAAGCAACTGGAGCATATGTATCAAATTAATCTACTCCATGTCTTTGCTTATATCCCTTAGCAACTAATCTGGCTTTAAAATTATCAATGGATCCATTTGTATTCAACTTTTTCTTGAATATCCATTTACATCCTACAGGTTTAGCACCAGGAGTTAAATTAGTTAAAACCCATGTTTGGTTTAACAGTATGGAATTCATTTCATCATTGATAGCTTCTTTCCATAAATTGGAATCTCTGAAACTCATAGCCTCAGAATAAGTTTTGGGATCGTCATCGACGTTCATTACATATTTAGTCACATTAAGGACTTCGTCCTTATCGCCTTCTACAAGATATGTAATGAAGTCGGGACCATAGTCCTTCTCTATTCTTGCTCTTTTACTTCTTCGCTGTTCAGTACTATTATCCGGTACTGACACTTTCTTGCTGTTTTTGATCATAAGCATAATCATCATTGATATCATTAGTCATACTAGGTTCTGGACTAGATGATCTCAATGGGATCTCAACAGTTTGATTTTCAAAAAATTCTATATCTACAGATTCTATAACTTCTAGGGTGTCAAAAATAAGGAATCTATAAGTTATACTATTAAGTGAATATCCTACGAAAATACATTTAAATGCTCTATTTCCTAACTTTGGTCGTTTAGGATCTGGTTTTCTAACATATGCTAAGTAACCCCAAACTTTAAGTCCAGTTAGGTTAGGTTTCCTATTAAACCATAATTCATAAGGGGAAATATTATTCTTTTTAAGTGGTACTCTATTTAAAATATAACATGCAGATAATATAGCATCACCCTATAGGTATAAGGTAAATTAGAACTTATGAGCATGGCATTAACTATTTCAACTAAAGTTCTATTTTTCCTTTCAGCAACACCATTTTGTTGTGGTGTATATGGGGCAGTACATTGGTGAACTATACCTTGTTGTTTATAAAAAAAGGTAAATTCATTTGAGAAATATTCACCACCACGATCTGAATGTAATATTTTAATTTTAACTCCTAATTGTGTTTCGACCTCTGCTTTGTAAATTTTAAATTTGTCAAAAGCCTCATCTTTAGTTTTCATTAGATATACATATGCATATCTGGTATAATCATCAATGAATGTTATATAGTATTTGTTACCACCATAGGTGATATGACTTTTTAAGTCACCCACATCACTATATACCAAATCAAGCAAACCAGTTTTTTCTTTCTACGGATTTAAAGGATTTCTGGTGTATTTTTGCTTGAACACATTTCACATTTAGAGATGGTATCGAAATCACAATCAGAAATCAATCCTAATTTATTCATATTTCTAACGGATTTATAATTAACATGTCCTAATCTACCATGCCATAAATTAATAGAATCAACAACATAAACAGAAGATTTCTTTATTAGATTCAACTTAATCATGCCGTTACAAGAGTATCCATGTCCAATGAATTTACCATTCTTAGACAACACTAGCTTATCAGACTCATACACCATCTTGAATCCTTCTTTGTTAAGAAGGTATTCGGAGACCAAATTCTTACACATATCAGGTACATAAAATACATTGACTAATGTAAGAACTTTTCCAGAGGTGAGAGGAAGTTCTATAGTGCCTTTTCCCAGAACTTTGCTTGGAACCTTATTTGCTCCAGTAACTTCGTCGGCTTCTCCTTTATTTTCTTCGTAACTCTTGAAAAGATTACAGTCTTTGCAAATGTGAATGGTTGCTCCAGTATCGAACCACCAATCATTATCATTTGCACTAACGGAGTTCTCCTCTTGCACTACAGCCACAAGCGAGTCTTCGACCACATTCACTTTTTGTTGTTTCTTCCGCAGACGGCAGTCTCGGGCATAGTGGCCGGGCTTGTTACAAAAATAACAAGCACCTTTCTTTTTGTTGTTGGTTTTGGAATAATTTTTCTTCTTAAACCGTGTCTTATTCTTTGGCTTTAATTTATCAGTAATTTCAACATTATTTGCCTTAGAATGAGACTCAGTTTGCGGATTATCATCTAGATCGCGTTTACGAGAGTCTTCTTCAATACGAAGATGACGCTGCAAATTGTCCAAAATTATAATCCGTTTCCGCATGTTTCATCTTTTTCTTATAATCATTCCAACTATGCGGAAGTCTAGAAATTATAACTCCAACAACAAAAGATTCAGGGAGATCAATTCCAGCATCTTTAAGTTGATTCACCAACAGTAAGATTTCACTCACTTGTCCAATTATGGACTTATTGGTGACCATTTTCAAATCCATAAAATTAGAAATAAGAAATTTTTTATTACTTGCCTCGGATATGCAGTACTTATTCTCCAGGGCAGTCCAAAGTGCTTTCGCTGTTTCCAAGGTCTTATGAGCATTGTAGACTGGGGTAGATAGCGCATTCAGAATATGACCTCTGCATAGGAAATCATCCTCTTTGCGCTTTGCACGTTTAGCCTTTAGAGCATCATCATCTTTATCAGTTTCCTCCGGGATTTCTTCCAAGTTATCTTCCAATTTGTAGAACAACTTAACGGTGATCAGGAAAAATTTCATCGTCTCTTGCCAACGAGTGAAATTGTCGCCATCAAAACGCTCCAATCGAGTTAGATGCTGATTCATAACTTGTAAAGCGCTCGAACCTTCCATGGTTGAAGATATTGTTTGAAATTTTGTTGGGGATTTTGCGGTTCGAGGCGAATTTGATGGCGATTGTGATGAAGATAATGCTGTACTTCCGACTTCAAGGATCCATGGAATATATTCTTTCAGATAATAGTTCAACCCACCAGGTACAAACGGGTTAACGAACTATTGACTTTCAGGATTCAGTGAAGCCTTATAACAGCGTAATCGGATTCAAAGTTTGTACGCCTTTTATCCGACCGAGAACACTTTAACAATGATTTCTGATGATGCAATTGGTATAGAATAGAACAAAGAGGAAGAAGAAATCAATTCTACAACGATTTCTGAATTTGCAACGCCTTGGAGGCGTCACAAAACAGAGCAATGGTTTCTGGGCTTCGTAGAACTGCTCTGGGAAGAAGAAAAAGATTCATGACCGTTTGTAATGTTTTCTAGGCGTTGCTATTTATTGATGTGGAGAGGTGTCTTGTGACGACCGCCCATGACTCCTGCACTAAACAAGGAAATAGTGCGCTGAAAAGTGTGACAGGCCGCCATGGACGATCATCATTGTAAGGTAAAACAATAAACTCTATCGTAAAACTCACAGCGCATGGATAAAATACAATAGAGAAATATATATACATAGTGAAGCTCCACAAATCAGAATCTCATCACATAAACTCATAATAGTTTGATACAGCAATCAACAAAGTCAATACATCAAGCCTCACTACATATCACTCAGAGAATATACAAACAGCGGAACACCCAGTACATATAGTAAGAAAAACAACATGCAAAAGCCTCCTGCTCGTCTTTGTCATCAACCGCGTCATCCACTAAGATCAGCACCTGTCACCTGCTACCTAGTCTGCCCATCCCAACATGGATGAACAGCCCAAGGTAATAAGAGTTAAACATAAAACCTTGAGTCAGACAAAGTCTTAGTGAGTAGTAAATCAACTATCAAACATACCAAAAGAGCATAAAGGGAAAAAGAATAGGAACCCAACCATCCCACTCCACCTCTTTCTACAGTGATAGCCCCCAGACACACAAAGTAGAAGCAAACATAGGAATTCAGACATTCAAAGCAAAGTAATTATCGCTCGAGTCAAGGTCGGTGTTTTCCGAGTACAAACCCCCAAGGCCTAAACCAAGATCAGATAAGCACCCTGAAAACATCGCTCTTGGCCCAAGTGACGATACAACCAAACATCCAAACATTCATGACTCTGGCTATCACTGTTATCATTGCCTTGATTTCACCGTTAGTTGAATGACCGCCTGCCAAGGGCTAATGGTAACCCCGGTTCTAGCCATAACTCCGCACGTCGTCGTGACCCGTGCCTAGGACTATCGCATCTGCCCAGAGTACTAGCACGTCATCGTGACCCGTGCTTGGAACGTCATCGTGACCCGTCCCAACGTACTCTTGCTTTGAGCATGCTAGAACCTTCAACATAGATAAAATCTCAGCCTTCTAGTCATCCTCCTCGACGACTATTTCCATACTAGCTCAAGCGCCTCTCAAGCTAACCATTATCCACAAACCCGGACCACATCACCGAGTTATCAACATGCTTGGGATGATCCCGTCTGGATTAAACCAAGGCTTTCTCACATCATCCTTTGCTTCATCGCATCATAGCAAAGTCTCATCTCAACATCATGGTTTGCCTTATCGCATCATGGCAAAGTCCCATCTCAATATCATCATCAAATCTATCCATATGAGCTTCAACATCCGCTTCACATGCCACAAGCAGCTTTCCTTATTCAAGAGCCTTTTCACTTAGCTTTTGAATCACCTTCGACCAACTTGTCCAAATCAAGTTATCTATTAACTAATCAATCAAATCAAACATTAATCCAAGTAATCAATCATTCAAACAAGATCCAAATAAACAATTACAATAATAATGGCAATTCCGTAATTAAAGGGTCCAAATCTAACAAGTAATCTAACAAGCATGAATCATGAACAATATCTCAATAACTTGATGGATGAACTTGCATAGATGAACATATAGTAAAATGGGTGTCAATTCATCATGAACTATAGATCTACATTGACGCAGCGGATAAATCGAAACAAACTTCAATCGGTGAAATGTAGCAATCGGTGAGTTGAGAATACTGCAAGGCCCAAATCCGTTGATCCAAAGATACCGGATTCTAGCTATCTTCGTCTCGTTGATCGCGCACGATGCCGAGAAACAAAGATCTACGATTCTTCGCACGTTGATCTAGCGCACTAGATTCCGTGAATCGGCTTCACAAACGTGGATTCGAGCGCACTCGAATGACGTAGGTGGAGATAGGAGATCACACTCAACTACCAATTAGAGAAAGCACAAAGCAATCAAAGAGAATTTTATTCAAAAATCAACTCTTTCAAATGTACAACACACACCCCTATTTATAGTGTTTACAACCAAGCCCTAAGTCATACACGGCCTACGACTCAATATAAGTCGGCGGCGACTCAATGCACACGGATCACACTTACAACACAATGCCGACTCAATGACTCATGACTCCACAGACTCACGACTCACGACTTAGGACTCATGACTTAGCAGCAGTGCATCACATACATGCTTCAGAACATAGCACACGACATACGACTCAAGGCACATACGACTCAACTTATTTACAACCTTATACAACACAAACGACTCAAAGAAAACACGACTCAACTTAGGTCGCGACTCACGACCTAACACATTACAGACATATACGACTCAAAGGTACAACGACTCATATATACACATAACCTTCCACCGACTCAACTTCATGCCGACTCACGACTCATCATCCCTGCAACATGACCGACTCAAGCCTTCATTGACTCATAGCTTCCCTGCGGCACATTCCTTCAAGCGAGTCAACTCCGGACGACTCATCTAGGTCGTAACTCGTTGACTCGGCACAGTCTCCTTCTGATAGCCGGTTAGCTCGGAAACGACTCATGCCTTCACTGACTCGTGCACGACTCAAATCCGATACCTCCTCTATTCGACCTATGGTTATCACTTCCCCCTGTAACTCCTTAGGTCGGAAATGACTCAAGCCTGCATTGAGTCGTGGACGACTCATCAAACTACACCACAAACTCTTGTTTAAAGATTGCACAATTTCTTCTCTTGCCTTAGCTGCATCATCCTTCCCTGGTTGAGAAAAATTCGTCCTCGAATTTGTAAATTCTTTCCCATCAAAATAGTTATCTCCATAATATGGCACAAGATGCTTAACATTGAATATGTCAGAAGTGTACACATCCTCTGGCAGCTTCAGCTTATAAGCATTGTCATTGATTCGTTTCACAACTTCGACAGGACCAATTTTTCTGGCTTTCAATTTGTTATAAGCGCCTACTGGAAAACGATCCTTGGTTAACACAGCATAAACCAAATCACCTTCCTTAAATTCAACACTTCGTCGTTTCAAATCGGCAGCCTGCTTATATTTTTCATTAGACTTTTCCAATCGTTCTTGAACGATTTTATGACATTCAGTCAGCTCATCAACAAAATCAACAGCCCGTTTAACTGTTCCCTTCGACTGTGGTACTACTGCCAAATCTAACGGTCCCCTGGGTAAATTTGAATAAACAATCTGAAATGGACTGAATCCCGTGCTACGATTCACTGCATGATTATGTGCAAACTCGGCTTGGCATAACTTCATGTCCCAACTCTTCAGATTATCCTGTACTAGACATCGCAACAAATTTCCCAATGACCTGTTAACAACTTCTGTTTGGCCATCAGTTTGTGGATGGTAAGCGCTACTAAAATTCAGCTTTGTTCCGATCATCTTCCACAAACTCAACCAAAAATGGCTTAAAAATCTAGTATCTCGATCCGAAACAATAGATTTTGGTAAACCATGCAATCGATACACATCCTTAAAGAATAATTGTGCCACTCGAACTGCATCCGCTGTCTTCTTGCAGGCAATAAAATGTGCCATCTTCGAAAACCTGTCCACTACAACAAATATCGAATCATTTCCCCTTTGAGTTCTAGGCAAACCCAAATAGAAATCCATGCTAATATCAACCCATGGCTTAGACGGTACAGGTAATGGCATATACAACCCAGCATTCGTCGCTGTTCCCTTTGACACCTGGGAAATATGGCATCTCTCCACAAATCTTTCAACCTCTTTTCTCATCGACGGCCAAAAGTAAGACTGTGAAATCAATTGCAAAGTACGATCATGGCCCACATGCCCTTCCTCGTGCAACTCCTTTACAATCTTCATTCTCAAGCTACAATCTGGAATGCATAATCGATTTCCCTTGAACAAGAATCCATCAACCCACACAAATTCATCCGAACTTCCATCCTTAACTTTCTCAACAAACTTTGCAAAGTAAGGATCCTCCTCAAACAATTCTGGCAACAATTCAAACCCTGTCACTTCAACCTTCATTGTCGTTAATAAATGACTCCTCCTACTCAAAGCATCAGCTACCCGATTCGTCACCCCTGATTTGTGCTTAACGACAAAAGTAAACTGCTGTAAATAAGCAATCCATGATGCATGTCTTGCTGAAATCTTGTCCTGCCCCTGTAAATGCTTCAATGCCTCATGATCAGTGTACAGAACAAATTCCTTCTGAAATAGATAGTGTCTCCAATGCTTAACAGCTTGCACAACGGCATAAAACTCAACATCATATGTACTGTATCTCATCTTTGCCCCTGATAATTTTTCATTGAAATATGCAATAGGTTTCCCCTGCTGACTCAACACTCCTCCAATCCCCACCTTTGATGCATCAGTGTGTAGCTCAAACAACAATTGGAAATTAGGTAAAACAAGAATTGGCGCTGTCGTCAACAGTTCTTTAATTCGTTCAAAAGCAATCCCGGCTTCCTCTGACCATACAAACTGTTTCCCCTTCATGCAATCAGTAACTGGAGCCATCACGCTACTGAAGTGTGGAATGAATCTTCGGTAGAATGACGCTAGCCCATGAAAACTTCTCACTTCCGTAATTGTTTTTGGCTTTGGCCAATTTCTGACTGCCTCAACTTTATTCTGATCAACTTGAATACCTTCTCCTGAAACAACATAACCCAGAAATAAAACACTAGGCGTCATAAACACACATTTCTTTGTAGCAGCATAAAATTGTTCTTCACGAAGAATAATCAACACTTCCCTCAAATGTAGAACATGCTCCTCCGTACTCCTGCTATAAATCAGAATATCATCGAAATAAACCACGACGAACTTCCCAATGAGTGGTCTAAAGATTTGATTCATCACCCGCATGAATGTACTAGGTGCATTTGACAAACCAAATGGCATAACCAACCATTCGTATAACCCCTCTCTCGTTTTGAAAGCTGTCTTCCATTCGTCTCCAGGTCTAATCCGAATTTGATGATAACCACTCTTCAAGTCAATCTTCGAAAATATAGTTGCCCCACTCAACTGATCCAACAAGTCATCCAACCTTGGCATAGGAAATCTATAACGAACAGTGATCTTATTCAAAGCTCTACTATCTGTGCACATTCTCCAAGTTCCGTCCTTCTTCGGTACTAACAATGCTGGCACAGCACATAGACTCAAACTTTCCTGAATACGTCCCTGCTCAAGTAACTCTTCCACTTGCCTTCGTAACTCTTCATGTTCCTTCGGACTCATTCGGTAATGTGGTCGATGTGGTAACACTGCTCCCGGAACAAGATCAATTTGATGTTGAATGTCTCTTAATGGCGGTAACTCCTTAGGCAACTCCTCTGGAAATACGTCTTCAAATTCTTTTAGAACTGGTTTTGCTTCTTCTGCGATTTCAAATTCTTCACTACTCTCTCTCCCAATCAACAAAAACACTTCAGGTTCTTCCTCCACTTCCTTAACAAACTCCTTCAAAGTCAACAGAGCTTTTAATTCCTCAATCTCCTCCAGCTTGCTCTCCTTCTGTTGCTGTTTCTTGGGAACCAAAGTGATTTTAGTACCCTCGAATGTGAAACTGTAACTATTGGCACGACCGTCATGTTGAACTGCTCTATCAAACAGCCATGGTCTGCCCAATAACAAGTGACAAACATCCATGTCTACAACGTCACACCAAATTTCATCTTTGTACTTCTTCCCAATCGAAAAATTCACACAAGCCCTTCGACACACTTTCACTTCACCACCCTTCCTTAACCATGCTAGCTTGTACGGTTTAGGATGCTTCTCGGTCTTCAAGTTCAACTTTCTTACTGCTTCTGTAGAGATAATATTATCGCAACATCCAACATCAATGACGAACTTGCAAACCTTCCCTAGAATAGTGCATGTCGACTGAAATATATTGCTTCTCAACCAACTACAATCCTCCTCTTGCTTTGGTGTGAGACATGAACACCTCATCATAAGATTACAACCTTCATCCCCCGATAATTCTTCTTCCTCCTCAACATAAGGTGCATTTGAACATTCAGCCTCTTCACCATCATCCTCTTCAACTTCTACAACCATGGTTCTCTTCTTCGGCTTCGCACATTCGTTGCTCTTGTGACCCATCTCCTGACAGTTATAACATTTGAAACCACTGCTAGCCTTCGCCTTCTCAACCTCCTTCGCAACTGGCTTACTGATGAGTTTAGAAACATTAGAACTTCCACTGGCACCCTTCACTGGATTATTGGAATTAGTAAACACACCACCTCCACGCCTTCCTTGTTTCTCCCAAGCTAACGCTTTCTGATGTGCCTCCGCAACGGATCTAGGATCAAACATATTAACCATATCCTGGATCTGCATTCTCAATCCCCCAATGAATCTAGCAGTCAACTGTTCCTCAGTCTCCATGATATCATTCCTGGCAATGAGTTGGTAAAATTCATCAGCATAATCACTAACAGACTTTGTCCCTTGCCTCAGATTCTGCAACCTCTGGTACATAAGTGATTGGTAGTTGTAAGGTAAGAAAGTAGATCTCATCAACTTCTTCATCTTCTCCCAAGATTCTATCTTTGACTTCCCCATCCGTTCACGAGTAAGTTTAGTTTGCTGCCACCACGCCAATGCTCTCCCCCTCAGCCTTGTAGCAACTAACTTCACCCTCCTATTCTTCGGTACCTCCTTGAAATCAAAGATTTCCTCCACATTAGACAACCAATCTAAAAACTCCTCAGCTACCATCCCGCCTTTAAACTCCGGAATCTCCATCTTCATTTCCGATTCCCAACGTCGATCATCATCAATAACCCGATACTGACGTTGTCCCTGATCTCTATCTCTGAAATGAACACTTCCTCTTTCACCGTCAAACTCATCCTCAAAGTCTGATGTATATCGTTGTCGATCCCGTCCTCCAACATCTCTAACACCACTTCTACTACTAACATCCCTTCTATCATGATCATCAACATTCCTCCTACTTCGATTGTCAACACTTCTATGCTCTTGACTTTCTCTTCTCTCCCGTTCCGAATGTGATGAAACTCTATTATTCCCACGGTTGGATTCAGGTGAAATTCTCCTTCTATTCTGACTCATATCAATCATCAATTTCTCCAGCTTTCCAATGCCTTCATTAAATTTCTCATTAATACGTTGTTCCATAAGTTCGGCTTCCTCTCTTTGATACAAAGCTTCAACGTTTTGATGACGATTAGCTCTCCTTGGTGGCATGATTGAGATTCACAAAACTTCAAAAATTTGAACACAAGCTTCACACAAAGCAACAAGTCACGGCTCAACAATGCACGGCTCAAACTTGACTCGGCTTGGACTTGTCTCGGCCTCACTTAGCTCTTACGGCTCAACTCTTAACTCGGCAAGGCTTTTAGCTCGGCACTAGGAAATGACTCAAGTGATATCGCTCCAACTCTAACACAAGGCAATAGGAAACGACTCAAGTGATGTCGGCTCCAACTCAAGCACAAGGCACGGTTCAACACTTCAACAAAACAACTTCACAAGGCTCGGCCTTCAACTCAAAACACTTCAACAACTCCAAATTCAAACCCCTTTGTATACTTTGATCCAAAAAGCAATGGATCAAATACTCCAAACTTGTTGCAACTTCAATATGAACACGATGAACAACTTCAAACTTCAACACTTGGCTCCAAGAATCAACTTAGTTATGATTGGCTAAGTATGGCTCTGATACCAAACTGACGCAGCGGATAAATCGAAACAAACTTCAATCGGTGAAATGTAGCAATCGGTGAGTTGAGAATACTGCAAGGCCCAAATCCGTTGATCCAAAGATACCGGATTCTAGCTATCTTCGTCTCGTTGATCGCGCACGATGCCGAGAAACAAAGATCTACTATTCTTCGCACATTGATCTAGCGCACTAGATTCCGTGAATCGGCTTCACAAACGTGGATTCGAGCGCACTCGAATGACGTAGGTGGAGATAGGAGATCACACTCAACTACCAATTAGAGAAAGCACAAAGCAATCAAAGAGAATTTTATTCAAAAATCAACTCTTTCAAATGTACAACACACACCCCTATTTATAGTGTTTACAACCAAGCCCTAAGTCATACACGGCCTACGACTCAATATAAGTCGGCGGCGACTCAATGCACACGGATCACACTTACAACACAATGCCGACTCAATGACTCATGACTCCACAGACTCACGACTCACGACTTAGGACTCATGACTTAGCAGCAGTGCATCACATACATGCTTCAGAACATAGCACACGACATACGACTCAAGGCACATACGACTCAACTTATTTACAACCTTATACAACACAAACGACTCAAAGAAAACGCGACTCAACTTAGGTCGCGACTCACGACATAACACATTACAGACATATACGACTCAAAGGTACAACAACTCATATATACACATAACCTTCCACCGACTCAACTTCATGCCGACTCACGACTCATCATCCCTGCAACATGACCGACTCAAGCCTTCATTGACTCATAGCTTCCTTGCGGCACATTCCTTCAAGCGAGTCAATTCCGGACGACTCATCTAGGTCGTAACTCGTTGACTCGGCACAGTCTCCTTCTGATAGCCGGTTAGCTCGGAAACGACTCATGCCTTCACTGACTCTTGCACGACTCAAATCCGATACCTCCTCTATTCGACCTATGGTTATCACTTCCCCCTGTAACTCCTTAGGTCGGAAACGACTCAAGCCTGCATTGAGTCGTGGACGACTCATCAAACTACACCACAAACTCTTGTTTAAAGATTGCACAATTTCTTCTCTAGCCTTAGCAGCATCATACATGCAGACTTTAGAAAAATGCATGAAATCGCTATCTTTAACACACAAACAAGCCACCGATCCGATATACTCCTTTGGGTCCGTGTGAGAGATAATCACCACTCACCGAATCACCTAAACACCTCAAAAACAACCAACTTCAGATCTGGACAGCAAGGAATCAAGCTTGATCCGATAAGATCTCTCTTCAAACGATGAAATCTCTCTTCAATGGATGAAGATCTTCAACTTAGGCTCTTGGATCTTCGATTTGATCTTTAATCTAGATGGATGGAATCACTAGATTAGAGTGGAGAAAAGAAGATGAAGAAGTATTGTAGTCGAGCTCTCAAAATGGCAGCACTTCGTCGCTTCAAAATCTGGTGCCAAAAAGTGAACCAAAACCCTCTATTTATAGGCTGAATCCTTATGTCGCCGCCCCCATAAGTCGTCCACGACCTACCCCATGAGTCATCCCCGACCTAAGACTTCCCACGACCTACTACGTATGCGCATCCACGACCTAACGCACTCACGATCCAACGGCTTAAGTCCTTACGCGACCTAACTGGTATACGATCTAACGACTCAACACACACGCGACCTAACGACCTATCATAAGTCGCTCACGACCTAACCACAACTCCTTCACACGACCTAGCGGTACACACGACCTATCTTTAACTCGTCCTACCGACCTAAGCCACTATTCTATAGGTCGCTCACTATCTTAGGTCGCTAACATCCTATTAGTCGCCACTTGCTAACTACTAGGTCGTACTGTCTTAAGTCGCTCTTCTTCCTTAGGTCGGTCACCCCTTAGATCGCTCAACCGACCTAACTTCCACACGACCTAAACTTCACACGAGCTAACCCTTAACTCGTCCACGACTTAAGCATCACTCGAGTTAACCACTACACGACTCAACCAACACTAACAACTTAACTATCATACGGCCTATCTCCTTAGGTCGTTCACTCCACTAAGTCGCCTATGCTCCTTAAGCCGGCTACTCCTATAAGTCGCTCTAACCCTTAAGTCGTTCCAAACCCTATAAGTCGGCCAACGACTTAAGCTCCAAACGACTTAAATTCTGAACGACTTAACGGCACTAACAATCTAATAATAACAATTCTACGATCCTTCGATCCGTAAAAATACGGGTCGTTACATTCTCTCCCCTTTAGGAATTTCGCCCCCGAAATTCCAAACAAACAAGAGCAATCAAAATAATTCTGCATGCCTACCATCCATAGCTATCAACAAACCATGCATCCAATTACTAACCTAGCACGCAGAATTCTAAGACTAGAACAAGTTACAAATTCATGAGATGTCACGACACCTTAGGGCCATACCTCGAAGAGTTCAGGATGAGCTGCCTTCATCCTCTCTTCCTCCTCCCATGTACAGTCGTTAACATCATCACTCCATTGTATCTTGAGCAACGTAATCGTCTTCCTCCTAAGCTGTTTCGTGTCGGTTTCAATAACACGAAGTGGCTTACGAGGTCTCGTAACCACTGGATCAACCTCCAAATCTTCACAGCTATCAGCAGAAACCACTGTATTTGAGTTGTGCACATACTTCCGTAGATACGATACATGAAAAACATTGTGCACACCCGACATCTTTTCCGGTAACTCC
This sequence comes from Allium cepa, assembly GCA_030765085.1. Lineage (NCBI taxonomy): Eukaryota > Viridiplantae > Streptophyta > Magnoliopsida > Asparagales > Amaryllidaceae > Allium > Allium cepa. The sequence goes on along the minus strand of CM060943.1, from coordinate 55,119,073 downwards.
AATCTATAAGCGAGCTTTCCAATTCGCTCGATGATCGGGAATGGTCCAACAAACCTCGGGGTCAATTTTCCTTTCTTCCCGAATCGAATAACATTCTTCAGAGGAGAAATCTTCACAAAAACCATATCACCTACGTCGAATTCCAAATCTTTTCGACGCTTATCGGCATAACTCTTCTGACGGTCTTGGGCTGCCTTCATTCGTTGTCGAATGATCTCTATACAATCCGAAGTCTGGCGAATCATCTCAGGCCCAAGTATCAGCTTTTCTCCAGTTTCCAACCAACATTTCGGAGAGTTACACGGTCTTCCATACAAGGCTTCATATGGTGCCATACCAATACTAGACTGATAACTGTTATTATACGCAAACTCCACCAAATGAAGATGATCTTCCCATGATCCTCCGAAATCCAAAACACATGCCCTCAAGAGATCTTCCAAAACTCGGTTGACTCTCTCAGTCTGACCATCTGTTTGGGGATGATAAGCGGTACTTAAACACAACTCGGTTCCCAAAACTTCCTTGAAGCTCTTCCAAAATCCACTAGTGAACAATGGGTCTCGATCGCTCACAATACTCTTCGAAATACCATGGAATCCAAAACACATGCCTTCATCCTCTCTTCCTCCTCCCATGTACAGTCGTTAACATCATCACTCCATTGTACCTTGAGCAACTTGACTAACTTCCTCCTAAGCTGTTTCGTGTCAGTTCCCACAACACGAAGTGGCTTACGAGGTTTTCTAACAACTAGATCAACCTCTAAATCTTCACAGCTATCAGCAGAAACCACCGTATTCGAGTCATGCACATACTTCCGTAGATACGATACGTGAAAAACATTATGCACACCCGACATCTTTTCTGGTAACTCCAACTTATAGGCGAGCTTTCCAATTCGCTCGATGATCGGGAATGGTCCAACAAATCTCGGAGTCAACTTTCCTTTCTTTCTGAATCTAATAAAATTCTTCAGAGGAGAAATCTTCACAAAAACCATATCACCTACGTCGAATTCCAAATCCTTACGACGCTTATCTGCATAACTTTTCTGACGATCTTAGGCTGCCTTCATTCGTTGCCGAATGATCTCTATGCAATCCGAAGTCTGTCGAATCATTTCTGGCCCAAGTATCAACTTTTCTCCTGTTTCCAACCAACATGTCGGAGAGTTACACGGTCTTCCATACAATGCCTCATATGGTGCCATACCAACACTTGACTGATAACTGTTATTATACGCTAATTCCACCAAATAAAGATGATCCTCCCATGACCCTCCGAAGTCCAAAACACATGCTCTGAGGAGATCTTTCAAAACTCGGTTGACTCTCTCGATCTGACCATCTGTTTGGGGGTGATAAGCTGTACTCAAACACAACTCAGTTCCCAAAACTTCCTAGAAGCTCTTCCAAAATCTACTAGTGAACAACGGGTCTCGATCACTCACTATACTCTTTGGAATACCATGGAATCGAACTATCCACTTAACATACAACTCAGCCAATTTCGATGCAGTCCTAGTTGATCGAACAGGAATAAATCTTGCACTTTTAGTCAATCGATCTACGATGATCCAAATCCCTTCATTTCCTGCTCTGGTTCTAGGTAGACCATCGATAAAAACCATCGATATTTGCTCCCACTTCCACGTAGGAACTTGTAATGGCTGAAGCAATCCACTTGGCTTCTTCTGCTCGGCTTTTACCAACTGGCAGTTCATACACTTGGAAATAAAATTTCCAACATCCTTTTTCATACCTTCCCAGTAATAGGTTCTCTTCATATCCCGATACATTTTATTTCCACCTGGATGAATTGTCAACTTCGAGTGATGACTCTCCTTTAGAACCTCATCTCTCAATTCATCTATATCGGGAACAACTAGTCGTCCTTGCTTCCGAAGCCAACCCTCTCGATCGACCTCGAATCCTTTATTCTTTTCTGGGTCCAACCCAGATTCCAAATCACGGATAATCTTGACAAGCTTATCGTCTCGCTTTTGGCTCTTGCCAATCCTTTCCACAAGAGTAGGTCTTATCGATAAGTTTGCCAACATCTCAGGTTCCAATTCACATCTAGACCTGAAATCAAATCTAGCCAAATACTCAAGACTCTTCCATTCCGAAAACATGGCTCCCAATCCTGCATGTCTTCGACTTAACGCATCTGCCACTGCGTTACCTTTTCCCGGAGTATAGTCTATACCAAAATCATATGATGCTAAAAACTCTAGCCATCGTTGCTGTCGAAGATTCAAATCCTTTTGGGAGAAAAGATACTTCAATGACTTATGATCTGTAAACAACTCGAATCGAACTCCCAATAGGTAATGTCTCCACATCTTCAAAGCAAAAACAATCGCCGCTAACTCCAAATCATGAGTCGGATAATTCCTTTCATGCGGCTTCAGTTGTCGACTTGCATATGCAACAACTTTATCCTTCTGCATTAGCACTGCTCCAAGTCCAGTACCACATGCATCGGTGTAAACCACCATCTCATCATTCCCACTTGGAATAGTCAAAACAGGAGAACTTGTCAATCGCTCTTTCAGGATTCCGAAAGCTTGCTCACACTTATCATCCCATTTGAACACTTGGTTCTTTTTCGTCAATCCTGTTAATGGTGCAGCTATCTTGGAAAAGTCTTTGATAAACCGACGATAATACCCTGCTAATCCAAGAAAACTTCTCACATCCGATGCATTCTTAGGTCTAACCCAATCCTGGATCGCTGCCACCTTAGCGGGATCAACCGCTATTCCATTTCCAGAGATAACATGGCCTAAGAACCTCACTTCACTCTTCCAGAAGTGACTTCGAAAACTTAGCCTTCAGCTGATGTTTCCGCAAGATTTCCAAAACGATCCGCAAGTGTGTTTTGTGTTCCTCTTCGTTTCTGGAGTAAACCAAAATATCATCCACGAACACAAGTACAATCTTGTTCAACTGATCTCTGAACACTCTATTCATAAGATCCATAAAATATGTTGGTGCATTGGTCAATCCAAACGGCATTACCAGCCACTCATAGAAACCAGATGGTGTCCTAAAAGCAGTCTTCGGAACACTATCTTTTGCCACTCTCAACTGGTGAAATCCCGTTGCCAAATCCATCTGAGAAAACACCTTAGCTTCGTGAAGCTGATCAAACAAGTCATCTATTCTCGGCAATGGATACTTGTTCTTCTTAGTCGCTTTATTCAGCTCACGATAATCCACACACAACCTCAACGATCCATTCGCTTTGGTTGCAAACACAACTGGTGCACCCCATTCGGACACACTACGCCGAATGAATCCTTTCTGTAAAAGGTCATCAACTTACACCCTCAACTCTTGCTGTTCCCTAGGCGCCATCCGCCTAAGAGGCATCACAATGGGTCTGGCTCTCTCAACTAGATCGATACGAAACTCGATCTCCCTATGCGGTGGTAATCCTTTGACCTCGTCAAAGACATCCTCAAATCCATTCACAATAGGCACCGATGACAGTCCATCCCGTGGAACAACCAGCGAATACATGAAGCTCATGAAGACGCCTTCCTCATGCTTACATCGTATCACAACCTTTCGCCCCTCCACATTCTCGACTGTCACCTCAAGCCTCTCACAATCAACCTTTGCCGCATACTTCCTAAGCCAGTCCATACCCAAAATAATTCCGAACCCCGAAAAGTTCAAAACAAAACAATCACAAACAAAAGAGCAATCATGACTCGACACACTAGACCATGACATAACATACACAAACAAGACGAACCCCCAACTAGATTAGTCACAACCAATGGTCTATCAACAATATCCGGTTCCAAGCCCAACCGGCCTACAAGTTCACTACAAACAAAAGAATGCGACGCCCCAGTATCAAACAACACTCTAACTGGAACACCACAAATAGAAAGAGTACCTTGAACCACCACACTCTTTCCTTTCTCTTCAGCAGTAGGAGCTTTCGAAGACGATGGCATAGCCCCTAAAGCATAAGCTTGCACAATCTGGTTGTCCTTCCTCGGCTCCGGACAATTCTTCTTGATATGCCCCGACTTATCACAGTTGTGGCATTTCACCGGCACCTTCGGATTCTTGCAATCCCTGGAGAGATGACCCTTTTGCCGACAGTTGTAGCAGATCACTTCACCCTTCGGCTTCTTCTGGCCATCCTTACCCTTCTGCTGCTGCTGTTTTCTCTTCTTGTTTCCACCTTGCTCCTTGGTCACAGCAACAACAAATCCTTCTTTAGGAAACAGACTCTCATGCTTGAGAGCTTTCTCCACAAGCTTCTCAAATGGGTCGTCCAAATGATCCACCAACTGTCTTCCAAGATAAGTGTCCAAGCCTGTCACAAACTTCTCATTCTTCTGATAGGGAGAATCAATATACGACCGAGCATACTTGGACAAAGCTTCAAACTCAGAAACATACTCCAGAACCGGTCTCCCACCTTGCTTGAGTTCCACAAACTTCTTAAACAAAACAGATTTCTAAGCTGTAGAGATGAACTTAGCCTCAAATCTAACTTGGAATTGCTCCCAAGTAATCTCTTCCTCTGGAGTATCAATGGTGATAGAGTTCCACCAATCAGAAGCTCTTCCTTGAAGCTGTCTTGATGCAAGCTTCCTCTTAGTTGCATCTTCAATTCCCAAATCACCAAATATCCTTCTACAAGAATCAATCCATCTCTGAACCTCAATGGTTGATTCTGTCCCCAAGAAAACCTTCCCTCCAAGAGCAGTATAACCTTTACACAGCTTAGCAAAATCCACCAGTCTTGGAGCTTGAACCTGAACTCCAACATCTACTGATGACCCCGAGGCTGGCATCTTTCTCATAATAGAAGTCATCATGGCTTCAAACATAGCAGCATAATCAGTAGCTCCCTCAGCAGCACGCCTTTCCCTAGCAGCTTGTCTCTCACTTCGACTCATCCTTGATATCTATAAAAAGAATGATTAGAACACCTTGAGAAACAACTACATAAGGAGTTCAAATTCTTCTAAGCTACTATATTATATATATAGTATTCATCCATCAAAATACAATTACGTCTCTCATTCATAGTTACGTCAGCGAGCGTTGGCTAAAATCGATTAACCAAAGCTCTGATACCAAATGTGACGACCGTCCATGACTCCTACACTAAACAAGGAAATAGTGCACTGAAAAGTGTGACAGGCCGCCATGGACGATCATCATAGTAAGGTAAAACAATAAACTCTATCGTAAAACTCACAGCGCATGGATAAAATACAATAGAGAAATATATATACATAGTGAAGCTCCACAAATCAGAATCTCATCACATAAACTCATAATAGTTTGATACAGCAATCAACAAAGTCAATACATCAAGCCTCACTACATATCACTCAGAGAATATACAAACAGCGGAACACCCAGTACATATAGTAAGAAAAACAATATGCAAAAGCCTCATGCTCGTCTTCGTCATCAACCGCGTCAGCCACTAAGATCAGCACCTGTCACCTGCTACCTAGTCTGCCCATCCCAACATGGATGAACAGCCCAAGGTAATAAGAGTTAAACATAAAACCTTGAGTCAGACAAAGTCTTAGTGAGCAGTAAATCAACTATCAAACATACCAAAAGAGCATAAAGGGAAAAAGAATAGGAACCCAACCATCCCACTCCACCTCTTTCTACAATGATAGCCCCCAGACACACAAAGTAGAAGCAAACATAGGAATTCAGACATTCAAAGCAAAGTAATTATCGCTCGAGTCAAGGTCGGTGTTTTCCGAGGACAAACCCCCAAGGCCTAAACCAAGATCAGATAAGCACCCTGAAAACATCGCTCTTGGCCCAAGTGACGATACAACCAAACATCCAAACATCCATGACTCTGGCTATCACTGTTATCATTGCCTTGATTTCACCGTTAGTTGAATGACCGCCTGCCAAGGGCTAATGGTAACCCCGGTTCTAGCCATAACTCCGCACGTCGTCGTGACCCGTGCCTAGGACTATCGCATCTGCCCAGAGTACTAGCACGTCATCGTGACCCGTGCTTGGAACGTCATCGTGACCCGTCCCAACATACTCTTGCTTTTAGCATGCTAGAACCTTCAACAACGATAAAATCTCAGCCTTCTAGTCATCCTCCTCGACGACTATTTCTATACTAGCTCAAGCGCCTCTCAAGCTAACCATTATCCACAAACCCGGACCACATCACCGAGTTATCAACATGCTTGGGATGATCCCGTCTGGATTAAACCAAGCCTTTCTCACATCATCCTTTTCTTCATCGCATCATAGCAAAGTCTCATCTCAACATCATGGTTTGCCTTATCGCATCATGGCAAAGTCCCATCTCAACATCATCATCAAATCTATCCATATGAGCTTCAACATCTGCTTCACATGCCACAAGCAGCTTTCCTTATTCAAGAGCCTTTTCACTTAACTTTTGAATCACCTTCGACCAACTTGTCCAAATCAAGTTATCTATTAACTAATCAATCAAATCAAACATTAATCCAAGTAATCAATCATTCAAAAAAGATCTAAATAAACAATTACAATAATAATGACAATTCCGTAATTAAAGGGTCAAAATCTAACAAGTAATCTAACAAGCATGAATCATGAACAATATCTCAATAACTTGATGGATGAACTTGCATAGATGAACATATAGTAAAATGGGTGTCAATTCATCATGAACTATAGATCTACATGCAGACTTTAGAAAAATGCATGAAATCGCTATCTTTAACACACAAACAAGCCACCGATCCGATATACTCCTTTGGGTCCGTGTGAGAGATAATCACCACTCACCGAATCACCTAAACACCTCAAAAACAACCAACTTCAGATCTAGACAGCAAGGAATCAAGCTTGATCCGATAAGATCTCTCTTCAAACGATGAAATCTCTCTTCAATGGATGAAGATCTTCAACTTAGGCTCTTGGATCTTCGATTTGATCTTCAATCTAGATGGATGGAATCACTAGATTAGAGTGGAGAAAAGAAGATGAAGAAGTGTTGTAGTCGAGCTCTCAAAATGGCAGCACTTCGTCGCTTCGAAATCTGGTGCCAAAAAGTGAACCAAAGCCCTCTATTTATAGGCTGAATCCTTAAGTCGCCGCCCCCATAAGTCGTCCACGACCTACCCCATGAGTCGTCCCCGACCTAAGACTTCCCACGACCTACTGCGTATGCGCATCCATGACCTAATGCACTCACGATCCAACGGCTCAAGTCCTTACGCGACCTAACTGGTATACGATCTAACGACTCAACACACACGCGACCTAACGACCTATCATAAGTCGCTCACGACCTAACCACAACTCCTTCACACGACCTAGCGGTACACACGACCTATCTTTAACTCGTCCTACCGACCTAAGCCACTATTCTATAGGTCGCTCACTATCTTAGGTCGCTAACATCCTATAAGTCGCCACTTGCTAACTACTAGGTCGTACTGTCTTAAGTCGCTCTTCTTCCTTAGGTCGGTCACCCCTTAGATCGCTCAACCGACCTAACTTCCACACGACCTAAACTTCACACGAGCTAACCCTTAACTCGTCCACGACTTAAGCATCACTCGAGTTAACCACTACACGACTCAACCAACACTAACAACTTAACTATCATACGGCCTATCTCCTTAGGTCGTTCACTCCACTAAGTCGCCTATGCTCCTTAAGCCGGCTACTCCTATAAGTCGCTCTAACCCTTAAGTCGTTCCAAACCCTATAAGTCGGCCAACGACTTAAGCTCCAAACGACTTAAATTCTGAACGACTTAACGGCACTAATAATCTAATAACAACAATTCTACGATCCTTCGATCCATAAAAATACGGGTCGTTACATGTCTATTCGCGAATCGTCACAACCGTTACGAACGGATTTAATTTAAACATCGCGTCCTTTCATATTTTGCAACGTTCAGAAAACTGTTGCAATTTCCTGCCCTTTATTCAATTTTAGAAATTCGGGTTCTGCGTTCTTAACGGGCTGAAATTTGGCCCATTACTGTTCATATATGATCCAAAAATATTTTCGGATCCGAACCCGGCCCGGTGCGGTTCGGATGGACGGCGGCGGCGCGCGTGTGGTGTTGCATGACTTCTCTTCTCACAACAATGCAAACATATGGGAGCCTCAAGGCTCCAACATCCACATGAGAGAGCTATACTTATACAAGAATATTGTATAATATTCTAGCATGTGGAACTATTGTTCTTTTCTTCTTCTTTCTTTACTCCTACTCTTCCAAATCAAAAAACCCAAACCCCAAAGCAATTTGAAAATTTACAACACCATGCATCCTCATTGTTCTTTATGATTCGGTTGGCATTCTAAATTGCAGCCTGCATGCTTAACACTACCTCGGCAGAAGCATGCAAGCCATTGGGGTATATTACTAGCATATACTGGTGGGAATGCTAAAGGAAGTGATAGAGTTAGGGTATGCCATATGAGCAATTGTGTAACTTGTTACATATATCTAACTTGTGAACTAATCTTGTTCGAAATAAAAAGTATTTTCTTTCTATTGTTTACTTGGTATAATGTATTATATTAATTAATTAATTTAATTAAAAGTATATGTTTAATAGAATATCCATAAATGGTACATTTTGTGATAGTAGTTAAAAATATTGTAACCGTGGGTAATTTATCATAATAAAATAAATATACAATTTTGAATGTTCCTAATCAAGATGCATCGAGACTGGCCATATCGATTTATCTAAAAATTGGCTAAAGATAATGTCAATCTACGATGGAAATATTAAATAAAGAATACATTGTATACTATGTAGCTTAGTGAAACTTGATCTAGAGTGGACGTGGATAGACATTGAGGCTGTCTAGAGATAAGGGGACTATTGTTGGAGTAAGTTATATGGAGAAGTGGGAAGCGACTTGTCAGAGGGAAGAAACTTGCAAGCGGAGGAGCTCCTCGACATTGAAGTGGGAGAAGTGTGTAAGCAGAAGTCTTAGTTTTGGGGAATTAGGGTTAAGTTTTGGTGGGAACGTGAAATAATTAGGGTAAATGAAATGAAATTTTGTAAAGGCGAGGGAAGAGAAATTGTGAAAGAGATAAAGGCGCTTAGTGAAATATTAGGAGCGTGTTGAGATTGAAGGTGCATGCTGGAACTTATCTAAAAAGTTTTTACCAAATATAATTAAAATAGAATTCATTTATTTATTTTTCCATTGGATGGATGTATGATTAATCTTGAGTTTGGCTCTCGCATAACGCCACAACTATGGTTTAAATCTCATAAGAAAAGAAACATATAAGTATTACTGATAGTAAACTAATAACAGTCAGGTGCAATCCTGTATAGGTTCATGCACTTGATAAATTTCCCCGGTAGTGTGAAGCAATTGGCAACCAACAACCAACTCAGTTTATACAGTCACCAAAAGAAAGTTATATTTTAGTTTGAATTCGCCAAAAAAAAGGAAAATAAAAGCAGCCATTGTCCAAAATAATCATTGGTACTAAGAACTGATCTAGCACTCATATCTCCAAGGAAGATCTAAATGCATGGACTCTTAAATAAGACAATTGTAATCTACGTAGTGGCCGGTACATAAAACCAGAAATATAAGTAGCATGCAGAAAAAGATGATTACATTTTTTGAATGTAAAAAAAATAAATGAAACTATTAAGAACTTGCTAAAGGATTGAAACAAGATTTACAGAACACGGGCGTCATGATACAAACCATTTAGGACACAATGACCATTGCAACTTAAAAATGCACTGAATAAAACTGGCCATTAGCCCAAACTCATGAATCCATAAGAACTTGTGGTTATCTATGTCTACAGGCATATATACATATGCATACACACACACATGAATATCCACCGTTGTATCCAAGTCAATGCATTCCATGGTGCAATTTTTAATGTTACATTAGCTAAAATTTTGTGTACACTCCAAATTCTGTATACACTTTGATTTTTATGTTTTTAATGCTGGAAAAGTTACATTCAAAATTTGGCATGAAGTATCATGGTGGAATTCACTTAAGTGGATTTTTCGTTGTTTGTGATTTGCACATGTTCGTCTACATAAGTTTTGAATTTGCACTACATATGGATAACTGGAGATATGTCTGTTCATGTGAAAACATGACTGTACCACATTTCTAAGGCACAAGATAAGTGGTGGTTTGAACTATGAAACCAAAATACTGCGCACAAACACAATGAGTATCAATAAAAAAACAAAAAATATAAATAGGCCTCAGCAAAAACTAATTGCCAAAATAGGCCTCATTTAGTTTGTAACTTGCGCATTCATGTAATGCGCAAGTTATATTTTTTTTTTTAAGATAGCGCTTGCGCAATGCATAAACGCGCATGCTTTAGTTTTAAGCTTGCGCACTTTTGAAATGCGCAAGCTCATTTTCGGACATAAAAAAGACAGAGAGTTGAAGCTAAGCTCATTTCATCCCCTATCTCCTTTCTTTCCAAAACCGTCTCATTTCCAACTTCAAACTCATTCCAAATCCATATATATTAAGTCAAAAATATTGTTCCTCGTCCATTCCTTCAAACAACCACTCAATTGCGCATAAAATGGAAGCAAGCTCTTCATCTACGTTGATTAGAGGATATTATAATTTGATTGTAATTTGAATACTACTGTAGAAATGATTGGTGTTGTTAGCGGAAGAGGTAGTGTTGATGTCGATGTAAATGTACTCATATTGTTGGTGTTTGTGCCAAAATTGGTCACAAACCTCGAATACCGTGAAAGCACCAGTGTATGAATATAAATCAATAATATTCAAACACGAATCTCAGATCTCAGCAAATATTAAACAGTAATCCAAAAGTAATGAACAAAGACACAAGTTTTATAGTGGTTCGGCTATCTCCGGCCTACGTCCACTCCAAAGTTTTATCCTTTTATTGATTATCCTTGCTGGTTACAAGTGATTACAGCAGTTACAAAGTCCAAAACTCGAAATAAATAGCAGTAATGATGTTATGGAGTGATTCTGGCAGCGTCCGGGCATGCTTTCTCTCTCCAAATTCTCCGATCCCTTTTCTGAATGACCAGGGGCCCTATTTATAAGCGTAGGAGGCTGATATTTCTCCTAAAATCCGGGAAGACCGCTTCAGACACGTGAGGGGGCCCACACGCTCGAAATCTGGAGGTCCGGGCCCACATCAGGATCGATTCTAAGTAAGGTTCGAATCGATCAAGAAATCATCCAATTGAGCTGAAATTCGGTGAGAACATTCTGCAGCATGTATGTAAGCTCCTGTAAAAATTTCATTGCATTTGGATCAACTGTTTAGAAGATATGATCGATTCAAGTTCAAAGTTCCGTGTGTTCTGCCTGGTTCGAATCCATGCTTCGAACCCACCTCCTTCGAATCCATCTCCTTCGAGTCCATCTCCTTCGAATCCATCTCCTTCGAGTCCATCTCCTTCGAATCCATCTCCTTCGAGTCCATCTCCTTTGAGTCCATCTCCTTCGAGTCCATTGCTTCGAATCCACAAAGCCGACTCCCAACGTATCCTTCCTGAACGCCTTCCTTGCATTCACTCACAAACGATTGGTACGAACCACTCAGCTAGAATCCAAACACTTCCCTTTCGTATCTATCCAATACTGATCGATACGAAGAACATTCGCGCAACCATTCCATCATATTACATCGAGGCGAAGTACATCGATTCGTAATAAACTCCATACGCCTTTCTATTTATATCCAGCCATCGAGCCAAGATCCATCGACCTTTCCCACCTGATCGATACGAACGCAAAGTCCGAATCCATATTGAGTGCTATCGATTCGAAGCCATTCCAACCTAATCGATACGAAGGGAATCGATTCGAAGAACCTCCACACTTCTTTTTGATCGATACGAAGGAATCGAGTCTCGTCCATGCCAATCGATACGAAGTGTATCGATTCGAACCATCCCTGTGCCTTGCCCTCGATCGATGCGAACCTGATGGGTTCGAATCCAATGGATTCGAACCAAGCACCACCTTGATGGATTCGAACAACATGCCTTTCCTAACTTGAATCGATCATATTTCCTCCATACGAACTCCCATTAACCTGAAATTTGAAACATAGCCTTTCCTTATCCTTATCATCATCTCCAATTAATTTCGTCCCGATCGGAGTTCAACCAAATTTTGACGATATCGATCGTAGCCTTGATTCCAACCGATCTCCAATCCTGATATCCATAATTCCTTGACAATTTGTTGATATTCCAGTTTTGACCAAAAATGAGATAACACTTTGCCCCCCAAAACATGCCTTGTGATAACAAGGCTTGTTTTGAATAGTTCTGAATCCAATATCCGAAGTCCATAGCCATATTGCCAGAGTATATTATCCTCGACTGCTCCGAGTCGATGCCCAATCCCAAATCCAATAACCAAAGCCTTAGCCAATTCCATATCCATTCGAACTCGACAACCGAGTCCTAATCCATCCTTGTCCAATAGCCAACAACCGAATCCAGGACCTCTCCGGGTCGATATCCAAATCCATAACCTCTCCGGGCTCTTGCCGAGCGCAAACCACACTTGACGACCGTGGTCCAGTGTCCCCGGACGTTGAGCTAACCTCTCCGGGTTCTTGCCAAGCGTAATCCACACTTGACGACCTTGGTCCAGTGTCCCTAGACGTTGTATAAAGCATGGCTTAAGTCCTAAGCCGAATCCTGGTCTCTCCGGACCATTGTTGAGCATAATCCATACTCAACGACCTGAAAATAACAATTGATAATACAGGGCCTAAGTCCTAGGCCAAATCCTGGTCACTCCGGACCCTTGCCGAGCATAGTCCATACTCGACGACCTGAATGAGTCAATTTACCACATTCGGGCGAAGTGACTCACCCCTTGCCAGGCATAATCCATACCCGACGACCGTTTATCAAAAACCAGATAAAAATCCAATCAAAATCCAATCCAAAATCCAAATCAAAACCAAAAAGCCAGAAATTCAAACCAGCATCCAAAACCGAAAACAATCATCCGAAGGAAAATCCAAATCAAAAAGCAAGCAAAACCAGAAGCTCAATCCAAACTCCAAAACCAAAATCTAAAAAGAAAAGCCGTGTCCGATCCAAAAACAAAAGATAAATTTCACAAACCATAGCGTCGCAGTTTATCATCATTCAGAGCATGCCTAGGGGCTATCTCTGTACCCGTACATGTGTAAATGACTTGGTTGCTTGCCAATAGTTCGCTACTTATTTTATATTATCCTGATCAGTGGATGATCAGTCGACCATCATCCCTGGGCCTCACATCATCACGGCGTGAGGTGGTTGGTGGTTGCTCCTGCTCCACCGTTGCATTCTGAGTTCCAACATATTGTGGTAGTAGTCCCTTCCTGACATGCTCCTCGATTATGTCCTTTAAATGACTACAGCTGTCGGTGTCATGCCCGTCTAAGTCGTGGAAGAGACAATGCCTCCCTGATGCCCTCTCTTGTTCGGAAGGCTCCCTCCTAGCCGGCCTTCGGTAGGGAAGGCGATTCCGAGTATCCAGGTATATCCGCTCCAACGTCTCGTTCAATCCTGTGTATGTGGAAAACTTCGGATCCCTCCATCGCTTCCTAGCGTTTCCAGAATCGTCGTCTAACTTTCTTTTTCCTTTGTCTTTATCCAAACCACTGCTGGATACTGCTCCAACCTCGATTGCACTAACCTTTTTCAACTTTAAATCCGTACTTGCATCTTCTTGTCGAATGAACCTTTCTGCCTCGTGAAAGAATTAGTCGAGATCTTGTGGGGGATCTCATATCAGAGATACCTTGAAATCCAAGTTCTCCCTGACTTCTGATACTGTTGCCATTAAAACCATCGATGGATCAGGCCAATCCACCGAAGCGACTGCCGCGATGAATCGAGTTAGAAAAGCTCTAAGCGATTCATCCATCCTTTGCTTTACCGATGTCAATGTCATCACATTCTTCGGTCTCTTGACATGAACCCAAAACTGCCCCAAAAACCTTTCCACTAATTCCCTCCAAGTCCTGATAGATCCTTCTTCCAACTGCCTAAACCACATCGCAGCTAAGTCTGTCAAATATAAAGGGAAGCATCGGGCCATCACTTCCTCCGATGCCTCCAGCACCTCCATGTGTATGGTGTACCTCATCAAGTGATCTGTTGGATCTGCCTTGCCATCATATACCTCCACGCTCGGTAGCTTGAACTTAGGTGGATTCTGAGCCATCCTTATTTCCTGAGCGAACGGACTCCTATTCACTCCTTCCAAGCCTCTATTGGTTAAACCATCTCGCACAGTTCTTCTGATGATTTCTACTAATCCAGTATTGTCTGTTGGGGGTTGCCCCCCATGCCCCCGAGGGAACTCTGGCACATATTCCTCGTGTGGTTCACTAGCAACAACGTTAGCTCTGGCCTGCTGAACTCCTTCCAAAGGTCCTCCTGTGTTAGATCCGATGGGTCTGCCCCCAAGCCCTTGTTGGTTGCCTTCCGGCTCTGTATCCTGTCCTCTATTGGGTTCCACAACCACAGCTCCTTGTCCTGCATCCACAGCAGCTGTAGCTGTTCCTAGGTTCTGCATCCCTGCAGCTCTCATTAGCTCCAAGAAAGCCTGCATCATTTCCTGTTGACTCTTCAACAACCTTTCCTGTAGTGAATTCGTTATGGCTTCCATTTCATCACGGGTTATGTAGATCGAAGCCGGTCCTTCCTCGCCTCTGGAGGATGCTTGTTGACTTCCTTCCTGTTGGCTTCTCTCAGCCCTTAGCCTTCTACTATTCTGCCTAGTCATTGTCTTCAAATCCGAACTCCTTAAAACCTTCAAATCTGAACTTCAAATCCGATGTAGCGGGTGCTAGTCCTTCTCAGTGAAAGCACCAAAGTGTTTGTGTCAAAATTGGTCACAAACCCCGAATACCATGAAAGCACCAGTGTATGAATATAAATCAATAATATTCAAACACGAATCTCAGATCTCAGCAAATATTAAACAGTAATCCAAAAGTAATGAACAAAGACACAAGTTTTATAGTGGTTCAGCTATCTCCGGCCTACGTCCACTCCAAAGTTTTATCCTTTTATTGATTATCTTGCTGGTTACAAGTGATTACAGCAGTTACAAAGTCCAAAACTCGAAATAAATAGCAGTAATGATGTTATGGAGTGATTCTGGCAGCGTTCGGGCGTGCTTTCTCTCTCCAAATTCTCCGACCCCTTTTCTGAATGACCAGGGGCTCTATTTATAAGCGTAGGAGGCTGATATTTCTCCTAAAATCCGGGAAGACCGCTTCAGGCACGTGAGGGGGCCCACACGCCCGAAATCTGGAGGTCCGGACCCACATCAGGATCGATTCGAAGTAAGGTTCGAATCGATCAATAAGTCATCCAATTGAGCTGAAATTTGGTGAGAACATTCTGCAACATGTATGTAAGCTCCTGTAAAAATTTCATTGCATTTGGATCAACGGTTTGGAAGATATGATCGATTCAAGTTCAAAGTTCCGTGTGTTCTGCCTGGCTCGAATCCATGCTTCGAACCCACCTCCTTCGAATCCATCTCCTTCGAGTCCATCTCCTTCGAGTCCATCTCCTTCGAATCCATCTCCTTTGAGTCCATCTCCTTCGAATCCATCTCCTTTGAGTCCATCTCCTTCGAGTCCATTGCTTCGAATCCACAAAGCCGACTCCCAACGTATCCTTCCTGAACGCCTTCCTTGCATTCACTCACAAACGATTGGTACGAACCACTCAGCTAGAATCCAAACACTTCCCTTTCGTATCAATCCAATACTGATTGATACGAAGAACATTCGCGCAACCATTCCATCATATTACATCGAGGCGAAGTACATCGATTCGTAATAAACTCCATACGTCTTTCTATTTATATCCAGCCATCGAGCCAAGATCCATCGACCTTTCCCACCTGATTGATACGAACGCGAAGTCCGAATCCATATTGAGTGTTATCGATTCGAAGCCATTCCAACCTAATCGATATGAAGGGAATCGATTCAAAGAACCTCCACACTTCTTTTTGATCGATACGAAGGAACCGAGTCTCGTCCATGCCAATCGATACGAAGTGTATCGATCGAACCATCCCTGTGCCTTGCCCTCGATCGATGCGAACCTGATGGGTTCGAATCCAATGGATTCGAACCAAGCACCACCTTGATGGATTCGAACAACATGCCTTTCCTACCTTGAATCGATCATATTTCCTCCATACGAACTCCGATTAACCTGAAATTGGAAACATAGCCTTTCCTTATCCTTATCATCATCTCCAATTAATTTCGTCCCGATCGGAGTTCAACCAAATTTGATGATATCGATCGTAGCCTTGATTCCACCCGATCTCCAATCCTGATATCCATAATTCCTTGCCAATTTGTTGATATTCCATTTTTGACCAAAAATGGGATAACAGTTGGTTTCTTTGTTGAAAATGCAAAAGGATTTGAAGTATTCATATAGCCAAAACTCTAACTTTGTACTTAGCTTTTGTAGTGATATACAGTTGTTGTTGTTTGTAGAATTGTCTCTCGGACCCGAAGATAGAAGTGTTCTCTATCTTTAAGAACACCATAGGAGCCAAAATGACACATTAATGCAGGTAAATATGCGATATTGGTAAACCGGGGGAATGAAAATATGAAACACTAATTTTAATTTTTTTTATACATTTCAGGGTGTTGAAACTGTAAAGATATGCAATCATTCGAGCAAGCTCAAAGAGATAGATTATAAAGATCCAAGATTGGAGCCCAATCTACGAATCTTCAGATTTTGGCAAGCTATGCAAATCGACTACATTCGGCTCGCTCATTACCTTATTACCGCTTTATGCGATAGATGGAGGCGGGAAACAAATACATTTCATATGAGAGTCGGGGAGATGACAGTGACTCTAGAAGATATGCATTTTTTGTTCGGTCTTAAGGCAGACGGTCGTCCGGTATGTTTGCAAAATTTAGATATCGATTACATCGAATTAGCTCAAGACTTGCATGGTATTTTTTCGCCTAAAGAGGCGGTTAAGGATAAAAGTGAATTATCAATGACTTGGTTTAAAAGTGCATTTCCCGAACCACTATCCGAAGGGGATACCGATTTAGATATACTTCGCCACACTCGCGCCGTGATATTGTATTTTTTGAGTTGCGATTATTTCCCGATCATTCGAAAGGGAGATTAAGTTTAAAATTTTTACCTTTTTTGGATGATCCGGTTGGCTGTGGCTATCATTCTTGGGGTCGTGTTGTTCTATGCTATTTGTATAGCGAGTTGTCACACGTTGCAATGCAACGTCGAAAAGTTTTAGGGGGTTCTGCAACGTTGTTGCAACTATGGTCATGATCACATATTGCTATTGGACAACGTCTATTAGAATTCCTACCGACCTAGATTCGTATCTTCCATTGGGGGCTAGATGAAATTGTGCTAGGAGTTGGCGTGAGACGCCAAGAAATGTACAGTTTTATCGTAATGAGTTGGATTTGTTGGCGGATGATGCGGTTACATGGGAACCACATTCATTAGTGTATAAATTTGGACATCCGAAAATTGAGTATTCGTTCGCCGGTTGGATTGCTAAGAGCCGACTGATTTTATTTTTAGACTTTGAGTTGCATGCACCTGATCGGGTTATGAGACGGTTTTTCTTTGATTATCAGCACATTCCCGATCCTGTCGTCCCCCCGACCCAGAACCCACTAGCTGGATGGCATTTTTGGAGAAAAGTATTGCTATTTGTAAATCAAGTATTGATCGTGCCGAACGAGCACGCGAGCCTCCGACACCTTTGAGCGAGTACGAGTATTGGTATTGGCGAATAACTCGTCGTTATATTCTTAAAAAATGGGCAAGGAAGTTGGTAGCGTAACTCCCCGTGCTCCTCTAGAACTTGATGCGGTAAGTGTTGTAATTTCAAATTTTTGATAGTTCAATTTTTATGTCATATTGATGCATTGTTATGACTTATGGTTTAGGTAAGCGGAATATACAATGTTTTAGATATGGTGAGCGAAATAGAAGAAAGTCATATGGAGCCGGACAAGGTCAAAAGTAAGTGTATTGACCTACGACGAATACTTTACACGATTTTGGATCGGAACAAGCTAAGAAGGCCGGCCAAGCCGCTGCGCATTGTAGAAGAGCCATCACGTTATACAGAGAAGACACATGCCACAGTAGCGGGTGGACAAGCC
Organism: Allium cepa; assembly: GCA_030765085.1. Taxonomy (NCBI): domain Eukaryota; kingdom Viridiplantae; phylum Streptophyta; class Magnoliopsida; order Asparagales; family Amaryllidaceae; genus Allium; species Allium cepa. Next base: position 55,100,854 of record CM060943.1, on the reverse strand, counting down.
CAATGGGAGGAGGCACATGCAGAGGGGGAGACTTCACAACATCTCGGTGGTGAAACTACTGCTGGATGGCCCGCTTGGCCCAAGGTAGAGCAGTAATACATCGGCGGAGAAACTCATGATGACTGGCTCGTTTGGCATGAAGGAGAACAACAATTCGGATATGTTGGACAGCCGACATACGAGCATGCGCAAGAGCTGTCGCAATGGGAAATTCAATAAGAAGAACTCATTTTTGGGCCAAGTCAACAATAAGAAATTCCATTTCTGACACCCGCTCCTACATTCAAAGAAGGCCAAAGGATTGGCTCCCATCGTGTACAAACGGAAGAAGAAGAAGAGAGATACCATCACTTGAGCTTAGACGGATTCGTGGTTGACAGTGTTGGTCTTATTGTTGTTGTTTTTTGATTGGGTAAGGGGTTGTTGACTTGTATGTTACTATGTTATTATACGACTTGTTCAACCCTTTTTGGATGATTTTCAATTGTCAGTTGGATCATGTTATTTATTTTGTTTTGTGATGATATTGTTAATGGAATGGTGTGTGCATGCTCTCAGTTTGGAATTTGGGTTTTTGCAATTTGTGGTTTTGCAGTGTGGTAGAGCAACTCTCTATTTAGAACTAACCTAAAAAATAGCTTACGTACAATATAACTTGCGCATTCCACATATGCGCATGCCATTTTTAGGTTATTTATAGCAATCCGTAAATGCTACATTTGGTCTTTTATGACATTTGCAGATTGCTGCAAATAACCCATTTCTACGCTTGCGCATATATGGAATGTGCAGGTTATATTTTACATATAGATTGCGCATTTCTGTATTGCACAAGTTATATTGACAACATAGCTTGCGCATTCCATATATGTGCAAGCGTGTTATTGGCCCTGTCCGAGACAGAGAACTATTTGAATACCATAAATCACACTATTTCACACAAAAAGTCTTAACAACATTCTATATAACATGCAAACGCCATTCGAATGACAACTCCATCACATAACAAAGTCAACAAGTCATACAGTAACATAGACGTTCTACTTCTATTACAATTCAACGCGGACAAGGTTTCTTCTTGTGACCAATAGAGTCACATTTGCTACATCTGTTATAGCCGGATGAAGATGGCAGATCCATGAAACCTTTTATTCGAGTAGACCGAGGACGACCTTAATTTCTGTGCGCAGACGGTGGTTGTATAATTGGACCATCGTAGACGTTCCAATGTTAACTATCCGGTATAAGGTGGAATAAAGGAGCATAAGCCGTGGAATACATAGCCTTCGTGTACCACATGGAGATTAAGTCAAAATACGCTCTATTAGCACCACCCGAACCACGTGAACAAGCCGCTAATACACGGGAGCACGAAAAATGATCTAATGTTGGCATGTTGTACGAACATTTGGCAACATTATTTTCGATATTCACCGTATAATCAAACATATGCACATCTTTCACCTGCCATTCAACGAAGTTATATCTCTCTACAGACATGAGCCTCGATCCTTCCATTCTTCTCCGTGCTATTGCTTCCCATCTAGGTACAAGCTGTGACGTCCACTCTTCCCCTTGATTTCGTCGTTCGACGAAGTAATGGTTCATTCGATGAAAAGTTCGTGCAACCAATGATCTAACAGGTAAATTCCTAGTTCCTTTGAGCACACCGTTAAAGCTTTCATCGTCATCATATTGAATCTTACTCTGCCGTCATGACAATAAGTCCAACTTCATTCCTGGTCCTTAAAACTTCTTTTAATCCATGCATCGGCATCTCAATTTACATCCTTCAACTGTTTTCGAAGATCATGATATTTTACGACCTCCTATGTCGTGGCACATGCATGTGATAAATTTTGTAGCTCACTCGTACCAAACCCTGCTTTCTTGAAATTTGCTTTAATATGACGGATACAAAAGAGATGATGATGTTCAATTGGCCAAGCTTCTCTAAGCGCACGTGGAATTTCTTTCATACGATCCAAGATAAAGGTGATACATCTAGTACGTACAGATGGAATATAATTATATATGCAACACATAAACCAACTCCACGTTTTCCAGACTCTGTTTATACAATAGAAAAAGCTAAAGGAAATAGCCCTTGATTTGCATCCACCCCAGTTGCTACTAGTAATGTACCTAGATACTTCCCGTATAAATGAGTGCCATCAATAAACAATATGGGTCGACATTGGTAGAAGCCTTAAATAGAAGGTACGAAAGCCCAAAAAGCACCATCAAAAATACCATGACTATGAATAACATCATATACGGTTCCGGGGTAGGTATGTTGTAGGGCTCTAAGATATTTCGGCAATTCTGTATACAACGATTCCCAATTACCATTAATCATTGCAACAACTTTCTACAGTCCATGTTAGGCTCGAAAATAACTCATTAATAAGAAATATGTTGGACATTGTCTCTTGAACAGTTCATGCAGTCATGTTTGTTTCAGCAATAACCAACATAAGTATTTTGCTGCATATAAACTCAACAATTTCCTATCGATGGTTTAAGTTGATGGTTGCATTTAAACAAGTGTGATCGCCGCCATTTGTAGTTATCTTCCACCAATTAAATTTTTTTCCTACCGAAAGGCTTGCATGAACTCGCCAATGGCATGTTTCTTCCACATCACAGCAGATCGTGTATTGATTCGCACGCGATTTCAGAACTTGAAACGAAATTGAACATTTAATCGCACATTCACGTAACTGTTAAGCAAGCTTCTACTTACTTTCAAAAATTAACCTAACTCGTGGACCTTTCTCCATACATTCTCTTCCAAAAACTTCCACGTCTAGTTGACAATTTTCTATTATTGATTTCACCATCATTGATGTCGTGCATAAATCATCGGCTAGAGCCTCTTCATATATGATTTGTTCTTCTTCTTTATTTACATCATCAGCATCCTCAATGTCTACATATATGATTGCATCATTGTTAACTTCCATTTGATGTATCCAAGTTCTATCCTCATCATCTGTACAACCAACTTCCATGCTATCCAATTGTCCACAAATCTCGTGTGGAGTATGAACATGATAATCGGCACCATCGTCATCACAACCAGTAAATGCATCTTCGTCACTAGGAATACAAAAAACAAAGGTCATATATTTTGCATTAACGTAAGTCAAAATACATGTGCCAGTGTATAATAGTACTCACTTATCAAACGCTTGCGACTGATTTGGATTTATAGCGTTCTGCATCATATTTTGTTCATAATTAGAAGAGACTCCAGTCATTCCGCTGTACTTGTGAAGTAAGTTTATAAACTCTCCACCTTGATGGCTTGAAAGATATGGAGGATACGCCGACCATTGTGTTTCTTATAATTTTATAGTGTGCATTTACCCATCCCTAGAGATTACTAGCGCTTGTCTTTCAACCACATTTTCATGTTCCACTCTCACAACATAGATTTCTATAACTCTCATTCCAATTGAAAAGGCGGAGTTCAAATCATCGTCGTCTTCCAAATCAATAGCAGATGCACCATCATCCCAAACCCATTTGACCGCTAATTTTAAATCATATATCACAGGATTTGCTTTTGTTATTTCAAATGCCCTTTGATTAAGCTCTTCAAAACTATAATGATTTTTTATTGTCGATCCTTCTCGCTTTCCGTCCACATATCTAGGTTTACCTTCTTCATCAACCAACAATTCACCGTCAAGTAAAATATAGTCGGAACCTTTGACATTATCTGCAAAATAAGTTCTAATACCACATTCATAGTTTTTGTTCACTAACATAACTATAAACATCAATTTGATGAATTATTACCTATTTTTCTAAGTAGATTTTGCTTCCGTGGGCAATCTTCAACCAAAAGCAGTCAACTCAATCTTTAAAAAAACCAAACAAGCAAATCAATATAATAACGTAACCAATATATTTCATCAATAAAATCAACAATATCAAATGAATTTCAACAACATAATAAACTATCTACCTTGCACACGTTATGGGTTACAACAAATAGAAACATTTTCACAACAACATATTACAAATACAACGTTTAACATAAAATCCAAATATGATAACTTAACCAAGTCCCAAACATTTACCACATTCTAGGCCTTCCACTGTTTGTCCTTAGTTGTTCATTCACACTTTTCAAACGACCTATTTCGGCTTGCAGTTCGTGGGTATACTCAAGTAGCCTTTCGCACAGGGGTTGATCAATCCATTTAAAATAGTTGCAACGATCATTTTCATGAGGATTCAATCTATGTTTGCTGTACGAACTGCACCCGAAAAATCTTCATCCAACGTTCTTTTCCTTTATACAAACAACTACTACACACATATCTCCACAATAACAGTTTGGACATGGTCGTTGTCCCCTTGGCACGGATGGACCAACAGGATGTATAGGCGTCAGCAAATTTCCGTCAACTGTATGTTGGTGACCGAGCATTTCCGCAGAAACAACTTCATATAAACGAGCGTATAAGGTTGATGATCCTGAATAAAAATTACGCGGTACTGGTTTGAACTGTTTTTCCAGAACATGTTCGACATCAAAGTCAAAATGGCTTGAACTTGCAACTCTGATTTTCTCTTCAACCTCATCAAAATGTTTCATCAATGTTTCATCATCTATCTTCCAATGATTAATGTCTACCGTCATAATAAACAGCAAACAATTAAGGTGTAAATTAGGGTTTTCATTTACTACTACTTAAATAGGGTTTCCTAGTTCATTAAACACTAACAACTAATTCATCAACAACACCATTGTCTAGTAATTAACACCACCACCACCAATAACTCTTTATTTTCAACAATGTCAACAATAGCAAAATTACATCTTAATTTTCAAAAACATTAATTATTATCATTGTTTTGTAACGATGAAAAAGTTGATTCCATATATAGTTTAGCAACTACTTGGTTAATCAGGTGATTGTGGATTTGGATATGGAAGAAAAATGGGTTTGGATTGGGAAATGGGGAGGGTTTGGAGAAGGATGTAGAAATATTGATAAATGAACTTAGATCTGTGCTCTCTGTCTATTTGATACTCAAAAATGAGCTTGCGCACTCCATAATTGCGCAAGCATTAAATATATTTTGTGCATTTATGTAATGTGCAAGGTATAGTTAAAAAAATTTAACATTTGCGCACTTCATATTTGCGCAAGTTAAAACCGAAACGAGGCCTAGTTTGCTAATTAGTTTTTGCTGAAGCCTAAAACCATAATATGATATGTGCTGAATCCTAAAACCAAAAATTGTCCTATCATGGGTGCCACAAATAACTTAAATGCAAAATTTGAAATGTATACACAACTTTTAAGTTTAGCAGTAGATGTCCCATTGAAAAACGTACACATACTACACACATTAATTTAAAACTACTATCTACAACACCTGAGACAGACAGTAGTAAACAAATCATCTTCTTTTATGATGTACTATGTTACCCAACAGTTAGACTGCCGATCTCAGGATGCACAAAAATGTCTCAAAATATTATGCACGTAAATATCTTAGTGGAAAGAATTGGTTAAAAATTACCCAAACCCATGTTTACAGATACCAAATTGCGAATGCCCAAAATCAGCTTAAGAAATCAAATTTACTAACCTTAAAAACCCTAATTTTCGTAGTCCTCGTTATGGCGGTGAAGGAATACCATCGCTGTGGGCATCAACGTGGTCGGATTATGTGACGGGAAAGCAATGATGACAACCATGGGTTTTCCAAAAAATTATTGACAATGGTGCGTAGGGACAGTTCAGCTGTTAGGAAAATGAATGTCCAGATATGGAAGATGCGTATTAACTAATTTTCTTTTATTTATTTAAAAAGGGCTTATAGTTCAAAAAGACAGGTGTCGCTGCAGAAATGTTTTTGTTTCTTTTTTCCTATTTAAGTAATAGATAAATAGATTTCAGCGAACATTTGAATTAAATTCATTTATTATCAACTTCAATGTTGAATATAACTAGCATAAAGATACATTATTTTAAAATTATTAATTTTGCATAACATACACCTAAACAGAATGAACATAAAACGATAGTAGAAATATAAAATTTAATCAAAAATAAATAAAACTACAAAGTCAATAAATGTAAAAAAAAATTAATGCATAAAGATAAATAATTTTATCATTAGAACAATAATGTAACAAGCAATCATAATAAAAAAAATTGAATCAATGCCACTTTGCAATTATTAATGCTACTATAATTAAATTATAATAAAAGCATTAAAACTACAATTTATCTTTAAACTACAAAACTGAAATAAATAAATAAATAAATAATTTTATCATAGATATAAATGGTACTTTAATTTATCATAAATCAAACTCAACAGACTACACGTACTCAAACAACAAAAGTTTGTTTGTTTTCATTTCCACTTACACAATCTAAATCAAAAAATCATACACAAACTAATGATTATGAATATAGCCGATGATACTACATTACACATATGTAGACTAAACAAATAATTCAAGAGAGCTAAAAGAAAATATCATTGTCACTTAATATTATACACCATTAGCATAAAGACAAAACACCAAAACCATAATAACAATAACTTATTGTTGACGTCAAAAGTGGTATCAACATCTAAATATTAGATGAAAGCACAAATTCTAATAAAATAAAGGTAAAAGTAGATAAGGATATATAATTTTTATAGTGGTTTGGCGAATTCTCCGGCGTACGTCCACTTTAGTCTTTGTTATTAATTATTTTCTCTCTAGATTATAACTAATTTTATCAAATCTAACCACAATATAGTGAAATTCATTTTTACAATAGAGTTTATAGAGTTTATTTGTGGAAGGATATAAGAGTGTAGAAGATGGAAAGTGTCAATCTAAGTGAAGATCGAAAGATCCTCTTTTAGTTGCAGTAGGACCGATATTTATAGAGAAATAGCTGTGTAGGTTTAGGACCCTGCTCGCATTGAAGTCCAGAGACCATCCAAGAAGTCATCACTAAGCACATCGGCCTAATTGGCCATACAAATCTCTTGGTAATGAGAGGTTCCTCTCGATGCCAAGAGGTTTACTTAGTTGCAAACCCTCAATTTTCCATTGCCTAGCTCCTATCTTCAACTTCATGATTTCCAAACCTTTTTCCCATAGACTTTGAGGTGATTCTGAAGATTCTCCTAATAACACATGAACTATCTCTTCTCATCAATCCTGAGAATTGCTCACCTAAACTCTGAGAAGAGCACCTGACAATGGAGGTTGGAGTAGTACTCATAGCACAAGAGCATCGAGAGGTCAATGTAGGAGATAAAACTCTCAGTTCCAAGAAGTTCCTCTTAGTACCAAGTGGTTTACTTAGCTTAATTTTCCTTCAAACTTTTGAGTAGGATTCTTTTGTCAATCTAAGCATGATTCCAAGTTCATGACTCATCTCGTCTTCATTTCGCCTTCTAATCCCCATTTAATGAAATCTGCTTAGCTAAAGAAGGGGTTAACACTTGCCCCCTAAAGTACACCTTTCGAATGTAAGGTGTGCTTTGCTCAAGAACAAGTTTTAGCAGTAGTCAATCTTTGATAGTAGAGCTCTTTGTCCATCCATCTTTCTTGAACTTGGTAAATCATTTGGTTCCTTTGGATTCCCCTGCAAATTCATGGTTATCGCAAACTGTCATAACTAAGGACTCTGGTCCTCGCTTAAGTGTTAGTCATAAATCATAATCAATCTATTTTCATCCAAAGTTATAGTATAGTATATGGAAATTGTCCCGTATTCATTCAGGATTTATCTATTCCAAACTAATCACAAGGCGTTCAAATCCTAAGGTCAAGTCAACATCTGTTTTAGGCTCGATCTCTTTAGATCGTGTAATATTAAATCTAGGGATCCACCCAATTTAGGCTCTCATCCAATCTAGGATCTCTCTAATCTAGGGCCTTACCAATTTAGGGTTTAATCACTCTGGATCGTTTGTCATTCAATCTAGGGTTCAATCGCTCTAGATCCTTGTTAAGCCTAATCCACTAGTTCTGCAATAAAGGGGCTCAACGACTAAGTATGTCCATCTGCTCACTCTCCGGTGAAGGGACTTACTTTTGATCTTTCTGGATCCATGATGTGCCCAATCCACATTCTCTCAAGTAAGGGGACTCAACAACTAAGAAAGCTCATTTTCTCACTCTTTGGTGAGGGGACTTACTTTATGTATAAGTCCATCCACTCGCTCTTTAGTAAGGGAACTTGCACCTTCTAGTTATCGCCCCGTCAAGCCGAACGGGACTACCATGATCAATGTCAGTCATCATGTTCAAGTGGTTTATAAAATTCTAATAAATTCCAAGGGGTTATCAATCTCCATTATTGTTTTCTAATTATTTTTAATCATCGCTCATGGAGCCTAAGTGTAACGACTTGAAATTTTTAACGTTTCAAATAGGAATATTTAACTTAAATATTCAGATTTGATTCAAAAATAATAAATAATAGGTAAATTAGTACTTAGTATAACGACTCGGTTTTTTTTATGTATTTTTATTTATTTGATTTTTTATAATTTTTAACTAGAAAATATTTAAATCACCATTTGACAACAAATGATGGTATTTTTAGACTATTACCGAATAAGATAACCAATGTATATTATTGTTGTTTTAAGATTGTGTTGCATTTTATATGCGATCATATTTTGTTTTGTTGTTTGTAGTTCGTACGCGAATGAAATTCTGTGTGACGAGAAGCCAAAAAATTATGAATAAGTTTAACCTAATACTTGGGATATAATTCAATACCTACTTTCCTTTTCCTCCTTCACTGTTCGTTAGCCATTTCCTAAAAAAAGAAAAAGAAAAAGAAAGAAAACCCCACCTCTTTAAAAATTTATATAAATTCGAATACTCAACTAAAATTTGAAAAGCTTGCATCTTTGAACTTGGTTATCCTAGATATACAAGCCTAGGTGCTTATTGACGGTTGCGGTCGTCATTGGGCAGTTCAACAGTTTGGCCAAGGCATAGTTTGGAGCTAGGGTTAGGATTTGACTACTAGGGTTAGGCTTTGACATGGATTTAGGTGTCGAGAGGCTTAGAGGATTATGGTAGCGTATTTATCGTGTGGAGGAGCACCTATGTGCAAAGTTATGGGGAGTGGGGTGCTAAAATGGAAAACTCAATCAGCTAGGGTTCACGGGCGTGGTTTCCAGGTCCATTTATAGAGGGGCGGGACGCTTCTTGTGATAGTGAGGGTTGGATGAAGATTTTGTAGAGAAGCTTGTAGGTGTTGTCAGATCTAGGTTTAGTGGAAGAACAATCATTTGAGGAGGAAAGTGAGTGCACGATTACTGTGCGTGCACTGATATGTGGAGTACGAGTTTAAGAGGGAAGAGATTTTTGGTATGGGAAAAAAGTTGTTTAAGGGTAATTATATTTAAATAGAGGATTAGTGCATATTTAATGTAATTTAATTATCAAATCTTATAAAATGTGTAACTTTCTCATACGAGGTCCAATCAAGACGCGATCTTTTGTGCTGTGCTCGTTACAGTGATTACTACATAATGGAACTAGTCTCGTTGAATTTGGAGCAAGTGAAATTTTGAACTAAGATCGAATGTCATTCAATTTTAGTTCAAACTAGAATTCCTAAGCGTCTGTTGGAATTTAGGCGAGTTAAACTCACCTTTTTGGATAATTAGTATGATATATAAGTAAATAAAATGTACTATTTGTGTTTGGATAAATTATTGGTTAGTTTGGATAAATATCCGCTTTGAAAAAGAAAATGTCATTTAAAATTAAATACATGGAAAATTTGTTGAGAAATCCAGATTTCTCACCTATAGATTTTATTTCATATATATACATGTTACATAGATGATTATAAGCTAAAATTTGATAATTTGGCCATACTGAATGCGACGCTGACATATGTTAAAAGTCGAATCTTTATAGAGAGAAAGGGATGGTAATAACATTGGTTAAGTGCTATAGTAACTATTTGCATTGTTATAGTATTTTGAAAATACTATTAATTACCGTATGATTTGGAAATGGATTCCAATACTATTAATTACCGACCTTTTGGATTTTCTATAATTTACTCAAAAATAGTTTTTTTGTACTTCTCTATTTTACTACAATTTATTTTATTATTCATTTCTAATATATGGATATATGTGAAAGTTTTAAGATTATTTTCAGAAGTATCTATTTTCATGGAAAAGTTATTATAATAATAAATGTTTATTTAAAGGAAGTAGAGTTTATTATTTTAAAGTGATTTTTGCTTCTAAAGGGAGATAGAAATACTTTGGAATAAATATTTGTGAGACCGTTTATGTTTTGGTAAGAGAATAGATTTACAAATGGTATTTTATAAATTAAAGAGATATTTATAAGCGATATCGTAGAAATAAAAGAATAGGTTATATAATGACATTTTATAAAAGGGAATATTATTATTTTGATAAACTGGAGTAATAAATCATAGTTTTGAATTTATTACAATATATGGAATGGCCATGTAATAGAAAGTATATGAGTTTTATGATTATAATTGGAGTTTTATTTATATTTGGAGTTTTGTTTTATAAAAGGAATTTTGCAGTTATATATGAAAATTTATAAAAGGAGTTCTATAAATGTATTTGGAGTTTCATAAAAAAAAGTTGCAAATAAGTTTGAAAATTTATAATATGAGTTTTATGAATGATATTTTACAAAAGAAGTTAAAAAAAAAGAGTTTTATAAATAGTATAAAAGATGCTTAAAAAAGAGTTTATTAAATAAATTGGGAGATTTATAAAAAGGAGGTTTATAATTTTATTTGCTATTTATAAAGGGAATTTTATATTTTATAAATGATGCCCTATAAAAGGAGTTTGTAAATATAAGGGATTTTGTAAAGGGCATTTTATAAAAAGGATTTATAAAAAGACGGAGATCTGATTTCCATAAATGATCAATTTTAAAAATTATGGTGGTATGGAAAATGTTCTTTTTATATTTAACACTAATTTTCAAGTTATGGAAACTCGTCTCTATCATGAGAATTAAGAATGTGTATCATGGCAGTTAGTTTCTAACTTATCTGATTTCATTGTTAACCGAGAGATAGTACCATTTGAAATCGAGAAGTGGTGGCAAGTATATTTGGTCTAGTTTCAATATGACCCGTTTACTTACACCAAAAGTGTTTTGGGTCTATTTTTATAAATGTTAAAGTTACATTTGTTTAACCCAAATAAGTATGTTTTGGAAGTGAAATCTTTCTAAAGATGTGTGAATATACTTATACAGTTGAAATAAGTATATCAATATTTTTCAAGTATTGAAAAGAGTTGAGAGGGTTTGTGAATATAACTATGTAAAATTAGTTTGATACAAGTATTTACAAAGTGGTTTTAATTAACGAGATGATTAATTAAAGAGGCTTGGTGGTTGCTTTGTGCTTAACCATGCTTGGTTAAATCTATGGTTGAATTGTTGTTATTTGATAGTTAAATAACCGATTATCAAACGTTGGTCAGTTTTTGAAACTGTCTTTGTAGTTTCAAAGAGACCGAGATCGAATATATTATCTGAAAATCATTTTGAACTGGTATAATAGTTTGAATTAAAGCCATCCTGAAGAATGATGGAATCGAAGATGAATTTCTTTGAAGTGCAAGGTCTGCTTGCTACTAATCCTGAGGGTGATTCTAAAATGGATGTAGTAGAAGTAGTGCCTACGGTTCATTCTTGTCTTAAACAACTTATATTGAATTGTTGTCTGGAGGGAAATGTTAGAATTCCAAGTAGGGATGACAATGGGGAGGGTTAGGGTGGGTTTTTCATGCCCTTGACTCGGCCCGCCCTAAGACCTGTTGAGGCTTTATATATTCATTCAGAATTGTGTATAAATGTACATATATATATTTATTTTATTTGTAAGAGAGATTACCATTAAATGACATTGAATATAAGTTATAATATGTTTGCAGTAATAATGAAAAATAATAAAAATGAGTTCTAGAATAATAGTTCAAAACATTCACATATGTTAATGAATAATTATCAGTGGCACAATTTAATATTATAAAAATGCCATAACTTGTTAAATGAACATTATAGTATCCATGATATAACTAGTTATGTGTAAAAGCATTAACAAATCATCATTATAGTAGTAAAATGACTTTATGACATAACAGTAGTGCGGGTTGGATTGGGGAGGGTCATCCAAGCCCCAACCCGACCCTAGACCCAGAGTTTCCAAGAGTGGATCATGGGTATACCCGCCTTGATGATCCGATGAGGAGGGTCTTAGCGGGTCAAATCATTGGCAGATCTACCATTTGTAGACCTTAGACCCGCCTCATTGTCGTCCTTAATTCCAATTGAGATTACTATATAAAAGGTAAAACATAGCATCTAGCCTCAACAACCGGGAATGAATAAAACATGGGATATGCTTCAAGGCTATGTGGTTCGCTACCATTAGGGTATGCCATCACCCTTCTAGATATATATATGTATGTATGTATCTATGTATATATGTACGAATATATATATATATATATATATATATATATATATATATATATATTTATATATATGAATTTACTCATGCATGAGAGCTCTTGGGAAAAGGTTGGAAAGCAATCGGGTGGTGACATATTCGGTATTATCTAGTAAGAGGTAGGCCGGTCTTGACTCGCAGGGGTCGAAAGGTTTTCGACCTCAATACATTTTCTAGAGGTAACTGTGGTTGGCGGTATCTCAGTAGCTTTGTTATTATATGGAAATCCATTCTCTAATGCCTTTCGGACTTAGTAGTATACTTATTATGCTTGAATTTAATTACTGTAACAATTTCAGCTATGATTAGTATATAATTTAAAACCCTAGATATTATTATTATAATAATAAAGTTTTCTTATGATATGGTTTGATGATCGTAGGGCAAAAGCTGTCTATGTTTTTGTGCGGCATGGTCTTATGAAATACCTTTACTTTGAAAGATTTTATAACATTAAAATCCATTTGAGGTGTGTTTTCTCATGCCGGTATATCAAACTGATCCGGGCATTATTTTCTTATAATGCTTGGGTCAGACCAAGCATATTTTTAGATCTTGACATAGCTGCTTTAGAGCTTCAGGAGACGAGTTGGATGTCTCAAAGACGTACTCATGTATATTTTATTTTCCTCTGCACTTTTTGTTCATATTTATTAGCATTTGTGAGGACAAGCTGTTATAACTATCCAGGCCTATAATAAATTAGTGTACTATGGTTTGATGCATGCATATTATAATTTTCTTTGCAAAGATCTATTGTACGTTATATATTACTTAACATGAAGTGAGATTCTGTTATGTGTTTTATTTCTTTTACCTCGATGTATTTTTCAAACACTTGGATTCTTGACAGGTGAATACCGTGGATGTATTAGTGTCAAATTTTAAAGGTCGAAAAAATTGGTCATTACACTAACTTTGGGCATCTAGAAAGCATCAAAACGTCTAATCCTATTAAGGATCACCTTAGACTTGTAATTCAGAGCGCGCTTAGGGACCGTTCAAGATCCACTACACATATAAGCGGTTTGATAGTAATACTGCATCATTTATTTAAAATAAAAGACGAGGTAAGGGAATCGAACTTTACTCCAATCCATTCGGATTATGGGGTAATCATTCAATGGAAATCTCTAAAACCTATCTTCATTCTGCTCCATTCCTATAGTTAGCTTCCGGTTACAGTTCCCGCTGTTGTGCATTCATATTCCAATTTGCATCTCTAGCTCCAGCATCACCCATTCTAGGCATTAGAGCTCATCCTATATTCAAATCGACCATGCCCTGAGTAAATTCCTCTCAGTGCTGAGAGGACAGTGGTCGACACCAACTGGTTCTGATCGTGGGGGCATTATTCCAGTTTGTTCCACTCAAATTCCAGATGCTTCCACATTGGTTTCTGGTTTTGGGATCTAAATTCAAGCTGCTTCGGCTGTTTTTTGTTGATCCATCCTTCTGAAAAATCTCTCCAACATTTCTTACCGTCGAGCCATTAATCCATGTTGCATCTCCTTCATCATTTTTTCATCTCCTTTATGGTCACTAGATGGATTGATTGGAATATGAAGATACTTCTAGTTGCCCCATGCTCCGGTTGACTACCTCATATCACAGATCTAGTGTTAGGCCTCTTCATCTTCTTAGAACTCCAGATTCAAGGTTTAGGTATGAAATCTCGCTCTCTCTTAGTGAAAGCACCAAAATGTTGATGCCAGAAATGGCATCAACACCCAAATATTAGATAAAAGTACTTATTCAAATCAAATGAAGGTAAAATCAAAATAGGAGACACAATTTTTGTAGTGGTTCAGCAAATTCTTCAGCTTACGTCCACTTTAATCTTTGTTATCAGTCGTTTTCTCTCCGGATTACAACAAAATTTATTAGATCTGACCATAATCTAGTGGATCTCATATTTACAATTGAGTTTATATTTTAGGAAGGAGATAAGAGTGAAGAAGATGCAAAGTGTCAATCTGCATAAAGATCGAAAGATCCCTTTTTAGTTGTAGTAGAGCTGGTATTAATAGAGAAACAACTGTGTAGGTTCAAGAGCCCTCTTGCATTGAAGTCCAGAGACTAGTCCAAGAAGTCATCACCAAGCACATCGGCCCAATTAACCATAAAAACCTCTCTGTACCAAGAGGTTTCCCTCAGTGTTAAGAGGTTACTTAGTTGCAAACTTTCCATTGGCTCGCTCTCAATCTTCAACTTGATGCTTTCCAAACTCTTTTCCATAGACTTTGAGTATATTTCAACAACTCTCCTGATAATACTTGAACTATCCTGGTACTTTGCTTTCTCCTCATCAATCCTAAGAATTGATCATCTAAACTCTGAGAAAAGCACCTGACCACGGAAGGTTAGAGTAGTACTTGCAGCACAAGTGCTTTAGGAGGTCAATGTAGGAGGAAAAAACCTCTCCAGCGCAAGAGCTATAGGAGGTCAACATAGGAGGAAAAAACCTCTCGTTATCAAGTGGTCTACTTAGCTTAATTTTCCTTAAAACTTTTTGACTATGATTCTTTTCTCCTTCCAAGCATGATTCCAAGTTTTTGACTCATCTCGTCTTCAGTTTGACCCTTTAATCTCAAAAATTGAAATCTTCTTGGCCACAAAGCAACTTAACACTAACTTTATGAATTGACTAAAAAGTATAAAGCAACCTATAAAAAAATATCATTATCACTTCAATTTAACTTATATATATTCAAACAACTCATACCTTGATTCTCCTTTTTTGCAGTAACAAGAATTGAATAACCATTCCTACCTCTTAAAAAGGTAGCATCGAGAAATATCATAGACTGACATGATTGAATCCATATATACATGATTTATATGATAGGTAGACCTTTTCAAATTGATTAGTATTTTAATCAACAACCATAGCTGAGTGACTGGTAGGATTAACAGCTTTCAAGTACCAAACCAAATCATCAAAAGATTTTCCTTCGTTACCAAAAGTTTCTTTCAAAGCCATCTTCTTACCAATATACGCATAGTAATAACTCAAATTAATATCATAACTTCTTTTAAAATTTGCAATAATATCACTAGTCTTTCTTGTTGGTCCATCACAAATTTAATCTAAAATTAGGGACTTCACAATATCACTCTTAATTAAAGGACTGCTAATCGATCTGAAATAACCACCATAAGTATGATTAAATTGAAACCTTCTAACTAGAAATGATCCAGCTATTTTAACTTGCAAGAAGTATGAATTTCAAAATTACAACCTCTATAGCACATTAAACTAATTCGCGCTTTACAATTCTTCACAAATTTAAGTTTGAATCCATTTTTTGCACAATACAATATCGGTTTTACGAAAATCAGATGCAGGCTTAAATTTTTGACTAACACCAGTAAAAAATTGTAAGTTAGAACCTTTCTTCATCAACTCATTAAAATCACGTTCCTTGTAAGAAAAATTTCCAAACTATCAACCTTATCATATGCAATACTCATAGAATATTCAACGTCAAAAGGTTTACTATTAGAGCAAGATCTACTACTGCCACCAACATTAATTCGAGACAATTCCTTCAATTTAATAAACAAAACCAAAAATTCCTCTTTCTTAAAATATGACAAGCATAAAATAGTTTGCAAATCAATCTCCATTTCAGTGGAAGTATTCTTGGAATCTTGAACGTAAAAAATATCAAAACACGAAGGAGTAAATCGGTCCCAAACTTCACATATCTTATTTCTAATAGTAAAAAGAAGAGAATCCAAAGAAAGCCTAGTACCAAAATTGTTTTTGTTGAAATAAAAAACAATCGGAACAATTGTCGCATTTCTGTAAAATTAAAAAAATGGAAAAAAGATAACAAATTTATCACTATACGAAAATAGCAGAAAATAATTAAAAAAATTCAATAAGCTCATTCCATACCTTTGATCATTAGAGCTATCCGTGCTTGTAACAGTAAAACTAACAAACAACCAAACAAAAGAAGAATCAGGATACTGCAACAAAATACTAAAAACCCAAAAAAAACAAATCATCGTAACATTCAACAAACAACCTGTAGATAGGAGATGATTTTTTTTTAATCTGAATCAAACAAAACCTGCCCATAATAAACAACAAAAAGATTCCTAAAACAATAAGAGAATCAGTAAAACAAATCGAATTTGAAATCAGCAATAGAAATTGAACGTAGAAGAGATTATCATATTGAGATTAAGATCGATAATCAAAATAAAGAATATAATCGGCGTAAAAATTGAAGATAATATGGCGTAAAATAATTTTAATTGAAAGAAAAGATAACAGAGGTAACTTGGCACATAATAACTTTACTGTAGTATAAAAATAGTATATTCAAATGAGATATGGAATAATGTCCTGAAAACTTATTATTTCAAACTTGTGTCCTGAAAACAAATGCCACACAAAGGTTGGTCACTAAAACCTAATTTTCAATTTGCACCAAATTATACTTAATAATTATCAATAAAGAAGTTTGTTGTTTGATTTTAGTTTAGGTTGTTTATATTCAAAATTTTATGCATATTTATTTTGTATATAATGATTTAAGTTTGTTAATGATTTAACACAGTTACATTTTTTTTCTATTCGCATAGTGCAAACATTATAAATATAATAGATAAATGTTGTAGAATAAACTAGGACATACAAACATATAAACATTAATGTGTTTATAACCATTGAGATCTATAATTATAATCAAGGGTATAATGTTAATGAATAATAAATATCACATATACACAAGCATGTATACTTAAACTATAAGTAATAAAAAAATAATTAATCAAATACAAAATTATTTGAACATTATTTATATTCAATATTGTGTGTTCTCTGTCCTTCCTAAAAACTTTTTTTTTACGGTTTAACATTTATATATATGAAGATATTTATGTTGAAATCAAATGTAAGGGCTAGTAATTACAATGCTACAAAGATTCTACTGATTTATGAGAGATTTTGATCGAGTAAGAGTCAAAACCAGATGATGATAGTCGAAATACTTTCTCAATCTAGAGTCTTTGTTCTTTCCTTTTACATGAGTTGAATTAATGGAGCTAGCATCTACATCTACTACCTAACAAGTGTTGTAAAAGCTTTTAAAGTGTCCCAAAGTTATCGGTAGTTTGAACTTTGAAGTCTTCCACCATTAAAGCAACAGATAAATTATTTTTGAGGACAGTTGTTTTACGGAACCCTAGTGTTAGCCTGCTTTTTAGCAAAGTAGATTTCACTAGACTTAGAAGAATCAAATGAAGTCAAAACAACTTGAAAACTTGGAGGCACACTTAAAAAGACAAGAGAATTGAGCTTAAGAAATTTGGTTGAAAAATTGGCTAAGTCCTTAATTCACCCCCGAATTAAGGCCTTAGATCAACCCCCAGAATTAAAGCCTAAGATCAACCCTGAATTAAGGTCTTAGGTCGGAATGACTTAAACATGAGATGTACACTTAGAAAAATACGATGAAGGACTTGAAAAGGTTTGAAGTGGCTTGGTCCTACCAATTAGATTCACCCTCGAATTAAGGACCTTAATTCATCCCGGGTTAAGGAGAACATCGGGACAGAATCAATATGATTTGAAATTTGGTAAGAGCACTTAGAAAAGGCAAAAGAAGGACTTGGGAAAATTTCATCATGTTTGGGCAAAGCACCTAAATTCGACCTTGAATTAATGACCTTAATTCGACGATGAATTAAGTATTTGACTATGGCTAGTTTGGGACTTTTAGTATGACTTTGCATTTTCTCCTAAATTTCATTGCTATTAGGCCTCTGACTCTATACTACCCAATTCCTCTATGAATACCAGCTACTAGAAAAGGATCTTGTCCTTGTTGAATCTTATTAACACTCTTGGACTTGGAGCTTCACCAACACCTTCTTCACTTCTTATCTCTTCCAAACTTATTCAAATTCATCGTAGTTTAGATCTAGGGAAAAACTAGTTATAATCTAGAGAGATAACAACTAGCAACCAATAATAAAAAGATTAAAGTGGACATTGGTTGGAGATTCCGTCGAACTGCTATAAAAACTTCTATGTTCATTTATTTTCTACATTTTATTTTAATTTCAGCTGAACTAGTGCTTTCATCCGATTTCTGGGCGTTGATCCATTATTCAGGTTAACATTTGGGTGCTTTCACCAAGAATAAAAAATATCTAAAACCTTAAGCTTGAATTTAAGATTTAGAGAAGATGAAGAAGCCTAACACTAGATCTAGGTTTTGAGCAAGTCAACCAGAGCCTGGGAGCGACCAGGAGGTGTCTTTAAATTTTATTCAATCCATCCATGTCATTAAGAAAGAGGTAGAAAGAAGGATGAAGGAGATACACGATGGATTAATGACTAGACAACAAGGACTTCTAGATGGATTTTTCCAGAAGATTGGACAATGCTGAACAGCTGAAGTAGTTGGAATTCGGTAAAAAGACCATAGACCAATGTAGGAGCATTTGGAGATAAAGCAAAGAAAATGGAAATAATGCCCCGACGATTTGGGGGCACGATTGATTTGAGTCTAGGATGAAATTTAATGCCTAGAATGGATGATGCTAGAGCCATAAGGACAAATCAGAATGTGAATGCATGGCAGTAGGATTTGGAACGAGAAGTCCACTATTGGAACAGGGGGTAGAATGAAGTAATGGATTGGAGACATCCATTGGATGACAATCCCATGATCAGGATGAATTAGGGTCAGGTTTGATTCCTTTACCTTGACTTTAAATAAATAATGCAATATAGCCTCAGGCTGCTTACATGCATACGAGATCCTGAATGGTCCCTAGGCACGCTCTCAATCGGATTTCTAAGATGACCATTTAGGACAATAATAACCCCAGACAAGTTAAACGTGTTCAAAACCGAGATTGGTCCCTTGTCATGTTCTAAGTCGGATGTCTGGGATGATTGCTTAGGATAGTAATAACCTACGACCACTCAAAGATGCAAAGAACCTAGATTGGTCCCTAGTCACGTTATGAGTCGGATGTCTGGTATAAACACTTAGGATTTCTACTTTTTCATTTTGATTTGATTTGAACATTATAATTTTGATATTCCATCGAAGAGCGATGACTGATTTTAATCACCTTAGAGCTTCCGTCCGGAGAGACGGGGTCGGAGTGCATGATGCAAGTCCTCTTTCCAAAGAGCAAGCGGATGGCCTTATATGAATTTGGATCGCCTTAGAGCTTCCCTCCAGAGGGACGGGGCCAAATGCATGGTACAAGTTCCCTTACTGAAGAGCAAGCAGATGGGTTTGTACGAATTTGGGTTGCTTTAGAGCTACCATCCGGAGAGATAGGACTAAAGTGCAAGGAGTAAGCCATGTCACTGGGGAGTTAAAAAGATGGGTTCCTTTGATTTCTATAGAGTTATTGCTCAGAGAGGTGTGCTAGAGTGCAAGAAGTAAGTCACTTTATTAGAGAGTAGAGTGGACGGGATTGCTTGTGTTTGAGTCCTCTTGTCGGAGATAGAGTGGATTGGACTTAGCAAGGACCCAGAGAGATCAAGGATAAGTCACATTACTGGAGAATGAGTGGATGGACCTACTCGGTCTTTGGGTCCTCTTATCAAAGAGAAATCGAATTGGACTTAGCAAACGACCAGCAACGAGATTGAAGCCAAGAGTGGATGAAGAACGATCCAGAGAGATCGAAACCTAGATTGGAAGATCAATGGTCCGGCGAGAACAAGCCTTAGAGTGGTTCTAGATTTAATAAAAGGATTTGAACGCCTTGCGATCAGAGAAAGGAAGATAAATCCCTAGGCGAATACGGGATGACTTGGATTCGAGAGATGGTATTTCTAGATGATATATCAGGATTTGGATAGCCGAAAGCTTCATTTTTGTAGCTGAGAGCTTGATTTTGATTGGACCGACAGGAGAGTCAAACTGGAATGGTTGAAGAAATCAATTGTAGGAATTTGACTATGGATTGCTGGAACTTGTTCTTGAGTAAAGCACACCTTATATTTAAAAGACGTACTTTGGAGGGCAAATGTTTGCCCACTTTTTAGCAAAGCAGATTTCAACTGGACTTAGAACATTCAAACGAAGACAAAACAATTTGAAAACTTGGAGTCATACTTAAAAAGACTAGAGAATCGGGCTTAAGAAATTTGGTTGAAAAATTGGCTAAGTCCTTAATTCACCTCTGAATTAAGGCCTTAAATCAACCTTCGAATTAGGGACTTAGATCATAATGACTTGAAACTTGCATGCACACTTATAAAAACATAAGGAAGGAATTTTAAAAGTTTGGAGTGGTTTGTCCCTACCGTTTAGATATACCCCCCAAATTAAGGACCTTAATTCATTCCAACTAAGGAGAACATCGAGAATGAAATCGGAATGACTTGAAATTTGGCAAGAGAAATTAGAAAACGCAAAAGAAAGACTTGGAAAATTTTCATCATGATTGGCCAAGGTATCTAAATTCGGCCCTGAATTAATTCGACGAAGAATTAAGCACCTTAATTTGACGAAGAATTAAGAATCTGACTCGGACTAGTTTGGGACTTCTGGTGTGAGTTCGTGCTATCTCCTGGACTTCATTACTATAAGACCTCTAACTTTATGCTGTCCAATTCCTTTATAAATACCTCCTGCTAGAAAATGTTCTTCTCCTTGTTGAATCTTTATTAACATTCTAGGAGCTTCATTAATATCTCCTTCACTTCTTATCTCTTCCAAACTTATTCAAATTCATTGTAGTTTTCATCTAGGGAAAAACTAGTTGTAATCCGAAGAGATAACAACTAGCAACCAATAATACAAATATTAACATAGACGTAGGCCCGAGGTTACGCTGAACCACTATAAAAACTTCTATACGTTATTGTCTATTTTCTACATTTCATTTTATTTTTATCTGAATTGGTGCTTTCGTCTGATTTCTTGGTGTTGATCCATTTTTCTGGTTAACACCTAGCTGAAGTAGTTTTTTACTAAGATAATTTCCTTCTATGTCTTTTGTTAGGATAGGCTGATTTATTCTTTGATCTATTCTGTACATCACCTTTGTACCATATATTGCACTTAATTGGTAAGTGGTAATAAAAATTATTACATCTTCAAATGAAAATCCTCTTGATGTTTACATTACGACTTGGTGCCTATTAAGTTTCAACAAAAACTTAATAAGTGCATAATTTGCTTCAATGTATTTTTCTGTAATATCCAACCTATTTTATATGTAACATATCCACTGTACCAAGTAAGATTACCATAGTTGGTCGATGCCCCAAACTTGGAGACTAATGCGAGGAGTTTGGGCCTCAGATTTGATGATAATCATATTCAGGAAAAAAAACTTCTTCACTATTGTGAAATTTTACAATAGTTCCTTAAATTCAAATACAAACATTCATATTTTATAACAGGATCTTATATATTTTAAATTCACATGATATCCCATCGATCCTCTATTTTAATAAAATAATTTCAATAACCATGTGCAAAGAGATGGCATAACTTGCTCTAGAAAATATGGTGAATTCAGAAGTGTTACTTGCTCTAGAGAAGATTATGATAAGAAACAACAGGTCAATAAACGAGTGCTGGTCGTTAGGGGAAGACGACTTCGTAAATTGTCGAACAATATATAACACACTTATAGCAGATGAAGTGGACTATGACTGTTTATTATTGCGCACTGAAGCTGAAAAGTCGAGGCCCTTTCTAAATGCAGAACAAAAAAAGGTTTTTGACGCTATAATCTATGTTGTTCGTAACCACTTTGGAGGTTTTTTTGTGTATGGAAGTGGAGGGACTGGGAAAACCTTTTTACAGAATACTTTTACGTGCACCGTACGAGTGGAAGGTTGAATTGTATTAGCGGTAGCATCTTCTGGTATTGCATCACTTCTCCTTCTTGGGGGAAGAACTACACATTCAAAGTTCAAAATTTCTATAAATCTTGATGACTTGTCCACATGCAATATTTCTAAGAAGTCGCGCTTGGCTGATTTCCTTAGGCAAACGGATTTGATTATTTGGGATGAGGCCATACGGTTCATCGAAATAAACTTGAAGCATTTGAAAAGACGTTGACCGATATAGTTTCTTCCAATGCAAATAAAGAAGATGATCAAATTTTGGGTTGGAAAACAATTATAGTGGGTGGAGATTTTAGATAAACACTACATGTTGTTCCTAGAGGCACGAGAGAAATGATTGTTGACTCCAATATTAATCTGTCGCTACTTCGGGAAAAGTGTACAGTTTTACACTTGCAACAAATATGCGATTAAAAAGTAACAACTTAACATGTGATGAAAGAGTGAAGTTGTCATCATTTTCCAACTGGATACTAGATGTGGATGAAGGGAAGGTGTTGTCTTATACCGAATGAATAACTTTTACCGGACGCAGATAATGCCATTCATAAAATTGTCCAAAGCGCGGACACTGATTTGGATAGGAACATGTTAAAAAAAAATTATTTGCGAGACAGGTGTATCCTGGCCCCAACAAATGATTATGTTGAGGAAATTAATTCCTTTGCTATTGGTTTGGTAGGTGGTTCCATGCAAATTTATTTCAGCGCAGATTCAATCAGCCCTATGTCGGATATAACGAACACCATCATCTTTTATATCCTCCTGAATTGTTAAACACATTAAAACTTTTAGGTCTGCCAAATCATGATTAACGGTTGAAGGTGGGTGTGCCAATAATGTTGCTAAGGAATCTTAATCAAAATCTCGGTTTATGTAATGGTATGAGATTAATTGTTACTCAACTGTAAAAAAATGATTGAAGCGGAGATTGTAAGTGGGAATAATGTGAGTAGAAAAGTATTGCTTCCAAGGATAATTTTAACATCTAGTGACATAAAGTGGTCATTGCCAGTTAAAGTTTGTTTTGCGATGACAATTAACAAAAGTCATGGATAGACTTTGGAGCAAGTGGGAATTTGTTTACCAAAACCTATTTTTGTACACGGACAGCTCTATGTAGAGGCTAAGATAATATACGTCAGGGTTGAAAATATTGATTGACACGAACAAACCAAGTTTACAGCAATACACGCAAAATATTGTTTACAAAATATTGTTTACGAGGAGATCATTAGAAATCTTATTGGTATGCTGTTCTTTACCCACATTTTAATTTTTTTTATGGACTACATTTTATACTGCTAAA
Organism: Allium cepa; assembly: GCA_030765085.1. NCBI lineage: Eukaryota > Viridiplantae > Streptophyta > Magnoliopsida > Asparagales > Amaryllidaceae > Allium > Allium cepa. The sequence goes on along the minus strand of CM060943.1, from coordinate 55,077,150 downwards.
ATTTTCTCATACCATCATGTTCTACATACTTTCTATGATCTAAATGTACAGGGAGCGGATGATGTCGTAGAGGTTTATCATTGACAATTTCTGGTATTGTCAATGCTAAGTTTCATGCAAGTTTGATTTCTTTTATCTCTGGCTTTATCTAAACATAGTTTTGCTAATCACTTTTACTAGCTTAATTTTGTTTGAAATCAACTATTAACACTACTGCACAAACAACCATATTACGACACAACTGTGGTTTTTAATGCACTTTTCAACTACTTTTGTTCTTTTTATTTGTCAAACAAATTGGACATGATTAACATTGTTTCACGCACGGAAGTGCTTACTTTCTGGTTCTCTTTTCTATCTCCTGTTCCAGAACAGACACATGCTGTAGTACTCACCTGGTTAAAATATGGAAAAAAAGGAATAACATGATGGCTTCCTATTTGGTAATTATATTTCAGTATGCATAAATAGCTACTGTTTTATCGTTGCTTATCGGGCACCTTTCAGTATGGAAAAAAATGAGACGGCTGTGAGGAAAAATAATTTTGATACTGTAGGCATTGTTGCCACAGTTTGCATCAACTGAACATCATTTATTGATGCTAGATATCTTTATTGACAAAACACTTTGTTATTCTGTTTTTTAAACGGCTATCTTTACAAACGAGAACATAGTGGTTAACCATTACTGTGACTGATTGAATATGATTAAGCCTTCGCTTAAATAAGTCATAAGTACAGTTTAATGCATGTTGCCTTTTTAAGCCGTGTTAAAATCGATTGCGTTTTGAACATACAATATTTTCATGATATCTCATTACGTAGTTAGTTTCTGACCCATACTGTGATTTTTTTTGCATTTACAAACACTAAATCGTTCTCTCCGTATGGCAGTAACAGAACCAGTGTAAAAAGACTAGAGAAAAGATGGTGCGCTACATATCACATGAGTTCACCCGTACCAAGGTATTCTACTCAGCTTGCTTGCATATTATAGATAGAAACTGTTTTTCTGTGAATTTAGTTAACTTCTGCTGAGCTGCTTACCAATTTAATCTTCATTATGAATGTAAAAACCCGACTAACACTCACCGTCTTCTAAATGCACTTTTTGAATTTAGAACATTCTACATCTATGCCTCGGTTCGGTGATGCATGGAAGTGGAGTTGGTCCGGTGGCACTCTGGTTCGGCATTGCTTGGGAGTGGAGTTTGGACCGGCAGAGCGTTGGTCCGGTGGTGAGTGGACGTGGGTTGGTTCGGCATCACTGCACTTGGGGGTTTGGTTCGGTAGCTCTGCCCTTGGGAGCTTGGTTCGGCATTGATGTGGAGTGTCTCTGGTTCGGCGGGGGGATGGTCCGGCTAGGACTTGGAGATTGGTTGGTTCGGTGGAGGTTGAGGTTGGAGTTTGGACCGGCAGAGGCTGATCTTGGAAGTTGGTTCGGCATTGTTGGGAGGAACGGTGGTTCGGCATTGATTGAAAAATGTTTTGGATCGGTGGTGAGAATTCGCCCAACATTTGCCCCCCAAAGTGGGGCACATGCCTACATGTGTCGCGCTTTGTTTTCTTGCAGTTGGGATAGCTTTATTCGGTTCCAAGTGCCGAATCATCCGGTTCGGTTATCCTGCGCTCGCCTATAAGTAGGGGCATCATATTACTGTTATCCCTTTACGGTTTGATATAGCCGAATCACTTGAGTGCCGAATCAAACTCGTTTATTCGAAACAGTCGAATCAACCAAGTACTGCGTCGATCCTAACTGCCGCTCCAGGTGAGGTTGCTTCTGCCAAATGAACTTGTGCTTGTATTGCCGAATGAGATTTGGAGTTTTAAATGCCGAATGAGATTTTAAGTTTGAATGCCGAATGGGCTCTAGGTTGAGCCTTGCTGAATGAACTCGGGGATTCCATGTGTTGAATGAACTCCTTACCGGATGGACTTTTATATTTACTTTACCGAATGACACCAGGAGTTCGGGCGAAATTTCAGACTATGATACTTGCATGTTTATACCTTCCGTTTTAATGATGTACTTTCTTGAGTTGCAGATAAATGTCCCATAAAGTGGAAACTCGATCAGATAAGAGGAAATTTAAGGACAGAAGAGAGTCCCCTGTTGTGCCTCCAGCCCAGCCAGGACCGGGACGACCGGGACCCATCCGGAGATTACTAGTGGATGGATATGGCCCAGTTTACTGAGGAGGAGAAAGTGGCGGTGAAGGAGGGCTTGCGGCTGCTTGCTGCTGAGGAGGTTGGCGTGCAGTTGGAGGATGAGGACCAAGGAGCGGATGCTGGTGAGTTTTCCCTTCTCAGCTTTTCATAACTTGGTCGTCTATTGTTTGTTTAATGGATTCTTTTTCTGAATTGGACAGGCGGGACTTCCAATCAACATGCTGGGAGCTCCGACCCTGCGGCTAAGTAGGCTTGGAGAGTTGGTAGGATGAGGACGAAGCGTGGACGCAGCTGGTTCCTTGTCCGGATTCGGCCACCTTTTGATTTCCTTTGTCGCTGTTTAATGTTAGTCCAAAATATTGATGTGACTGTAATAATATTGTTTGTGGTAAATGACTTTATGTAATTTCATAACATAAGCTGATTCCTTTATGTTGGAATGTTATCGCTATTTTGTTGTGCTGTGTAAGTGATGTAACTATGCATGTTACTAGTGACTTGACTGTGCCTGATGCCAAGTTTTTTTTTTTTTTTGCTTAAAGTATAATTTTCTCATTTTGCAACATAAATGTGATGTGTGAATATGAACTGCAGCTATGCATTAATGTATAAAAGTAGAAGGCACCGCCCTTCATGTTTCGGCTGTGGACGGCAACTTTGTGCGCCCTGTAAGACTAAGCACGGAATGCTGTTGAGTGTCTCGTCATCCGATTGTAAGTTTCTGTTCCCATTAGCGAGCATTCCCTATTTCATGTCCTGTACTTTCAAGCACCGTTACGGAGAATAGGATAAAAGTTTTAAATGAAATGGAAATATAGGAAAAGTAAAACTTCCAGTCACGGAAGGCCGTCGATGTGCTTAAGTTCGTGGCAAACAGGTTTTATAGTCACTTTCCCTAGCTGTGGGTCTTGGAGACATTTGTCACCCATCTTACGCCTCTGCGGGGAGTTTTCTTTTTTACCACAGCCGCACTTAAGACACATCGGAGCCGATCGCGCACAGTAACTACCTAGGCCATTATGGCCCGTAATCGCGGGTATTATTCAATTTACTGTGGCCGGCTAGCATGGGGGCCGATCGTCAACTGTGAACTGCCCCTGGCTAGCCACACCTTATGTTAGGGCTTATGGTCGGTTCACAGTTGCCGGCGAGCCGAATCGCTGTAATGAGCTGCCATGGCATAATCGGCCTTCTCGGTGGCTTATACTCGGCTTATTACAGTCGGCTTTAAGGGCCGAGGCAAACAATGAGTTAACTCGCGGTAGAGGGATACCGGAGCAAAGTGTCTCATTGGCGAGGGCATAGGATCGTAGCGTACCTGTTAGATTTTGTCCAGGTGGAGTTGTGCTGTGATGCGTCTTGAATGGTGGTGCCATTACACAGAATTTTGTTCAACAGAAAAGGATACAGTTAACAAGTAGCCAGGATATAAAGGAACAGGTTAAAAAGAGACAAGTTTTTTAAAGTGGTTCGGCACGAAAATGCCTACGTCCACTGATTCTCTTTGTTAACTCACTTCATATGGGCAGTACAAGTTAAGAAAAGTATCGACGAAGGTGTCGGATGTTCCATGCCCTCTGGAACACCTCTCCGTCCACTGTTGACAAAATATAAGATCCGTTGTGGAGATCCTTATGAATTACATATGGTCCGTCCCAGATGGGGTCTAGTGCCCCGGGGCGCGGAAAGATTCGCTTGAGGACAAGATCTCCTTCTTGTAAGCTGCGATGCTTGACTTTGGAGTTGTACTGGGCTGCCACTTTTTGTCTGTGATCTGCTACTTTGAGTGCTGCATTGTTTCTCCTTTCCTCAATCAGATCCAAAGACATGAGGAGGAGTTCTTCGTTTTCTTCTGGATTGTAGTAGATCCTACGGTGGGAAGGCACAATAGTCTCAACTGGGAGCATTGCCTCCGATTCGTATGCCAAAGAGAAAGGAGTATGTCCTGTTGATGTTCTAAAAGATGTGCGGTAGGCCCAAAGTGTCGTAGGAAGTTGATCCACCCAAGCGCCCTTTGACTTTTCAAGCTTCTTCTTGATCAGCGTTTTGAGAATTTTGTTGACAGCTTCGACTTGCCCATTTGCTTGGGGATAAGCCACGGATGAGAAGCTTTTGTGAATCCCGTGCTCTTGGCACCAGTCAGTGAATTCCTCGCTGTCAAACTGAAGTCCATTGTCTGATATGATTTTGAGTGGTACTCCGTACCTGCACAGAACATTTTTGATCAAGAAGTTAATGATTTTTGTCGAAGATATTTTATTTAGAGGTTCTGCTTCCACCTATTTGGTGTAATAGTCGACTGCTACTATAGCATATTTAGCTCCGCCTCGGCCCATTGGCAGTTCACCAATCAAGTCAATTCCCCATACTGCAAAGGGCCAAGGGCTAGTCATTTGAGTGATCTCATTTGTCGGTAGTCGAGGAATTTTGGCAAATTTCTGACATCTGTCACATTTTTTGACGAAGTCTAAGGCGTCTTTGTTCAAGGTGGGCCAGAAATATCCATATCGGAGTATCTTCTTTGCCAGAGTCTGCCCTCCAGTGTGATCTCCGCAGCTTCCCTGGTGGATGTTGGATAAGATTTCCTTGGCTTCCCTCCCGGCGAAACATCGTAATAAGGGGTTAGAGAAGCCGCGCCGGTAGAGGATTCCTTCTTGCAGTGTGTAGCGGGAGGCTTTCCTCAAGATTTTCCTGACTTCGCTACGCTCGCTGGGCAATGCGCCATCTTGTAAGTATTTCCGGATAGGAGCCATCCAAGTTTCTTCTTCAATTGCAGCTATCAGATCCTCCCGTTCGAAGCTCGGGGCTAGTTGTTTTGAGACGGCTATCGCTCTCGAAAAGGAGTTGTTCTTCATGCTGGCTTGCTTTGCCAGTTCGTCGGCTTCTTGATTCTCCTCTCGAGGAATATGTCTGATCAAATAGTGATCCAGTTGGTTAAGTAGCAGCTTGGTCTTCTTTAGGTATGCTGTGAGTCGTTCTCCTCGAGTCTGGAACTCTCCTAGTATTTGATTTACAATGAGTTGAGAATCACTATAAAGATATAAAGAACGGACTCTGATTTCCAAGGCAAGTTCTAATCCGGCGATTACTGCTTCATATTCTGCATCGTTATTGGTGGCGGCGAATTCCAACCTCAGGGCATAGTGCAGCTTCCTTCCCCTGGGGGTGACTATCACGATGCCTGCCCCCGAGCCTTGTTCGTTTGATGCTCCATCTACAAAGAGATTCCATTTGACGTCTTCTGACACCTCGGATTGCTCCCTACCTTCACCGGTGGTGAATTCGGCAATGAAATCGGTCATAGCTTGTCCCTTGATGGCGGTGCGGGGATGGTAGGTGATATCATATTGACTCAATTCAATGCACCATTTAAGCAACCGCCCAGAAGTATCGGGACGATGAAGTACTTGCCTTAGTGGTTGATCGGTTAGAACTCGGATGGAATAAGACTGAAAGTAGTGTCGCAGTTTCCGTGATGTGATTAGTAAGCAGTACGCTAGCTTCTCAAGTTTAGGATATCTGGTTTCTGCCCCCGTAAATCTCTTACTTACGAAGTATACGGGCCGTTGTGTGCGGTTGTCTTCTCTCACCAACGCGGCGCTTAGGGCATGTGGTGACACAGCAAGGTAAATGTATAACTCTTCGCCTTCACTTGGAGTTGAGAGTACTGGTGGTCTCTGGAGGTGCTCGATTAGGTTATGGAAGGCTGTCAAGCATTCATCAGTCCATTCAAACTTTCCTTTGTCTCTTTAGGGCTTCGAAGAAAGGGACACACTTGTCAGTTGCTTTGGAGATGAATCTGCTTAGGGCGGCTACTTTCCCATTTAGGCTTTGCATTTCCCTTCGAGTGGAAGGTATCTTGATGTTTTTCAAAGCTTGGACTTGTTCGGGGTTTGCTTCAATTCCTTTGGCATGGACGATGAATCCTAGGAATTTTCCAGACGATACTCCGAAGGAGCACTTGAGAGGATTTAGCTTCATTCCGTATTGGCGAAGTACTTGAAACATCTCACCCAAGTGGCTTACATGATCGTTGGCTTTTCTTGACTTCACTAGCATGTCGTCCACATAAACTTCCATGGTTCGTCCTATCAGTTCTGCAAACATCTTGTTGACGAAGCGCTGATAAGTAGCTCCGGCGTTTTTGAGTCCAAAAGGCATTACCTTGTAACAGTACAATCCCCGGTCAGTGATGAAACTAGTATGGTCTTGATCGGGGGCATGCATAGGAATTTGGTTGTATCCTGAGTACGCATCCATAAAAGATAAGAGCTCGTGCCCGGCTATGCTGTCCACAAGCTGATCGATTCGGGGGAGTGGGAAACAATCCATCGGGCAAGCGTCGTTTAAGTTAGAGAAGTCAATGCATGTCCGCCACTTCCCGTTAGCCTTCTTTACTAGTACCGGATTGGCGATCCACTTGGGGTAGATGGCTTCACGTATGAAGTTGTTGGCTAGTAGGTTCTTTACTTCCTCATCGAGGGCGGCTGACCGTTCTGCCCCCATGCTTCTCTTTTTCTGTTTCACTGGTGCCTTGGTAGGGTCGATGTTCAATGCGTCGCATGCTATATCCGGGGAGATTCCAGTCATGTCAGCATGCGTCCACGCAAATACATCTAGGTTGTGGCAGAGGAAATCAATGAGTTGATCCTTTAATTCTGCTTTTAACTGAGATCCGATTTTCAATAGTTTACTTGAGTCGTGTTTGTCTACAGATACAAATTCCATAGCCTCTGCAGGCTCGGCGGTGGCCTCCTCCTCTTTATCCCTAGGGTGTAACTCGTTGAAGGGATCACTGGTATATCGAAGAGGAGGGGCTTTCTTTAGTTGCTATGCTTCCAAGCTTTTCTTGCAGAGAGCAGTCTCTGCATTCTTCCCTTTATCTCTCCTGTGATTATTGTAAAGTTCGGTCACATAACAGTCCCGAGCGGCGTCTTGATCCCCTTCCACTTCTCCCACTCCATTATCCGTTGGGAACTTCATCTTCAGGCACCACGGGGCAAGGACAATTTGGAAGTCGGACAGGGCTGGCCTTCCCAAAAAGGCGTTATAGGCTGAATGATTGTCTATTAACACGAATGTCTGTTTCCGAACGGCGGAGCGGGGGTGACTCCCCAATTCAACAAATAGGTCCAATTGTCCGAGGGGCATCTTTGCTTCCCCAGTGAAACCGTGGAGTGGTTTGTTGCAGGGAGACACATCCTTCATTGACAGTTTCATTTTGTCGAAAGCATGTTTGAATAGGATATTTATTGAGCTTCCAGTGTCTACTAGAATTCGGAAAATTTCGGCTGGACCGAACCATGCAGAGATGACCAGAGGATCCATGTGTGGGTATTGCCTACCCTCCAGATCGCGCCTGTTGAATGTGATGTCCTCATTCTCTTTCCGCTTCGGGTGGCGTTTTTCTACCACGGAGTTAACGCAACCCCCATCGTTTCTAAGTGACTTTCCATATCTCTCCATCTCTGCCCAGCTTCTGTCGGCGATGTGTGGCCCTCCTGATATGGTGTGGACCACTATCTTTTCTTGACTGGAGCCACTGGTGTTGCGATTTCCTCCACCCGTTTCTGGGGGAGGTGGCCTTGGGTTTCCACTTACAGGGGTTGGAGTTCTGTCCTGACTTTTCACATAGCGTTCCAGCCTCTTCCTTCTGATGTGTTCTTCGATTAAGTCCCGGAGATGACGGCATTCATTGGTATCGTGCCCATAAGATTCGTGGAAGCGGCAGAACTTTCCGGACTGAATTGCGTTATCTGATTCCTTCTTGTGCGGGGGACGTTTGTACCTGACTTCGTCTTGGGTGGCCAGGAACATGTTTTCGATTGTTTCATTCAGAGGAGTGTAAGAGTCAAACCACGGTCCCGGCCGATACAGGCGTTTTTCTCCCTTCTTGCCCCCAGCATTGTCTCTAGAGTCACTTTCTCTAACATCCTTTGCTGTAGTGGGTGCGTTGCCCTGAGCAGTCTTAGTTTGTTGTATTGTCCGCCTTTCAGTGGCAGCGTCTTCAAGTCTCATATACTTCCCAACCTCATGGAAGAAATCGGGTAAAGTAGCTGGTTTCTCTTTCGTTAACCTTCTAGCGAATTTCGTATCCGGATGCACACCACTACAGAGGGCCATTAAGATAAGTTTCTCATCGGCATCTTGGACTGCAGCCGCTGCGGCATTGAATCGGGTAAGATATTGTTGCAATGTTTCTCCAGGCTTCTGCTTGACATTGGATAAGGAATAAGCGTCCTTGGGTTGTTCCACATAGATGCGGAACTGACTGATGAATTTCTCTTTCAACATTTCCCATGAGCTGATGGATCCCTGGGGTAGATGGCAGAACCAGGAGGTAGCTAGATCTGCCAAGAACAACGGAAAGCATTTGCACAATACTCCTTCCGTCGCTCCGCTCATGAGCATATGTTGTGTGTATCTTTGTAGGTGTACGACGGGGTCAGAGGTTCCCCTGTAAGGTTCCATTGTTGGCATCTTCCATTCTCGGGGGCTGATGGCAAGTTCGATATTGCAGGAGAAAGGGCTGGTTACCCTAGCACCTATCCCCCGATCCCTTTGGTCTCGTTGGACGCATTCTCTGAACAATCGTGCCATCCTTTCATCGGAATTTGGAGTGGATAGAAATGAACTGGGTTCTTCCGTGCGGGACTGATTCCGTCCAGACGACCTGTAGGGATGGTAGCGTCTATCGCACCTAACATTTTCCAGTGGCTGTCTCTGATCTTCCGGGAGCATGCTAGTGTCAGCTACAGTTGGTCTTTGCCTTGATCGTCCCATGTTTGGTTCGGTTTCAAGCTCTTCCTCGGGTCCAACTTCGGGCTGGGTTCTAGCTCGGCCCCGTCCATTGGTGTTTTCCTGGTTAGGTAGCATGACAGGCTCAGCTACATCCGATCCTTGCCTGATACCTCCCCTGCGGGGTTCGGTTCCAAGCGTTTCCTAGGGTCGGAGTTCGGGCTGAGTTCGGGCTCGGCTCCTACCATTGTTGTTTCTGTTGATAGCTTCTTCGAAGAAGGAAGACCTTTGTCGCCCCCCAGATCCTCCGGATTGGGATTCACCCCATGATTCAGTGTCGCGGTTGGATTCTTCAGCATCCCTTAAGCGTGACATGAGTTGGTCCACCAAAGCTTCTTGTTGGGATGTGAAGCGGTTAGTTACTTCAGCCACAACTCTGTCTATATCTGCCCTAGTAATTGCTGTCGGTTGTTCTGTGGCAGGGGCTGTCGGGTTTGTCTGATCCTCGTTCGGTACTGCTGTTGGAATGGGATGATTCTCTTGAGCTGTGATTACTGGATCCGGAATGCTGCTAGTTGCGATGTTCTTTCCCTTTCTCTGCCTGGAAGTCATGTTGTCCAGGCACCAAGCGATGCTGTTAGGAAGAAGGCTGAGTGGGGAAGCTTGAAGCTTCGGGTTCGAAGTTCGAAGTGAAAGCACCAAAAATGTTTGTGCAAAAAATGGGCAAACACCTCCAAGTCGTATTATTAGTTGATTTTATGTGGTTTTCAATGATTTGGGTGACTTATGCAAATATGTAAAAAGCAGGGACTAAATTGTAAAAGACACACAGATTTATAGTGGTTCGGCCAGAACGTGCCTACATCCACTTTATATGTTATTATCTTTTTTTCTTTCAGATTACAAGTACAAAGCTTTGCATACAAGTATATGAAAGTTGTTTGAAAGTTCCTTCCGTGCTTGAGCTCTCAAACTTGTCTGCCATTGTTGTACCCCTACCCCTCTATTTATAGAGTGAGGCTGGGGGTAGGGGTCCTGGATGTATATAGCTGCTGGCGGGCCTGGGCTGGTGCAATATGGCCTGACAATGTTGGTTCGGCATGGCCTCGGTTCGGTGATGCATGGAAGTGGAGTTGGTCCGGTGGCACTCTGGTTCGACATTGCTTGGGAGTGGAGTTTGGACCGGCAGAGCGTTGGTCCGGTGGTGAGTGGACGTGGGTTGTTTCGGCATCACTGCAATTGGGGGTTTGGTTCGGCAGCTCTGCCCTTGGGAGCTTGGTTCGGCATTGATGTGGAGTGTCTCTGGTTCGACAGGGGGGGATGGTCCGGCTAGGACTTGGAGATTGGCTGGTTCGGTGGAGGTTGATGTTGGAGTTTGGACCGGCAGAGGCTGATCTTGGAAGTTGGTTCGGCATTGTTGGGAGGAACGGTGGTTCGGCATTGATTGAAAAATGTTTTGGATCGGTGGTGAGAATTCGCCCAACATATGTGAATATTGATCTAACGTACTGATCATTGTCCTTCTTTAAATTGTTCAATAACATGTACAAATCAATTTTTGCATAAGTTTTGTTAGTTTATGTGAAGTTGTTTCATAGAGAACAAAATTCAATATGCAAGTGGGGGCGTGGGGTTTCAATTTGTGTTGGGAATTGCATTTGATTTTTTTCCTTCCAATTCATGAAGATGTTCCTTTTTGGTTAATGTACATAAAACAGGATGACTGTTATGTAAAATCATATGTATGTAATTGTTTGTATATGTGTGAGTTATCAATGATTGTTGGCACAGTTAGTTCTAATATTGCCAATTAATTTCATGCAGTTTCATATAAGACGTAATTTGAAATCACAAGTTGACCATGGACATTTACAGTATCATTCAACTTTTAAACTACCTTTTTTTTGTGGAATTATTAGAGTGATGATTGAACATATTTTTGCCAAGATATTAAATAAACATGTGTGTCTTTAAAGCACTAAAAAAGTTCAATATGTTGTGTTGAAGTTAAGAACATCAGTCTGCTACGTGCTAGTAAAATAGAGCATGTGTTCGGCCTACCTGCTATATCCACGCATATTATTTCCTTCTTTTTGTGTGTACTTGCGGTAAAAGCATTGTGATGTTGTTCTTACCTTACGTGCCACTAATTTCATATGTATACCACGGTTATTTTGAATATCATACGATGTGGGACTTTAACCATTCAATCCACGCACCCACTTCATTTACAATGCGAGTCACACCTAACAATTTCCACCTTGACGAGCATTGCTCAAGGCACCTTGAAGTTATACCGAGTTCTCTTCGCAGTTGGATGAAGCTGCTACTTCGAGTTCTCATAAGCAGGATGGAGCGGCTACTTAACCATATCTCCACGTTGATAAGCATCCCATGTTCAAGCCCCTTAGGAGCCATGCTTCGGTCATGCTGCATCATACCGGTCCCAGTAAACCATGGAGCTTTGATACCAAATGTTGGGGTGGGATTCCAACTCTAGACCACTCAAATCGAAACCCCACAAGCACAGCGGAAGACGGGATCGTGGTAAGAAGTGTAAAAACAATCAATCAACAACTCAAATTCCAATCTCAACATATCCAAGAAAATCACAAATCCAAACAAGCAATATAGAAATCAAAGCAATAACGAAAAATAAATCACACAGCGATTTATAGTGGTTCCACTAACGTTGTGTTAATGTACATCCACTTTAAGAGAGAGCTTTTATTAATATTGATGAGAATAGTACAAGAGATTGAATACAATGATCAAAATTCTAATTAGTAATTGACTTGTGGAGAAGAGAATTGAAGAAAATTAGGTTTTGATAAACCCTAATTGGTGGAGGCTAATCTCTTGCAGTTGTTTTCACCGCACACCCAGATCTGGAACCTGAAGCTAGCTTATATAGGACAATAGAAATCCTATGCAATGTTTCGAAATTACCCCTGCAGTAGTCATAATTCTTCACGCCAAGTCCACACTTGAAAACATGCAGAAAGTCGCCTCAGACGTCTGGCCAAAATGGTCAGACGTCTGACTTAAGTTACGGAAAAGTTTCGCTTCAGCTCAGACGTATGTCCATTTGGTCAGACGTCTGACTACAGACTCTGAAACCAATTCTGCACAGACTCAGACGTCTGACCTCATTCTCTGGAACATGTCTGTTGTAGCTTTGCTGAAGGGTCAGATGTCTGACCCTTTTCCTCTGACATCTGACCCTTACAATTCAGCCCACTTCACATTTTTCCTTATAACTTTCACCTCCGAACTCCGATTTGCGAACCGTTTTCTCCGTTACGAAGCTACTTCCGACCTCTACAGATCCTCATATAGTGTCACCAAAATTTAACACTCCACCTCGACACTATATCCATCTCTAACTCCAATAGTACCATACCATCAACGATAACTGATAGCACCAACTATCACTTCTACCTTTAATCAGACACGAATGCTTTCCCAATGAGTTTCGACAAAACCACCGTCCATTACACTCCACCAACGAGCTCAGACAAAGCCACCATCCGCTAATGAAAGGTTGAAACATCCAAATCCTAAGCTATCTCACCAAAGACTAGCACTTACCAAGAAGATAGAACCTCAATCTCTCACCGATACTCTTCCACATCTACCACCAAGCTTCTCCCTTAACCGTGCCACCCCGTGGCACCTAACACTTCTCCAAGCGAATCAGGTCCAAGTAATGCTCAAAATTCCCAACCGGCAATACCATAGTGAACATGTCCGCCACATTATCTTCTGTGTGCACTTTCCAAAGATATACTTGCTTATCTTCATCCATGGCCGCTAGAAATGACTCTCTCACCTCAATATGCTTAGTCGTGAGCTAAATGCCAAATTCTCTACCAAGTGAATAACACTCTGGCTATCACATCGAACACCAATACTATCATGCCCGAATCCTAAGTCACGCAACAATCGCTTCAAATAGAGTACCTCCTTTTCCGCCTCCACCGCGGCTATCAACTCCGCCTCCGTAGTGGATAAAGTAACCACGGTCTGCAATCTAGCTCTCCAACTTATGGCTGTTCCCGCAAGTGTGAAGACATATCCGGAAATTGATTTTCTTCGATCCCTATCACCGACGTAGTCCGAATTTAAATAACCAACCAACTTGCAATCCATCGTCTTACTACCGCCAAAAACAAGACCATGAGATGATGTGCCTCTAAGATATCTCAATATAAGCTTCACATCTTTCCAATGCGATTTCCCCGGATTAGCCATATATCGACTAACTATCCCGACGGCATTCGCAATATCGAGCCTTATACACACCAAAGCATACATTAGACTTCCAATTGCACTAGCATATGGCACCTTGGCCATATAAGCCCTGTCTTCCTCCAAGTTTGGCGATCCTTTACTCGAAAGCTTCATATGCAAAGATAAAGGTGTATTTGACGCCTTTGCATTCTCCATGCTAAACCGACAAAACACTTTCTCAATGTATTCCTTTTGAGTTAGTTTCAACTCAAAATGCTTTCGATCCCTTACAATTTTCATGCCCAATATCCTTCTTGCTTCTCCAAGATCCTTTATTTCGAACTCCAATTTCAAACTCAGCTTTAGCTTGTTGATTTCATTCTTATCCTTAGAAGCAATGAGCATGTCATCCATATACAAGAGTAAATACACCCAACAATCATTTCTCAACATCTTGAAATAAACACAAGCATCTTTGATGCTTCTATCAAAACCATTTTCAAGCATAAAATGATCAAACCTCTTGTACCATTGTCTAGGGGATTGCTTTAAACCATATAGTGATTTCTTCAATTTGCAAACCAAATTTGACTAACCATTTATAATAAAACCTTCCGGTTGCTCCATGTAGATGTCTTTATCCAAGTCACCATGCAAGAAGGCGGTCTTCATATCAATTTGCTCCAACTCCAAGTCATGAATAACAACAATAGCAAGTAATATCTGGATAGAAGTATGGTGCACAACCGGTGCGAATATCTCATCGTACTCCTTTCCCTTCCTTTGTGCAAACCCCTTAGCCACTAGCCTAGCTTTGTATCTCCCATCATCCTTCACCTTGTATATCCATTTGCACCCAATAGCACGGTTTCCTCTAGGAAGTGGAACCAAATTCCAAGTTTGATTCTTCAACAATGATTGCATCTCTTTTTTCCATGGCACAAATCCATTTCGAGCTATCACTTTCTTCATGACAACATCAAGGTCCATCGGCTCATCTTGGACTACATGAAGCCATAGTTCAAATTATTGTAAAAGCTAAGATAGTTTCAATCACCATATCTTTCGGGTGGTCTTATAGTACGACGATTAACCCGGCTAGCAATACCATCACCCAAACTCCCTTTGGCTCCACCTTGAACTGAATCTTCACTAGAATCATGCACATCACCAACACTACTAGAGAAACCTTATGGACTATGTGATATAACATCAACCGCTACTTCCTCACAAGCATCACCAACTACTCTATTCTCTCTACTCCTTGGACAAAATATGGAAATAATTTCCTTCTCCTTTGATTCACCATGAACCAAATCTGGAACATCCGATGAGATCACATTCTCCTTAAACATCGCCGACTCATCAAAGGTAACATGACGAGAATTCATTATCTTCTTCGTTTTCGGATTCCAAAACCGATAGCCTTTTACTCCATCTGCATAGCCAAGCAAAATCCCCTTGAAAGCTCTGGGTTTAAGCTTATCATTTTCCGGATCATGCACATAAGGAGGACTGCCAAACACACGAAGATAACTCAAGTCAATGCTCTTTCCCTTCCACACTTCCTCCAGAATTATGTTATCAATAGTTGGGCACGGAATTCGATTAATTATATGCACTGCGGTTGACAAAGCTTCAGCCCAAAATCCCTTCGCCAAGTCCGATGTCAATCATAAGCATCGAGCTTTCTCAAGTAAAGTATGATTCATTCTCCCCGCAACCCCATTTGACTGCGGATCTCCAGGTGTAGTAAAATGTCCCTGAATACCATGATGCTTGCAAAACTCCAAAAATTCTCCGAAAACATACTTTACGCCATAGTTAGACCTTAAACACTTCAATGACTTACCACTCTCATTCTCAACAAGAGCCTTCCATGCTTTGAACTTTGCAAACGCCTTCGATTTGACCTTTATTACATACACCTAAACTTTTCAAGGAAAGTCATCTATAAAAGAAATATAATAGAGAGCTTTACCTAAAGAAGCTACAAGTGCTGGTCCCCAAACATTCGTGTGGATATACTCAAGAACCCTTCTTGAGTCATGCTTTCTCTCACCGAATGAAACTTTAGTTTGCTTTCCCATGACGCATTCTTCACAAAACTCTAACTTGTTGAAACTTTCTCCATCGATCATCTCTCTCTTCCAAAGAACCTTTAAACTTCTCTTCGAGACATGACCTAACCTCAAATGCCACAACCTAATCGCATCGAAGCCACGAGAACTATCAACTCCTATACAAGTTTCACCTTCTACAATCACTCCTTGAAGCAAATAAATAACATGAGTCCTTGCACCCTTCATCACCACAAGCGCCCCCTTCGAAATCCGCAAGCTATCAGTCTCAATAGTGATCTTACAATTTAAAGAATCCAGCTGCCCCAAAGAGATAAGAGACTTCCTAAGTCCTGAAACATAGCGTACATTAGTGAGAGTACGAACCACTTCGTCAAACATCTAAATTTGCACGGAACCAATGCCTTAGACTTACAAATAGCACCATTTCTCATAACAATTGAATTTCCTTTTTTGTCGATGTAAGAAGAAAAATAATTCCCATTTGGCGTCATATGATAAGACGCCCCTGAATCGAGCACCCATTTGCTATCCGAAACATCTGATGCTACTGTCAACAAAACATCTACATCTCCCTCACCAACTGCACTCTCCACTGCTACTGATGAAGATGATACTTCCTTCTTTGTCTTCTCCTTGTCCAAATACTTATTCTTCCAATGACCGGGCTTCCTAAAAATATAGCACTTGCCTTTATTTTTCTTCGACTTTCCTCTCCAACCGAGGTTCCTTGATTTAAAACGTCCCTTGTTCTCCTTCTTCACATACCTCTCCTTCTCCATAAATAAACCATGACCATTACTAGCACCACTACTTCCATCACCTAACTCCTTCTTTTGATCTCGTAACTTCTCGCTAAGAAGACCCATCTTGACATCATCAAGAGTCAACGTATCCCGACTATAGATCAAACTATTTGAGAAACCTGTATAGGGATCTGGCAACGAACACAACAATATCATCGCCTTTTGCTCTTCCTCAATCTTCAAATCTACCGCCTTCATCTTCATTAGCAAATCGTCAAAAATGTTTAAGTGTTCCTTTAGCGAAGTATCTTCCTTCATCTTATAGGTAAAGAACGTTCGCAATAAAATCAAAAGATTTGTCAGTAACTTCTTCATATACAACTCTTCCAACTTGTCCCAAATACCCTTAGCGGTTGTCTCGCCACTAATTTCAAAGATAACATTCTCTCCCATAGCAAGTTGAAGTGTAGTGAATGCCCATTCTTCCATCTCCTCTCTCTCAACATCCGAGATGTCCGCTGGCAATAAATGTGTATCAAACACTACCCAATGTACTCGATTCCCCCTTAGAAGCGCTTTCATCTTCCATTGCCATTTTTCAAAATCATTATCGCCACTCCACTTTTCTATTACCAATTATGATCCTGAAGCTGCGTACGAGCAACATACATAAGGAGCTACACCACTTGGATTACCCATTGAGGAAATGCTTGAGTTACTACTTGATTCAGGCATTTTTACAACCACCTACCAACACCAAAGCTCTGATACCAAATGTTGAGCTTCGGCATTCCCGCGTACCATACACTTTCGCTTCACCGTGTCTAGTCGAAGTCAACGGTCGAAGTCTCTCATGTCGGCGTTTCGATTGAACATTCCTCCATCGCTACCATCAAGCATATAATATAGTCTTGGCAACACATTGTAACAAAAGGAATCCCCTATGTCACATGCCACTATTCTCGTATCTATACCATGATTATTCTGAATATCCTACGATGTGGGATTTTAACCATTCAATCCACGCACCAACTCCATTTACAATACGAGCCACGCCTAACAACAATCAAATGCTAACTATTTACTATGTTTATCTTGGGACAGTTGGCTTCTCAGATCTTACTCTGTAAATAATATATTTAGTGGTGCAGAAAATGGGAGAGGGAATGTACATGCACGTTTGTTGGGGTAACTTCTCCAGGTTTACTATAACAGCTTCTCTTTATCAACCTGCTCTGCACTCTGCCTTCTTTATTTCAGAGTATCTGTACTAACTTATCAACCACATTTTAGTCTGCTTCATATCATGAATGGTAATAACCTATTGATTTTGGAATTGGTATTTGGTACTAATTGGAACACCGTTCGAGTAAGGGTGGCTAGACTATGGAAATTGGTCAGCCAGGGAACAAATGAAGCTTACGCATTGAATATGCAGAGTATTGATTGCGAGGTATGTTATGTTCTAGTGGTGATAAGTCAGGGGTTGTACATTTTTTTCCCAAAGGAATAAATATTAATGAATTCTATGATTTCTATGAGAACTTTGACAAAGGAAGTGTGTATCTTGAATGATACTTAGGTTGATTCTGATGTTTGCTTTAATAAACTTACTTCTCATAAATTGAGTGCATGCGATGGTACTAAAATGTATACTTATTAGTATGTGAACTTATTTAGTTTGTGAAATTGGGTTTTGCAACCATGAAATATTTATCATATATACCATGATGTAAGTGCCCATGTTTTTTTTTTTTTGAATATGGATCATAAGTTGCCTTACCTTACTTGAATTAGGTTATTTCTGCTACCTAATTGTAAAAGGCGTACACAATTTGTGGGAACTCGACACACTTTCTATAAAGCTGACAAAAATATTACAGTCTTTTGCAACACCATTATGCTATTTCACACATTATAAGTTAACGCTTCAGTCCAGTTTACTTACCTTAGTAAAGGCAGATATTAATTTATGTCTGTACATAAATATAGCGATAGGAAAGTACATATATAAGCTTAGTTAACGTTTGGCGTTGACTAATCGAATATACCTTTCTAAGGCAAGAACAGAAATAAGACTTTAGTTCAATAAGCAGTAGAGATAAAAGACTGTTTCTGAACAAGTGCTAAAATAAAATGTAGTTGTAGATATTTAATCCAAATTGTTTAATAATGCTGCCACAGTATTCCTGACAAAAAAAGTCAATCTTCTGTGTGACAAGAAATGAGAAGGTAGCAATGGTCTGAAAGCATATTCTGCGCCAATTTGAAAGTGTGTTTGAGAAATCTTCGGTATATGATGTGACAAGGTTCAATGTACAAAATGCTGAAACAACATACAGAATTGTACACGATGATTGGATAATAGTTTTGAGAATTGAGACCTGAGCAGTCAAGGTAACTAATGCATTAGACAAAATGCTAAGGTATAAGTTTGGCTTCGGTGATGGAAGCACTCTTATAAGCAGACTATGCCGGATAGATAACCTTACTGGTACCTTTTCCCTCCTACATTTATATCACCTTTTCGCAATAATCTAAGTACAAGTATTCACATCTTAAATGCATGACTTGATACAGATTTGGGGGGTATATTACATGTTGTAACTAATGTATTCAGTATAACTACTAAAAGTGGAACCCAGTCAATAAAGCGAGAGTTGCATGTGGAAAGCAATAGGTGCTGCCAAGTTTATCTAATTTTTGTATGCAATTAATCAACTGCACTTTTAATGTTCTTTCTGACACAGTGGGAATACAACTGTCGTGTCGCTGTGGGTGGGCTAAAGAGATTTAGTTGATGAACCGTTGTAGATAAGTTTGAGAAATCGCCAACGATTGTTATCACGTCGCTGACAGTCTCAACATATGGACGTAGGCGGTTATTCCATACACTTGCTCTCTATTAACATATAAAATTTCCATCTAATTTAGATTTTACTTTCTTAGGTGTACTTACCTTCAGCCTACCAAAGAGACAAAGATTTATCAAGACATTGATTTGCCGGAACTAAATGACGTTAAAACCAAGTATGTTGTCATTACATACTAGTTGTATTTTTAACTATCCAATGTCATTTGCTTTTGTTTTGTTTACACTGCATAGATCTAACCAAGAGGAAGAAAAAATTTGAGTACATAGACCGCTCGGATCCAAGACCTGGTGGCGTATTGGAAATGATTGATTCTACAATCGCATAGATTCTGAACGATGTAGGACGACAAATTGTCGGGTTCGTTGTGCTTACAACTGGATTCTGCAAATGTATAGGATATCTATGTCGGCGTACCTACCGTTTTACCAGTTCGCCACCTTTTTCTTCTTCTTTTCATTCATGCTATGCCAATGCGCTGTGTACTCTCTAATATTTAAAAAAATCAACTCTAACTCAATTGCGGTATTTATATTCAAATTTTGTATTTTGAAGTTAAACTATTTTCAATGTTGTAGTTAATTACTGATTTAAGCACTACTTTTATTTAGTGTAAAATATACGTCATACCCACAACCATCATGAAACTAAAAATTTCTACGTGGAGCTATCTTTCATGCGCGTTTTGTAAATAAATGGTTCACTTTAAGGGAATAAACTATTTTTGCTCCGGTTGCCACCGAATGGCTGTAAATCCCATAAGCGGGTAACGTTCCAATGATTCTTTGTTTCATTTTTTGGATATATTAGCTTCTACCTTTAAAGCTGTGTACTATATGTATCGTTTAAATGTGTACATATTAGAGTCCTCTATGTCCACTACTGTCACTGCTTTTGACAAGGAAGCCGAATGGCTGCTCGGCCATAAGGTTAAAGACATGCTTTCCATCCTTAACTCAGTAAAAATGTAGTATTATCTATTTTACTACCCTATACAATTTGGTTAATACTATATATATTTAAAACACTACAAGAAAATCTATTTTTCACAGCAGGAATGCGCAACCTTTTAATAAAAATGCTGCTATTATCTAGTGGATTATCAAAAAAACAATGTATAAACCGCTGCATAGGCTAGGTCAAAACACGATGCGTGGGGAAACTAAAATCTTCCCGCTTTTCATAAAACACTAAGTCAATGTCTCTCCCTCCTACCTAACCCTATCCAAAATTTCGTTAAAAATCAACCTTTCACCATCGATCACTAGTATTATCTCTAACTTCGCTCAACATCGAGCCTTTCACCGTGGACCTCCAGTCATCTATAATGTTGCCAAATAGCAACATTTTACTGTCGCTCAACATCGACCTTCCACAATCAATCTCCAGTCCAATACAGCCGTCGATTCAGCCTGTTGTGATCATCATCAACCTGTCGCGATCTGATTTCGATTTGTAAATCAACTTTGTCGAGCCAAACTTCCCTGCTATGGAGTGTATTTTTGGAATCTTTAAGGTGCGTACCTAATTTATCTATCATATAGCTTTGGTTTGTGAGAAGAGAAACTTCCATGCTTTCTTTGATATTAATTCACCGCATCCTTGTGCAAATTATTATGTTGTACTATGATCAATTGATTATTCACAGTGCTCGAGTTAGATAAAATATCATCTTCTTTCTTAGGGAAAGTTCATGATTTTTGTGCCTTCTAAGCATTGAATCTCTTCCTTGACAGGTTTAGTTACTAGAAGTCCAATCAGTAGATTTATTTTATCAATTCGGAAAGTTTTCATACTCATGTGGAGCACTTTGGCTAATGTTTTATTATTCATTTGTACTTTAATTTTTCTAAGTGATAGTGAAATAGCCATAAAAGGCGTAGATGGAGTCGAATTTCATAAGAAAAGGATTGCTTATAGAACTTTGAGCCTGGATGATGTTAATATTATTAAGCAAGCAGTTGGTGCAGTAAGTTCTGTTATTTTTCACAATTTTTATATATTTTATTTTATCATTAATAAGCTCGCATAATTTGTGAGAGACAGTTAATGATGTTTTGATTGGGTTGACATCTTTTTCGATATCTTGATAGAAGATACAATTCTATTTCTAAGAATAAAGGGATGAATGATCGTCTACCTAAGATACATCTTCGAACAACGGTTCTTGTAAATATTTGATCAGCTTCTGGCGTTCATGTAAGCACTAAAATGATAGTTTGATATTTATATTTTAATCCAAACAAGTGAATTATAATGTTCACATGTAATGTGACGCCCCACCTATATACCCACACTAGCCAAGAACACTACGGTGTAGTGCTGTCAACTAGCACGGAGAATAAGGTTGTTGAGGAGCGGCCATCAATAGTTAGGCCTTACACTAGTATTGGTTATCTCGATAGGAAAGGTATATATATATAAATATTCTTTCATTTTTCATCTCTGATTTATTTTCTCCCATCGACATACCCCAATTCCAGTATAAAACGAACTAGGATGGTTCGTAATAGTTTAGAACATTAAATATAAAATATTACACAGATAATATAATGCGGAACACAAATAAAACAGAAAGTCTCATATATACAATAACTGATGTCAGTTACAATACATTTGATACAATACATATGACACGGTACATATGATACAACTACCACAGTCGACTCAGGAAGTTACATATACAAGTACATTAACGAATATAATATACATGAATACATATCTTCCTATACAATTATACAGACTACTACAAATGACGACGACTACTCCAAAAGATATGAAAGAACTTCATAGCTCTAGCAGCAACCCAAAGCAGAATATCTACAACCTGAAATACTCGGTCTGACCCGAGTATTAAATTCAAAAGAAAATAATACTCGGGTCAGTCTAATTCAAACTCAGTTATTAGTGCACAGAAGCAATAATAATTAAATAATGAATAGACGACAGTAATTAAACCAAATCAGAATGCAATTCAGAATATTGAATTGAATAAACAAAACAGTTCAAACCATTGAAATATCAATTAAAATATTAATTTGAGTAGGGCTGCAGTACACGCATGCGTGCACTGCCTCGCCACTACCGCATATGGAAATATGGAAAAGATCCAAAAATCAAAAGCAATTAGAATATCAATAAAAGCAATACCGTGTGGCTGCAGTTCACGCTTGCGTGCACTGCCTTGCCACAACAGTGACGATGTACCCAATGAATACCGTGTGGCTGCAGTTCACGCTTACGTGCACTGCCTTGCCACTATGGTGATATGTACACAATGAAAATTCACAAATGAACACAAGGTCAAACCCGAGTCATCGGATTCAACTCAAGTGTAATTCGAAAATCAATCCAAATGCACATGGCAGTGACATGATGAAACAGTGCTAACAAACAAATAAAGGCAGTGGTCAAGCTAATGTTACACGCACTCGAGCTCAAGACAATATATCCCAAATACAACTGCAATAGCAAGTTAATATGCAACTATGTACAAAGCAACTAAAATCAAGTGCATATGTGAAATGCAGCACCACTACACTACACCAGATTCCCAAAAAAAACACAAGTTCATCTGCATAGACTCGAAGCTATGCACACACATGGTCGGATTTCAAGTGAACCCAGATCAGAAGCAACAGTGAAGACCAACCATGTGCATCCATTCAAACCAATTCAAGTTCAAGTTAAGCCTTTTAACATGAAACATGAAGATTCAAATACATGAACACATATGTCAGTTCAGAGGCATGAACAAGACAAAGTGCAGACACATAAATAATCATATGCAAGCATTCGAAGAGGACAAAGGATATGCATGCATTCAGACATGTATATATGCAGTGATGACTAGACTTCAAGTTTACATATGCAAGGCTACCATGACCAGATAAGTGAAACAACAAATTATAGACTCGATGCTTCAATGGACATAAGCACAATGCAAATACGATGAGACAACACATAACTCGAACAATGGTCAACCATACATGCATACCCACATACGAATGTATGTATACATATATATACAGATAAGTCACTGTAAGTTATATCAATGTACACAATTAAAAGAAATAAAACAAGACCACTGATCAAGTGAAGCCTCATCCAAGACACGGTGCAGACAAATATAACTCGAAGGAAATCAAGTTCAAATGTCAGTTCACACGAATATGCAAATATGCTACATGGAATAGAGAATGCAGATTTGAAATGCAACGAGACTTCAAAATGCACAAGGCAAAAGATGCACATACATGAACCAGAGGATTCCGGCTCAGCATGGTAAAGGTAGAGGTCAAGTCACTAATAACATGACTCGACTCAACTGCCAAACAACTCAATGAAGCATGGTAAATACCAAACTAGCATAAACAAACTTGCAAACTGTCTCAATAGGCCGAGATGACTACGCTGAATGATTAAGGTCGAAGTTTACCTCTGCTATAGTTGCAACAGCAATATATATACTTAACAGACCCAAAGTCAACAGCTATGCTACCAAGTTCAAATGATCAGTCCCTGTAATATAAAGGTGGAGCAGTACACATGTATACCAGATAACACCCATGCACCATTGAACACTGAATGAAATTGGACAGTGCCATCAAGATGCATGAACAGAGCATGCTACAAGTGAAACAAGCATGTGCACTCAAGAGGCGACAACACAGTAACAAGCACAAGGGCTATAGCTTCAAATGACTCAGATGAACATATGGCCGAGAAACAACATCAGTGCACCACAATACAAATCATATGCTCAACTGAACCTCACGTATGTAGTAATGCAAATGCAATCCAAACCAGTTAAGGGATGCAGACCAACCAGAACAGATGCAGATGCTCAAGAATGAATACAAAATGACCAGAAAATTCAGAGAAATAATTAGCAAGAAATCCACTGCAGTTCAATATAACTGCAACGGTGATGGCCAAGGATGGCAAAGTCAGAAATTTACAAACCAGAAACGAAAACGAACTTGAAGAAGTCAGAAAAATCTCAAGCAAAGAACATAAATCAGACGGCGAGCAAATTGAATCAACAACCTCAAACAATTGAATACGAACGAAAATCACTGAATTCGTACCTTAAATAAGCATGAGGTATGAATTAGATGTGAGTGGATTACTCACCTTTTCAATTGATCGAGAATTGAGGCCGTGGCAACACGAAGTTGTTCCAAAATCCAAGAATCGAAACCCTAGAAGCCACGAAGAATTGGAGCCGCCATTTTCGTTTCTTTTATTTCGTATGCTAGGGTTTTTTTTTTCTTTTCGAACGAATGAGAAAAATGAAAGGGGGGAAGCGGGTACGCCATTATGTCAATGAAAAGGAAACAAGCCCAATAAAAATAAAAAGGGAACAAGCCAATATAAATTTAAAGCCCGTATTTCCTTAACAAATTATTTAAAGAATTTTAATCGAATTTTAAAACTCCAAATGGGCAATTAGCAAAAATATTAATCGTTTAATGTCGATTATCAAATGATGCTAAATACCGGGTTGTTACAGACTCCCCTCCTTAAAGAAATTGCGTCCTCGCAATCGTAAGGAACAAACGGACAAAAGGTAACAACCATAAGAGCATGAAAGAGTAAGCTTGAACGTGTTTGCTCGATGAATTCTCTGGATTCCAAAGTGAAATCCATAGGATTTGAGAACCACTGAGCTTTCACGAGAAAAACATCTTTATTTTGAGGGTGCTGAACCTCCGAAGCAATGATGTGAATAGAAGGTTGCTCAAGAATAAGGATCGGAAATCCCTAAGGCATTTCCGTAATTGGAAGACGTAGGAAATGTCATAAATAGCAGAAAATTGAGCCGGTACACCGGCGTAGTACAATGTAAACACCAAAGAAGTCTTTTAATTTTCATAAAAGAAATTCACAAATTCTCAACAAAATTTAATTATCAAATAGATAATCAGAATACAGAAATCGCAAAACAGCAATATTTAATTATCGATATGATAATTAGAAAACGGCAAAATCAGCAAATCTAATTATCAACAAAGATAATTAGAAAACACAAATCACAAATATCTAACTATCAAAAACGATAATCAAGAATTACCACAACGGTAATCAAATTTCAAATCAGCAAATATTCAATTATCAAAACGATAATCAAATCTTAAATCACAAATATTTAATTATCACAAACGATAATTAAATCTCAAATATCTAATTATCATAAGCGATAATCAGAAACAACAAATATCTGATTATCAAAAACGATAATCAGAAATCACAAATCAACGAATATTTAATTATCACAATTGATAATCAAATCTTAAATCGCAAATATTTAATTATCACAAACGATAATTAAATCACAAATATCTAATTATTACAAACGATAATTAGAAACAACAAATATTTGATTATCAAAAACGATAATCAGAAATCACCAACATCTGATTATCAAAAACGATAACCAGAAATCACAAATTTTTCAATTAACGAGTCCGGAATTAAGCGAAATAGCAAACGCACATGACCCATAACCACGAGTTTTACTAAATCGTTTAATTCACTTAATCTTTTTCTTGAAAGTGCATAATTGTGTATTTTAAAAATAACATTTCACATTATCAAACGGACAAGTCCGGAACTAAGCGAATCAGTAAAAGAAAGGGGTCATAGTCCTCGATTTTTCTGAAACGTTTAAATCGCTTCCTCATTCTTTTGAAAGTGTAAACTGTAAAAATTTTGAAAATAATTTTAATTTATGTTTTGAAACAAATTTGAAAATAACAAATTTTTAAAACACGTGATTAAAACAGCAATATCAGTAGCAACTTCGACAAGGAAATTGCACTTCTCAAAATACCGTAGAAAAGGACAACAAAATCAGCATTGCGGGATAACCGCTTGAAAATCCATTTTAAAATTGACGGTTACAGAAGTTAATACGTCAAAATCTCATCAAAATAATTGGCATCAAAATATAATACCAATGTATTTTCATTCATCCAAAATGTCACAAGAATCTTTTCAAACATAGAAAGGGATATCATACCCTAAACTTGTATTCATAACAAGTCAATGACACAAGAATTCACCAATGCACAAAAATTGATAAAACTTATCAATAGAAATCACGAAAATTGGTGAAGCACAAGTTCCAGAAGACTACACAAGAAATCCAAAAATCGCAAAATGAGAGCATGAAAACTCACCAACACGTGAGCATGAAAACTCACCAACACGTGTAACGCATATGTGACGGTGAAACATCACAAAAGCGAGGTCTAGTCTCCCTCGCAGACAAAAAGAAAGTATGTGTGAGTGGAATCACACAATTGGTATCTAGGCTAACCAAAAAGCAAAAAGGTATGTGTGAATGGAATCACACAAATGGTGTCTAGCCTAACCAGAAAGCAAAAAGATATGTGTGAATGGAATCACACAAATGGTGTCTAGGCTAACCAAAAAGCAAAAAGGTATGTGTGAATGGAATCACACAAGTGGTGTCTAGCCTAACCAGAAAGCAAAAAGATATGTGTGAATGAAATCACACAAATGGTGTCTAGGCTAACCAAAAAGCAAAAAGGTATGTGTGAATGGAATCACACAAGTGGTGTCTAGCCTAACCAGAAAGCAAAAAGATATGTGTGAATGAAATCACACAAATGGTGTCTAGGCTAACCAAAAAGCAAAAAGATATGTGTGAACGAAATCACACAAGTGGTATCTAGCCTAACCAGAAAGCAAAGAAAGAGACATCACACAATTGCTAGTCTAAATCACAAAGATGATCGTCATAATCATCCAGAGATCAATAAATATCACAGAAAAAGGGAAAGAGGCCTATCACATGACGGTCCGAAGACCATGGGGAGCTACCCCGCATGAGTGAGTCTGAATCACCCAGATGAGGTCAAGGCTAACCAAAAAGCAAAAAGGTATGTGTGAACGAAATCACACA
Organism: Allium cepa; assembly: GCA_030765085.1. Taxonomy (NCBI): domain Eukaryota; kingdom Viridiplantae; phylum Streptophyta; class Magnoliopsida; order Asparagales; family Amaryllidaceae; genus Allium; species Allium cepa. The sequence goes on along the minus strand of CM060943.1, from coordinate 55,050,374 downwards.
AGTGGTGTCTAGCCTAACCTCGCAAACAAAAAGGTATGTGTGAATGAAATCACACAAATGGTGTCTAGGCTAACCAAAAAGCAAAAAGGTATGTGTGAGCGAAATCACACAAGTGGTGTCTAGCCTAAACTTGCAATGAAAGAGACATCGGACAATTGCTAGTCTAATTCATAAAATGATCGTCAAGATCAACGAGAAGTGTCAATTACACTAAGCTAGTAAATATAAAAGTTTAGCTTCATGTCCCATAACCACTTGCTTAACTTAAATATTGACGAACAAACTGTAAATCTTCACTAGAAAATTGTCACAAGTGATTCAATCGAATAAGTCCAAGAATTAACCGGCGAAGTAAACGCAAGCGTTATATACCACTCGTTTTACTAAGTCGTTTAATTAGATTTCTCATACGAGTGAGGTAAATGTTAGTATATACTAATAGATTGGAAAACGGTTTAGGAAAAGAGTTTTGTAGTAAAATAGTTTTGAAATCGTTTGGAGAAAAGGGTTTTGATATTTACTACTAGTATAGAAAACCTTTAGATTTTTAAAGTGACAAATCACAAAAATGATTGTAGGAACAATCAATCACAAGAATTCACATACAAAGATGTGAATAGAATCCAAAGAAATCGATACTGTATCCATCCAAAGGTATGTTCACAAAAATTCCGAAGAAAATGTTATCAAAGTTGCTAATAAATGATAGCAACAAATCGGGGAATTAACAAGAATCGATTAAATTTGAAAACCAAATCAATTCACTAAAGTTCACATTCGAAGACGTGAATAAAATCCAAAGAATTCGATTCTAAATCCATCAAAGTAGGAATATCCAAAAATTCCCGAAATAGAAGTTATCAAAGTCAACAAAGGAGATAACACTAATCGAAAAAGAAGAATCGATTAACAAATGGGATAACGAAGCAAAACGAGCATAAATGCATAAATGACTTCAACACAAATAAAAATCAAGTCAATGCCGAAGTCAACAATTAATGGCCATAATAGAGTACAAAACGATTCAACATCACCATCAAAAGACTCAACGGAAAACAAAGTCAGAGTCTTGGAAATTAAGAATTTAGCAATTTCTCAAAAACAAAGTGTCCGAAGTCGAATGGAAATCAAGCCGAGGAAAACATAAAATATCAAGTTCGGAATCGCTGAGATTCGAACAAAATCAATCATCGGCTAAATCAAATCAAAGCCGAAAACACAAGAATCAAAATCAAATGCATATGAATAAGCGTTAGGAATTCATACCTAACAACCAAAGACAATCATATGCAAATATGAGAGATAAAACGTCGACAAACAGCTGTAACACATGTACTATCTAAGTTATGTTTTATATTTGTTCTAAACCCCAGGCTCTGATACCAAGCTGTGACGCCCCACCTCTATACCCACACTAGCCAAGAACACTACGGTGTAGTGCTGTCAACTAGCACGGAGAATAAGGCTATTGAGGAGTGGCCATCAATAGTTAGGCCTTACACTAGTATTGGTTATCTCGATAGAAGTGGTATATATATATATATAAATATTCTTTCATTTTCATCTCTGATTTATTTTCTCCCATCGACATACCCCAATTCCAGTATAAAACGAACTAGGATGGTTCGTAATAGTTTAGAACATTAAATATAAAACATTACACAGATAATATGATGCGGAACACAAATAAAACAGAAAGTCTCATATATATAATAACTGATGTTAGTTACAATACATTTGATACAATACATATGACACGGTACATATGATACAACTACCACAGTCGACTCAGGAAGTTACATATACAAGTACATTAACGTATATAATATACATGAATACATATCTTCCTATACAATTATACAGACTACTACAAACGACGACGACTACTGCAAAAGATATGAAAGAACTACATAGCTCTAGCAGCAACCCAAAGCAGAATATCTACAACCTGAAATACTCGGTCTGACCCGAGTATTAAATTCAAAAGAAAATAATACTCGGGTCAGTCTAATTCAAACTCAGTTATTAGTGCACAGAAGCAATAATAATTAAATAATGAATAGACGACAGTAATTAAACCAAATCAGAATGCAATTTAGAATATTGAATTGAATAAACAAAACAGTTCAAACCATTGAAATATCAATTAAAATATTAATTTGAGTAGGGCTGCAGTACACGCACGCGTGCACTGCCTCGCCACTACAGCATATGGAAATACGCAAAAGATCCAAAAATCAAAAGCAATTAGAATATCAATAAAAGCAATACCGTGTGGCTGCAGTTCACGCTTGCATGCACTGCCTTGCCACAACAGTGACGATGTACCCAATGAATACCGTGTGGCTGCAGTTCACGCTTGCGTGCACTGCCTTGCCACTACGGTGATATGTACACAATGAAAATTCACAAACGAACACAAGGTCAAACCCGAGTCATCGGATTCAACTCAAGTGTAATTCGAAAATCAATCCAAATGCACATGGCAGTGACATGATGAAACAGTGCTAACAAACAAATAAAGGCAGTGGTCAAGCTAACGTTACACACACTCGAGCTCAAGACAATATATCCCAAATACAACTGCAATAGCAAGTTAATATGCAACTATGTACAAAGCAACTAAAATCAAGTGCATATGTGAAATGCAGCACCACTACACTACACCAGATTCCCAAAAAAAACACAAGTTCATCTGCATAGACTCGAAGCTATGCACACACATGGTCGGATTTCAATTGAACCCAGATCAGAAGCAATAGTAAAGACCAACCATGTGCATCCATTCAAACCAGTTCAAGTTCGAGTTAAGCCTTTTAACATGAAACATGAAGATTCAAATACATGAACACATATGTCAGTTCAGAGGCATGAACAAGACAAAGTGCAGACACATAAATAATCATATGCAAGCATTCGAAGAGGACAAAGGATATGCATGCATTCAGACATGTATATATGCAGTGATGACTAGACTTCAAGTTTACATATGCAAGGCTACCATGACCAGATAAGTGAAACAACAAATTGCAGACTCGATGCTTCAGTGGACATAAGCACAATGCAAATACGATGAGACAACACATAACTCGAACAATGGTCAACCATACATGCATACCCACATACGAATGTATGTATACATATATATACAGATAAGTCACTGTAAGTTATATCAATGTACACAATCAAAAGAAATAAAACAAGACCACTGATCAAGTGAAGCCTCATCCAAGACACGGTGCAGACAAATTTAACTCGAAGGAAATCAAGTTCAAATGTCAGTTCACACGAATATGCAAATATGCTACATGGAACAGAGAATGCAGATTTGAAATGCAACGAGACTTCAAAATGCACAAGGCAAAATATGCACATACATGAACCAGAGGATTCCGGCTCAGCATGGTAAAGGTAGAGGTCAAGTCACTAATAATATGACTCGACTCAACTGCCAAACAACTCAATGAAGCATGGTAAAGACCAAACTAGCATAAACAAACTTGCAAACTGTCTCAATAGGATGAGACGACTACGCTGAATGATTAAGGTCGAAGTTTACCTCTGCTATAGTTGCAATAGCAATATATATACGTAACAGACCCAAAGTCAACAGCTATGCTACCAAGTTCAAATGATCAGTCCCTGTAATATAAAGGTGGAGCAGTACACATGTATACCAGATAACACCAATGCACCATCGAACACTGAATGAAATTGGACAGTACCATCAAGATGCATGAACAGAGCATGCTACAGGTGAAACAAGCATGTGCACTCAAGATGCGGCAACACAGTAACAAGCACAAGGGCTATAGCTTCAAATGACTCAGATGAACATATGGCCGAGAAACAACATCAGTGCACCACAATACAAATCATATGCTCAACTGAACCTCACGTATGTAGTAATGCAAATGCAATCCAAACCAGTTAAGGGATGCAGACCAACCAGAACAGATGCAGATGCTCAACAATGAATACAAAATGACCATAAAATTCAGAGAAATAATTAGCAAGAAATCCACTGCAGTTCAATATAACTGCAACGGTGATGGCCAAGGATGGCAAAGTCAGAAATTTACAAACCAGAAACGAAAACGAACTTGAAGAAGTCAGAAAAATCTCAAGCAAAGAACATAAATCAGACGGTGAGCAAATTGAATCAACAACCTCAAACAATTGAATACGAACGAAAATCACTGAATTTGTACCTTAAATAAGCATGAGGTATGAATTAGATGTGAGTGGATTACTCACCTTTTCAATTGATCGAGAATTGAGGCCGTGGCAACTCGAAGTTGTTCCAAAATCCAAGAATCGAAACCCTAGCAGCCACGAAGAATTGGAGCCGCCATTTTCGTTTCTTTTATTTCGTATGCTAGGGTTTTTTTTTCGAACGAATGAGAAAAATGAAAGGGGGGAAGTGGGTACGCCATTATGTCAATGAAAAGGAAACAAGCCCAATAAAAATAAAAAGGGAACAAGCCAATATAAATTTAAAGCCCGTATTTCCTTAACAAATTATTTAAAGAATTTTAATCGAATTTTAAAACTCCAAATGGGCAATTAGCAAAAATATTAATCGTTTAATGTCGATTATCAAATGATGCTAAATACCGGGTTGTTACATGTAATGAGCAGGCATTGCAGGGCATGATGGAAGGTGGTAGAGGCGCTAGGTGTGGTAACTGGCCAGGTTATGTTACAATGAACTTTCCAATAGCAATGTATAAAGATCCATTAGAATATTTTCGTAAAGGAATGAAGACCGGTGTACCGACCCTGAAATTCAGACCCAGTTTAAAATTTAAAAAAATCGCTAATTTATATTATACTTTCGAAATTGTTTTTTACACTATGCACTAGTAATAATATCAAATGTTTCTTTTTAATGCTTATCAAGCATATTTGACTATCATAAGGAGAAATCTCCTTCGATTCTGCGTTTGCATTGTGTGTGTGCGCGGGAGGCCTTATGGTAGTCTCATTTTCCAAAAAGCATTGATAATCTATTTTAAAAGATTTCTCTGTTGTCTTTTAAAGATAAACTGTTTTAAGTTCTCACACCAGTCCTATGACTGACCTGGAGTTTATTGTTTCCTTCCTAAACTCTGGGTGCCCACCAATTTCCACACGGGCAGTCTAGAGTCAGGTTATCAGGATATTATGGAATTCGGGAGTTGCTGTAGAGATCTAGAGGCAAGCTGGATGGCATGGCGTATCAACTAGTATATAGTATTTCTTTTCCGCTTTTTATTATTGTGCACTCCGATGATGTAATGTAATGTAATATGATGCAATGTAATAACTGACATAGTTCTTTTTTTAAAGATTATTCATTTATCTATTATATGTTGTTCCGCTGCGATTGTGAGATTCTGATATTGTTCTGTTGTTTCATTCTGTTTTGTTCTATCTTTTTCTCTCTTCTTCTACCTCTTTCTTTTTCTTTAACCATAACATTTCGGTTTTCCGGCATTCGATTGCTCGGCAGTTGATACAGTGGACGCATTGATGTCGGTTTTCGAGCGTCAAAAAATTGCGAACGTTACAAATTCCATGATGAACCGAAGCTTAGGTAGGTCGGGTCTAGGTTTTAAAATGTATAGTTTGAACCATAAAAATCAATTTGTCTAGAACCAAGACCCGTCAGGTCGGGCCGAATCCATCAGGTCAGGTCTCTACCTCTCCTATGTTTAACCACGTAAAGTGGACAGTTGGACCACTACTTTGAAGGTCCAACCTAGGTTCATGCATGATTGAGTCCGATTGAGTTTCAAACTAAAGTTGTCCACTGACTAGGGTTATTCAGGTCAGACTACGGTTGGGTACATTAATGAAAACACTCTTTTACATTGTCATTATATGGATACAATTAGTAATGACATCTATTTAAATTATAATCAAAGAATTTAATAAAATAATTACTCAATGTCGAATTTAATTAATGAGGTGTAGTTGGGTACTCATAAGATTAATCAAACTAAAATATTAAAGATTTAATAGACGTTATTTATTTTAAAATGAAAGAGTGAATCGAAAATAATAAAGGAAGTTAGGATTATACTTAATGGTTAAGGAGTGGCCCAAACTCATTAAGGGAACTAAGTTCTCTTCATTCATTTCCTACTACCAAAATCATACACTAACTGCAAAAGAGAATAAAATTGGAGCCCAGTTGTAAGGAAAAGAACAAAATAGTTGAAATGAACTTCAACGAAAAAATATTCACTTTAACGAAAGGAATTAAGCTTAATTCTCCCACTACCATAGTGATTTCAACCAGCCACTTACATGTGGCCGAATTCTGAAAGAATCTAATTGCAACGCACATCTATGTGCACTGCATGCTTTGTACCAGGCAGGGCCAGTGCCAAGTTAACACTAGATATGGAGGGTCAAGTAGTCTTACCTTCACTTGTCTCACTGAACTTAGATGTTTCTCCTTTCATCTTTTTACATGGTTCCATGTAGTGGGAAATATAGCTTTCCCAATAGAGCACCTATCAGCTAGTAGTTCGAGATGTCTAAGTTTTCATCCATCATCAAACAAGGAACCTCCTTAATTCCATTAGAATTTTCTTTAAATTCTCCAGCATGTCTTCCAAGTCATTACCTATAGCAGTCTTCACCAAACCTAAGGAAATGACTAAAGAAAGGGTTATCGGTTGAAGCAAAGTTTTTTTTAGAAAAAATGAACATAAATGATGGCTAAAGCGACTTACATTTTGAATACCACTGATGGAAGCATGGAGAAGTATACCGGATAAAGAAATACTCCTTCTTGAACATGTTGTCATCGAATATAGATCTTCCATAGGTTTGAACCTACTTCTCAAGTCAAGGTAAAGAGAAAAAGACCACTCCGCCTTACTCTTGATAGCATATAGGAGCCTAACTTGCTTATGCATGGAAGGAACCTAGAACTCCTGCATAAAGATGACACAAAGGCTAGTCAGAATAGTATAGCCATTCAGTTGAAGTTAAAATGGGGCAAATCTTCAAATATACTAAAAATTTCACGAAACATGTGACAACCTGGAATTTTTAGATATTTAAATTTTGAATATTTAATCTATTTTAAATATTTGAAGGTTGGTTTAACTTGAATTTCAAATATCATTATTATTTGGCAATTAAATTATTGAATTTATTAATTAGAGACTGGGTAAAATATTAATTTTTGAGTTCTAAGTTGGTTAAAAATATTTCAATGGCTTATAAAATTTATATTGATTTTACTAGAGATAGTATAAGTGTTAAGTTTGAGTTTAAGTGTGTTTTGTTCAGTTTTGAATTTATATCGTTTAATTCGATATTTAAAAATAGCCTTCGGAGGAACAGTCTTGGATTTCAACGAAACCAGTTCCATGGGATCCATAATAGTATGTTATTATCGGATTTCAATTTTCGTAGTGTTTGGAATGATCGTTTGGTCGTACAATTTATAAACGGCTAAAATCTATATCGAAAATTAATATAATAACTGGGTTCAAAAAGCTATCTTCTCCATACGATCGAATTAGGACTCGAAACCTTTTCTATTGCATTCAGAATAGGGGTTTAACATTATAAACGCCTAGCGGCATGCCTCGATAGGAGATCGAAATTGTGAGATGCGTGAATCGAGACGATTTAAATTTGAATTTAAATTTAAATATAAATAATATAATTGAAGCACTATAGCAAGCAACACGTAGAGGATTTTTAACACGTGTTCAATTGTATAACACGCGTCTTCTTTTTATTTTTCTTAGCCGAGTTTTCCCCCTAATATGAAATCGATAAATTCAATAGTTCGAACTCGTTATCTTATTTCTTTTGCTCCTTTGGAATGAGGAACAAAATGTAGTCCTCCCTGTTCATTCAAAACTAATCGAAGAAATTTAATAGCCACACTTCCCTCTTCTTCCGTTCAAAGTAAAAATCATGTCTTTTCCTCTAATTTCTTTTACTCGAACAAACCGTTCTTACTAAAAAAATAAAAAATAAAGAGGAAATTCAAGTGGCTGAATCAAATTGAAGCCGTTCGATTTTTAGATGGGAAACGAAATCACTTCGTTCCTCAATCGAAAATCGCGAGCTATTCGAACGAGGGAGGGGAGTAGCAATCGAGGGAAGTGGCTAGGGAGAGGCGCGGCTTGGAGTCGCGCACGCTCATGCTCGCGTAGAGGCAGCGAAGATTGGGTTTGAGCCGGGGTCGTGGTGGTTCGACGTGGGCGTTGCAAGTGCTGGAGGGTGGTTGCGCAGCAGCAACTTTTGGTTGGAGACGAGGTGGGTCGAGTCGTGTTCGATGTCGTAGTGAGGTATGGTTTATTTCTGTTTTGGGTTTTAATTTAATATATATATATATATATATTGGAATTTTTTATATAGGCGGAAAAAGAAATTTCAAAACCAAACTTTAAAAAAAAAATATGTATATGTATTAGGAAGATAATTTACAGTAAAGGAAAAAAAAGATAATTTTTTATATGTTAAGCAGTTTTTAAAAATTAAGTTAATCCTAATTTAATTTAAAATACATATAGGTAAAAATTGTAATATATAAATATATAAGATCTTGGAGGAGATAGGAATTTATGGAAAGGTTGAATTATTATAAATCTATAGCTTATTTTTATAAATATATATAAGAAGTTTCAAAAATAAAATAAGTATACATTTTAATCTTCTAGTTTGTTTTAAAATAATGTATAGGGTGATTACTTTGTTTAATAAATTTATTTAATTATTTTAGTTGACTAAAAGGTTTTTAAAGGAAAATTATTTGTTAAATTAAATTATCGGTTAATTAAATTTATTAAATGATAGTTGATTAGTTCAAATGATAATAAGCTGTAAATGTTTATGCAAGGTCTAGTATCGTGAAACAAGCCGGTTTGGATCAGATCAGCAAAATTTAAAATCCAAGGTGAGTTAATCACACTCATCTGGATTACTGTTAATTTAAATAGTTTGAATTTAAATTACTGGATGTGCTTGGATTATTTGATAATTTTATCTGTTGGATGGTATTATATATAGTAGTGTGTTTGTGTCTATATATATATATCAGAGTAATTGATTTTTCGCATTTGATAGCGGATGAGACTCTATGCGTCGCATAATAGCGGATAAGATGATATAACCCATATACCGTGATATTCCACCTCAAAGTAGAATTGATATTATTTTATTGTGCTAACATCTGTGGATGTAGGGAAACAAATTGGAGGGATCCAACTGGATTCCTCAAAAAATTATTTAGAATGTTTAATACTCTGTGATATGATTTATTTGGTAATCTGAGATAGATTGTATTGGTGATTGAAAATATTGAATGCTATGTTTGATTGACTATATTTGGGTATACTGAGTTATCAAAATACATAGATTGGATTTTTGAAAAGAAAATAAAAGAGAGAATTTTTAAATAAATAATTATAAAGAATTTGGATAAATTAAAGAATGGATTGGAAAAGGTTAAAGGTTGATTTTTAAAATTCTGAGTATGGTAAAGGAGATTTTGAATAAATGGAAATAAATGATTGTTTTTAACTTAAGTGATATTATTTAGAGAAATAAAAGATTTATTTTAAAAATTCAGGATTCAAATGGTCTGGGAAGAAATAAAAGGGAATTTTTAAAATAAGGTATGAAATTTATAATTTCAGTTTTGAATAAGATTTTTAAATCATAATTAAGAAGTAAATCTAGAATTAATAGATTTTTGAAATAAGCTTTGAATAAATCAATAAATAAATTTTATGGGAAATTAAATTTAGAAAATCGATTTTTTTAAATCGATAAAGTGATCGAAACAGTGTTTCAAGAAAGAATAAGATTATGGTATTTATAAACAGAGTTTATAAATAGAGTGAAATATTCATCAGAAGATAGTTTGGAAATATAAATTCACGGAGGGAATTTATAAAGAATAGGTAATTTGTTTTAAAAATAAGTAGTGGTTTATTTTTAAAGGGTGTGAAATAGAAGTGTATTTCCCTGGAAAGCCAAGTACGTTTTCAAAGCAAATTTTAAGTATAAGTTAAAAGCTTTAAAGTTGTTTAAAGGAATGTTTTTAAGAAATTATTATTTAAGTTGTTAAAAGTTTAAAGGTAAATTTTTATTAAATTAGTTATAGTGGTAATTATTTAAGAGTTTAATTGGTATTATGTTTTAAAAAGATAATTATTAATATTTATATTTTATAAAGTAGTTTTGTTTTAAAGATAGTTTGGTTAAAAGTTTTATTTAAAAACTTGTATAGAATTTCGTAACTCTTATTTTAAAATTTAGTTTGGCTTAACTTTTATTTTAAAATTTTGTTTTATATTTTATAGTGTAGTTTTATTTTAAATATTTTTAAAATACATATATTTGAATAAAGTGTTTAAGTAGTTTAATTTAAATGTTTTAAAGTATATTTCAGAATAAAGTGATTTAAATTATTTTAAAATCTAAAGTATTTGGACTTGGCGATTTTCAGTTGAAATAAATAATATTTGGGAAATTTATTCCGCGAGAGAAAGATGGTTTGAAACTATTTTCAAAGGGTTGAAATATGAAAAATAACTTGCAATGTAATTTTGAAATAAATAATTTGAAAAATTATATAAAGTCTGATGGTTATTTATGAATGCTATTTGATAGTTAAATAACCGACTATCAATATTGGCCAATGCGTTGATCGTTCCGAAGAGACCGTGATGCAACGGAAAATAACGGAAGACAACGAAATGAAGATTTCGTGTCAAACTAATCGACGAACGATTAGATGAAGCAATATGAATCGGCGAATTGATGATACCAAAGGCCCAAATCCGTTGATCTCAAGAGATAGCGAATTCTAGCTATCTTCGACACGTTGATCGCGCACTATGCCGTGAAGAAAGATCTACAATTCTTTGAGCGTTGATTAAGCGCACTTGATTCTGCGAATTGGCTTCAACAATAGTTGATTCGAGCGCACTCGAATGCCGAAGGTGGAGATAGGAGCTAACACTCAACTACCAATTTTAATGGAGGAACAAAGCACAAACCAAATTTTATTCCAAATTCAACAACCTTTACAAATGACCCAACACTCCTATTTATAGGTTTTTTACAACACACACACTAGGTCGTTCACGACCTTACAACAAAACTCAAAACAAACATGACTCAACTTAGGTCGTTAGCGACCTAACAGGTTACATCACATACGACTTATCACAAACACGATCTAACATATACACGACCTAAGTACAACACAGTACCAACGACTCATGACATAACACTATGTACACTTCCATGCGACCTAATATATACAACTCACACGACCTACAACTCAAACAACATAGCATATCCTCCAGGCGCGACTTAGCGGCCTATCTTCCAGTGACTTAAGCTTTAGCATCCAGTGGCGACCTAAAGGAATTTAGCAGCGACCTAAGGACTTGCATCTCTTCAGTGACTTAACATATATACTACATGACCCAAGACAGCAGCGACCTAAGTAATCAACTTCTGGAATTCTTTATGCGACCTAAGAGGCCTGAGCGACCTAACTTAGGTCGTAGCTCGTCAAGTTCTTAACTTGAAAGGTTGGAGCGACCTAAATTAGCGGCATAGCAACAAATATTGTAGCGACCTAAAAATTCAACAGCTTGAGCGACTTATCATAGGTCGCTGGTTCTTCTTACTGCAACCCCCTTCGATGTATGACTTGCTTCGTTAACCCGTAAGTCGTTAGGTCGCTCGCGACATAAGGGTTCTGGAGTTCGCAACCTAAGGTGGAAGGTTAGGTCGTTGGAATGTCTTTCATATAACTCATGACTTTCGTTAGGTCACTGGGGCGACTTAAAGGCGTTGCTAGGTCGTAAGGACTTTGGAAACCTGTAGCGACTTGAAGCAGCTTCTGTTGTCTTATTAACTCATAGGTTGCTAGGTCGTTCGCGACCTAAAGGAAACGGCCTGTGAGAGCGACCTAAAGCAAACTGGCCGATATCGTCTATTGCTTGTCCCGGTAGGTCGTTGGAACGGCTTAAACTTAACTCATTACCATTGTTAGGTCGTAGCTCGCTTGAGCGCCTTAAGGTGTCATTAGGCTGGCCTGCATCAGACCGGGATCGGGATTAATTTTTTGAAAACCACTTCGATCTGGTTTGAACATTTTTGTATGGAAGACATGAGCTTGGAGTTGAAGATGGAGCAGTGAAGTGCAAGGGCTAATCGCTACTAATCCTAAGGGTGATTTCAAAATGGTTGTAGTAGGAGTAGTGCCTTTGGTTCCGTTCAAACCCGAAACGGACTTGTATAGAAGAATGCTATCAGATCATCGTCAAGAGGATGTGAGCATTCCATGTGAATGTGTGCTAAAATGGTAACGCATAGCCTCGAGCCTCATCAACTAGGAATGGCTAAAACAGGGGAGGTGCACACAAGGCTAAGTGGGTAGCACCAATTGGGGTAAGGTCAACCCTGTCTAGATATCCCTTTATTTCGGCTGTGTGGGCGGTTGTTGATCCCAACCGCGGGGTGAACTTATTCGGACTATCCAGTAAGGGGTAGCTCCGGTCTTGTGATGCAGGGGATCAGGATGGATCCTCGGTACGGTGATCTAGACCACGTACTATGACGGGCAGTACCCTAGTAGCCCTGCCATTGATGGAAATCCATTCTCCCTACGTGCCTTTACGGTTTTTGTTTGTAGAACCCACTTTGTGGCTAGTAGCTAGAATTTAATAATGTAACGATTTCGGCTATTTGAATAAGTATTTGTATATAGACACTACTATAATATCAGAGGATTTTATAAAAAATGTTTTGGCTATCGCAAGGTAAAAATCTGGCATGTTTATTTGTGGTGTGGTTTTACAAGATACCTTTGATTTTCAAATGATTTTGAAAACTTTAATAATCCAATTGAGTGTGTTTTTCACGTTGGTTTTCCAGACTGACTCGGGTGTTATTTAACTATAATGCCCGGGTCAGACCGAGTATTGTAGAGTACAGATTCTGGATGGACTGCTGTGGAGTTCAGGAGACGAGCTGGATGATGAGGCATATTTCCGTAGATTTATATTTCCGCTATACAGTGTAAGCTGTACATTCAGCTTTGGAAGGACGAGATATTATAACCGTCCTGAATTGTGTTGTTGATTATATTGTACTCTGATGATGTAATGTATAAACAGACATAGTTCTTTTTGTTAAAGATTAATCATTTATCTATTATATATTGTTCTGCTGCGATGGTAAGATTCTATTGTTGTTTTGTTTCTACTTCTTCTTCTACCTCCTTCTTCTTTAACCCTAACGGTTCGGTTTTTTGACATTCGATTGTTTGGAATTTGATATAGTGGACGTATACATGTCGATTTTCGGGCGTCGAAAAATCGGGTCGTTGCAATACATTGACGAAGGGAAGGTGGAACTCCCGCCATAAAGTGGTACCTTAATAGGCTATATATCCCTTTGGAGGATTCTGATCCCGTTAATCAAGGGTCGACATGAGCATATCTCCCTTCATCATCCATAAGCGACAACGATAATATCCATCTGCCGAGAAGTCAAAGTGGAATCTATAAACTTGATGGGGTCCACTAGCTTCTATGAAGGACCATACCCATAGACTAAGAAATGATCAGAGCTGGGCTAATTAGTATGTGGCCTGATGATATTGGCTTAGTAGGAGAAGATGAAGAACGAGTCTGGGCTCCAGCAAAGCTCGATGAGGGAGTGTGGCGATGACTCGACATGCCTGTCTGATGATCAACGTATCTCATACAACACTATTAAACATATATGCATGTGTGCCATAACCAATACAGTAGAACATTTAGAAGTTCTTAAGATTTAACAATATAAAAGGAGAGTAAAGCGTGTACCGGGTGATAGAGTTAGGGATATGCCCTAGGGGCAATTTTATAATTTATTGTAAAATATTAGCTCTGTGATCAATTCAGTTGGTAATAAAAGGTGTTTTCTTTCTATTATATGTTTGATATAATGTGTTGTAAATAAATAATTATTTAATTAAAATATATTTAATAGAAAATCCATAAATGGTGTGTTTGTGATAGTAATTACAAATACTTTAATCATGAGTATTAGATCATAATATAATAAATATTCCATTTTAAATATTCCTAATTAAGATGTATCGAGACTGGATATCGATGCATCTGCCAATACTAGAGTGCATAACGCTTTTCAAATGTCAGACAGCGTATTACTTATGACCGCATGGACACTAAGGGTTACTTACTGATAGTAATTGGATAACTATGGAATGGATCACTCGATAGTTTTTGTTGGCTTATATAACCGAGGTCAAATAAAAAACATCGATGTGACTAATTTACACAATTCTCTTGTGAGAATACTATCAATCTTTAATATGTTGCTTCAATTATTGTTAAATCGTGACATGACATCCATTAAACGACTATAGTTGGGTCGAGCGAAAGTATTAAATGTGAAACACACTTCAAGAGAGAATTCGTCTCCTCAACGACATGTGGTTAGTTTCACGGTCAAATTAAGTCAACTCAAAGTCAAAATCTTTGGCTAGAATAGTTCGGTTATTATTATAATTGAACCAAAGACTTTGTATCGAACCAAGGAATTTTGGCTATTACCAAGTTCCATAAATCTAAAGTGATACAATTGTGAAAAGGAGAACTAACGTAAATACCGATAATACTTAAAATTGGACTTACCAAAACCAAGTAATTGATAAATTTGGACATACTGTCATACCACCTATTATATACGAACATTAATACTAGAATTATTCGATATTAATCTTTAACCAAATTTAAACGAAGGGTCACACAAATGAAATTATGAATACTCCTAATACTACTCGATTTAATTAATTTATAATTGTTATAAATTAATTAATAGTTATGAATTATTAATTATAAAATTTTATTTTATGTATGTTGAATAATATTAAACAATGTATTTATAATAGTTATAAATAATGGTTCCAATATCTTATTCAAATTATAAATCATAAAGTTCAAAATTTGAATCGAAATAGAATTCAAACTATGAAATGTGGATTCAAATATGATTCAAGTCGTAAATTGTAATACATAAATTTGAACCGGAATGAGAATCAACTCGTTAATCATAGAGTCAAAGAATATGTATTTATCATTTATAACATGTCTATATATGAAATATATTCCATTAAGAATTGCTAATATTTTGATATTTGCCACTTGCACATTACCAAGGACATTACAAGATTATGGGAGTTTGTTATCCAGCCTTTTGGCAATTTGACTGGAAGTAAAAGGTAGTTCATCCCAAAGAATGGTTATATACAGGTTCACTATGGATGCAGGTAAATTTTTCTCGAGTCCGGATCGAGCTACAATTAACGTGACACGACTAGCAACGCTATGAAAGCCAATTTTCTAAATTTCAGGTCAATCCGAATTCATATGCTCAAGATATGATCGATGCAAGCCAAAAGGATAAGCTCATTCATATCCATCGGTAAATCTCTTTCGCATCGATCCATTTCGTATCCATCGGTGAAAAAATCCACTTCGTATCCATCAATGGCCGTCCACTTTGTATCCATCGGCAGTAATACAAGAGTCCATTTCGTATCGATCCAGTTTCAAACATACTTCGTATCGATCGGCCACAGTTCGATATGAAATCAACACCTCCCATCGATACGAAATCGACAACTCTATGATAGATACAAAGAGATCATCCATCTATCGATACGTAGTGACTATTAAGCGATCGATACGAAATAGCTTCAGCGTTCGATACAAAGTAAGGTACAAAAGAACGATACGAAAGGATATTCTGGGTCGATACAAAAAAAACACATTCAAGTGGAAAACTCGACCGTTCGGCATAAAAAGTGGATCGATCCTAAAAGAAAGCGCCACATCAACTAGCGTCACATGCAGAGCCATTAGTACGATGTTATCGATGCGAACAACATCGATATGAAAGCAGCAATGTTTTGTGAATCCAAACTTGCATTGAACATAACTCAAAATCTACAAGTCCAAATGCTACCAAATTTTCACAGGAGCTTGCATACATCCTCAGGCATGTTCATGATCGATCCCGACTCGATTGGACTAAATCCTAATTGATATGAATGGAGTTTGTATCGATCACGGATCGACTCCAAACAGTCAGGGATCGATCGCGTGTGCCTAGCCACGTGAGAGAAGAGATCTCTCGAGATCTAAGCGAGATATTTGCAGCCTACGCCTATAAATAGCAGCCCAGGACCTACTGAAAAAGGACTTTTGGCTCTTCTACGTCCAGATTCTGCCGAAATCACTATTGTACTCAAAGTCTAATGTTGTAATACGTTGTAACCAGCAAGAAAAAGTTAATAAAAGTCAATCATTTCATAGTGGATGTAGGACATACGCCGAACCACTCTAAATCTGCATGTTTTTGTGCGCTTACTTGTTTGTTAATTGGTGTGTTTGTTAGATCTTCCTCTTTTTCATTTATATTCTTCATTTTATTTATTCAAACACATCCGAAGAGTGTTGTGCCCAATTTTAGTATAAACACTTTGGTGCTTTCGTTGAGAAAACCCAGTTTTTCTCCAGCTCGTTGGATCTACTGTCGATATCGGATTGCAAGAATCCGAGAAATAGATCCAGATTTCAAGTTTAAAGCTCTTCCATCCTATTCAGATTTGCATCAAGTCTAGGAAATAGCTTCACCATCCATTATAGTTAACACTGGGACTACTTCAACTACCGTAGATCCAGATGTACGGGACAGACAGAACCACGTACAACTACCTCCTACTGATCAGAATGTTGCCAGACCATCAGATCCACAAGGCCTTGTCACTAGGGAAGAGTTTCACTGCTACTGCATGAGATGACTCAGAGCCGCCAAAATCTCACTCAACTACTCCATGCTAATGTGGAATTGACTAACCAAATGAATCAACAAAGACGAAGGAGATCCAGGAGGGATCGGGCTTCTTGCTCCTCCACCGAAAGTTTAGCCTCCTATGGCTACCATCATAGATCCACGCTCCCACGGCTAGATGGAAATTATACCCAAGCTACCGGACATCAACATACACTTAATCTTAGACAACCGAGAGCTGGCCCATCGACCAACCGTCAAATTGGACCCTTCTCCTAAGGAGGTACTGCTCGTTATCATGTTAAAGACAACTGCACTGCCACCACTGCTACCTAATTGGGAGTCGACACCTAAAACTAGACATATCTGAACCATCTTCAACATAAATATAGTCGAGAACCTTAAGTTCTAGAGAACTTAGAACCAAGGAGGCGAGATATGGACCGTCTATTGTGATCGGTCCATCCTCGCATTGTGGAACCCAACCATACCTTGTCTTAACACGCTCTGAATGTCCAAATGTCGGACATCCTGATGATGATCCGTTAGATGATCCGTGAAAGTCAAGGCCTCACCAATGATGATTGGGGAATCTCTCGGAGTCATACTCCTTTTACTAATGATATACTTTACGTTGAACCACCTCGGCGATTTAGGATGCCAATTCTAGCCGTTTATGAAGGGAGCTCTGATCCTAATCAGCATATCTTAAAGTACGAATGGTTGATGAACGCTGCATGAGCCGGTGATGCGGTCATGTGCCCAAGCTTCTCGATTTCTCTAAGGGGCATAACAACTATATGGTTTACCCATTTACCACCTCGATCTATCTCGTGCTTTGATCAGTTGGCAACAAAGTTTGTTGAACAATTCTGCATGCATGTCACAAGGTCGAAGGATGCTAATACCTTGTCTAGTATCGCTCAAGCTCTTGGAGAGACACTCAAACATTACTTGGAGAGATTTCATGCTACATGCGCCGAGATTAGTAACCCTAATGATAACTCAATTTTGATGGCACTAACTTAAGGGATTGATCCTGATTCCGAGTCCAGCAACTGGTTGGCTGGAAAACCCCCTGCGTCATTGGACCATTTTTATTCCAAGGCAGCCCAGTTCTTGAGATGGGAGGAGGTGAAATAGTCTAGGAAAAAGGATAATGCAGGGCCTAGAGTGGAAGGAATCCAAAGTAACGTGGCTATTAAACAAACTAGGAAGAGTTTCAGAAAGGTGCAATTGAACATACAGAATAACGATGGAAATCAAAATTGGAAACAGGATCAGGACCATGGGCCACGACATAGGGCTTTTATGTTTGATAACTATACCCCTTTGAATACGTCGCTGGAAAATTTGTACCTGCATACTTGAAATACCATCTAATATTAGAAACCTGCTCAGAAGCAGTCATCAGAGAAGCATATTCAAACGGGGAGGTTTTGTAGATTTCATGATAGCTATGGCCATAACATGAATGAGTGTCGTCACTTACAGGATATCATTGAAAAGTTAATATATGAGAGAAAGTTGGAGCAGTGTTGTGCGGGCGTCGTAATCAGGAGGTGCAGGCCCAACGAATCAAAATCATATACCGAATCAAGCGAGACCGAAGGAACCCACTCGTACCAACTGGAGGTTAGTGATTATTACTATTAGTGGTGGTCCTCATCTAACAGACCAAAACTGGAAGGAAATGGAGTCGTATGCCAGCTCTATTAGGCATGCGAGCTTCGAATGCTGTAGTAATCTGGAAGACGGGGCTCCGGCCAAGCAACAAAAAATGATGGCAGATGACATCATATTGTGAGACAGAGATGCCGATCGAGTCGAAGCCCTAACCATTGATTCACTTGTCATATAAGCACAGGTAGGTCATGCTTGGATGAAGAGGATCTTAGTGGACAGTGGAAGTTCGATGAATATATTGTTAAAGAGAGCTTATGATCAGATGAAAATGGAAGCAAAAGATTTGAAGCCTTTCATATTCACGGCTTCAATGGAAGGGCAACTATACTCACTGGGATGGTGGAACTGCCAGTGGAATTGGGAATTGGAGAACGCCGGAGAGTACAGATTTTACTATTTTTTGTGTTGGACATAGACTCGCCATACATTTCTTTCTTGGGCCGACCAGACCTAACTGAATTTTGGGCTGCTATTGCCCCTTGTTGTTTGACTTTAAAATTCCCTACCAAAAATGGAGATGGAGTCGTTCAAGGAGACCAGCTGCTGGACGAGCACGCTATGTTGCTGAGCTATGGGAGGCGCAACGAAAGGAAAAGGGTAAAAGCGTAGAGGGATCTCTCTATGTCGCTTTGAGGAAAATTGACAGCTAACTCCCGGGCCTAGGCCTGGGCACCCCAACCAATTCCCAAGGGATCTTGACCTGAGAAATACTGGAAGTGAAGATGGAAGAAAAGATAGTCAAGCTTCCTCAGTCAAACTAACGATCGATGTTCCGATCGATGACAGTGATGATTCTAAAATGATAAAGAATCTCAATTAAGCCAACAAATGCAAGAGGAATTAGTTGAATTTCTCCGGACAAACCTTGACGTGTTTTCCTGGACGCATTTTGACATGTGTGGAATCTTCCCGGATATCACGAGCCACAAGTTGAATATTGACCCACGGCATGTCAAGGTCAAGCAAAAAAGGCGTGGTATGTAATCAAAGAGATTTTCCGCCCTTAAGGAAGAGATTGATAGGCTTAAATCAAATGGATTTATTCGAGATGCATTATACCCGGAATGGGTGTCTAATCCTGTACTTGTTCGAAATCCAAATGGGAAATGGAGAACATGTGTTGACTACTCAGACTTGAATAAAGCTTGCCCTAAAGACACTTTTCCACTTCCCTGAATCGATCAACTCGTAGATTCAACGACCTAACATAAACTCTTATCCTTTATGGATGCATATTCTAGCTACAACCAGATACCCATACACTTACCTGACTAGGAGCATACGAGCTACGAAACCAATCTAGGACTTTACTGCTACAAAGTCATGCCTTTCGGACTCGAGAACGCTAGGGCAACTTACTAACAGTTAGTTAATCGAATGTTCGCTAACCACATAGGGAAGACCATTGTGGTAAATGTGGACGACATGCTTGTGAAATCGAGATTCTCTGTGACGACCGCCCATGACTCCCGCACCAAAACAAGGAAATAATGCGCTGAAAAGTGTGCCACGTAGCCATGGACGATAGTCAGGGTAAAATAAAACATCGCAGAATCTATCGTATAACTCACAGCGCGTGGATAAAATACAATAGAGAAATATAATATAGTGAAGCTCCATAGAACAGAACATCATCATATAAGCATCATAGAAGTTTTATACAACATCACAAGAAATCCATACACAGAAGCCTCACTACATAGCACTCAGAATCTATACAAACAGCGGAACACCCAGTACATATAAGAAATAATATGCATAGCCTCCTGCTCGTCTTCGTCATCTTCAGCGTCAACCACAAAGATCAGCACCTGTCACCTGCTACCTAGTCTGCCCATCCCAACATGGATGAACAGCCCAAGGTAATAAGAGGAGACATAAAACCTTGAGTCAGACAAAGTCTTAGTGAGCAGTAAATTAACTATCAAACATACCAAAAGAGCATAAGGGATAAAAGGAATAGGAACCAAACCATCCCCGGATTAGCCATATATCGACTAACTATCCCGACGGCATTCGCAATATCGAGCCTTATACACACCAAAGCATACATTAGACTTCCAATTGCACTAGCATATGGCACCTTGGCCATATAAGCCCTGTCTTCCTCCAAGTTTGGCGATCCTTTACTCGAAAGCTTCATATGCAAAGATAAAGGTGTATTTGACGCCTTTGCATTCTCCATGCTAAACCGACAAAACACTTTCTCAATGTATTCCTTTTGAGTTAGTTTCAACTCAAAATGCTTTCGATCCCTTACAATTTTCATGCCCAATATCCTTCTTGCTTCTCCAAGATCCTTTATTTCGAACTCCAATTTCAAACTCAGCTTTAGCTTGTTGATTTCATTCTTATCCTTAGAAGCAATGGGCATGTCATCCATATACAAGAGTAAATACACCCAACAATCATTTCTCAACATCTTGAAATAAACACAAGCATCTTTGATGCTTCTATCAAAACCATTTTCAAGCATAAAATGATCAAACCTCTTGTACCATTGTCTAGGGGATTGCTTTAAACCATATAGTGATTTCTTCAATTTGCAAACCAAATTTGACTAACCATTTATAATAAAACCTTCCGGTTGCTCCATGTAGATGTCTTTATCCAAGTCACCATGCAAGAAGGCGGTCTTCATATCAATTTGCTCCAACTCCAAGTCATGAATAACAACAATAGCAAGTAATATCTGGATAGAAGTATGGTGCACAACCGGTGCGAATATCTCATCGTACTCCTTTCCCTTCCTTTGTGCAAACCCCTTAGCCACTAGCCTAGCTTTGTATCTCCCATCATCCTTCACCTTGTATATCCATTTGCACCCAATAGCACGGTTTCCTCTAGGAAGTGGAACCAAATTCCAAGTTTGATTCTTCAACAATGATTGCATCTCTTTTTTCCATGGCACAAATCCATTTCGAGCTATCACTTTCTTCATGACAACATCAAGGTCCATCGGCTCATCTTGGACTACATGAAGCCATAGTTCAAATTATTGTAAAAGCTAAGATAGTTTCAATCACCATATCTTTCGGGTGGTCTTATAGTACGACGATTAACCCGGCTAGCAATACCATCACCCAAACTCCCTTTGGCTCCACCTTGAACTGAATCTTCACTAGAATCATGCACATCACCAACACTACTAGAGAAACCTTATGGACTATGTGATATAACATCAACCGCTACTTCCTCACAAGCATCACCAACTACTCTATTCTCTCTACTCCTTGGACAAAATATGGAAATAATTTCCTTCTCCTTTGATTCACCATGAACCAAATCTGGAACATCCGATGAGATCACATTCTCCTTAAACATCGCCGACTCATCAAAGGTAACATGACGAGAATTCATTATCTTCTTCGTTTTCGGATTCCAAAACCGATAGCCTTTTACTCCATCTGCATAGCCAAGCAAAATCCCCTTGAAAGCTCTGGGTTTAAGCTTATCATTTTCCGGATCATGCACATAAGGAGGACTGCCAAACACACGAAGATAACTCAAGTCAATGCTCTTTCCCTTCCACACTTCCTCCAGAATTATGTTATCAATAGTTGGGCACGGAATTCGATTAATTATATGCACTGCGGTTGACAAAGCTTCAGCCCAAAATCCCTTCGCCAAGTCCGATGTCAATCATAAGCATCGAGCTTTCTCAAGTAAAGTATGATTCATTCTCCCCGCAACCCCATTTGACTGCGGATCTCCAGGTGTAGTAAAATGTCCCTGAATACCATGATGCTTGCAAAACTCCAAAAATTCTCCAAAAACATACTTTACGCCATAGTTAGACCTTAAACACTTCAATGACTTACCACTCTCATTCTCAACAAGAGCCTTCCATGCTTTGAACTTTGCAAACGCCTTCGATTTGACCTTTATTACATACACCTAAACTTTTCAAGGAAAGTCATCTATAAAAGAAATATAATAGAGAGCTTTACCTAAAGAAGCTACAAGTGCTGGTCCCCAAACATTCGTGTGGATATACTCAAGAACCCTTCTTGAGTCATGCTTTCTCTCACCGAATGAAACTTTAGTTTGCTTTCCCATGACGCATTCTTCACAAAACTCTAACTTGTTGAAACTTTCTCCATCGATCATCTCTCTCTTCCAAAGAACCTTTAAACTTCTCTTCGAGACATGACCTAACCTCAAATGCCACAACCTAATCGCATCGAAGCCACGAGAACTATCAACTCCTATACAAGTTTCACCTTCTACAATCACTCCTTGAAGCAAATAAATAACATGAGTCCTTGCACCCTTCATCACCACAAGCGCCCCCTTCGAAATCCGCAAGCTATCAGTCTCAATAGTGATCTTACAATTTAAAGAATCCAGCTGCCCCAAAGAGATAAGAGACTTCCTAAGTCCTGAAACATAGCGTACATTAGTGAGAGTACGAACCACTTCGTCAAACATCTAAATTTGCACGGAACCAATGCCTTAGACTTACAAATAGCACCATTTCTCATAACAATTGAATTTCCTTTTTTGTCGATGTAAGAAGAAAAATAATTCCCATTTGGCGTCATATGATAAGACGCCCCTGAATCGAGCACCCATTTGCTATCCGAAACATCTGATGCTACTGTCAACAAAACATCTACATCTCCCTCACCAACTGCACTCTCCACTGCTACTGATGAAGATGATACTTCCTTCTTTGTCTTCTCCTTGTCCAAATACTTATTCTTCCAATGACCGGGCTTCCTAAAAATATAGCACTTGCCTTTATTTTTCTTCGACTTTCCTCTCCAACCGAGGTTCCTTGATTTAAAACGTCCCTTGTTCTCCTTCTTCACATACCTCTCCTTCTCCATAAATAAACCATGACCATTACTAGCACCACTACTTCCATCACCTAACTCCTTCTTTTGATCTCGTAACTTCTCGCTAAGAAGACCCATCTTGACATCATCAAGAGTCAACGTATCCCGACTATAGATCAAACTATTTGAGAAACCTGTATAGGGATCTGGCAACGAACACAACAATATCATCGCCTTTTGCTCTTCCTCAATCTTCAAATCTACCGCCTTCATCTTCATTAGCAAATCGTCAAAAATGTTTAAGTGTTCCTTTAGCGAAGTATCTTCCTTCATCTTATAGGTAAAGAACGTTCGCAATAAAATCAAAAGATTTGTCAGTAACTTCTTCATATACAACTCTTCCAACTTGTCCCAAATACCCTTAGCGGTTGTCTCGCCACTAATTTCAAAGATAACATTCTCTCCCATAGCAAGTTGAAGTGTAGTGAATGCCCATTCTTCCATCTCCTCTCTCTCAACATCCGAGATGTCCGCTGGCAATAAATGTGTATCAAACACTACCCAATGTACTCGATTCCCCCTTAGAAGCGCTTTCATCTTCCATTGCCATTTTTCAAAATCATTATCGCCACTCCACTTTTCTATTACCAATTATGATCCTGAAGCTGCGTACGAGCAACATACATAAGGAGCTACACCACTTGGATTACCCATTGAGGAAATGCTTGAGTTACTACTTGATTCAGGCATTTTTACAACCACCTACCAACACCAAAGCTCTGATACCAAATGTTGAGCTTCGGCATTCCCGCGTACCATGCACTTTCGCTTCACCGTGTCTAGTCGAAGTCAACGGTCGAAGTCTCTCATGTCGGCGTTTCGATTGAACATTCCTCCATCGCTACCATCAAGCATATAATATAGTCTTGGCAACACATTGTAACAAAAGGAATCCCCTATGTCACATGCCACTATTCTCGTATCTATACCATGATTATTCTGAATATCCTACGATGTGGGATTTTAACCATTCAATCCACGCACCAACTCCATTTACAATACGAGCCACGCCTAACAACAATCAAATGCTAACTATTTACTATGTTTATCTTGGGACAGTTGGCTTCTCAGATCTTACTCTGTAAATAATATATTTAGTGGTGCAGAAAATGGGAGAGGGAATGTACATGCACGTTTGTTGGGGTAACTTCTCCATGTTTACTATAACAGCTTCTCTTTATCAACCTGCTCTGCACTCTGCCTTCTTTATTTCAGAGTATCTGTACTAACTTATCAACCACATTTTAGTCTGCTTCATATCATGAATGGTAATAACCTATTGATTTTGGAATTGGTATTTGGTACTAATTGGAACACCGTTCGAGTAAGGGTGGCTAGACTATGGAAATTGGTCAGCCAGGGAACAAATGAAGCTTACGCATTGAATATGCAGAGTATTGATTGCGAGGTATGTTATGTTCTAGTGGTGATAAGTCAGGGGTTGTACATTTTTTTCCCAAAGGAATAAATATTAATGAATTCTATGATTTCTATGAGAACTTTGACAAAGGAAGTGTGTATCTTGAATGATACTTAGGTTGATTCTGATGTTTGCTTTAATAAACTTACTTCTCATAAATTGAGTGCATGCGATGGTACTAAAATGTATACTTATTAGTATGTGAACTTATTTAGTTTGTGAAATTGGGTTTTGCAACCATGAAATATTTATCATATATACCATGATGTAAGTGCCCATGTTTTTTTTTTTTTGAATATGGATCATAAGTTGCCTTACCTTACTTGAATTAGGTTATTTCTGCTACCTAATTGTAAAAGGCGTACACAATTTGTGGGAACTCGACACACTTTCTATAAAGCTGACAAAAATATTACAGTCTTTTGCAACACCATTATGCTATTTCACACATTATAAGTTAACGCTTCAGTCCAGTTTACTTACCTTAGTAAAGGCAGATATTAATTTATGTCTGTACATAAATATAGCGATAGGAAAGTACATATATAAGCTTAGTTAACGTTTGGCGTTGACTAATCGAATATACCTTTCTAAGGCAAGAACAGAAATAAGACTTTAGTTCAATAAGCAGTAGAGATAAAAGACTGTTTCTGAACAAGTGCTAAAATAAAATGTAGTTGTAGATATTTAATCCAAATTGTTTAATAATGCTGCCACAGTATTCCTGACAAAAAAAGTCAATCTTCTGTGTGACAAGAAATGAGAAGGTAGCAATGGTCTGAAAGCATATTCTGCGCCAATTTGAAAGTGTGTTTGAGAAATCTTCGGTATATGATGTGACAAGGTTCAATGTACAAAATGCTGAAACAACATACAGAATTGTACACGATGATTGGATAATAGTTTTGAGAATTGAGACCTGAGCAGTCAAGGTAACTAATGCATTAGACAAAATGCTAAGGTATAAGTTTGGCTTCGGTGATGGAAGCACTCTTATAAGCAGACTATGCCGGATAGATAACCTTACTGGTACCTTTTCCCTCCTACATTTATATCACCTTTTCGCAATAATCTAAGTACAAGTATTCACATCTTAAATGCATGACTTGATACAGATTTGGGGGGTATATTACATGTTGTAACTAATGTATTCAGTATAACTACTAAAAGTGGAACCCAGTCAATAAAGCGAGAGTTGCATGTGGAAAGCAATAGGTGCTGCCAAGTTTATCTAATTTTTGTATGCAATTAATCAACTGCACTTTTAATGTTCTTTCTGACACAGTGGGAATACAACTGTCGTGTCGCTGTGGGTGGGCTAAAGAGATTTAGTTGATGAACCGTTGTAGATAAGTTTGAGAAATCGCCAACGATTGTTATCACGTCGCTGACAGTCTCAACATATGGACGTAGGCGGTTATTCCATACACTTGCTCTCTATTAACATATAAAATTTCCATCTAATTTAGATTTTACTTTCTTAGGTGTACTTACCTTCAGCCTACCAAAGAGACAAAGATTTATCAAGACATTGATTTGCCGGAACTAAATGACGTTAAAACCAAGTATGTTGTCATTACATACTAGTTGTATTTTTAACTATCCAATGTCATTTGCTTTTGTTTTGTTTACACTGCATAGATCTAACCAAGAGGAAGAAAAAATTTGAGTACATAGACCGCTCGGATCCAAGACCTGGTGGCGTATTGGAAAGGATTGATTCTACAATCGCATAGATTCTGAACGATGTAGGACGACAAATTGTCGGGTTCGTTGTGCTTACAACTGGATTCTGCAAATGTATAGGATATCTATGTCGGCGTACCTACCGTTTTACCAGTTCGTCACCTTTTTCTTCTTCTTTTCATTCATGCTATGCCAATGCGCTGTGTACTCTCTAATATTTAAAAAAAATCAACTCTAACTCAATTGCGGTATTTATATTCAAATTTTGTATTTTGAAGTTAAACTATTTTCAATGTTGTAGTTAATTACTGATTTAAGCACTACTTTTATTTAGTGTAAAATATACGTCATACCCACAACCATCATGAAACTAAAAATTTCTACGTGGAGCTATCTTTCATGCGCGTTTTGTAAATAAATGGTTCACTTTAAGGGAATAAACTATTTTTGCTCCGGTTGCCACCGAATGGCTGTAAATCCCATAAGCGGGTAACGTTCCAATGATTCTTTGTTTCATTTTTTGGATATATTAGCTTCTACCTTTAAAGCTGTGTACTATATGTATCGTTTAAATGTGTACATATTAGAGTCCTCTATGTCCACTACTGTCACTGCTTTTGACAAGGAAGCCGAATGGCTGCTCGGCCATAAGGTTAAAGACATGCTTTCCATCCTTAACTCAGTAAAAATGTAGTATTATCTATTTTACTACCCTATACAATTTGGTTAATACTATATATATTTAAAACACTACAAGAAAATCTATTTTTCACAGCAGGAATGCGCAACCTTTTAATAAAAATGCTGCTATTATCTAGTGGATTATCAAAAAAACAATGTATAAACCGCTGCATAGGCTAGGTCAAAACACGATGCGTGGGGAAACTAAAATCTTCCCGCTTTTCATAAAACACTAAGTCAATGTCTCTCCCTCCTACCTAACCCTATCCAAAATTTCGTTAAAAATCAACCTTTCACCATCGATCACTAGTATTATCTCTAACTTCGCTCAACATCGAGCCTTTCACCGTGGACCTCCAGTCATCTATAATGTTGCCAAATAGCAACATTTTACTGTCGCTCAACATCGACCTTCCACAATCAATCTCCAGTCCAATACAGCCGTCGATTCAGCCTGTTGTGATCATCATCAACCTGTCGCGATCTGATTTCGATTTGTAAATCAACTTTGTCGAGCCAAACTTCCCTGCTATGGAGTGTATTTTTGGAATCTTTAAGGTGCGTACCTAATTTATCTATCATATAGCTTTGGTTTGTGAGAAGAGAAACTTCCATGCTTTCTTTGATATTAATTCACCGCATCCTTGTGCAAATTATTATGTTGTACTATGATCAATTGATTATTCACAGTGCTCGAGTTAGATAAAATATCATCTTCTTTCTTAGGGAAAGTTCATGATTTTTGTGCCTTCTAAGCATTGAATCTCTTCCTTGACAGGTTTAGTTACTAGAAGTCCAATCAGTAGATTTATTTTATCAATTCGGAAAGTTTTCATACTCATGTGGAGCACTTTGGCTAATGTTTTATTATTCATTTGTACTTTAATTTTTCTAAGTGATAGTGAAATAGCCATAAAAGGCGTAGATGGAGTCGAATTTCATAAGAAAAGGATTGCTTATAGAACTTTGAGCCTGGATGATGTTAATATTATTAAGCAAGCAGTTGGTGCAGTAAGTTCTGTTATTTTTCACAATTTTTATATATTTTATTTTATCATTAATAAGCTCGCATAATTTGTGAGAGACAGTTAATGATGTTTTGATTGGGTTGACATCTTTTTCGATATCTTGATAGAAGATACAATTCTATTTCTAAGAATAAAGGGATGAATGATCGTCTACCTAAGATACATCTTCGAACAACGGTTCTTGTAAATATTTGATCAGCTTCTGGCGTTCATGTAAGCACTAAAATGATAGTTTGATATTTATATTTTAATCCAAACAAGTGAATTATAATGTTCACATGTAATGTGACGCCCCACCTATATACCCACACTAGCCAAGAACACTACGGTGTAGTGCTGTCAACTAGCACGGAGAATAAGGTTGTTGAGGAGCGGCCATCAATAGTTAGGCCTTACACTAGTATTGGTTATCTCGATATGAAAGGTATATATATATAAATATTCTTTCATTTTTCATCTCTGATTTATTTTCTCCCATCGACATACCCCAATTCCAGTATAAAACGAACTAGGATGGTTCGTAATAGTTTAGAACATTAAATATAAAATATTACACAGATAATATAATGCGGAACACAAATAAAACAGAAAGTCTCATATATACAATAACTGATGTCAGTTATAATACATTTGATACAATACATATGACACGGTACATATGATACAACTACCACAGTCGACTCAGGAAGTTACATATACAAGTACATTAACGAATATAATATACATGAATACATATCTTCCTATACAATTATACAGACTACTACAAATGACGACGACTACTCCAAAAGATATGAAAGAACTTCATAGCTCTAGCAGCAACCCAAAGCAGAATATCTACAACCTGAAATACTCGGTCTGACCCGAGTATTAAATTCAAAAGAAAATAATACTCGGGTCAGTCTAATTCAAACTCAGTTATTAGTGCACAGAAGCAATAATAATTAAATAATGAATAGACGACAGTAATTAAACCAAATCAGAATGCAATTCAGAATATTGAATTGAATAAACAAAACAGTTCAAACCATTGAAATATCAATTAAAATATTAATTTGAGTAGGGCTGCAGTACACGCATGCGTGCACTGCCTCGCCACTACCGCATATGGAAATATGGAAAAGATCCAAAAATCAAAAGCAATTAGAATATCAATAAAAGCAATACCGTGTGGCTGCAGTTCACGCTTGCGTGCACTGCCTTGCCACAACAGTGACGATGTACCCAATGAATACCGTGTGGCTGCAGTTCACGCTTACGTGCACTGCCTTGCCACTATGGTGATATGTACACAATGAAAATTCACAAATGAACACAAGGTCAAACCCGAGTCATCGGATTCAACTCAAGTGTAATTCGAAAATCAATCCAAATGCACATGGCAGTGACATGATGAAACAGTGCTAACAAACAAATAAAGGCAGTGGTCAAGCTAATGTTACACGCACTCGAGCTCAAGACAATATATCCCAAATACAACTGCAATAGCAAGTTAATATGCAACTATGTACAAAGCAACTAAAATCAAGTGCATATGTGAAATGCAGCACCACTACACTACACCAGATTCCCAAAAAAAACACAAGTTCATCTGCATAGACTCGAAGCTATGCACACACATGGTCGGATTTCAAGTGAACCCAGATCAGAAGCAACAGTGAAGACCAACCATGTGCATCCATTCAAACCAATTCAAGTTCAAGTTAAGCCTTTTAACATGAAACATGAAGATTCAAATACATGAACACATATGTCAGTTCAGAGGCATGAACAAGACAAAGTGCAGACACATAAATAATCATATGCAAGCATTCGAAGAGGACAAAGGATATGCATGCATTCAGACATGTATATATGCAGTGATGACTAGACTTCAAGTTTACATATGCAAGGCTACCATGACCAGATAAGTGAAACAACAAATTATAGACTCGATGCTTCAATGGACATAAGCACAATGCAAATACGATGAGACAACACATAACTCGAACAATGGTCAACCATACATGCATACCCACATACGAATGTATGTATACATATATATACAGATAAGTCACTGTAAGTTATATCAATGTACACAATTAAAAGAAATAAAACAAGACCACTGATCAAGTGAAGCCTCATCCAAGACACGGTGCAGACAAATATAACTCGAAGGAAATCAAGTTCAAATGTCAGTTCACACGAATATGCAAATATGCTACATGGAATAGAGAATGCAGATTTGAAATGCAACGAGACTTCAAAATGCACAAGGCAAAAGATGCACATACATGAACCAGAGGATTCCGGCTCAGCATGGTAAAGGTAGAGGTCAAGTCACTAATAACATGACTCGACTCAACTGCCAAACAACTCAATGAAGCATGGTAAATACCAAACTAGCATAAACAAACTTGCAAACTGTCTCAATAGGCCGAGATGACTACGCTGAATGATTAAGGTCGAAGTTTACCTCTGCTATAGTTGCAACAGCAATATATATACTTAACAGACCCAAAGTCAACAGCTATGCTACCAAGTTCAAATGATCAGTCCCTGTAATATAAAGGTGGAGCAGTACACATGTATACCAGATAACACCCATGCACCATTGAACACTGAATGAAATTGGACAGTGCCATCAAGATGCATGAACAGAGCATGCTACAAGTGAAACAAGCATGTGCACTCAAGAGGCGACAACACAGTAACAAGCACAAGGGCTATAGCTTCAAATGACTCAGATGAACATATGGCCGAGAAACAACATCAGTGCACCACAATACAAATCATATGCTCAACTGAACCTCACGTATGTAGTAATGCAAATGCAATCCAAACCAGTTAAGGGATGCAGACCAACCAGAACAGATGCAGATGCTCAAGAATGAATACAAAATGACCAGAAAATTCAGAGAAATAATTAGCAAGAAATCCACTGCAGTTCAATATAACTGCAACGGTGATGGCCAAGGATGGCAAAGTCAGAAATTTACAAACCAGAAACGAAAACGAACTTGAAGAAGTCAGAAAAATCTCAAGCAAAGAACATAAATCAGACGGCGAGCAAATTGAATCAACAACCTCAAACAATTGAATACGAACGAAAATCACTGAATTCGTACCTTAAATAAGCATGAGGTATGAATTAGATGTGAGTGGATTACTCACCTTTTCAATTGATCGAGAATTGAGGCCGTGGCAACACGAAGTTGTTCCAAAATCCAAGAATCGAAACCCTAGAAGCCACGAAGAATTGGAGCCGCCATTTTCGTTTCTTTTATTTCGTATGCTAGGGTTTTTTTTTTCTTTTCGAACGAATGAGAAAAATGAAAGGGGGGAAGCGGGTACGCCATTATGTCAATGAAAAGGAAACAAGCCCAATAAAAATAAAAAGGGAACAAGCCAATATAAATTTAAAGCCCGTATTTCCTTAACAAATTATTTAAAGAATTTTAATCGAATTTTAAAACTCCAAATGGGCAATTAGCAAAAATATTAATCGTTTAATGTCGATTATCAAATGATGCTAAATACCGGGTTGTTACAGACTCCCCTCCTTAAAGAAATTGCGTCCTCGCAATCGTAAGGAACAAACGGACAAAAGGTAACAACCATAAGAGCATGAAAGAGTAAGCTTGAACGTGTTTGCTCGATGAATTCTCTGGATTCCAAAGTGAAATCCATAGGATTTGAGAACCACTGAGCTTTCACGAGAAAAACATCTTTATTTTGAGGGTGCTGAACCTCCGAAGCAATGATGTGAATAGAAGGTTGCTCAAGAATAAGGATCGGAAATCCCTAAGGCATTTCCGTAATTGGAAGACGTAGGAAATGTCATAAATAGCAGAAAATTGAGCCGGTACACCGGCGTAGTACAATGTAAACACCAAAGAAGTCTTTTAATTTTCATAAAAGAAATTCACAAATTCTCAACAAAATTTAATTATCAAATAGATAATCAGAATACAGAAATCGCAAAACAGCAATATTTAATTATCGATATGATAATTAGAAAACGGCAAAATCAGCAAATCTAATTATCAACAAAGATAATTAGAAAACACAAATCACAAATATCTAACTATCAAAAACGATAATCAAGAATTACCACAACGGTAATCAAATTTCAAATCAGCAAATATTCAATTATCAAAACGATAATCAAATCTTAAATCACAAATATTTAATTATCACAAACGATAATTAAATCTCAAATATCTAATTATCATAAGCGATAATCAGAAACAACAAATATCTGATTATCAAAAACGATAA
Organism: Allium cepa; assembly: GCA_030765085.1. Taxonomy (NCBI): domain Eukaryota; kingdom Viridiplantae; phylum Streptophyta; class Magnoliopsida; order Asparagales; family Amaryllidaceae; genus Allium; species Allium cepa. The sequence continues at coordinate 55,017,927 of CM060943.1, read as the reverse complement.
TCAGAAATCACAAATCAACGAATATTTAATTATCATAATTGATAATCAAATCTTAAATCGCAAATATTTAATTATCACAAACGATAATTAAATCACAAATATCTAATTATTACAAACGATAATTAGAAACAACAAATATTTGATTATCAAAAACGATAATCAGAAATCACCAACATCTGATTATCAAAAACGATAACCAGAAATCACAAATTTTTCAATTAACGAGTCCGGAATTAAGCGAAATAGCAAACGCACATGACCCATAACCACGAGTTTTACTAAATCGTTTAATTCACTTAATCTTTTTCTTGAAAGTGCATAATTGTGTATTTTAAAAATAACATTTCACATTATCAAACGGACAAGTCCGGAACTAAGCGAATCAGTAAAAGAAAGGGGTCATAGTCCTCGATTTTTCTGAAACGTTTAAATCGCTTCCTCATTCTTTTGAAAGTGTAAACTGTAAAAATTTTGAAAATAATTTTAATTTATGTTTTGAAACAAATTTGAAAATAACAAAATTTTAAAACACGTGATTAAAACAGCAATATCAGTAGCAACTTCGACAAGGAAATTGCACTTCTCAAAATACCGTAGAAAAGGACAACAAAATCAGCATTGCGGGATAACCGCTTGAAAATCCATTTTAAAATTGACGGTTACAGAAGTTAATACGTCAAAATCTCATCAAAATAATTGGCATCAAAATATAATACCAATGTATTTTCATTCATCCAAAATGTCACAAGAATCTTTTCAAACATAGAAAGGGATATCATACCCTAAACTTGTATTCATAACAAGTCAATGACACAAGAATTCACCAATGCACAAAAATTGATAAAACTTATCAATAGAAATCACGAAAATTGGTGAAGCACAAGTTCCAGAAGACTACACAAGAAATCCAAAAATCGCAAAATGAGAGCATGAAAACTCACCAACACGTGAGCATGAAAACTCACCAACACGTGTAACGCATATGTGACGGTGAAACATCACAAAAGCGAGGTCTAGTCTCCCTCGCAGACAAAAAGAAAGTATGTGTGAGTGGAATCACACAATTGGTATCTAGGCTAACCAAAAAGCAAAAAGGTATGTGTGAATGGAATCACACAAATGGTGTCTAGCCTAACCAGAAAGCAAAAAGATATGTGTGAATGGAATCACACAAATGGTGTCTAGGCTAACCAAAAAGCAAAAAGGTATGTGTGAATGGAATCACACAAATGGTGTCTAGCCTAACCAGAAAGCAAAAAGATATGTGTGAATGGAATCACACAAATGGTGTCTAGGCTAACCAAAAAGCAAAAAGGTATGTGTGAATGGAATCACACAAGTGGTGTCTAGCCTAACCAGAAAGCAAAAAGATATGTGTGAATGAAATCACACAAATGGTGTCTAGGCTAACCAAAAAGCAAAAAGGTATGTGTGAATGGAATCACACAAGTGGTGTCTAGCCTAACCAGAAAGCAAAAAGATATGTGTGAATGAAATCACACAAATGGTGTCTAGGCTAACCAAAAAGCAAAAAGATATGTGTGAACGAAATCACACAAGTGGTATCTAGCCTAACCAGAAAGCAAAGAAAGAGACATCACACAATTGCTAGTCTAAATCACAAAGATGATCGTCATAATCATCCAGAGATCAATAAATATCACAGAAAAAGGGAAAGAGGCCTATCACATGACAGTCCGAAGACCATGGGGAGCTACCCCGCATGAGTGAGTCTGAATCACCCAGATGAGGTCAAGGCTAACCAAAAAGCAAAAAGGTATGTGTGAACGAAATCACACAAGTGGTGTCTAGCCTAACCTCGCAAACAAAAAGGTATGTGTGAATGAAATCACACAAATGGTGTCTAGGCTAACCAAAAAGCAAAAAGGTATGTGTGAGCGAAATCACACAAGTGGTGTCTAGCCTAAACTTGCAATGAAAGAGACATCGGACAATTGCTAGTCTAATTCATAAAATGATCGTCAAGATCAACGAGAAGTGTCAATTACACTAAGCTAGTAAATATAAAAGTTTAGCTTCATGTCCCATAACCACTTGCTTAACTTAAATATTGACGAACAAACTGTAAATCTTCACTAGAAAATTGTCACAAGTGATTCAATCGAATAAGTCCAAGAATTAACCGGCGAAGTAAACGCAAGCGTTATATACCACTCGTTTTACTAAGTCGTTTAATTAGATTTCTCATACGAGTGAGGTAAATGTTAGTATATACTAATAGATTGGAAAACGGTTTAGGAAAAGAGTTTTGTAGTAAAATAGTTTTGAAATCGTTTGGAGAAAAGGGTTTTGATATTTACTACTAGTATAGAAAACCTTTAGATTTTTAAAGTGACAAATCACAAAAATGATTGTAGGAACAATCAATCACAAGAATTCACATACAAAGATGTGAATAGAATCCAAAGAAATCGATACTGTATCCATCCAAAGGTATGTTCACAAAAATTCCGAAGAAAATGTTATCAAAGTTGCTAATAAATGATAGCAACAAATCGGGGAATTAACAAGAATCGATTAAATTTGAAAACCAAATCAATTCACTAAAGTTCACATTCGAAGACGTGAATAAAATCCAAAGAATTCGATTCTAAATCCATCAAAGTAGGAATATCCAAAAATTCCCGAAATAGAAGTTATCAAAGTCAACAAAGGAGATAACACTAATCGAAAAAGAAGAATCGATTAACAAATGGGATAACGAAGCAAAACGAGCATAAATGCATAAATGACTTCAACACAAATAAAAATCAAGTCAATGCCGAAGTCAACAATTAATGGCCATAATAGAGTACAAAACGATTCAACATCACCATCAAAAGACTCAACGGAAAACAAAGTCAGAGTCTTGGAAATTAAGAATTTAGCAATTTCTCAAAAACAAAGTGTCCGAAGTCGAATGGAAATCAAGCCGAGGAAAACATAAAATATCAAGTTCGGAATCGCTGAGATTCGAACAAAATCAATCATCGGCTAAATCAAATCAAAGCCGAAAACACAAGAATCAAAATCAAATGCATATGAATAAGCGTTAGGAATTCATACCTAACAACCAAAGACAATCATATGCAAATATGAGAGATAAAACGTCGACAAACAGCTGTAACACATGTACTATCTAAGTTATGTTTTATATTTGTTCTAAACCCCAGGCTCTGATACCAAGCTGTGACGCCCCACCTCTATACCCACACTAGCCAAGAACACTACGGTGTAGTGCTGTCAACTAGCACGGAGAATAAGGCTATTGAGGAGTGGCCATCAATAGTTAGGCCTTACACTAGTATTGGTTATCTCGATAGAAGTGGTATATATATATATATATAAATATTCTTTCATTTTCATCTCTGATTTATTTTCTCCCATCGACATACCCCAATTCCAGTATAAAACGAACTAGGATGGTTCGTAATAGTTTAGAACATTAAATATAAAACATTACACAGATAATATGATGCGGAACACAAATAAAACAGAAAGTCTCATATATATAATAACTGATGTTAGTTACAATACATTTGATACAATACATATGACACGGTACATATGATACAACTACCACAGTCGACTCAGGAAGTTACATATACAAGTACATTAACGTATATAATATACATGAATACATATCTTCCTATACAATTATACAGACTACTACAAACGACGACGACTACTCCAAAAGATATGAAAGAACTACATAGCTCTAGCAGCAACCCAAAGCAGAATATCTACAACCTGAAATACTCGGTCTGACCCGAGTATTAAATTCAAAAGAAAATAATACTCGGGTCAGTCTAATTCAAACTCAGTTATTAGTGCACAGAAGCAATAATAATTAAATAATGAATAGACGACAGTAATTAAACCAAATCAGAATGCAATTTAGAATATTGAATTGAATAAACAAAACAGTTCAAACCATTGAAATATCAATTAAAATATTAATTTGAGTAGGGCTGCAGTACACGCACGCGTGCACTGCCTCGCCACTACAGCATATGGAAATACGCAAAAGATCCAAAAATCAAAAGCAATTAGAATATCAATAAAAGCAATACCGTGTGGCTGCAGTTCACGCTTGCATGCACTGCTTTGCCACAACAGTGACGATGTACCCAATGAATACCGTGTGGCTGCAGTTCACGCTTGCGTGCACTGCCTTGCCACTACGGTGATATGTACACAATGAAAATTCACAAACGAACACAAGGTCAAACCCGAGTCATCGGATTCAACTCAAGTGTAATTCGAAAATCAATCCAAATGCACATGGCAGTGACATGATGAAACAGTGCTAACAAACAAATAAAGGCAGTGGTCAAGCTAATGTTACACACACTCGAGCTCAAGACAATATATCCCAAATACAACTGCAATAGCAAGTTAATATGCAACTATGTACAAAGCAACTAAAATCAAGTGCATATGTGAAATGCAGCACCACTACACTACACCAGATTCCCAAAAAAAACACAAGTTCATCTGCATAGACTCGAAGCTATGCACACACATGGTCGGATTTCAATTGAACCCAGATCAGAAGCAATAGTAAAGACCAACCATGTGCATCCATTCAAACCAGTTCAAGTTCGAGTTAAGCCTTTTAACATGAAACATGAAGATTCAAATACATGAACACATATGTCAGTTCAGAGGCATGAACAAGACAAAGTGCAGACACATAAATAATCATATGCAAGCATTCGAAGAGGACAAAGGATATGCATGCATTCAGACATGTATATATGCAGTGATGACTAGACTTCAAGTTTACATATGCAAGGCTACCATGACCAGATAAGTGAAACAACAAATTGCAGACTCGATGCTTCAGTGGACATAAGCACAATGCAAATACGATGAGACAACACATAACTCGAACAATGGTCAACCATACATGCATACCCACATACGAATGTATGTATACATATATATACAGATAAGTCACTGTAAGTTATATCAATGTACACAATCAAAAGAAATAAAACAAGACCACTGATCAAGTGAAGCCTCATCCAAGACACGGTGCAGACAAATTTAACTCGAAGGAAATCAAGTTCAAATGTCAGTTCACACGAATATGCAAATATGCTACATGGAACAGAGAATGCAAATTTGAAATGCAACGAGACTTCAAAATGCACAAGGCAAAATATGCACATACATGAACCAGAGGATTCCGGCTCAGCATGGTAAAGGTAGAGGTCAAGTCACTAATAATATGACTCGACTCAACTGCCAAACAACTCAATGAAGCATGGTAAAGACCAAACTAGCATAAACAAACTTGCAAACTGTCTCAATAGGATGAGACGACTACGCTGAATGATTAAGGTCGAAGTTTACCTCTGCTATAGTTGCAATAGCAATATATATACGTAACAGACCCAAAGTCAACAGCTATGCTACCAAGTTCAAATGATCAGTCCCTGTAATATAAAGGTGGAGCAGTACACATGTATACCAGATAACACCAATGCACCATCGAACACTGAATGAAATTGGACAGTACCATCAAGATGCATGAACAGAGCATGCTACAGGTGAAACAAGCATGTGCACTCAAGATGCGGCAACACAGTAACAAGCACAAGGGCTATAGCTTCAAATGACTCAGATGAACATATGGCCGAGAAACAACATCAGTGCACCACAATACAAATCATATGCTCAACTGAACCTCACGTATGTAGTAATGCAAATGCAATCCAAACCAGTTAAGGGATGCAGACCAACCAGAACAGATGCAGATGCTCAACAATGAATACAAAATGACCATAAAATTCAGAGAAATAATTAGCAAGAAATCCACTGCAGTTCAATATAACTGCAACGGTGATGGCCAAGGATGGCAAAGTCAGAAATTTACAAACCAGAAACGAAAACGAACTTGAAGAAGTCAGAAAAATCTCAAGCAAAGAACATAAATCAGACGGTGAGCAAATTGAATCAACAACCTCAAACAATTGAATACGAACGAAAATCACTGAATTTGTACCTTAAATAAGCATGAGGTATGAATTAGATGTGAGTGGATTACTCACCTTTTCAATTGATCGAGAATTGAGGCCGTGGCAACTCGAAGTTGTTCCAAAATCCAAGAATCGAAACCCTAGCAGCCACGAAGAATTGGAGCCGCCATTTTCGTTTCTTTTATTTCGTATGCTAGGGTTTTTTTTTCGAACGAATGAGAAAAATGAAAGGGGGGAAGTGGGTACGCCATTATGTCAATGAAAAGGAAACAAGCCCAATAAAAATAAAAAGGGAACAAGCCAATATAAATTTAAAGCCCGTATTTCCTTAACAAATTATTTAAAGAATTTTAATCGAATTTTAAAACTCCAAATGGGCAATTAGCAAAAATATTAATCGTTTAATGTCGATTATCAAATGATGCTAAATACCGGGTTGTTACATGTAATGAGTAGGCATTGCAGGGCATGATGGAAGGTGGTAGAGGCGCTAGGTGTGGTAACTGGCCAGGTTATGTTACAATGAACTTTCCAATAGCAATGTATAAAGATCCATTAGAATATTTTCGTAAAGGAATGAAGACCGGTGTACCGACCCTGAAATTCAGACCCAGTTTAAAATTTAAAAAAATCGCTAATTTAGTGTAGAATTTCGAATTTCACAAACAAATTCCGATGCTATTCAAACTTCATATTTGGAGTGCGTCTAATTAAACATAGCAACTGGTTAATTATCATCCAAAAATATGAAAGTTCATTTCGTGCGTAAATTTACTTCAATCTAAATCGGTTAGTAATCGATGAAAATAAACCGTTTTCGAAACCTAAATATTTTTACATAGAAAAATTCTAAATCATCTACTGAGCAAGACGCCATTTTTCATTTTTAAAATTCGGACTTCTTTAGCTCCGTCGATTTTATTTTTCGACATTTTACTGCATTTTCCTTCAGTAGAAAATTTTGAATTATATAATTCAATCATATCACTAATATCTGTATACCGTTTTGATCATCTCATTGTGCTGATCTCTGTGGTATATTCAATTTTGTGTTTTGGAGTCCGATACGTAGTGGAACGTGCGTAACGTTAAGAGTACCGGTACCGCATTTGTGTCATCTCATTCCATATGCCATTCAAATCTCCAGCCGTGTAAAACACTCTAATTGCTTTAATAAATTCTGAAACAACTTCTGACCCTGCACATTGTAAATATTTATATATATTTATATTCGTGTGAGGTTACATTGACTTTTTCCTGATCTGACATTTGCTTTTTTTTCAAAATGTATAATGCACGCAAATTTCGATTCCACCGTTCAGTTCATTTTGTTATTCTTTTATTTGTAACCCACATCTCGTTCCCATCATCATTTGCTTTGTTGTTGCACATTGTACGGGACGTCTCTCCATCTCTTATATACCACTTTACTTATGCTTTTGAAGGCAATATTTCATAAAATGTTTAAAGAATTTTCCTGTACATATTTCTCCACCTCCTTTCCATTTTCCTCCTCCACTGCCTCCTTTCACCAAAACCAAGCACGGCAACACCCACGTCAGCCTGCATAGCAGCTCCGGAGCAACCACGGCAGCAAGCTCGACAACCAACCCACCACTCCATACCCCTCTGCACATTTCCGCTCCACAACCGTATTCGACCTCATCTTCTCTCCCCACCTTCCACCTCACCACAGCCTTGCTCGGCCTCAACAACTCCAGCCTCCTCCCTCCCCAAACCCAGATCGGCCGAGACCAACCAAAGCAACCCCACCGAAGTCACCGTGAGCCACCACCCTCCGCAACCACCCCCTGCCACCAACACGAGTGCCACACCCTCTTACCTCTCTTCCCTCTCTTTCCTCCACCGAGCACGCCACGCTTTGAACCACCAACCGCCCCTCTACTGACCTCGCCACCTCCTCCGCCCTGACGTACGTACGGGCCGCCATTCCCGGTCGCCCCTTAATTCTTTGCTGATAAGATAAAGACTATATAATATATTATATTATTATTTTTAATATTGGTTTTTATGTTGTAAGCAATTACATATATATAGTGTGTACAGCTAGTAGTAATGAGAGCTATAACCTATATTGTTATATATTGTATAGGTTTTGGTTGTTTTTTTAGTCGTATATCGCTAGTGTTATGTAATATAAGTTATCTGGTTACATATCTTAGTTATATTATATACTGGGATATGCTGCAGTATTTGTTATAGTTTTAAATGAAGCATATATAAACATGCTCAAAACTTATACTTATAACGTTAGCATATGCGTTGTTTTAAATTGCAAAATCTGTAGGTATGTATAGTAACAATATGATAGTTTTACATGATTAAAGGAATATAAACTATATTACCCATAGACTGTGCTGCATCTGTATTTATTTGATATTGTAAGTATATATATTTGGATATAGTATACAATATGAGTTTCGACTGTGTATATATATTAGTTATATAAGTTTTGACAATCGGTGGTTATACGTATAGTTTGCTTTGTTCCTATGATGCAAGCTTATGTCTTACATATAATTTTATAAAGGAAGTTACTTGAGTTTTATAATAAGTTGGATTGTTGAAGCCTAATATATATAAATATCTCCATATATTATATTTTTAAGCAGTATACATATTTTTACTGATCTTTACGTACATATATATATATATATATGTATGTATGTATGTATGTATGTATGTACATATAAATGGGTTAGTTTTAAGTGGCCTATGCTGTTATGTACCAATGTATGTATTTTGAAAGTGTATAAATATCAAGTGTATATTAGTTCAAGCTTTAGACGTGATTTATACGTATGTCATATATTCATATTTTGATCTTATAGTATGTTTATGTTTATAAAATATGTCATGTTTACATATATAAACATTTTGGAGGTTTTCTATTTAATATAAACTATAAGTTATTTTGCGTATGCTGTTTATATATATATATATATATATATATATATAAGATATTTTGCGTTCTAAAGGTATGGCTATATGTCTAATTATTTGTTTCAGATTTTTGTTTATAATAATGTATATTGAGTATGTATTATAACTTGACCTATTGTTATATATATATATATAATATATATATATATATATATATGTTCTAAGTTATACTTTAAGTTATATAATATATATATTATTTAATGCGTGTTCAACTTAGAATATGATTTTGTATATACATGCAATTTTATATGTTATATCATCATCGATCCAGTCTGATTTGGTTCCGTCAAATTCTATTTGTCATCCGTGTCCGTCCTAATTCGTACCAATTCAGCTTTGTCCGGAATTCGTGCTTGGATCCATAATCCATTTCAGCGTCAAATTTCTCTAGCCTCGAAAGGTGAGCAATCACTCACGATTAATGTTTTTTTATTTATTAAATTTGATTTCAATTGAAACGACAATTGAAATATGCTGCTGTTAGTTATTTACACTGCTATATATGCTATTACCTGTATCTGTTCACCTATGACATCTGACACCATTATATGTTAATTATTAATGTGATGATAATACAGTATGGTTGATAATTGATTGATTGATTGTTGTTTATATTGGATGTTAAATTGTAATGTATAAAATGATAAATATTATGCAATTGAATTCGGCGTAGGATAGTTAAAATTTTGAATCGACATATGTGTTAAATTTGATTAGTTAAATTTGTATAATATGACCCCTGTAAACGTTTAATTAATTGACACGTAGAATTTGATTATGTACACCTTGAACCGTTAAATGTATATTGTATTAATTGATGAAGTATGAAATTTAAATTTAATGACAAGTGAAAAACCGTATTAAATAATAGTGTAATAATCTTTAATTTACATGAATGATAGTGTAGATTCTAGAAATAATTATATTAATTTGCACAAATAACCATGTGAATTAATACGATTATTTCGGGATTATTGGAATTTATTATTGAATTTTTATTGATTATTGTTATCGCTTGTTTATTTACTTTGACACCATCCCTGTTATCACACTGCAAGTTCCCTTTGCTATGCTTTGATTTTTGATTGGAAATGGAATCGGGTTGAAATGATATATACCCAAATGAAATATGCTGCTGTTAGTTATTTACACTGCTATATATGCTATTACCTGTATCTGTTCACCTACGACATCTGACACCATTATATGTTAATTATTAATGCGATGATAATACAGTTTGGTTGATAATTGATTGATTGATTGTTGTTTATATTGGATGTTAAATTGTAATGTATAAAATGATAAATATTATGCAATTGAATTCGGCGTAGGATAGTTAAAATTTTGAATCGACATATGTGTTAAGTTTGATTAGTTAAATTTGTATAATATGACCCCTGTAAACGTTTAATTAATTGACACGTAGAATTTGATTATGTACACCTTGAACCGTTGAATGTATATTGTATTAATTAATGAAGTATGAAATTTAAATTTAATGATAAGTGAAAAACCGTATTAAATAATAGTGTAATAATCTTTAATTTACATGAATGATAGTGTAGATTCTAGAAATAATTATATTAATTTGCACAAATAACCATGTGAATTAATACGATTATTTCAGGATTATTTGAATTTGTTATTGAATTGATATTGATTGTTGTTATCGCTTGTTTATTTACTTTGACACCATCCCTGTTATCACACTGCAAGTTCCCTTTGCTATGCTTTGATTTTTGAATGGAAATGGAATCGGGTTGAAATGATATATACCCAAATGAACTTGACTTAGGATAGAAAATTTAACAAAACCGATTGGTCAATAATTTGATTGAAACGAAATAGAGTTTTTATTTAAATAAATAATAAGATTTGAAATGAAGTTGGAATTGAATTTAATGATAGGAAAATGTTAATAAATAAAAAAAAATCTGAAACGAACATATTAACATAGTAGTTATTGAAAGAACGTTGTTTTAAAATAAATTACTTGACGATAAAATTTGGAATTATCCATTGAATTAAGTTTGAAATGATTTAATAATTAAGTTTGAATTTATAATTAAGTTTGAAATTATTAAGTTTTGAAATTATCAAAAATTAAGATTGAAACTATTTAATAATTGAATAAGACCGAATTATTTGATAAATGAATAAAAATTGAATTCTTTGATAAGAGATTTAACTTTTGAATAAGTGAATTTGAACTTCGTTAATAAATGAAATTAGGCTTCTTTTAAGTTTGGAAAGATTATCTAAGTAAGTTAAAGTGAAATTTGATTTCTCGAATATATGAAATTTAGTTTCTTTATTAATTGAGTTTTGAAATTTGCAACTATGTAAAGAATAAGTGAAATTGAATTTCTTAACAAGAAATAAATGTGTTTTATTGAAATTAATGTAAGAATTGTAATTTAAGGAATTTTATTTGACAAATTTAATTTAATTAAATTGGTAAGTTTTGATATAACGAAGTTAACTTAAGTGATTGATTTAATGACTTGGAAATTAAAAAGAATTGTTTGGATGTTAAATTAACTTAACGAATATTGAATAAAATCGATAAATAAATTTAAATTGATTTGAATGTTAAATTTAATTAATTTAAATAATTTCGGAATGAAACTTTTGTACGAACTTGAATCAATATTTGAATTGTTTAAATATAATTTGAAATCGAATTATAAGATTTTGAAATGGTAATTTGGAAGTTTTGAAATGTAAATTATGGAAATGGATATAGAAAGACAAATGGAATGTTAGTACGAATTCTAATTGAAATTGATTGTTTTGAAATATATTAAACGACCAATCGGTGTAATAATACGTAGTTATTAAAGAGACCGGGATCGGATATGGACATACTCTCTGTCGATACCGAAAACCACTTTTATAACTATTATACGCGGAGTGTTGATCCAGAATGAAGTGGATGATTTGGTGAATGCGTTGACTGAAGAAAGAGAACGATGTTGGATGACCCTTGACATGACTAAAACAGGAGCCGCGTCGGGCCATTGAGGTTCGCCACCTCTAGCGGACACACTTCTTCGATACCATATCTATTACTTTTGTGATTTGATTTGGGTGCACCCCTTGATTTGGGAGTGTTGTTTCGCGGTGTTGAGGTAGCTGCTGGCTATGCTCAACATCAGTCCGGATCACGCAACTACTAGTATCCTAGTTGGTATCGCCTCATGTACCTTGTCATACTGATTATCCTATTCGCGACCACTACGTTTGTTTTGTGTTATACCTATGGGTTACCCTCTGATAACCACCAGTTTACGGTGGGGTTTACGGTGCTGTATAGACTATGGCATTATAAAATGTGTTAAGGGGAATTATGGTAACGCCTTAACGCTATTTTAATACTTTATATTACTAATAGACATTATCTAGTTAGCGTACATTACTACCTAGTAGATAGCTTAACGGATCCTTAGAGGATGGTTATTCCAATGTCCTTTGAGTTACTTGTATTTCGATTGCTATTTCACTTGAGTTGGATTTATTGATATGAGAATATTAATCCTGACTCGAGTGTTTTGTGTTTTCCTTTACGCTCGGGTCAGACTGAGTGGTTCAGCTTTTGAGATCACCTTTGGAGTTGGAGCTTTGCTTGAAGATCCTGCCATATATTCTGCTTTCAGTATTCGATGATTTCAGTGATGTATTCTGATTTGTAACTGATGTATCGTGTTACTCTTCCGTTGTATCGGTATAACTCAGAGGTATCTTATATATTTATATAGTAGCTTTTATTTCCGCTGCATATTATTATTCTGTGTATGTGATCTGTGATTATTTATTTACTGTATATCTCAGTTTTACCAAATTTAGATTAACAGTCCGGTATTTTGAATTATTCAAGTCCGGCATGTGCGGATGCGAATAGTCCAAAATAGCGGGTAGTTACAGTTGGTATCAGAGCTTTGGCTCTAGGCAAAATTTAGCATATAGGGTAAATGTATTTACAGAATCACTCTCATTCGAGTTTCAATCTCTTCCTTTCGACTCAATCCCTTTGAATTTTGGAACGTTCCCTCGGTTCCGAAATTCATTATTGTCCCTCACTATTCATCTTCTTTCAATTCCGGAGCATCCCATAACTTCACTTCGAATGACCCTTATAATGAATCGGCGGTCTCCCCAAACGCCGAATGATTTGTAAATGGGTGAAAATTCTTTACAATAAGCATTGATTTACCGAAGATTTCTGTATCCTCGGTTTTCGATGCTATCTATCTCCTGCAATACCTGAATTCTATTTCTTGAGATCGAATGTTGATTTACCTCGGAATTCTGCATCGATCTTATTCTTGAAGCCACGGTCAATCCTTTTAAGGTTGCCCGCGATTTATATAAACTTATCAGGTTTCCTATTTTGTTATTTAATTATCTATCTTTGTTTCAAACCTATTTTCAAATCAAAATTTTCTTTGATTTGATTTCCATCAAGTTAAATCTCTATACTTGCTTTGAAATCCATTGTTGTATCGTCAAGCGAGGAAGTGTCTTTGAAAATTAATATTAAAAATGTTTTACATATATAGTGTTGTTGAGTTGTTGATGTTGATTTGGATTTTCGATCGATTCGTCTGATCAAAGCTATCGATAGGATTTCTAAACACTTGAACATAATAAACTGACACAATAATATTTTCGAATTTGGTGAATAAAACAGTTTTGTATGATTATATTATAGATAAGTATAAATTTCTCTGAAATTAAATTGTTAATTTGTTGTCTGGAATAAAAATAAATGAATTTATAAAGCTTGTTTATATTTTGATTTGGAATTTAAATGGATTTAAATTAGGATTTGAGAATTTAATTTCCGATGATTTCAAACTTGGCTTTAAAGTTTTAAAAGGTATATTACTTAAAGTATTTCCGAATAGAAATCTTTTCAAAGAAATTTTAGATGTTTTAAATCAGTGCTCTTCTCTTTGTCGCTAGAAAATAATTTCGGTGATGACGGCCGCATCATCGACATTCATTTTCGAGTTTCGAAGTGGAGAGACTATTATGTAGCTTTGCTACGGTTTGTTTTGAAAAAAAAAATTGATTTGGATTGCTAAAACATTACTTGATTTATAATATATATTGAAGATATAAATTTGATTTGATATATTATGAATATATATATTTATTTTATCTCAAGTTGTTGAAGCGAATCGGAAATTAATTCTTAAAATTTGTTAAAGGATGATTTTACAATTTTAAATGAAGCCAAATTATTTTATATAAATACTTAGCTTGAAATAACTGAATTGTAAAATTTTATTTGGATAATACTCAAATTGCATTATATATAACTTACCTAATTTTTTTTAAAAAAGAGTTAATTATGTAATTGAATATTATAGAGTAGAAAATGATATCAAAGGAATTTTTAATAAATTGAGTAGTTATAATAAATGTAAATATACTTAATATATATGTGATAGGGTATATTAAGTAGAATAAATTTAATAATAATTTGGAATAAAGAAGAATTAAATTTGTCAAAGACGGTTTGATTATAATAAATGACTTCAAATTTATGATCCTTGAAGTTGTTAATTTAACAAAAATTGGATACTATATAATATAAATTGTCTTTATAAATAAAATGTAAGTGCGCATAATAAATGTTATTCACTTAAATTCTAATTACAAATGTTTATGAGATGTTGGGCGAATTCTCGCCCAGAAGGCCTCGAGACCAAGGAGCGTCAGGTTCCATGCACGTTCGAGACCAGCGAGCATCTTCATCATCTCCACATACTATGGTACTCAAGAATCATTCGGCATCCCCTTTGGCACAAGTGCATTCGGCGTTCCCTATACCAGAGAATCATTCGGCATACCAAATACAGAGGCTCATTCGGCATAGGCTCATTCGGCCTTCCAAACCCAAGGACATTCGGCATAACACTACCACCGGACCAAACATGTACAACCACATCCGGCCTCCACTCCATTCGGCAAAGCTAAAAGTCCTGCTACCGCTCCGAGCAACTACCGGTCCAGGTGACCGCCGAACCAACTCCCAATACCGGTCCACACCTCCTACACCATGCCGGTCCAAACCAACACCGGACCAACCACTACTCTCTACCATCACGCCGAACCAAAGCCTCTCCACTTCATCTCCATGCACGACCGAATGAAGCTCCGCCGAACCAGAGGACTACCAGGCCAGATTGCTTCAGCCCAGGCCCGCTGGCAGCTATATACATCCAAGACCCCTGCCCCCTACCTCACTCTATAAATAGAGGGGCAGGGGTACAACAATGGCAGACAAGTTTGAGAGCTCAAGCAAGGAAGGAACTTTCAAACTACTTTCATACACTTGTATACAAAGCATTGTACTTGTAATCTGGAAGAAGAAAGATAATAACATATAAAGTGGACGTAGGCACATTCTGGCCGAACCACTATAAATCTGCGTGTCTTTTACATTTCAGCCCTTACTTTTCTCATATTTACATACTCATCTAAAATCATTGAAAATCACACATACTCAACTAAAATAATACGACTTGGAGGTGTTTGTCCATTTTTTGTGCAAACATTTTTGGTGCTTTCACTGAGAACTGAACTCAAACTTCATCTTCTCCCACTCAACCTTTTTTCCTAACGACATCACTCGTTGCTTAGAAATCATGCCTTCCAAACAGAGAAGGGATGTTAACAAAGGAAAGAACATCGCAACTAGCAGCCTTCCAGATCCAGCAATCACAGATCAGCCCACTTCAACAGCAGTACCAGATGAAAATCAGGAAAATCCAACTGGTCCCGCGACGGAACAACCAATCACTAGGGCAGATCTGGACAGGGTTGTGGCTGAAGTAACTAACCGCTTCACATCCCAACAAGAAACTTTGGTGGACCAACTCATGACACGCTTAAGGGACGCTGAAGAGTCCAACCGCAACACTGAATCATGGGGTGAATCCCAATCCGGAGGATCCCGGAGGCAACAAAGGTCTTCACTCTTCGAACAAGCTATCAACAGGAAAAACGATGATAGGGGCCGCGCCCGGACTCAGCCCGAATTCCGACTCGAGGAAGCCCTTGGAACCGAACCTAGCGGGGGAGGCACCAGGCGAGGGTCGGATGTAGCTGAGCCAGTCATGCCACCTAATCATAGAAACCCCGCTGAACGGAGCCGAGCTAGAACCCAGCCCGAAGTTGACCCCATGGATGTGCTCGAAACAGAACCCCACAGGGGAAGATCAAGGCAGGGGGCAACTGTAGCTGGTCCTAGCGTGCATCCAAGCAGCCAAAGACAACCACTGGATAATGCTAGAGGTGATAGACTGTACCATCCCTACAGGTCATCTGGACGAGATAGATCCCGCAGGGAAGAACCGAGCTCATTTTTGTCCGCTCCAAGTTCTGACGAGCGGATGGCACGATTATTCAGAGAATGTGTCCAACGGGAGCAAAGGGACCGGGGAATAGGCGCTAGGGTCACCAGTCCCTTTACCCGAAATATCGAAACTGCCATCACTCCCCGGGAATGGAAAATGCCAACCATGGAACCTTACAAAGGAACTTCCGACCCCATCATACACCTGCAGAGATACACCCAGCATATGCTCATGAGTGGAGCAACAGAAGGAGTATTATGTAAATGCTTTCCGCTATTCCTATCAGATCTAGCTACCTCCTGGTTCTGCCATCTACCCCAAGGATCCATCAGCTCATGGGAGATGTTAAAAGAAAGGTTTATTAGCCAGTTCCGCATCCATGTGGAACAGCCCAAGGATGCTTATTCTCTATCCAATGTCAAACAGAAATCCGGAGAGACGCTGCAACAATATCTAACACGGTTCAACGCCGCAGCGGCAGCAGTTCAAGATGCCGATGAAAAACTCACTCTGATGGCCCTCTGTAGTGGTGTACATCCAGACACCAAGTTTGCCAGAAGATTAACTAAGGAAAAACCAGCTACCTTGCCTGATTTCTTCCATGAAGCTGGAAAGTATATGAGACTTGAAGACGCTGCTACGGAGAGGCAATCAGGGCAACAAGGCAAGATAGTTCAGGACAAGGTTCCCACTGCAGCTAAGGACGCTCGAAAAAATGAATCTAGAGACAATGCTGGGGGCAGAAAGGTTGAGAAGCGCCAATATCGACCAGGGCCAAGATTTGACTCCTACACTCCTTTGAATGAAACAATCGAAAACATCTACCTAGCCACTCAGGGCGAACTCGGATACAAGCGCCCCCCGCACAAGAAAGAATCAGATAACGCACTCAAGTCCGGAAAGTTCTGTCGCTTCCACGAATCCCACGGACATGACACCAATGAATGCCACCATCTTCGGGACTTGATCGAAGAACACATTAGAAGAAGAAGACTGGAACGTTATGTGAAAAGTCAGAACAGGACTCCAACTCCTGCCAATGAGAACTCAAAACAACCCCTCCCAGAAGTAGGCGGAGGGAGTCGCAACAATCACAACACCAGTGGCTCTAGTCAAGAGAAGATAGTAGTCCTTACCATCTCAGGAGGACCACACATTGCCGACAGAAGTTGGGCAGAGATGGAAAGGTACGGCAAGTCGCTTCGAAATGCCGAAGGATATGTTAACTCCATTACGGAGGAACGCCACCCGAAACGAAAAGAAAACGACGACATCATATTCAGTAGGCGTGATTTGGAAGGAAGACAGTACCCACATATGGATCCTATGGTCATCTCTGCCTGGTTCGGTCCAGCTAAAGTTTTTCGGATTCTAATAGACACAGGAGGCTCCGTTAATATCCTGTTCAAACATGCTTTCGACAAAATGAAGTTATCAATGAAGGATGTATCCCCCTGTGACAAACCACTGCACGGTTTCACTGGAGATGCAAAAATGCCCCTCGGGCAACTTGACCTCTTCGTCGAAATAGGAAGTCATCCCCGCTCCGTGGTGCGAAAACAAACGTTCGTACTAATAGAGAACCACTCGGCTTACAACGCCTTCTTGGGGAGACCAGCCTTGTCTGACTTCCAAATTGTCTTAGCCCCCTGGTGCCTGAAGATGAAATTTCCAACGGACAACGGAATAGGAGAAGTAGAAGGAGATCAAGACGCTGCCCGAGACTGCTATGTGACTGAGCTTCGCAACAACCGCAGAAAGAATAAAGGAAAAGATGCAGAGACTACTCTCTGCATGAAAAGCTTGGAGGCATAGCAACTAAAGAAAGCCCCTCCTCTTCGATACACAAGCGATCCCTTCAATGAACTAGACCCCAGAGATAAAGAGGAGGAGGCTACCGCCGAGCCTGCAGAGGCCATGGAATTCGTATCTGTAGATAAGCACGATTCAAGTAAACTATTAAAAATCGGATCTCAGCTGAAAACGGAATTGAAGGATCAACTCATTGACTTCCTCCGCCACAACTTAGATGTATTTGCGTGGACCCATGCCGATATGACAGGAATCTCTCCAGACATAGCGTGCCACATGTTGAACATCGATCCCACCAAGGTACCAGTAAAGCAGAAAAAGAGAAGCATGGGGGCGGAGCGATCAGCAGCCCTTGATGAGGAAGTAAAGAATCTACTTGCTAATGGCTTCATACGGGAAGCCATCTACCCGGAATGGATCGCTAACCCAGTGCTAGTAAAAAAGGCCAGTGGAAAGTGGCGAACATGTATTGACTTCTCCAATCTGAATGACGCTTGCCCAAAAGATTGCTTCCCACTTCCCCGAATTGACCAACTCGTAGACAGCACGGCTGGGCACGAACTCCTATCTTTTATGGATGCATACTCCGGATATAACCAGATCCCCATGCACGCTCCCGATCAGGACCACACTAGCTTCATCACCGACCGCGGATTATATTGTTACAAAGTCATGCCTTTTGGACTCAAAAATGCTGGAGCTACCTATCAACGCCTCGTCAACAAAATGTTCGCAGAATTAATAGGGCGAACTATGGAGGTATATGTGGATGACATGTTGGTAAAGTCCAGGAAAGCCAACGACCATGTAAGCCATCTGGACGATATGTTTCAGGTACTTCGCCGATATGGAATGAAGCTGAATCCTCTAAAGTGCTCCTTCGGAGTGTCATCGGGAAAATTCTTAGGATTCATCGTCCACGCCAGAGGAATCGAAGCAAACCCTGAACAAATCCGGGCTTTAAAAGAAATAAGGATACCTTCCACTCGAAAAGAAATGCAAAGCCTAAACGGAAAGGTGGCCGCCCTAAGCAGATTCATTTCCAAGGCAACTGACAAATGTGTCCCCTTCTTCGAAGCTCTCAAGAAAGACAAAGGGAAGTTCGAGTGGACCGATGAATGCTTAAGAGCCTTCCTCAACCTAATCGAACACCTTCAGAGACCACCAGTACTCTCAACTCCAAATGAAGGTGAAGTGTTATACCTATACCTCGCTGTATCATCTCACGCTCTAAGCGCCGCCTTGGTAAGAGAAGAAGACCGCACACAACGCCCGGTTTACTTTGTAAGTAAGAGATTTACAGGGGCAGAGGCCAGATATCCTAAACTTGAGAAATTAGCATATTGTTTATTGATCGCGTCACGAAAACTGCGACACTACTTCCAGTCTCACTCCATCAGGGTTCTAACCGATCAACCACTAAGACAGGTGCTCCATCGTCCTGACACTTCTGGGCGACTCCTCAAATGGTGCATCGAACTAAGTCAGTATGATATCACCTACCATCCTCGTACCGCTATCAAAGGACAAGCCATGGCTGATTTCATTGCCGAATTCACTATCAACGAAGGCAAGGAACAATCCGAAGTAGCAAAAAGCATCAAGTGGAACCTCTTTGTAGACGGAGCATCAAACGAACAAGGCTCGGGGGCAGGTATTGTGATCATCACCCCCAGGGGAAGAAAGTTGTACTATGCATTAAGATTGGAGTTCACGGCCACTAACAACGATGCTGAATATGAAGCAGTAATAGCGGGATTGGAACTGGCCCTAGAAATTGGGATCAATTCCTTATGTATTCATAGTGATTCTCAGCTTATCGTAAACCAGGTACTAGGAGAATTCCAGACTCGAGGAGAACGGCTCACAGCATACCTAAAGAAAACCAGACTGCTGCTCGATCGATTGGACCATTATCTAATCAAACACATTCCTCGAGAAGAAAACCAAGAGGCAGATGAACTTGCAAAGCAAGCTAGTATGAAGGACAGCACCATTCCCGGAGCACTAGTAATCTCAAGGCAGCTAGCCCCGAGTTTCGAACAAGCGAATCTGATAACTGCAATCGAAGAAGGAACCTGGATGACTCCTATCCGGAAATATTTGCAAGATGGCATACTACCCGACAGGCGTGACGAAGCCAAGAAGATCTTGAGGAAAGTTCCCCACTACACAATGCAAGAAGGCATCCTCTACCGGCGTGGCTTCTCTAGCCCCCTATTAAGATGCGTCGCCGGAAGGGAAGCCAAGGAGATATTAACAAACATCCATCAGGGAGGATGCGGAGATCACACTGGAGGACAGACTTTGGCAAGAAAGATACTCCGATATGGATATTACTGGCCCACACTAAACAAAGATGCCCTAGACTTCGTTAAGAAATGCGACAGATGTCAGAAGTTCGCCAAGATCCCTCGACTACCCACAAACGAAATTACTCAAATGACCAGCCCTTGGCCCTTTGCCGTATGGGGAATTGACTTAATTGGCGAACTGCCAACGGGCCGAGGCGGAGCCAAATATGCTATAATGGCAGTCGATTATTTCACCAAATGGGTGGAAGCGGAACCTTTAAATAAAATATCTTCAGCAAAAGTTATCAACTTCTTGATCAAAAACATTCTGTGCAGGTATGGAGTCCCCCTCAAGATCGTATCAGACAACGGACTCCAATTTGACAGCGAAGAATTTGCCGACTGGTGCCAAGAGCATGGAATTCATAAAAGCTTCTCATCTGTAGCTTATCCTCAGGCAAACGGACAAGTCAAAGCTGTCAACAGAATTCTCAAAACCCTAACCAAGAAGAAGCTTGAAAAGTCAAAAGGCGCTTGGGTGGACGAACTTCCTACGGCACCCTGGGCCTGCCGCACCTCTCATAGAACATCAACGGGGCATACTCCTTTCTCTTTGGCATACAGATTGGAGGCCATGCCCCCAGTTGAAACTGTAGCGCCATCTCACCATGGGACCCACTGCAACCCAGAAGAAAACGAAGAACTCCTCCTCATGTCTTTGGATCTGATTGAGGAGAGGAGAAACGATGCAACACTTAAAAGCAGAAGCCCACAAGCAAAAAGTGGCAGCACAATGCAACTCCAAAATCAAGCATCGCAGCTTACAAGAGGGAGATCTTATCCTCATGCGGATCCTCCCGCAACACCGAATCATGGACCGAGTCCCAATCTGGAGGATCTGTGAGACAACAATGACCTTTCTTCTTCGAAGAGGTTAATAAAGAAATGGTCATGGTAGGAGCCGAGCCCGGACTCAGCCCGAATTCCGACCTGAGGAAACACTTGGAACCAAACCCAACGGGGGAGGTGCCAGGCAGGGGTCGGATATAGCTGAGCCTGTCATGCTACCTAACCATGAAAGCACCAGTAGACGGACCATATGAAATTCATCAAGATCTTCACAACAACGGAGCTTATATTTTGTCAACAGTGGACGGAGTGGTGTTCCAAAGGGCTTGGAACATCCGACACCTCCGTCGATACTTTGCTTAACATGTACCGCCCATATGAAGCGTATTAACACGGTGGACGTAGGCATTATCGTGCCGAACCACTTTAAAAATCTTATCTCTTGTTACCTTGTGCCTTCATATCTTGGCTGCTTGTTAAGCTTTATCCCTTTCTGTTGAACAAAATCCTATGGCATCTCCACTCAAGACGCACCGCGGCCTCATCTGGACTAGGCCTAACAGGTACGCTACGATTCTATGCACTCGCCAATGAGACTCTTTTGCTCCAGCATCCCTCTGCTGCGGGTTAACTCATTGCGCGCCTGCCCTCAAAGCCAACTGTAATGAGCCGATTATAAGTCATCATAAAGGCCGACTATAGCCGATGGCAGCTCATTACGGCGTTCGGCTCGTCGGTAACCGTGAACCTACTTTAAGCCCCAACATAAGGTGTGGCCAGCCAGGGGTAGTTCACGGCCAACGGCACCCACGCTAGCCGGCCACGGTAAATCGAATAATACCCACGATTACGGACCATAATGGTTCGGGTAGTTACCGTGCGCGATCTCGGCTCCGATGTGTCTTAAGTGCGGCTGTGGTAAAAAAGAAAACTCCCCGCGGAGGCGTAAGATGGGTGACAAATGTCTCCAAGACCCACAGCTAGGGAAAGTGACTACAAAACCCGTTTGCCACGAACTTAAGCACATCGACGGCCTTCCGTGACTGGAAGTTTTACTTTTACTATATTTCCATTTCATTTAAATATTTTTCTCCTATCCTGTATAACAAACTCTAAAGTACAGGAAACCAAATAGGAAGCATTCACTCATGAGGCTCTAAGCCTGCGTGCTGGGTAGCAGGGCGCTCTGCTATACCCGTGAACAGTTACACAAGACACTCAAAGCTACCGCCTGCGAATAAAACATAAAGGGCGGTACTCTCTTCTCTTGTACATAAATGCGTAACTATAACTTATTCATACACTGACATTGCAAAACGTGAAATTATATTTCAAGCAAAAACTTAACATCAAACACAAGTGGAATCACAGGCATATACATAATTATACTTCTCACACAGCACATAAAGATAGCAGCAACATTTAAACATGACAAAATCAGCTTATATTATAAGATCACACGAAGTTATTCTTTGCAAATAATTTTATTACAGTTGCATATCAAAGACTAACATGAACAGTGATAAAAAAGAAACAAAAAGATGGCAGATGCATCCACACTCCATCACCAACTCCCCCAGCCTACTTAGCCGCAGGATCGGAGCCCCCAGCATGTGGATCTGAAGTCCCACCTGTCCAGATCAGAAGAGGAATTCATTAAACGAACGATCAAGTTATGAAAACACGAAAAGAAAAGAAAGGGAAAAGAATAACTCACCAGCATCCGCCGCTTGATCCTCATCATCCAACTGCACGCCCGCTTCCTCTGCAGCGAGTAGCCGCATCCCCTCCTTCACCGCCGCTTGCTCCTCCTTTGAGAACTGAGCAGTAACCGCACTCAAGTTGAAAGCCTCTCCGCCTTCCTTACCCGCATTCACCCTGGCCTCCTCTAAAGCCTGGAGATACACCTTGGCCATGACCCGAGGGTAATCGTCCATCCAAGACAAGCCGCCCTCCTTCCAAGTGTGGAAGTACATATCCTGAAGCATCTCATCCATCATCCCCTCATTTTCCTCAAACTCCCTCACCCGAGCCTCGGAAGCTTGCAACTTAGCGACGGCGATGTCCCTCTCTGATTGGTATCTCAAGCAGTCAGCCTGGAGTGACCTCCTCATTTCCTCCTCCTTCAACCTAAGGGACCTCCTCATCTCCTCCATCTCCTCCTTCAACTCAGCCTGAGCCATCTCCGCAGCCTCGAGTCTCCCCGACAACTCCTCTACCCGCTCGAGATCCGCATTTCGAACCTCATCCACCGTTGTAATGGCCATGTTAATCCGCTCCCTGCAGGTAACCTCCATCTTCCGTAACTCCGCCCTACTGGCCTTCTCCATGGTCTCTTTCAGACGCTGGGAGGCTTCCTCATGCTGGGAGATCTGGATGGCTTGGTCGGCAAGCTGCTTGGCCTGATCGGCAACCTTTAGCCTTAACCGAATATTAGCACTCCCAATCTCCTCCCCGGCCTTGACCAATCGAGCATGATGCTCCATTAACTTCTTAGTCTCTTCGGCCACCCGGTCAATATTAGCCTTGGCCTCGTCCCCCATAGTAACTACCCGAGTAGTAAGCAGATCAAGATCTAGGGACTTGGCCTCATCCAGCACACGTACCATGGGGTTGCGGGGAAGTAGGTGCTCGCCCGTGGTCTCATCAAATGAAATGTCCCGAAAACTTGGGTCTAAATCAGGATGACCGGCAAAAGGGTCACGAGGCACGGGGCGAGGCACATCGGGACGCCTTATATGAATGACAGTAGATCTCTTGGAAGGAGGAGGAGGGGGGCAGGGCTCCGTGCTCTCCTCCGTAGTATCACGAGGAGGCTGAGTAGGGGGAGGCAGAGTAGGAAGCTGCGAAGCAGAAGAAGACTCAAATAAGGAACGGCTCCGCTTCCTTTTCTGAATGCCCTCTTCGATGACCCCAAGAAGAGGGCGGTACTTGACTACGTCCCCAGTGCGATCAGTAGAAGGTTTCGCGGAAGCTCTCCGCGACTTAAATTGTTCAAGACGATGTCGAACATCCGACGTTTTAACTGCCTGGCCTGCCCCTGGAATAAAGAACAAGTGTTACGAACATACAATAATCCGCAATTCAAAAAATGTGCTAAGTTAAAAAGAAAGAAAAGTGAGGAGACACATCTATTATGCAAACCCGGCGGAAGAGTGGGATACGGCAATAAGTCCTGGATCTCATTCCAGGACGGAAGTGAACCGTAAAAAAAAATTTCTAAGTCCTTATCGAAAATAGAATCGGCAGAAGACAAAAGTCCACCTTGCATCGCCGGGGTCACCCTAGCTGAGGAACCCTTAGAGGATGGGTCAGTGCCAGCCACAGCTTTGCCGGTTTCCTTTGCCTTCTCCGTTCCCTTCTCCGTTTCCGACTCTCCCTCCGACTCCCCGAAGGCCCGACGGAGAGCCTCATCCAGTTCGAGGTCTTGTTCAGAGGTTAGAGCGGCAACACCACTACCACCTTGACCGTCGCCATCTCCTCCACCCTCCGACCCTTCTCCAACTTCGCCTCCTTCCTCCTCTTCTACACCTTCCTCCTCCGGGACATCCGGGCAAGTACTTGGAGAAGGGCCATCGGACTCCTTGAGCTTCTTGCCTCCTACGACTGGACGTTGTGCAAAGGGCTTCCTCTTGCCCCCCTTCGCTGTCACCCCACCTTTAGGCTGGGCAGCCTTCTCTTCTGCCGTGTCCCTCTGTTTGACTACGGACTGATGTGGGAGGATCAAATTATACGACAAGAGCCTGGCATTCCTAATCAGATAAGCAGCCGATCTGTCTCTCCCGGAAATAGCTTCAATTTCTGCTGCCATCCGAACCAAGCGATCATCTTCCACAACCGCAAAACCACCTGTCGCTAGCAAGAAATAAAAGCGCATAAGAGAGTGAATTACAGCCAAGACAGGAATTATGAGTAGAGTTTTTACTTACATCCGGAGGTAAATCGGCGAATAGAGACGGAGTCATCCCTGACAAAGAACCACTCCTTCTTGAACATGCTATACTTCGAGTATAAATCCAAAACAGGCTTGAAGGAAACGGCTGACTCCAAGCTAATATATGGGGACCCCTTCCTGTACCCCCTCAGATTGTACAGATATCGTATTTCCCGGTTGGAGGGGGCGCGCCCATATCTCTTCTGGAAGATAGCATATAAGCATACCAGAATGGCATAAGAGTTGGGCTGAAGCTGGAATGGAGCCACCTTCAGATAAGTGACGAAGCTTAGTATCCGGGCGTTGATTGGAGGAATAGCCCCGCACATGCAATGGTACCGGCTGTAAGCGAAGCACCCCTCGGGGGGATCATATGGCATGACCCCTTCCCCCGGTAACAACATAAGAGCCCTGTCTATCCCAAAGGAACGGGATATAACGTCAAGTTGCTCCTCCTTTAAGGAGCTTGGGAAGCAGTCAGGGGGAGAGTTCAAAAGTTCCTGTGGACCATATCCGTCCACTAGAGACTTCGGAATAGGTCGGTGTTGCCCGGATCCTGATTGGACTGGGGGCGAGGAAGAAGAAGGCTCTCCTGTGCCTCTAGACCTCTTTCTGTCTGATCGTGTTTCCGCTTTGCGAGACATTTTCTGCAGCACAAGAAAAACCTAATATTAGAACAAGGAAAATAGAAAAGTAAACAGACAAGTGCGTGCAAGTGTGGAATTTCATTCGCAAGCTGAAGTCTTCCAGATCACAAGTTCATTCGGTTTCCATGTTCATTCGGCTTCCAAGTTCATTCGGTTTCCAAGTTCATTCAGTTTCCAAGTTCATTCGGTTTCAACCCCATTCGGTTTTCATCTCATTCGGCTCCAAGGCAGTAGTCCCATTCGGTGAAGCAAGGACATACGTGTGTATTCGGTAATAAGTGTATACCTGGTTCGGTACAAGGTTGGTTCGGCAAACACTTAATTCGGCAATGGAGTGATTCGGCTCTACTCGTTCGGTAAAGAAAAACAAGGGGGGTACGGCCTCTATATATAGGCAAACTCACAACCACCGAACCAGATGTCTCGCCCAACCGGACCAATGATACCGGACCACTAGAAGCCGGATGAGAATAGCCGGACCAACCAAGAACCGAATGGAACCCTCTATCTACCGTCCAAGACCAGGAACTGGGGGCACGCAGGGCGCTTCGCTCAGATAAGTGCCGAACTCTAAGAGCTTACTAATAAAATAAAAAATATGATAACAATGGATAAGTCGTGAATCTCTCACTAACATGGATTAATCATTTACACGTGCACGCGACCACGAACGGTCCATAGGCACGCTCTGAATGGCTATTAACCCTATCGTCATGAGAATTTACACTTTGACATCCCTTTTTAAGCTCATCAGTCAAATGGATATTTGATAATTATGAAATGGCTAAGCTACTTACACATGTACGGGGTCGAGAACAACCCCTAGGCATGCTCTGAGCTAGCGATAAACCACCTTGACAAACGATCCAGGGAACCACTCTAACGTGAACCTGGCATCGATAACCCCCTCGGGGTACACTAACTCGCCTCGAACGGCGCAATTCACTTGATCACAAATATTTCGACCCCGAACGGTCGTTATTTGAATTCACACTAAAACTATGAATTCCTTCGCAGGACATCAATAGGATATAAACATCCAGCCCATGACATTACAAGACGAGTCTTCCCACCTACGAGAAACAAAGCGCGACACGTGCAAGCACGTGCCCCACTTTGGGGGGCAAATGTTGGGCGAATTCTCGCCCAGAAGGCCTCGAGACCAAGGAGCGTCAGGTTCCATGCACGTTCGAGACCAGCGAGCATCTTCATCATCTCCACATACTATGGTACTCAAGAATCATTCGGCATCCCCTTTGGCACAAGTGCATTCGGCGTTCCCTATACCAGAGAATCATTCGGCATACCAAATACAGAGGCTCATTCGGCATAGGCTCATTCGGCCTTCCAAACCCAAGGACATTCGGCATAACACTACCACCGGACCAAACATGTACAACCACATCCGGCCTCCACTCCATTCGGCAAAGCTAAAAGTCCTGCTACCGCTCCGAGCAACTACCGGTCCAGGTGACCGCCGAACCAACTCCCAATACCGGTCCACACCTCCTACACCATGCCGGTCCAAACCAACACCGGACCAACCACTACTCTCTACCATCACGCCGAACCAAAGCCTCTCCACTTCATCTCCATGCACGACCGAATGAAGCTCCGCCGAACCAGAGGACTACCAGGCCAGATTGCTTCAGCCCAGGCCCGCTGGCAGCTATATACATCCAAGACCCCTGCCCCCTACCTCACTCTATAAATAGAGGGGCAGGGGTACAACAATGGCAGACAAGTTTGAGAGCTCAAGCAAGGAAGGAACTTTCAAACTACTTTCATACACTTGTATACAAAGCATTGTACTTGTAATCTGGAAGAAGAAAGATAATAACATATAAAGTGGACGTAGGCACATTCTGGCCGAACCACTATAAATCTGCGTGTCTTTTACATTTCAGCCCTTACTTTTCTCATATTTACATACTCATCTAAAATCATTGAAAATCACACATACTCAACTAAAATAATACGACTTGGAGGTGTTTGTCCATTTTTTGTGCAAACATGAGATAAATGGAATAATAAGTTAAATAAATAATAGGTATGATCAATAGAAGAAAATTTTGTTTTGAAAGTTAATAAATTGAATTAAATCAACTTAAGAAAATATCTTGAATTAATTGAATTTAAATTGAATTTCATTTGAAAGGAATCTTTTGTACCTAACATTAATATATGTGAAATCAAATCAATTTTATGAAAGTCTTGAATTTAAAGTCAAATTGTTAAATATAAATTAATTTAAATTGAAATTTCTATGGTTTAAATCAATTGTTTATTTTGTAATTCAAGTCTATTTCTTCTGGTTGTTTCATTCTCCTACCTCCTTCCTTTTCGGGGACGAAAAGTTTTGAGTGGGGGAGAATGTAACGACCCTGAAATTCAGACCCAGTTTAAAATTTTAAAAAAATCGCTTATTTAGTGTAGAATTTCGAATTTCACATACAAATTCCGATGCTATTCAAACTTCATATTTGGAGTGCGTCTAATTAAACATAGCAACTGGTAAATTTTCGTCCAAAAATATGAAAGTTCATTTCGTGCGTAAATTTACTTCTATCTAAATCAGTTAGTAATCGATGAAAATAAACCGTTTTCGAAACCTAAATATTTTTACATAGAAAAATTCTAAATCATCTGTTGAGCGAGATGCCATTTTTCGTTTTGAAAATTCGGACTTCTTTAGCTCCGTCGATTTTATTTTTCGATGTTTTACTGCATTTTCCTTCAGTAGAAAATTTTGAATTTTATAATTCGATCGTATCACTAATATCTGTATACCGTTTTGATCATCTCATCGTGCTGATCTCTATGGTATATTCAATTTTGTGTTTTAGAGTCCGATACATAGTGGAACCTGCGTAACGTTAAGAGTACCGGTACCGCATTTGTGTCATCTCGTTCCATATGCCATTCAAATCTCCAGCCGTGTAAAACACTCTAATTACTTTAATAAATTCTGAAACTACTTCTGACCCTGCACATTGTAAATATTAATATATATTTATATTCGTGTGAGGTTACATTGCCTTTTTCCTGATCTGACATTTGCTTTTTTTTTTCAAAATGTATAATGCACGCAAACTTCGATTCCACCGTTCAGTTCATTTTGTTATTCTTTTATTTGTAACCCACATCTCGTTCCCATCATCATTTTCTTTGCTGTTGCACATTGTATAGGACGTCTCTCCATCTCTTATATACCACTTTACTTATGCTTTTGAAGGCAATATTTCATAAAATGTTTAAAGAATTTTCCTGTACATATTTCTCCACCTCCTTTCCATTTTCCTCCTCCACTGCCTCCTTTCACCAAAACCAAGCACGGCAACACCCACGTCAGCCTGCATAGCAGCTCCGGAGCAACCACGGCAGCAAGCTCGACAACCAACCCACCACTCCATACCCCTCTGCACATTTCCGCTCCACAACCGTATTCGACCTCATCTTCTCTCCCCACCTTCCACCTCACCACAGCCTTGCTCGGCCTCAACAACTCCAGCCTCCTCCCTCCCCAAACCCAGATCGGCCGAGACCAACCAAAGCAACCCCACCGAAGTCACCGTGAGCCACCACCCTCCGCAACCACCCCCGCCACCAACACGAGTGCCACACCCTCTTACCTCTCTTCCCTCTCTTTCCTCCACCGAGCACGCTATGCTTTGAACCACCAGCCGCCCCTCTACTTACCTTACCACCTCCTCCACCCTGACGTACGTACGGGCCGCCATTCCGAGTCGCCCCTTAATTCTTTGCTGATAATATAAGGTACTATAAAATATATTATATTATTATTTTTAATATTGGTTTTTATGTTGTAAGCAATTACATATATATAGTGTGTACAGCTAGTAGTAATGAGAGCTATAACCTATATTGTTATATATTATATAGGTTCTGGTTGTTGTTTTTTTTAGTCGTATATCGCTAGTGTTATGTAATATAAGTTATCTGGTTACATATCTTAGTTATATTATATACTGGGATACGCTGCAATATTTGTTATAGTTTTAAATGAAGCATATATAAACATGCTCAAAACTTATACTTATAATGTTAGCATATGCGTTGTTTTAAATTGCAAAATCTGTAGGTATGTATAGTAACAATATGACAGTTTTACATGATTAAAGGAATATAAACTATATTACCCATAGACTGTGCTGCATCTATATTTTTTTGATATTGTAAGTATATATATTTGGATATAGTATACAATATGAGTTTCGACTGTGTATATATATTAGTTATATAAGTTTTGACAATCAGTGTTGGGCGAATTCTCACCCAGAAGATCTTGAGACAACGAAGCGTCTGTTTCACCCGGGTTCGCAGTCACCACTTCATTCAGCATGACCGGCCTCTTTACCATTCGACAATGCAAGCCATAGCTCATTCGACATGAATAACCTCCAGTTCATTCACCAAGGCCAAGGAACACTCGGCACTCACGCATGAAGCTTCATTCGGCAGCACGAGCACAAGTCCATTCGGCATGGAAGCTCCATTCGGCAGCACGAGCCATGTCCATCCGGCATGACCAGCCCCTTTCCATTCGGCATAGCCGGTCCATGTCCCGCCGAATACCACCACCGGACCACACTATTGCCGAACCACCTTCCCATCACATCTCCACCGGACCAACTCCAATACCCTACCACCAAACCAACCACGACCGAATCAACTCCACTGCCACTCCAACACTACCACCGAATCAAGGCTTCAGCAATCCACTTCACACACCACCATCACCAGTCCAAGCTCTACCGAATGAAGCCTCGCCGAACCAGAAGTGCCAGGCCAAATTGCTTCAGCCCGGGCCCACCAGCAGTTATATACTTCCAAGACCCCTGCCCCCTACCTCATTCTATAAATAGAGGGGCAGGGGTACAACAATGGCAGACAAGTTTGAGAGCTCAAGCAAGGAAGGAACTTTCAAACTACTTTCATACACTTGTATACAACGCATTGTACTTGTAACCTGAAGGAAAGAAGATAATAACATATAAAGTGGACGTAGGCACATTCTGGCCGAACCACTATAAATCTGTGTGTCTTTTACATTTCAGCCCCTACTTTTCTCATATTTACATACTCATCTAAAATCATTGAAAATCACATATAATCAACTAAATAATACGACTTGGAGGTGTTTGTCCATTTTTTGTGCAAACATTTTTGGTGCTTTCACTGAGAACTGAACTCAGACTTCATCTTCTCCCACTCAACCTTCTTCCTAACAACATCACTCGTTGCTTAGAAATCATGCCTTCCAAACAGAGAAGGGATGTTAACAAAGGAAAGAACATCGCAACTAGCAGCCTTCCAGATCCAGCAATCACAGATCAGCCCACTTCAACAGCAGTACCAGATGAAAATCAGGAGAATCCAACTGGTCCCGCAACGGAACAACCAATCACTAGGGCAGATCTGGACAGGGTTGTGGCTGAAGTAACTAACCGCTTCACATCCCAACAAGAAACTTTGGTGGACCAACTCATGTCACGCTTAAGGGATGCTGAAGAGTCCAACCGCAACACGGAATCATGGGGTGAATCCCAATCCGGAGGATCCCGGAGGCAACAAAGGTCTTCACTCTTCGAACAAGCTACCAACAGGAAAAACGATGATAGGGGCCGCGCCCGGACTCAGCCCGAATTCCGACTCGAGGAAGCCCTTGGAACCGAACCTAGCGGGGGAGGCACCAGGCGAGGGTCGGATGTAGCTGAGCCAGTCATGCCACCTAATCATAGAAACCCCGCTGAACGGAGCCGAGCTAGAACCCAGCCCGAAGTTGACCCCATGGATGTGCTCGAAACAGAACCCCACAGGGGAAGATCAAGGCAGGGGGCAACTGTAGCTGGTCCTAGCGTGCATCCAAGCAGCCAAAGACAACCACTGGATAATGCTAGAAGTGATAGATTGTACCATCCCTACAGGTCATCCGGACGAGATAGATCCCGCAGGGAAGAGCCAAGCTCATTTTTATCCGCTCCAAGTTCTGACGAACGAATGGCACGATTATTCAGAGAATGTGTCCAACGCGAGCAAAGGGACCGGGGGATAGGCGCTAGGGTCACCAGCCCCTTTACCCGAAATATCGAAACCGCCATTACCCCCCGGGAATGGAAAATGCCAACCATGGAACCTTACAAAGGAACTTCCGACCCTATCGTACATTTACAGAGATACACCCAGCATATGCTCATGAGTGGAGCAACAGAAGGAGTATTATGCAAGTGCTTTCCACTGTTCCTAGCAGATCTAGCTACCTCTTGGTTCTGCCATCTACCCCAAGGATCCATCAACTCATGGGAGACTTTGAAGGAAAGGTTTATCAGCCAATTCCGCATCCATGTGGAACAGCCCAAGGACGCTTATTCTCTATCCAACGTCAAACAGAAATCTGGAGAGACACTGCAGCAATATCTAACGCGGTTCAACGCCGCAGCGGCAGCAGTTCAAGATGCCGATGAAAAACTCACTCTAATGGCCCTCTGTAGTGGTGTACATCCAGACACCAAGTTTGCCAGAAGGTTAACTAAGGAAAAACCAGCCACCTTGCCTGATTTCTTCCATGAAGCTGGAAAGTATATGAGACTTGAAGACGCTGCTACGGAGAGGCAGCCAGGGCAACAAGGCAAGATAATTCAGGACAAGGTTCCCACTGCAGCTAAGGACGCTCGAAGGAATGAATCTAGAGACAATGCTGGGGGCAGAAAGGTTGAGAAGCGCCAATATCGACCAGGGCCAAGATTTGACTCCTACACTCCTTTGAATGAAACAATCGAAAACATCTACCTAGCCACTCAGGGCGAACTCGGATACAAGCGCCCCCCGCACAAGAAAGAATCAGATAACGCACTCAAGTCCGGAAAGTTCTGTCGCTTCCACGAATCCCACGGACATGACACCAATGAATGCCACCATCTTCGGGACTTGATCGAAGAACACATTAGAAGAAGAAGACTGGAACGTTATGTGAAAAGTCAGAACAGGACTCCAACTCCTGCCAATGAGAACTCAAAGCAACCCCTCCCAGAAGTAGGCGGAGGGAGTCGCAACAATCACAACACCAGTGGCTCTAATCAAGAGAAGATAGTAGTCCTTACCATCTCAGGAGGACCACACATTGCCGACAGAAGTTGGGCAGAGATGGAAAGGTACGGCAAGTCGCTTAGAAATGCCGAAGGCTACATTAACTCCGTCACAGAAGAACGCCAACCGAAACGAAAAGAGAGCGACGACATCATATTCAGTAGACGCGATTTGGAAGGAAGACAGTACCCACATATGGATCCTATGGTCATCTCTGCCTGGTTCGGCCCTGCTAAAGTTTTTCGGATTCTAATAGACACGGGAAGCTCCGTAAACATCTTGTTCAAACATGCTTTCGACAAAATGAAGTTATCAATGAAGGATGTGTCTCCCTGCGACAAACCACTGCACGGTTTCACTGGAGATGCAAAAATGCCCCTCGGGCAACTTGACCTCTTCGTCGAAATAGGAAGTCATCCCCGCTCCGTGGTGCGAAAACAAACGTTCGTGCTAATAGAGAACCACTCGGCTTACAACGCCTTCTTGGGGAGACCAGCCTTGTCTGACTTCCAAATTGTCCTAGCCCCCTGGTGCCTGAAGATGAAATTCCCGACAGACAACGGAATAGGAGAAGTAGAAGGAGATCAAGACGCTGCCCGAGGCTGCTATGTAACTGAGCTTCGCAACAACCGCCGAAAGAACAAAGGAAAAGATGCAGAGACTACTCTCTGCATGAAAAGCTTGGAGGCATAGCAACTAAAGAAAGCCCCTCCTCTTCGATACACAAGCGATCCCTTCAATGAACTAGACCCCCGGGATAAAGAGGAGGAGGCTACCGCCGAGCCTGCAGAGGCTATGGAATTCGTATCTGTAGATAAGCACGATTCAAGTAAACTATTAAAAATCGGATCTCAGCTGAAAACGGAATTAAAGGGTCAACTCATTGACTTTCTCCGCCACAACTTAGATGTATTTGCGTGGACCCACGCCGATATGACAGGAATCTCTCCAGACGTAGCGTGCCACATGTTGAACATCAATCCCACCAAGGTACCAGTAAAGCAGAAAAAGAGGAGCATGGGGGCAGAACGATCAGCAGCCCTTGATGAGGAAGTAAAGAATCTACTTGCTAATGGCTTCATACGAGAAGCCATCTACCCAGAATGGATCGCTAACCCAGTGCTAGTAAAAAAGGCCAATGGAAAGTGGCGAACATGTATTGACTTCTCCAATCTAAATGACGCTTGCCCGAAAGATTGCTTCCCGCTTCCCCGAATTGACCAACTTGTGGACAGCACAGCTGGGCACGAACTCCTATCTTTTATGGATGCTTACTCCGGATACAACCAGATTCCCATGCACGCTCCCGATCAGGACCACACTAGCTTCATCACCGACCGCGGATTATATTGTTACAAAGTCATGCCTTTTGGACTCAAAAATGCTGGAGCTACCTATCAACGCCTCGTCAACAAAATGTTCGCAGAACTAATAGGACGAACTATGGAGGTATATGTGGATGACATGTTGGTAAAGTCCAGGAAAGCCAACGACCATGTAAGCCATCTGGACGATATGTTTCAGGTACTTCGCCGATATGGAATGAAGCTGAATCCTCTAAAGTGCTCTTTCGGAGTATCATCGGGAAAATTCTTAGGATTCATCGTCCACGCCAGAGGAATCGAAGCCAACCCTGAACAAATCCGGGCTTTGAAAGAAATAAGGATACCTTCCACTCGAAAAGAAATGCAGAGCCTAAACGGAAAGGTGGCCGCCCTAAGCAGATTCATTTCCAAGGCAACTGACAAGTGTGTCCCTTTCTTCGAAGCTCTCAAGAAAGACAAAGGGAGGTTCGAGTGGACCGACGAATGCTTAAAAGCCTTCCTCAACCTAATCGAACACCTTCAGAGACCACCAGTACTCTCAACTCCAAATGAAGGTGAGGTGTTATACCTATACCTCGCCGTATCATCTCATGCTCTAAGCGCCGCCTTGGTAAGAGAAGAAGACCGCACACAACGCCCGGTTTACTTTGTAAGTAAGAGATTTACAGGGGCAGAGGCCAGATATCCTAAACTTGAGAAATTAGCATATTGTTTATTGATCGCGTCACGAAAACTGCGACACTACTTCCAATCTCACTCCATCAGGGTTCTAACCGATCAACCACTAAGACAAGTGCTCCATCGTCCTGACACTTCTGGGCGACTCCTCAAATGGTGCATCGAACTAAGTCAGTATGAAATCACCTACCATCCTCGTACCGCGATCAAAGGACAAGCCATGGCTGATTTCATTGCCGAATTCACTATCAACGAAGGCAAGGAACAATCCGAAGTAGCAAAAAACCTCAAGTGGAACCTCTTTGTAGACGGAGCATCGAACGAACAAGGCTCGGGGGCAGGTATTGTGTTCATCACCCCCAGGGGAAGAAAGTTGTACTATGCATTGAGATTGGAGTTCACGGCCACTAACAACGACGCTGAATATGAAGCGGTAATAGCAGGATTGGAACTGGCCCTAGAAATCGGAGTCAATTCCTTATGTATTCATAGTGATTCTCAGCTTGTCGTAAACCAGGTACTAGGAGAATTCCAAACTCGGGGAGAACGGCTCACAGCATACTTAAAGAAAACCAAACTGCTGCTCGATCAGTTGGACCATTATCTAATCAAACACATTCCTCGGGAAGAAAACCAAGAGGCAGATGAACTTGCAAAACAAGCTAGTATGATGAACAGCACCGTTTCCGGGGCACTAGCAATCTCAAGGCAGCTAGCCCCAAGTTTCGAACAAGTGAATCTGATAACTACAGTCGAAGAAGGAGCCTGGATGACTCCTATCCAGAAATATTTGCAAGATGGCATACTACCCGACAGGCGAGACGAAGCCAAGAAGATTTTGAGGAAAGTTCCTCACTACACAATACAAGAAGGCATCCTCTACCGGCGTGGCTTCTCTAGCCCCTTATTGAGATGCGTCGCCGGAAGGGAAGCCAAGGAGATATTAACAGACATCCATCAGGGAGGATGCGGAGATCACACTGGAGGACAGACTTTGGCAAGAAAGATACTCCGATATGGATATTACTGGCCCACACTGAACAAAGATGCCCTAGACTTCGTTAAGAAATGCGACAGATGTCAGAAGTTCGCCAAGATCCCTCGACTGCCCACAAACGAAATTACTCAAATGACCAGCCCTTGGCCCTTCGCTGTATGGGGAATTGACTTGATTGGCGAACTGCCAACGGGCCGAGGCGGAGCCAAATATGCTATAGTGGCAGTCGATTATTTCACCAAATGGGTGGAAGCGGAACCTTTAAATAAAATATCTTCAGCAAAAGTTATCAACTTCTTGATCAAAAACATTCTGTGCAGGTATGGAGTCCCCCTCAAGATCGTATCAGACAACGGACTCCAATTTGACAGCGAAGAGTTTGCCGACTGGTGCCAAGAGCATGGAATTCATAAAAGCTTCTCATCAGTAGCTTACCCTCAGGCAAACGGACAAGTTGAAGCTGTCAACAAAATTCTCAAAACCCTAATCAAGAAGAAACTTGAAAAGTCAAAAGGCGCTTGGGTGGACGAACTTCCTACGGCACTATGGGCATACCGCACATCTTTCAGAACAGCAACGGGACATACTCCTTTCTCTTTGGCATATGGATCGGAGGCAATGCTCCCAGTTGAGACTATTGTGCCTTCTCACCGTAGGATCCACTACAACCCAGAAGAAAACGAAGAACTCCTCCTCATGTCTTTGGATCTGATTGAGGAAAGGAGGAATGATGCAGCACTCAAAGCAGCAGCTCACAGACAAAAAGTGGCAGCACTATACAATTCCAAAGTCAAGCATCGCAACTTACAAGAAGGAGATCTTGTCCTCAGGCGAATCTTTCCGCGCCCCGGGGCGCTGGACCCCATCTGGGACGGACCATATGTAATTCACAAAGATCTCCACAACGGAGCTTACATTTTGTCAACAGTGGACGGAGAGGTGTTCCAGAGGGCATGGAACATCCGACACCTCCGTCGATACTTTTCTTAACTTGTACTGCCCATATGAAGGGAATTAACAAAGAGAATCAGTGGACGTAGGCATTTTCATGCCGAACCACTTTAAAAAATCTTGTCTCTTTTTAACTTGTTCCTTTATGTCTTGGCTACTTGTTAAGTTTTATCCCTTTCTGTTGAACAAAATCCTATGGCACCTCCACTCAAGACGCACCGCGGCCTCATCTGGACTAGGCCTAACAGGTACGCTACGATTCTATGCACTCGCCAATGAGACTCTTTTGCTCCAGCATCCCTCTGCTGCGGGTTAACTCATTGCGCGCCTGCCCTCAAAGCCAACTGTAATGAGCCGATTATAAGTCATCATAAAGGCCGACTATAGCCGATGGCAGCTCATTACGGCGTTCGGCTCGTCGGTAACCGTGAACCTACT
Source organism: Allium cepa (assembly GCA_030765085.1). NCBI lineage: Eukaryota > Viridiplantae > Streptophyta > Magnoliopsida > Asparagales > Amaryllidaceae > Allium > Allium cepa. The sequence goes on along the minus strand of CM060943.1, from coordinate 54,980,577 downwards.
TTAAGCCCCAACATAAGGTGTGGCCAGCCAGGGGTAGTTCACGGCCAACGGCACCCACGCTAGCCGGCCACGGTAAATCGAATAATACCCACGATTACGGACCATAATGGTTCGGGTAGTTACCGTGCGCGATCTCGGCTCCGATGTGTCTTAAGTGCGGCTGTGGTAAAAAAGAAAACTCCCCGCGGAGGCGTAAGATGGGTGACAAATGTCTCCAAGACCCACAGCTAGGGAAAGTGACTACAAAACCCGTTTGCCACGAACTTAAGCACATCGACGGCCTTCCGTGACTGGAAGTTTTACTTTTACTATATTTCCATTCCATTTAAATATTTTTCTCCTATCCTGTATAACAAACTCTAAAGTACAGGAAACCAAATAGGAAGCATTCACTCATGAGGCTCTAAGCCTGCGTGCTGGGTAGCAGGGCGCTCGGCTATACCCGTGAACAGTTACACAAGACACTCAAAGCTAACGCCTGCGAATAAAACATAAAGGGCGGTACTCTCTTCTCTTGTACATAAATGCGTAACTATAACTTATTCATACACTGACATTGCAAAACGTGAAATTATATTTCAAGCAAAAACTTAACATCAAACACAAGTGGAATCACAGGCATATACATAATTATACTTCTCACACAGCACATAAAGATAGCAACAACATTTAAACATGACAAAATCAGCCTATATTATAAGATCACACGAAGTTATTCTTTGCAAATAATTTTATTACAGTTGCATATCAAAGACTAACATGAACAGTGATAAAAAAGAAACAAAAAGATGGCAGATGCATCCACACTCCATCACCAACTCCCCCAGCCTACTTAGCCGCAGGATCAGAACCCCCAGCATGTGGATCTGAAGTCCCACCTGTCCAGATCGGAAGAGGAATTCATTAAACGAACGATCAAGTTATGAAAACATGGAAAGAAAAGAAAGGGAAAAGAATAACTCACCAGCATCCGCCGCTTGATCCTCATCATCCAACTGCACGCCCGCTTCCTCCGCAGCAAGCAGCCGCATCCCCTCCTTCACCGCCGCTTGCTCCTCCTTTGAGAACTGAGCAGTAACCGCACTCAAGTTGAAAGCCTCTCCGCCTTCCTTACCCGCGTTCACCCCGGCCTCCTCTAAAGCCTGGAGATACACCTTGGCCATGACCCGAGGGTAATCGTCCATCCAAGACAAGCCGCCCTCTTTCCAAGTATGGAAGTACATATCCTGAAGCATCTCATCCATCATCCCCTCATTTTCCTCAAACTCCCTCACCCGAGCCTCGGAAGCTTGCAACTTAGCGACGGCGACGTCCCTCTCTGATTGGTATCTCAAGCAGTCAGCCTGGAGTGACCTTCTCATTTCCTCCTCCTTCAACTTGAGGGACCTCCTCATCTCCTCCAGCTCCTCCTTCAACTCGGCCTGAGCCATCTCCGCAGCCTCGAGCCTCCCTGACAACTCCTCTACCCGCTCGAGATCCGCATTTCGAACCTCATCCACCGTGGCGATAGCTACGTTAATCCGTTCCCTGCAAGCGACCTCCATCTTCCGTAATTCCGCCCTACTGGCCTTCTCCATGGTCTCTTTCAGACGCTTGGAGGCTTCCTCATGCTGGGAAATCTGGATGGCTTGGTCGGCGAGTTGCTTGGCCTGATCGGCAACCTTTAACCTCAACCGAATGTTAGCACTCCCGATCTCTTCCCCGGCTTTGACCAACTTAGCATGATGCTCCATTAGCCTTGGCCTCATCCCCCATGGTGACTACCCGTGTAGTAAGTAAATCAAGATCTAAAGATTTGGCCTCGTCCAACACTCTTACCATGGGGTTGCGGGGAAGTAGGTGCTCGCCCGTGGTCTCATCAAATGAAATGTCCCGAAAACTTGGGTCTAAATCAGGATGACCGGCAAAAGGGTCACGAGGCACGGGGCGAGGCACATCGGGACGCCTTATATGAATGACAGTAGATCTCTTGGAAGGAGGAGGAGGGGGGCAGGGCTCCGTGCTCTCCTCCGTAGTATCACGAGGAGGCTGAGTAGGGGGAGGCAGAGTAGGAAGCTGCGAAGCAGAAGAAGACTCAAATAAGGAACGGCTCCGCTTCCTTTTCTGAATGCCCTCTTCGATGACCCCAAGAAGAGGGCGGTACTTGACTACGTCCCCAGTGCGATCAGTAGAAGGTTTCGCGGAAGCTCTCCTCGACTTAAATTGTTCAAGACGATGTCGAACATCCGACGTTTTAACTGCCTGGCCTGCCCCTGGAATAAAGAACAAGTGTTACGAACATACAATAATCCGCAATTCAAAAAATGTGCTAAGTTAAAAAGAAAGAAAAGTGAGGAGACACATCTATTATACAAACCCGGCGGAGGAGTGGGATACTGCAATAAGTCCTGGATCTCATTCCAGGACGGAAGTGAACCGTAAAAAATTTCTAAGTCCTTATCGAAAATAGAATCGGCAGAAGACAAAAGTTCACCTTGCATCGCCGGGATCACCCTAGCTGAGGAACCCTTAGAGGATGGGTCAGTGCCAGCCACAGCTTTGCCGGTTTCCTTTGCCTTCTCCGTTCCCTTCTCCGTTTCCGACTCTCCCTCCGACTCCCCGAAGGCCCGACGGAGAGCCTCATCCAGTTCGAGGTCTTGTTCAGAGGTTAGAGCAGCAACACCACTACCACCTTGACCGTCGCCATCTCCTCCACCCTCCGACCCTTCTCCAACTTCGCCTCCTTCCTCCTCTTCCACACCTTCCTCCTCCGGGACAGTCGGGCAAGTACTTGGAGAAGGGCCATCGGACTTCTTCAGTTTCTTCCCCCCAACCGCAGGACGCGCTGCGAAAGGCTCCCTCTTACCGCTCTTTACCGTAGCCCCCTCCTTAGCTTTAGCAGCCCTCTCCTCAGCCGTATCCCTTTGCTTAACCACGGACTGGCGCGGTAAGATCAAAGTATACTCCAAGAGGGTTGCGTTCCTGATCAAGAAAGAGGCCGACCGGTCCCGTGCCGGAATAGCCTTTAGTTCAGCAGCCATTCGCACTAAGGAATCGTCCTCCACGACTGCAATACCACCTGTCGCTAGCCAGAAATAGAAGCATGTCAGAAAAAACACTACAGTCAAAACACATGAAAAATATAAATGAAATCAATCTTACAGCCGGAAGTGAAAAGGCGGAAAGAAACAGCATCGTCCTTGACGAAGAACCACTCCTTCTTGAACATGGTGAACTTGGAATACAAGTCCAGAACTGGTTTGAAGGGTACGGCCGCCTCCAGGCTAATGTACGGAGACCCCTTCTTATAGCCTCTCAGGTTGTACAAGTATCGGATTTCCCGGTTAGAAGGAGGACGCCCGTACCTCCTCTGGAAGATAACAAAAAGGCTCACCAGGATGGCGTAAGAGTTAGGCTGAAGCTGGAAGGGAGCCACCTTCAAGTATGTGGTGAAGCTTACTATCCAAGCGTTGATAGGAGGAATGGCCCCACACATGCAATGATATCGGCTATAGGCAAAATACCCCTCGGGAGGGTTGTACGGCATGACACCAGCCTCCGGCAGTAACATAAGCGCTCTGTCAATCCCGAAGGAACGGGATATGACATCAAGTTGCTCCTCTTTCAGAGAGCTAGGATAGCAATCAGGAGGAGAGACGAGAAGCTCCTGGGGACCATACCCATCGACTAGTGACCTCGGAGCGGGTCCGTGCTGTGCTGGATCTGGCTGAGCTGGGGGCACGGCAGAAGTTTCTCCGCTATCCCTGGATTTCTTCTTGCCCGATCGAGTTTCAACTTTGCGAGACATTTATCTGCATACACAAAAGTAAAAAGCATGATGTTAGAACGACAGTATAAACAAACAAGCATACATAAGTCCGGAGTTCCACTCAAAGTCCAGACACAAAGTTCGTTCGGCACTGGAGGTTCAAGACCATTCGGCACTAGGGTCTTACGTTCATTCGGCAGTACAAGTTCATTCGGCAATGGGATCTGACTTCCATTCGGCAATGGAATCTGAGGTTCATTCGGCAAAGCAAAGCTTCCGTGCCCATTCGGCATAAGCCCATCCGGTTATAGAGTTCATTCGGTAAAAGAGTATATACCTGGTTCGGCGAATATTTGATTCGGCAAATACTTGGTTCGGTGGGCTTTTGATTCGGCTTCCTCTTGTTCGGTAGAGAAAAACTAAGGGGGGTGTAGCCTCTATATATAGGCGAGCTCTGGAATACCGGACGAGAACCTACTGCCGGACCAACCCCATGCCAAACGAGAACCTATCACCGGGCCAACAACAACCGGACCAACAACAACCGGACCAACTATGTACCGAATGAAACCTTCCATACCAAACCAACCTCCAAACGAATAAGAATATATGCCTACTCGAAACCGAATGAAACTGTCTCTACCAGCAAAAGCCAGAAACAGGGGGCATGCAGGGCGCTTCACTCAGATAAGTACCGAACTCCAGAACTAACTAATAAAATAAGATTATGACAACGATGAATAAGTCGTAAAACTCCCACTAGCATGAATTAAATCGTTCACACGTGTACGCGACCACGAATGGTCCATAGGCACGCTCTGAATGGTCATTAACCCTATCATCGTGGGAATTTACACTTTGACACGTCTTTTTAAACTCATAGGTGAGACGGATAGTTGACTCTGATAATTACGAAATGGCTAAGCTACTTACACATGTACGGGATCACGAACGATCCCTAGGCATGCCCTGAGCTGGCGATAAACCACCTTGACAAACGATCCAGGGAATCACTCTAACGTGAACCTGGCATCGATAATGCAAAGCCCCCTCGGGGCACACCAACTCGCCTCGAACGGCGCAATTCACTTCATCCCGAACGTTTCGACCACGAACGGTCATCGTTTGAAATCATACTAAAACTGTAAATCCCTTTGCAGGACCTCAACAGGATATGAACATCCAGCCCATGACATTACAAAACACGCCTTCTTGCCGCAGGGAAACAAAGCGCGACGCATGCAAGCACGTGCCCCACTTTGGGGGGCAAATGTTGGGCGAATTCTCACCCAGAAGATCTTGAGACAACGAAGCGTCTGTTTCACCCGGGTTCGCAGTCACCACTTCATTCAGCATGACCGGCCTCTTTACCATTCGACAATGCAAGCCATAGCTCATTCGACATGAATAACCTCCAGTTCATTCACCAAGGCCAAGGAACACTCGGCACTCACGCATGAAGCTTCATTCGGCAGCACGAGCACAAGTCCATTCGGCATGGAAGCTCCATTCGGCAGCACGAGCCATGTCCATCCGGCATGACCAGCCCCTTTCCATTCGGCATAGCCGGTCCATGTCCCGCCGAATACCACCACCGGACCACACTATTGCCGAACCACCTTCCCATCACATCTCCACCGGACCAACTCCAATACCCTACCACCAAACCAACCACGACCGAATCAACTCCACTGCCACTCCAACACTACCACCGAATCAAGGCTTCAGCAATCCACTTCACACACCACCATCACCAGTCCAAGCTCTACCGAATGAAGCCTCGCCGAACCAGAAGTGCCAGGCCAAATTGCTTCAGCCCGGGCCCACCAGCAGTTATATACTTCCAAGACCCCTGCCCCCTACCTCATTCTATAAATAGAGGGGCAGGGGTACAACAATGGCAGACAAGTTTGAGAGCTCAAGCAAGGAAGGAACTTTCAAACTACTTTCATACACTTGTATACAACGCATTGTACTTGTAACCTGAAGGAAAGAAGATAATAACATATAAAGTGGACGTAGGCACATTCTGGCCGAACCACTATAAATCTGTGTGTCTTTTACATTTCAGCCCCTACTTTTCTCATATTTACATACTCATCTAAAATCATTGAAAATCACATATAATCAACTAAATAATACGACTTGGAGGTGTTTGTCCATTTTTTGTGCAAACAATCAGTGGTTATACGTATAGTTTGCTTTGTTCCTATGATGCAAGCTTATGTCTTACATATAATTTTATAAAGGAAGTTACTTGGGTTTTATAACAAGTTGGATTGTTGAAGCCTGATATATATAAATATCTCCATATATTATATTTTTAAGCAGTATACATATTTTTACTGATCTTTACGTACATATGTATGTATGTATGTATGTATGTATAAATGGGTTAGTTTTAAGTGGCCTTTGTTGTTATGTACCTATGTATGTATTTTGAAAGTGTATAAATATTAAGTGTATATTAGTTCAAGCTTTAGACGTGATTTATACGTATATCATATATTCATATTTTGATCTTATAGTACGTTTATGTTAAAAAAATATGTTATGTTTACATATATAAACATTTTGGAGGTTATCTATTTAATATAAACTATAAGTTATTTTGCGTATGCTGTATATATATATATATAAGATATTTTGCGTTCTAAAGGTATGGCTATATGTTTAATTATTTGTTTCAGATTTTTGTTTATAATAATGTATGTTGAGTATGTATTATAACTTGACCTATTGTTATATATATATATATATGTGTGTGTGTGTGTGTGTGTGTGTGTGTTCTAAGTTATACTTTAAGTTATATAATATATATATTATTTAATGCGTATTCAACTTAGAATATGATTTTGTATATACATGCAATTTTATATGTTATATCATCATCGATCCAGTCTGATTTGTTTCCGTCAAATTCTATTTGTCAGCCGTGTCCGTCCTAATTCGTACCAATTCAGCTTTGTCCGGAATTCGTGCTTGGATCCATAATTCATTTCAGTGTCAAATTTCTCTAGTCTCGAAAGGTGAGAAATCACTCACGATTAATGTTCTTTTATTTATTAAATTTGATTTCAATTGAAACGACAATTGAAATATGCTGTTGTTAGTTATTTACACTGCTATATATGCTATTACCTGTATCTGTTCACCTATGACATCTGACACCATTATATGTTAATTATTAATGCGATGATAATACAGTTTGGTTGATAATTGATTGATTGATTGTTGTTTATATTAGATGCTAAATTGTAATGTATAAAATGATAAATATTATGCAATTGAATTCGGCGTAGGATAGTTAAAATTTTGAATCGACATATGTGTTAAATTTGATTAGTTAAATTTGTATAATATGACCCCTGTAAACGTTTAATTAATTGACACGTAGAATTTGATTATGTACACCTTGAACCGTTGAATGTATATTGTATTAATTGATGAAGTATGAAATTTAAATTTAATGACAAGAGTAAAACCGTATTAAATAATAGTGTAATAATCTTTAATCTACATGAAATGATAGTGTAGATTCTAGAAATAATTATATTAATTTGCACAAATAACCATGTGAATTAATACGATTATTTCGGGATTATTTGAATTTATTATTGAATTGTTAATGATTGTTGTTATCGCTTGTTTATTTACTTTGACACCATCCCTGTTATCACACTGCAAGTTCCCTTTGCTATGCTTTGATTTTTGAATGGATATGGAATCTGGTTGAAATGATATATACCCAAATGAAATATGCTGCTGTTAGTTATTTACACTGCTATGTATGCTATTACCTGTATTTGTTCACCTATACATCTGACACCATTATATGTTAATTATTAATGTGATGATAATACAGTTTGGTTGATAATTGATTGATTGATTGTTGTTTATATTGGATGTTAAATTGTAATGTATAAAATGATAAATATTATGCAATTGAATTCGGCGTAGGATTGTTAAAATTTTGAATCAACATATGTGTTAAATTTGATTAGTTAAATTTGTATAATATGACCCATGTAAACGTTTAATTAATTGACACGTAGAATTTGATTATGTACACCATGAACCGTTGAATGTATATTCTATTAATTGATGAAGTATGAAATTTAAATTTAATGACAAGTGAAAAACCGTATTAAATAATAGTGTAATAATCTTTAATCTACATGAAATGATAGTGTAGATTCTAGAAATAATTATATTAATTTGCATAAATAACCATGTGAATTAATACGATTATTTCGGGATTATTTGAATTTATTATTGAATTGTTATCGATTGTTGTTATCGCTTGTTTATTTACTTTGACACCATCCCTGTTATCACACTGCAAGTTCCCTTTGCTATGCTTTGATTTTTGAATGGAAATGGAATCGGGTTGAAATGATATATACCCAAATGAACTTGACTTAGGATAGAAAATTTAACAAAACCGATTGGTCAATAATTTGATTGAAACGAAATAGAGATTTTATTTAAATAAATAATAAGATTTGAAATGAAGTTGGAATTGAATTTAATTATAGGAAAATGTTAATAAAAAAAAAATCTGAAACGAACATATTAACATAGTAGTAATTGAAAGAACGTTGTTTTAAAATAAATTACTTGACGATAAAATTTGGAATTATCCATTGAATTAATTTTGAAATGATTTAATAATTAAGTTTGAATTTATAATTAAGTTTGAAATTATTAAGTTTTGAAATTATCAAAAATTAAGATTGAAATTATTTAATAATTGAATAAGACCGAATTATTTGATAAGTGAATAAAAATTGAATTCTTTGATAAGAGATTTAACTTTTGAATAAGTGAATTTGAACTTCGTTAATAAATGAAATTAGGCTTCTTTTAAGTTTGGAAAGATTATCTAAGTAAGTTAAAGTGAAATTTGATTTCTCGAATATATGAAATTTAGTTTCTTTATTAATTGAGTTTTGAAATTTGCAACTATGTAAAGAATAAGTGAAATTGAATTTCTTAACAAGAAATAAATGTGTTTTATTGAAATTTGTTATCCCATTTTTCGGACAAAACTGGAATATCAATGTTGAGCGCGTTTCCACCACGATCAAGCTAAGAAGAAGCAACCAGCAAGCGTACCTAGGTCCAGAGTTCCACTCAAAATCCAAATACAAAGTCCATTCGGCCTTATACTCTCATGTTCATTCGGCTATGCAAGCATACAGTCCCATTCGGCATTCACATGCGCAAGTTCATTCGGCATAAGCTACCGAACCAACTCCCTGCTACCCCATGCCGAACCAACTCCCTGCTGCCCCATGCCGAACCAACCACGAGAACTCACCATCAACCGAACCAAGTAACCACCGAATCAAACCCAAGGTGGCACCGAACCACACTCCTCTCCTCTACCACCGAACCAAGCTTCGCCGAACCAGAAAGCTGCCAGTCCAGATTGCTTCAGCCCAAGCCCACCAGCAGCTATAAACATCCAAGACCCCTGCCCCCAGCCTCACTCTATAAATAGAGGGGCAGGGGTACAACAATGGGGGACAATTTTTGGAGACAAGTTTGAGAGCTCAAGCCTGGAAGGAATTCTCAAACAACTTTAGATACTTGTAATCAAAGCTTTGTACTTGTAATCTGAAGGAAAAAAGGAGAATAACATATAAAGTGGACGTAGGCACGTTCTTGCCGAACCACTATAAATCTGTGTGTCTTTTACATTTTAGTCCTTGCTTTTTACATATTTGCATAAATCACCCAAATCACTAAACACAACATAAAATCAACCAACTCATACGACTTTGGGTGTTTGCGGCCATTTTTTACGCAAACATTTTGGTGCTTTCACTGAGAAGAACCAGCTTCCGCTACATCGGATAGAAGTTGAATTTGAAAATCTAAGAGTTCAGATCTAAGAGTTATGACGAGACAAACAAGTAGAAGGCAAAGGCCAGAGAGAAGTGAACACCAAGGAAGTCAAGAGGCTTCCTCAGGAGGGAATCAAGCATCGATCTTCATCACAGAGAGTGAGATAGAGGCCTCTGAGCAACCAGGTAAGGAATGAACGCCCAGCCAGGGGGCAGGTAAAATTCCCTCATGAACACGGGGGCAGGTCGAAAACGATGAACAAGTCGCAAAACTCTCACTAGCACGGTTAAATCATTTACACATGCGAGCGATCGCGCACGATCCATAGGCATGCTCTGAATGACTATAGACCGCACCATAGTAAGAGTTTACACTTTGACATCCTCGTCTTGCTCCTGCTTTGACTTTGATTTGAACGTTCCTACTGTGGAACTCGTATGACTATTGCTTTAACATTTACAATTCCATGGAAAAATTATTTACTTGTATGCCCGTTGGATCGCGAACGGTCCACGAGCACCTATTGCATGGCAATGAACTGCCGAAGTCTTTGATTCGAAAAACTCCCCCAAACAATAACTCCAACACTGATAATATTAAGTCCCCCCCGGGCACACTCATTCGCCTCGAACGGCACCCGACTTCGAACAGTCACAATTCGCCTCGAACGGCACCCGACTTCGAACAGTCACAATTCGCCTCGAACGGCACCCGACTTCGAACAGTCACAACTCGCCTCGAACGGCACCCGATCGCGAACGGTCACAACTCGCCTCGAACGGCACAACTCGCCTCGAACGGCACAACTCGCCTCGAACGGCACAACTCACCTTACCTCAAATGGCTCGATCGCGAACGGTCGTCATTTGAGGTCCGCCACCTGATCACTGACTGTTACACCTTACCTCAAATGGCTTGATCGCGTACGGTCGTCATTTGAGGACCACCACTTGACCGCACACTGTCGCACCTTACCTCGAATGACTTGATCACGAACGATCGTCATTTGAAGTTGGGCGCTTGACCTTGAACGGTCACATTTCACCACAGATGGCTCGATCCCAAACGATCGACGCATGGACTTACAACTCGACCGCGCACTGTCGCACTTTACCTCGAATGACTCGATCCCGAACGGTCGTCATTTGAAGTTAAGCGCTTGACCTTGAACGGTCACATTTCACCGCAGATGACTCGATCCCGAACGATCGACGCATGGATTTACGCGCTTGACCGCGCAGGGTCGCACTTCACCTCGAATGACTCGATCGCGAACGGTCGTCATTTGAAGTTAGGCGCTTGACCATGAACGGCCGCGCTTCATCCCGAATAGCTCGATCCCGAACGGTCGTCATTTGGGGCCATATAAAATATCAAGCTCTTTACAGGTTGTCAACAGGATACGAACATCCAGCTCATGGCATTACAAAACACGCCTTCCTACCGCAAGGCATATTTTGGGGGGCAAAGTGTTATCCCATTTTTCGGACAAAACTGGAATATCAATGTTGAGCGCGTTTCCACCACGATCAAGCTAAGAAGAAGCAACCAGCAAGCGTACCTAGGTCCAGAGTTCCACTCAAAATCCAAATACAAAGTCCATTCGGCCTTATACTCTCATGTTCATTCGGCTATGCAAGCATACAGTCCCATTCGGCATTCACATGCGCAAGTTCATTCGGCATAAGCTACCGAACCAACTCCCTGCTACCCCATGCCGAACCAACTCCCTGCTGCCCCATGCCGAACCAACCACGAGAACTCACCATCAACCGAACCAAGTAACCACCGAATCAAACCCAAGGTGGCACCGAACCACACTCCTCTCCTCTACCACCGAACCAAGCTTCGCCGAACCAGAAAGCTGCCAGTCCAGATTGCTTCAGCCCAAGCCCACCAGCAGCTATAAACATCCAAGACCCCTGCCCCCAGCCTCACTCTATAAATAGAGGGGCAGGGGTACAACAATGGGGGACAATTTTTGGAGACAAGTTTGAGAGCTCAAGCCTGGAAGGAATTCTCAAACAACTTTAGATACTTGTAATCAAAGCTTTGTACTTGTAATCTGAAGGAAAAAAGGAGAATAACATATAAAGTGGACGTAGGCACGTTCTTGCCGAACCACTATAAATCTGTGTGTCTTTTACATTTTAGTCCTTGCTTTTTACATATTTGCATAAATCACCCAAATCACTAAACACAACATAAAATCAACCAACTCATACGACTTTGGGTGTTTGCGGCCATTTTTTACGCAAACAAAATTAATGTAAGAATTGTAATTTAAGGAATTTGATTTGACAAATTTAATTTAATTAAATTGGTAAGTTTTGATATAACGAAGTTAACTTAACTGATTGATTTAATGACTTGGAAATTAAAAAGAATTGTTTGGATGTTAAATTAACTTAACGAATATTGAATAAAATCGATAAATAAATTTAAATTGATTTGAATGTTAAATTTAACTAATTTAAATAATTTCGGAATGAAACTTTTGTACGAACTTGAATCAATATTTGAATTGTTTAAATATAATTTGAAATCGAATTATAAGATTTTGAAATGGTAATTTGGTAGTTTTGAAATGTAAATTATGGAAATGGATATAGAAAGACAAATGGAATGTTATTACGAATTCTAATTGAAATTTAAATTGATTGTTTTGAAATATATTAAACGACCAATCGGTGTAATAATATGTAGTTATTAAAGAGACCGGGATTGGATATGGACGTACTCTCTATCGATACCGAAAACCACTTTAATAACTATTATACGCGGAGTGTTGATCCAGAATGAAGTGGATGATTTGGTGAACGCGTTGACTGAAGAAAGAGAACGATGTTAGATGACCCTTGACATGACTAAAACAGGAGTCGCGCCGGGCCATTGAGGTTCGCCACCTCTAGCGGACACACTTCTTCGATACCATATCTATTACTTTTGTGATTCGATTTGGGTGCACCCCTTGATTTGGGAGTGTTGTGTCGCGGTGTTGAGGTAGCTGCTGGCTATGCTCAACATCAGTCCGGATCATGCAACTACTAGTATCCTAGTTGTTATCGCCTCATGTACCTTGTCATACTGATTATCCTATTCGCGACCACTAAGTTTGTTTTGTGTTATACCTATGGGGTACCCTCTGATAACCACCAGTTTACGGTGGGGTTTACGGTGCTGTATAGACTATGGCATTATAAAATGTGTTAAGGGGAATTATGGTAACGCCTTAACGCTATTTTAATACTTTATATTACTGATAGACATTATCTACTTAGCGTACATTACTACCTAGTAGATAGCTCAATGGATCCTTAGAGGATGGTTATTCCAACGTCCTTTGAGTTACTTGTATTTCGATTGCTATTTCACTTGAGTTGGATTTATTGATATGAGAATATTAATCCCGACTCGAGTGTTTTGTGTTTTCCTATACGCTCGGGTCAGACTGAGTGGTTCAGCTTTTGAGACTCACCTTTGGAGTTGGAGCTTTGCTTGAAGATCTAGCCATATATTCTGCTTTCAGTATTCGATGATTTCAGTGATGTATTCTGATTTGTAACTGATGTATCGTGTTACTCTTCCGTTGTATCGGTATAACTCTGAGGTATCTTATATATTTATATAGTAGCTTCATGAACTACTATCTCTTTTATTTCTGCTGCATATTATTACTCTGTGTATGTGATCTGTGATTATTTATTTACTGTATATCTCAGTTTTGCCAAATTTAGATTAACAATCCGGTATTTTGACTTATTCAAGTCCGACATGTGCGGATGCGAATAGTCCAAAATAGCGGGTCGTTACAACCGGGGAGAGAAAGAAGAAGTCATTGGAGGTAATCTTTACTTAGGCAAGCATTCCTATCATTGTCAAATTATTTAGGATTAAGGTAAGTTGTATTTTGATATCACATTGTATGTATTTAGAAGTCTATATTAGAATGAATCAATTCGTTGATCTATGAATACATGCAATAGTGTGATATGCACCACTAACCTTCCCTCGGCAAAATAATTATGCTGAGAAAATATATGGTTTTTCACGTAATAATTGTTATCAAGCAAGTAAAAGGAAAGGTACAAGAAAGCCACATTATATTTTGCGATGGATAATAGTATATAATACTGCAGATGAATATATTCTAGGTTTAATAACATGTCACTTGCCAGTTCATGCATATTTTAATTATTATTCAGGGATTGTACCAAATTTTTTTTGATTCAGTTTATAGCTTCAACTTAATGCATTATTGAAACGAAAACATTGCCATTTTTAGGGCAGCAGGTAAATGATAATGGACGACTAACTAAGTTTAAATGAATTCACATTTTTATTTTCTATCTTACAACTGAAAGACCCTGCATTTCATATTAACTTAGTCTTGGGTAATTCCAAAAAACATAGTAAAATACAATTAAGACAAGAGAAATAGTCCGAAAGACTTAGATTCCTTATAAAGTTGATCGTAAATTTTAGCCAACTTTATTTTACAGGTAGCAATAGGTTCGGTCTCTGATTTACAGATAGCAGCCGCTCTTTGTCATAGAATGCTCCGCCATGCAACTATATCGTTCTCAAATATCGTTAGTTCCATTGAAGAAGTTACATTTTCTGGTCATCCTCTAGTCTACATTGCTCCTACTGTATGTGGACACCCTTAGGTAATTTCATATTGAACTCCTATTTTTGTCCTACAATTTTTTTCTCTTCTAAATGCATAAATACATCAACATTTTTCTTAAACTTTAAAAAAATATTTACACTGATCTCCCAACATATATATCACATAACTGAGAAGAAAATAATTTACCAGTATCATTGGGGATTTGTCCTTTTAGAACCATTAATACCTGTATTTTTTGATCATATGAGCTAACTTTAGAATTTGTAGTAAACTAAATATTGTGGAAGTTCTCATTAAGTTTGGAATTGAGAATATTGCTTGAGCAGCAGAAAACAATTATGCCTAGGGACACAGCCCAGAAATTCACTATAAAATATGTTAAGTTTATATATTGTTTGCTCCGGTATTTGATGGATGAGAATCCAATATAAAATAGTTGGAGTGATAACTGAGTGTAATAATTCTTCACTTCTAGCAAAACTTAGAAACTGTGAGTCCCATCCTTGTAGTTTGTTTTGTATCTTGTGCAACAAGTGCTGGCACGGTGAGTAACGAAGGTAAGTGGATGAAATGGGGACTCCTAAATAATTTATAGGTAGATTCTTTCATATTGCAGTTTCTTCAAAAAATATTGTTTCCTTGTAGCTTCAGAACTAAAATAGATTTTAGTTTTGAAAACATTGACATTCAGCCCTTTATAGCGGTTCAGATTTTCAAAGACCCCTTTAGTTGTCTCCGTTGCTAAATTTGTAGTCTTTCCAAATATCATATAGTCGTCGGCATAAAACAAGTGAGTAATTTGTGGTTCAAACTTGTAAACATGAATAAAATTATAGAGATCAGTTGTTTCGGCCATTAAGCAAGGGTGACAACGGATCTCCCTGACATAAGCCTTTAGTGCTAGTAATATTGCCCTTGGGAATTCCTTGAAATAAAATTGAGGAGGTAGGAATGTTTATGCATTCAAATGTAATATTAATAAAATGAGTAGGAAAACCCATTTTATTCATAATGTAACATATAAAAATCCTATTCATTTGTCGTAAGCTTTTTGTAGATCCATATTATGCAAAATCTATCTACTTCTTTCTTGGAAAAATCCCGTAATAATTCATGAGAAAGTATTATATTCTCACATATATCGCCCGACAATTAAAGCACTTTGATTTTGTGATATTAGGAAGTGTTCTAATCTATTGCATAAAACTTTACTGAAAACTTTGTAGTACATATTGCAGCATGTGATAGGTATGTAGTGTGTAATATGAGTAGGCCCATCTGTTTTCGGAATGAGTGAAATAAATGTATGATTAATACCTAGGTGCCTGGCTGAAGTAAACATTTCTTGTATAGCAGCAAGAAGGTCCTGCTTAATACCATCTCAATGCAATGTCATGAATTTTGAATTTATATCGTCTGGCCCAGGGCTTTTGTCTTCATGAACAGAAGAAACAGCTTTCTTTACTTCTTCCGTTTTTATTTCCTATAATAAAAATTTCTGGCCTACCTTACTAACAACTAAAATAGTTTGAAATTCTGGAATAATGGGAGTGCTATTACTGAATGGCTCAGTTTAATAAGTAATAGCTTCATGTTCAATCTGTTCTGGCTTATACAGAAAATTCTGATATGGATCTATGAATGCTTGCATATTATTTATAAGTCTTCTGAATGACATTTTTAATGAAAAAACTTTAAATTAGTGTCACCTTGTTGCAACCATTGTACTCTAGCGTAAACCCTATAATTTTATTTGTCTCCTAGATAAAGATTGATATTATTGTCCGGTCATAAATGTGCATCTAGAAATTTATATCTTGGTAAACATTGTGTTGTTTTGTATTATTATATCTTCTGTTATCAAGAATAATTGACAATAGATTGTGAATGCAGATAGTGATATTGCAAATAGAAATGAAGGTAACTGGAAGGAACATTCTGTAGTTGACACTAACAAAAAAGATCAGGATATAGTGACCTACAATACAAATTAGTGGCTGATAAATGATCTAACTTGGATGCAAATGATATCTCTGAATTCAGACCTTTTAAATCTTCTATTGCTTCTAAGGATGGGAATGAGGATAACGACTTTGCTAATGAGCTTTAGCATTGTAGTACCAATGATGAAGAATATGAAAATTTTGAATTGAGAGTTGTTCATCGCAAAATCAGGTGTGAACTATGGAATCAGAGTTACCTCTTTATATTGTAAAATTTACAGTAACAAGGAGCTGCACAAAGATTAGTCGTTTTCATTTATAGTCGATCCTAAGATCAGTTTTTAACCCGCCAAAACATGATAGTGCAGAAATTTTTCGTAGAATTCTTAAACTTGGTGTTAACGTGAAGATGATTACCAATAAATAAAATATTGTATTTTTAATCTATTCCAGATGTTGTTACAGCATTCCACCATTTGCCATATGTATTCCTAAATTCTTTTTCTTCATGCATGATCATTCAAGTGATTAGCCATTGCTAAGGAAACTAGGTGCAAGACCTGGAATGGGAAAAAACATGAATACATCTTCATCGTTACTTGGAAGTGGCCATAACAAAGATGCATCAATCGCTTCTCTCCTTGTTGATGAAGTGATTGAGACAGCAGGTGGATTTGCTGGAGTTTTCCCTGGTAAAAAGCTTCACATGATATATTTGGTACCTATGTTATTTATTTGCATTCTAATCCATTCTATTTGCATTCGAATAGAGCACAAATATGAGAAAGTGAAGATTTTACAAGAAAGGAACCACTATGTGGAATTGCAAGAGATGATGTGATGATGCATCTGCTTTGAAAAGAGCAGATATAGGATCAGGTAACCATAAGAAATTTGAGTTTGCTTTATTATTTATATGAGTAGAATAAAATGCATCTTTGCTTGTTGATGTGCATGTAAATGTGCATATTTTTACCGCCATATTTAATCTAATTAAATTGAATAAATGATCATATTAGGTATTTTAACTTGTTTAAACCAAATTCAAATTAATTCCAAATTGTCACATATTCATCTTCATCCAAGGGCAAAATGGTCATTTTTATGCATATATTGATTTGAGAAAATTTAATTGGAAATTTCTATATTACTTTGTAGGAATTTAAACTCAATTACAAGTGGTTTCATGAAGGAATATGCATGCACAAAAAAGATACAAAAGAATGAAGATGAAAATAATTAAAAGTGAACAACATGGAGGACCCCACCCATTTAATGCACATGCTAAAAGGCCATAAAAGTTTCATAAGTGGGGGATTATTGAAGCTAATGATAACTTGACCACCACACTTCCTATAAGAGCATTTTGGACATTCCTCAAAAATATTAATTTGGGTTTGACACATGTATATATACCCCTTATGTTTCATGTAACCCTCTTCTTCCTTAGTTCTCTTTAATTTAGTTTGGGCTCAAAATAAAAGACAAGTTCTCTTTCTCTTTTCCATGGCTACTTAGCCATTTTTATTTTCATGTAACTTTCATTTTTCTATACAATGTTAATTAGTGCACTCTTTCTTTTACATGCTTCTTTTGTTTATTTACTTTCATGTTAGTAGTGTAGAATTATTTTTCATGCAAGTAAAATAGTTTTTTCCTTTACTTTGCTCTCTTTTTTCTTTTCTTTTTCTTTCATGTTGCAAGCTATATTACTGTTTTGATAACAAATATGAGAGGCTAATCCCTTCAATTTAGGGATAATGAAGCTCTAATCATACAGCTTCAACATTTTGATAATTATAGCTCTCCTTTTGTGCTTAATGACAATGCTTGAAGTGGTTTGATTTGTTGTCTTTGTTTTGAATTTGATAGCATATATTGTTGACACCAAGCAGGCTATACTTAAACAATCACAAACAATAATTACCTCTTCATCTACATATGATGATGGTAATGAAATGAATGTTGAAATTGAAATTTGATGGTATATATTTCTAATTAATAGTTAATAGGCCATACTTAACATAGATTTCTTTTTCAACTTTTTTGCATTTTCATGAGAGTTAGAAGTGGTTTAAAGGTTGTGTTATAGTTTGATGACTTGCATTAAACTAATTAATAGCACAAATGAGCCATACTTATGATAAACACATCATTTAAATTCACTTATGATAAAAAAAAGATCATAATTTCATACTTTGTTGAACAATATGATCTAGAGAGTGGAATTTTCTCTAAATTGTCATTTAACTCTCATATTTTTATCACTTTTTTTTGTCATTTTGCTACAATTTCAGCTTCGTATTTTTCAACTTGGGTTAATTTGATTGAATAGTAAAATCAACAATTCCCCACGAAACCTGATGAAATGGTCACTAACACCCAAATCCTGATAAAAGCACCAAGTACCAGTCACATCTCATAGACAGAGTTTATATAGAGAGTATAAATATGAAGAACAATGAAAATTAAAATGAAAGCAACAAAGAAAAGCAGAATTTATAGTGGTTCGATTAACTCCGTCCTACATCCACTCCGAAAATTTCCTTTTTTACTGCTATAATACTCGATTACAATTACAATCCAAAGTTTAACTATAGCTGAGTGCCTTAGCCTTAGAGAAGAAAAAGTCAGAGAGAAGAAAGAAGATCCCTTTTCTGAACCCCCACATATTGTATTTATAGGCAAATCTTGGTAGTTGGGCCTCCTGAGTAATTTAGGCCCACCTAGACCATAGTCGAGCCATGCTTTTCATTATAATCGATACATGCCGACCAACTTTCATTACCAATGTACGAGCCATGTACATCCTTCGTTCCTGATCGAGCGGCATCTGCCGAACCGCCCATGCCGAGCCACAATGCCGAACGACCTTCCACCGTGCCATATACCTCCCATGCCGAGCGACCTTCCACCGGGCCACATACCTCCAATGCCGTGCCGCAATGCCGAGCGATGTTTAATGCCGAACGACGTCCAATGCCGAGCGAGGCACAATGCCGAGCGAAGTACGATGCCGAACGACAGCCAATGTCGAGCGAGATATGATGCCGAACGACAGCCAATGCCGAGCGACTTCCAATGCCGAGAGAGATACGATGGCGAACGACAGCCAATGCCGAGCGACTTCCAATGGTGAGCGGGGTATGATGCCGAACGACAGTCTATGCCGAGCGACTTCCAATGCCGAGCGAGTTACGATGCCGAGCGAGTTACGGTGCCGAGCGACTTCCATTGCCGAGCGGCAATGTCGAGCCGCAACCAAACGACCTTTCTAAACTTCCACACCTCGACCAGACATTTCCATGCCGAACGGCCGGGCCACAAGGTAGAACTCCAAACACTTCGAATCACTTCATTCCGACCAAACGACCTATCACCTATCCAAGTGAACATCATCCATTTGAACCGAATCAATCATATTTCAAACTCGATAGTCACGAAGTTGTTTTAGTTAAATCCGCTTGTTCATGACCTTGCCTAAAGGCGGGTTAATATTTATCCCACAAAATATACCTTGCTATTGGAAAGTCTGTTTTGAATAGCCTCAAATCCGATATACGGAGTATGTATGTTAATTACATCCATACTTTTCGATTCATAATCCAACCCATTTTATCCAAATGCCATCGCCGTATCCTTATCCGAGTCTACAACTACTCTAAGTCGACATCCAATTTCGAATCCAGTGACCAAATCCTTAGCCAAATCCATATCCATCTGAACTCGACAACAAAGTTCTAATCCACCCATATCCAATAACCAATAACCACTTCTATGACCTCTCCGAGTCAATGTCCAAATCCTGGACCGTTCTGGTCCATGCCCGAATCCTTAGCTTTTCATAGCCAGTATCCAAATTCGTAACCTCTCCGGGTTCTTGCCAAGCGCAATCCACACTTGGCGACCTATCTTATTCCTTATTTCCGTGGTGTTCCTGGTTCAGTGTCTCTGAACGTTGAGTAATTGCCATGGCTTAAGTCCTAAGCCGAATCCTGGTCACTACGGACCCTTGTCGAGTATAGTCCATACTCAACGACCTGAAATAATAACCGATAATATATGGCCTAAGTCCTAGACCGAATCCTGGTCTCTTCGGACCCTTGTCGAGCATTGTCCATACTCGACGACCTGAAATAATAACCGATAATATATAGCCTAAATCCTAGACCAAATCCTGGTCTCTTCGGACCCTTGTCGAGCATTGTCCATACTCGATGACCTGAAATAATAACCGGTAATATATGTCCTAAGTCCTGGGCCGAATTCTGGTCTCTCCGGACCCTTGTCGAGCATAGTCCATGCTCGACGACCTTTTAGCCAAAATCCAAAGAAAAATCTGATCAAAATCCAATCCGAAATCCAAATCCAACCAGAAAACTAGAAATTCATATCAAAAATCCAAACCAAAAAACGAAAAACAGGAGTTCAAACCAAATTCCAAAACCAAATCAGAAAAAGCATATGTCCAAGTCAAAGGGAAAAGGCAGATTTCACAAACCGAGGCATCTCGGTAAACCATCATCTCAGAGCATGCCTGAGGGTTATCTCCAACCCCATACATGAGTAAGTGATTTAGCCAATTGCCCAAAGTTTGTTACTTATTTCAAACCATCAAGATTAGTTGATGATCAACCGGCCATCATTCATGGGCCTTACGCCCTCATCGTTCAAGGTAGTCGGTGGTTGCTCCTATTCCACCGCCGCATTCCGAGTTCTGACATATTGTCGCAACTGACCATTCCTAATATGCTCCTCGATTATGTCATTCAAATGCCGACAGCTGTTAGTATCATGCCCGTCCAGGTCATGAAAAAGATAGTGCCTTCTCGACATCCTTTCGCGTTCTGAGGGCTCCCTCCTTGCCGGCCTTCGATACGGAAGGCGATCTCGAGTATCCAAGAATATACGTTCCAATGTCACGTTCGGTCCTGTGTAAGTGGAGAACATTAGTTCTCCCCAGCGCTTCCTTTTCCCTTTATCCTTGTGCTTAACCATGCTTTCGTCGGGTAGTCCTCGATACTTAACTAGGTTTACTTACTTTGACCTCATGTCCAAACATGCAACCTCTTATCGGAGAAATCTCTCAGCTTCATGGAAGAATTCCCCAAGATTTAATGGTGGGTCCCGTATCAATGATACTTTGAAATCCGAATTATCTCGGACACCTGATACCGCAGCCATCATAACCATTGATGAATCCGTCCGATCCACCGAAGCAACTGCTGCATTAAATTGAGTTAAAAATGTCCTGAGCGATTCATCTTCCCCCTATTTAACCAATGTCAATGTCATCACGTGCTTTGGTCTTTTTATGTGAACTCGAAACTGACTTAAGAACCTGTCCACCAGTTCCGTCCATGTTTCAATGGATCCATCCTCCAGCTGCCTAAACCACATGGCAGCTATATCAGCGAAGTACGGGGGGAAACATTGGGCCATAACCTCCTCTGTTGCCCCCAGCACTTCCATATGCCTAGTGTACCTCATTTAGTGGTCAGTTGGATCTGTCTTCTCGTTTTACACTTCTAGAGTGGGCCTTTCAAAATCGGATGGATTTCTAGCCGTCCTAATGTTTCGGATAAACGGACTTTTGTTGACTTCCTCTGAATCCCCGTTTGCCAGACCTCCACGAATAGTCCGTCTGATAATGTCAGCCAATCCGGCGTTTCCAACTAAGGGTTTCCCCTATACATGTTTCCAAACTGCCCTCCAAGTCCCCGAGGAAATTCTGGCACATATTCCTCATCGTGTACTCCGGCATTCCTGTTGGCATCGAGTCGCGTAGCGTCATCCAGTATCCCTCCATGAACTAGTCCAACATCTCCTAGTGGTATGCCCCCGAGTCTTGGTCCATCCAGATTGTTAGTCGTTTGTTGATTGGGAGCTGCCCCCTGCTGAACCACTCCATCTTCCTGTTGGTTGAGTCCCTTTGGTCCAGTTCCAAGAACTTGAGCACCTACAGTGCCTGGTTGTCAAAATTGCCTAAGAAGAGCCTACATCATCTCCTCTTGCCATTTCATCATCTGCTCCTGCATAGAATTTATCATAACCTGCATCTCATCCCGAGTTATATAGTTGGATGCATGGTCCTCTTCAGCTCCAGAAAAGGCTGCTTGACTTCCTTCATGTTTGCCCCTTTCCGCTGCTTGCTTCCTTGTTGGTGGTCTAGCCATTGCTTTCCAAAATCCGAATTCCTAAGCTTTTCAATCCAAAATTCAGGCTCCAAAATTCCTGAGTGCTAGCTTTCTCGGTGAGAGCACCAAAGCGTTGGCGCCAAAAATGGTCACTAACACCCAAATCCTGATGAAAGCACCAAGTGCCAGTCAGAGCTCATAGACAGAGTTTATATAGAGAGTATAAATATGAAGAACAATGAAAATTAAAATGAAAGCAATATAGAAAAATAGAATTTATAGTGGTTCGGCTAACTCCGGCCTACGTCCACTCCATAAATTTCCTTTTTTATTGCTGTAGTAATCGATTACAGTTACAATCCAAAGTTTAATATGGTTGAGTGCCTTAGCCGTAGAGAACAAAAAGTCAGAGAGAAAAATAAAGATCCCTTTTCTGAACCCCCACATGCTGTATTTATAGGCAAATCCTGATAGTTGGGCCTCTTGAGTAATTTGGGCCCACCTAGGCCATAGCCGAGCCATGCTTTTCATTATAACCGATACATGCCGACCGACCTTCATTACCAATGTTTGAGCCATGTACATCCTTCATTCCTGACCGAGCAGCATCTGCCGAACCACTCATGTCGAGCCGCAATGCCGAACGACCTTCCACCGAGCCACATACCTCCCATGCCGAGCCGTAGTGCTGAGCGACCTTCCATCGAGCCACATACCTCCAATGCCGAGCCGCAATGCCGAGCGATATTCAATGCCGAACGACGTCCAATGCTGAGCGAGGCACAATGTTGAGCGAGGTACGATGCCGAACGACAGCCAATGCCGAGCGACTTCCAATGTCGAACGAGGTACGATGCCAAACGACAGTCAATGCCGAGCGACTTCCAATGCCGAGCGAGTTACGATGCCGAAAGACAACCTATGCCGAGCGACTTCCAATGCCGAGCGAGGTATGATGCCTAGCGACTTCCAATGCCGAGCGGCAATGCCGAGCCACAACCAAACGGCCTTTCTGAACTTCCACACCTCGACCAGACATTGCCATGCCGAACGGCCGGGCCACAAGGTAGAACTCCAAACACTTCAAATCACTTCATTCCGACCGAATGACCTATCACCTATCCAAGTGAACATCATCCATTTGAACCGAATCCATCATATTTCAACCTCGATAGTCATGAAGTTTTTTTAGTTAAATCTGCCTATTCGTGACCTTTACTAAAGGAGGGTTAACAATTATTATTATTACTATTATTGGTTTGAAGTTTTTTCAGTTTCCATTTGAAGTTTTTTTAGCTTACGACCTTGTTTGATTATTCAACATCTAGTGATAACCTGTCATCCGCTTTGGTTCCATACCGCTGATCTCACTACATAAGACATCAATGTCATAGTTGAACACTCGATTTATAGTACCCCCATGGTTCTGACATGTATCTACTCATATGGCATTACTACGTGGTATGCATCACAACATCAAAGTTGTTCGCACAAATAGCTCTTAGGATCACTTGTACATAGCCCCCAAGAATAGTTAGCACATATACTAACTTTCTGCATGTCACTTGAGCTCCAAATGATTGCCAAAGACTTCCATTGAACTAATCACCAAAGGACCATCATAGATCAATCACAAATCAGCAAGCATCTTTCGCTCTGAACCAACCCTAATCCATCGGTTACTCACCGTTGGCTACTCCACTCAGCTACTAACTTATATAGATTCGCTCACTAAGATTGATCCTAAACCTCTAACAGGGTCACTTTTTCTTCCACGTAAACAGTCACCAAATGGTCAAAGGAAATGGTTGCTAAGACCAGTTTCCTACACTCTCATTTATTGAATGACCAAGGACACAGTTATGTTACTTTGCCAACATGAGCATTGAAAACCACAGTGCCCTTTTATGACTAGAAATATAACAAACCTTCTTTGAACTAACCATGCTTTCCCAACTCAATAAAGTAAACATAATATAACCACAACAACAATGTAAAAGGCATCCAAAGAAAATGGCACAACCAATCAAGTTAACAAATAACAATAAAACAACACAAGTTCTAAAATGGGAAAATAACCAACAAAATATTCAGTAAAACTAATAAATAACAACAAAATAACATGATCAAACAATATAACCAAACCCATTACTTAATGCATTATAGAAAAACCATGATCAATCAAATCCTGGCCTCTGAGCTACCCTAAATTTAATAATATGTATCTCTATCAAATCCACTTAAGTGGATAGTTATAACAACATTATATAATCACCACTAGGTCTTCCTTTACTGGAGCTATATTTAATCTATTGTTTAAATGTAAAGTATTGCGAGTACAGACTATTAACCCCAATACATGGGCCACTATTCACCTTGTTGTACTTAGAGTTAGAGTCCTAATTCCTATAAAACATTCACCCTAATCCAACCCGTGCAGTTAAAGCCATGTAAAATCCCCGCTGTAGCGCATAGCACTCTTCTACCGCTATGCTATTTCCATTTAGCCTTTTTAAATAGTAAATCTACTTTAAGCCCCACTATTTTCCACTACACCCGCTAAATCCATTTATTCAAATTTAAATATCGAATATTCACATTTTAAGCACGTTTATAAAATAATTTCCAAATTAATTTATTTTACAATCTATTAAAAAATAATTACCCTCAAAACCATTATTTTTATCACCAATCACTTTATTATAAACTTTCAATATTCCTTTCTAAATCCAAAATTATGCTTATTTAATCTTTAAATCCACTTTAATCAATTAAATCATTATTATTACCTTTAATAATTACTACTCAAAATCTGGTTATTAAAAAGGGTCTAGCATAATCATTTTGAGAAAGCTGATTGGAGGAACATGAATAAGATTTTATAATTAACCACATGTGCAAGTGAAAGATTGATAGAGTTAGGGGAATGCCTTAGAGGCCTTATGTAATATGTTACAAGTATCTAACTCCATAACTAATCTAGTTCATAACAAAAAGTATTTTATTTTTATTATATACTTTGTTAGATAGTGACGTAATCAATTAAGTAATTAATTTAAATTATATATAAATAAGAAAATTCTTAATTAAATAATATGTTGTGTTATTGTGTTATAAATGGTTGCAATTGTGAGTAATTAATCATAGTATAAAATAACATTTTATTTTAAATATTCCTGGTTAAGATGTTTCAAGATAGGATATCGATAAATATATTGATAGTAGAGTATATAACGCTCTCCAAATGTTTGGTAGTGTATAACTCTTGGTTGTTGTGGGCACCCAAGGGGTTATGTAGTGATAGTTATTGGATAATAATAGAATGACTCACTCGAGAGTTTTCTATTAGCTGATAAAACTAAGGTAAACAGAGAATCTTGAAGTGATGATATTACATAGTTTTCTCGACTTGGGAATACCTTGAACTACTCTACTTTGATTATAGTTAAATTGTGACATACATCCATCAAATGACTATTGGGTCAGAGTTGAAACATTGAAAGTGAAATACTATTCAATAGAGAATTCATCTCCTGGTTATGTAAGGTTAGTATCACGATCAACTGTAGTCAATTCAAAGTCAAAGTAATTGACCAGAGTAGTATATTTAGTAATAATTGTTATTATTGAACCAAGAACTTAGTGTTTGGACTAAATGAGTTGAATATATATGATATTATTCTGATCAAAACCAAATGCCATAAGTCATAAAGTGATGTAGTTTTGATGTAAAAAATTGGTGTAAATAATCATAATTACTAGATATCGCTTAAAATAGTAATATTGAATTTTATAAAAGCAAGCAACAAATTCGACCAAATATCACACTACCATCTAAGGTGATCTATGAAACGTTCTTATTCAAATTGTTCAATATTAATCGTTGACTAAATTTACACCTTTGAATAACACAACCATAATGATGAGTACTCTGAAATACCACATGATTTAATAAATTCATAATTATTGTAAATTAATTAAATCAAGTAATTTTATGAAATGTTAATTTTTTATTTTTTTTATTTTTGATGCCATTAGTATTTAATTAAGTGCGTATATAAAAGTCATAATGCATGTATCGATATACAATCTTGGTGGAAATTTATATTTAAATAAATTATTATTTACTAAATGGCCTTGAGATTTTTGGAGGCCTAACCAAGCCTTATACATGGCCTGCCTAAGGTGTGTTGGGGAGTGGAGTTTAAGAGTTCAAGTTGGTTTTGAAATGGCAAATAAAGAATGAGTAAAAAAAAGAAGATACTGTTATAAAAAAAAAGCAGAAGCCATTAGAGAGAGAACAATTTTATCCATTCAGATATTAGTAATCCATTTTCATTACATTAGCTCCTTTATATAAAGGCCTAGGAACTTGGAATAGAACTAATCCCATGATGTGGGACTAAAACACAAAAACAGTATATAGCATATTCATTATTTATATTTACATATATTATAACATTCCCCCTTGAATATGCGTGTTCAAAATATTGAATCCTCCGATAACTCGAAATTGTCCCTTTTGTAACGTGTATGATGATTGCTCCCCCTCATTGTTATCTTGCTTGCATTTATTTATTCAGTCGATCTGGATATTGTCCGTTGCCTCATTAAAAACCTCTGTTAGGAAAACCTAGTGGGAAAAAACCTTGAAAGAGGAAAAGAGTGCAACTTGTAAAATCATATTAAAAATGATATTCTTTCTAAAGGGTTTGATACTTCGGGATCGAAACAATGCCTCATTAAAACCTTACTAAGAAAAACCCTATGGGAAAAATCTTAGTTAAGGATAAAAATACAATTTAACTTAAATAACATATTTGAGATGTTATTTCTTGAAAAGACGTTTGATTCTTCTAGATTAATATAATGCCTCGTTAAAACCATAGTAAGAAAATCCCAGTGGAAAAAATCTTAAATAAGGAAAAAGAGTACATTATAACTTATTTTCAAATGTTACTAGGGAGTCGATACTTCTGGATCAAGATAATACCTCATTAAAACCCTACTAAGAAAAACCAGTGGGAAAAATCTTAGCTAAGGAAAAAGAGTGCATTATAACATATTTATGGATGTTCCCTCTGATTTAAAAGTTTTCTTTGAATTCATATTTGTCTTTCGGTAACTCAAATTGGTTATAGATACTTCTGGATCCATAAATATGCATCTCTTTAATAATACAATTTATTAATAGTTTCCTTCGACACAATCAAATTTTTCAAAGTTGTTTTTTTTTCAAATATGATTTGCATTTTATGTATTTTGTTTGCTACCTTTATGAAAAACACATCATGTGCTTTCATTTTTGTGCTTCAAATCTATTTTGCATATTGCAACTACATCTTTGATGAATATAGAAATTTTATTCCAACGATACTTAAAAGCAGGAAGTAATCTACTCATCTTGAAGTGCATCAAGATTTTCATTACAATAATACTTAGAAGAAGGTTGTAACCTACATTCCATTTTTTTATTCTTTATAATGATCAAAGTTATTTATATTCTTCAGGAACTTATATATTTTAATAAGTTTTGCATATTGCAACTAACACTACAATGGTCGTTAAGAGTTTCAATACAACAATACTTAAAAAGCAGGAAGTAATCTACTCATCATGAATTATATCAAAAATTTTATTACAACAATAATTAAAAGTAGGTTGTAATCTACGCTCCATGTTCTTTGCCTTCTTTATAACCATGAAAGTATTTATATTCTTCAGGAATTTGTATACTTTCATTAATTTGATTTAAACCATATTTGTACCTTTAGGGTATATTAAGCGTTTCAAACACTTTCGCTACTTTGCAGACTACATGTTCATATTTCTCTAATAATAAAGGATTCATGATGGCTAGTCATGTTTTCCCCTAATTCAAGATATTTAATCTTTTTATAAACATAAGCGCTTTATTATTTATAAATTTATCATCGATGATTATTTCTTTCTCAGTTCTAGACATGATTTATTGAGATCTCTTTAATTATCATGTTTTTGGTACCTAAACCACTTCTAGGGTTATTTGACAATCATGTCATGGATCTTTTTCAGAGCACCCTTAAGTGTTTTTTCAAGAACATTCACTTCATTAATTTGGCATCTTTACTACTTACTCCAAAAATATTCGAACTGACTTCTGTACCACATTTCAGATGTGGTTTACACCTTTTGATTTTTCAGTGATTCAAAGCTATATTGGACAAAGTCTAATAGGGATATTATTTATAATTTATTCAAGTTACTCAATATTTTGCATCATTGTATATTTTAACAAATATTAAACAATGATGATCAAAATGAACTTGTATCTCTTTATCCTCCCCCTCAATGTTGACAAACATTGTCGCATTAAATAATAATCCTCTTTGGATTCTCATTCTAATCCGTTATCACATTGCTACTAGCAAATATACCATACATATTAATAATAGGAGGATAATTCTTTTATCAGTTGATAAAATGCATTCAATTGATATTTCTTATTAGAGTTTGTTCTCATTCATTGATCTAGCCAATTAGAGGAATTTACTTATTGTGTAGATCATTTGAATACATACGTGACTTCAGGTCATACAACATTTATGTTGATTGAATTTTAAATCACTAAATAATATCTATGCATAATCTATAAGATGAGCTCATAACAAACTTCAGGTTGTCAGCTGAATATTTACATATATGAATATATACATGCGTCCACTTATTACATCTATATTATAAGTTTTCATATTCTTTCTCATTTGAATTAGTGATTTTAGAACAAACTATTATAAGGATCCAAACTATTAATTTTCTTTTTATTTATGGATCAATGTCAGTGTGAATCCTTCAAGACCGCATGATAATATTCAAAACATCTGGTTTGGAATCATATTGAACTTCTAGTTCAAATAAATTGTATACGCAACTTCAATTTGGTAAATTTTATTCCTTCATTATATCTCTAATATTACTTTTGAACATTAATTATAATTGTTTATTAGAGAATATATACTTAGTTACAATTATATATAAACATCTCTTCTAGAGAGTTCAATAAAATATATATATTTACAACACAAATAAGAGTATCTTCTGGACCCTTAAAATGTTATAAAATAATAAATTATATTGGTTGCACATACCGGTTTGTTCAAGACGGTATTTGTATAGGTTTAGCGAAAATTATGATACGACATGTAGATTATCTCTTCAGGAGCATATCTAAAGATATTTCTTCAAGAATAGTTGTGCATATAACATTTGATTCATCGTAAGTTCTGAAAAATAAAAGGTTACATATCACTATTTGCTTCTAAATTTGTCTAATGGAGCTACGGGTCCATGACAATAGATGATTGAATTTTAAGTAATTTATTATCACATTTGACAATATTCTATAGGCAATTCTTTTATAGTATTATACGATGATATAATATCACTTCTGGGGATATTTTATAAACACCGCTTCTAGAGTGATACATATCACTTTTGAAGATATTTTATTTGCACTGTTTTTGGAATGTCATCAATACTCAATATATTTTCTATATAATTGACATAACTCTACAAAATCTCTTATATGATGTTTGGATTTTGCAATATAAAAATCATAAAACATCTTTTCAAGAGTATGTCATATGGGTTATCTCTTCTGGAGAATATTAAAATGTACTTCTTCAAATATATAGTTTGGCAAACACCCAAAAATTATCAAAACTTGGATTTTACCAACTTCAAACTGATTTACTAAACTAAAGTAAAATAAAACAAAATCCGCATAAAATTTCTACATGCCAAATATGTTGGAGTATATGTATACCATATATACACATACTATATATAAATATATACATGCATATGCACCATTTATCAAGTTACATTCCACCTTGCTAATTGTAATCGCCTATTTTTACAATGCATTTGAACATTGCTTATTAAATAAAAACCGGAAATAATTCAATTTAAATTACGTATATGCAGCCATATATCATAAAATACACATTTCAAAGTCAAATTATATATGACTACATACACTTGCAAAGTACTGACGTACATGAAGTTATAGCAAAGTACTGATGCAACATGTAGAAGTTTATGTACATTGGTTCCTCTGTTGATAACATGCTATGCAATATGGAGAAGTTAAAATGACTACAATCAAGAAATCAAGCGATGCTACTGATTAATAAACATTTGTACGAGAAAAAGTTACATACTAGATGTAATATATGTGCTGCATAATTCCAAAATCTATGCGTGTGCATTCATTTTAAGACTCCCTGCACTGCAACAATCCAACCAATATGCAAGAAGAAAAAAATCATTTTCATCGATATTCAAAGCTTTTGTTAAAATATTTATTTAACACTAGTTTAAAAATCATTGTCTTTCTATTTGATGAAATATCTCTAAATCTTTATTTAAAACTAGTTAAAATCTAATCTTGGAGGTTTCTGTATTTCGTCTTTCGTTGTTTTTTTTTTTTTTTTGAATTAATGTTGTGCATATCTTGCTTTACATCTTGGGTTTCAACTATACATGTTCATCATCCATTTCACAAATCACCTAACAAATCGTGGAAATCAAATTTATTCAATTTCAACATGAGAGCTGAAATTTAGTTATCTCATTTGAGCACGATTACAAAAAATATATTATACCCAAAATATGCTTCATGTTCAATAGAATGACCATCAAAGTATAATCATATGAAGACGCACTTTTTTTTAAATATGCAATCCATACTATTAAAGGCTAAAATTCAATGGACCATGACAATAAAGTCGGCTGAAGGAATGAACTTTTCATCTCTATCAGCCGATATCTCCAACTTCATATGATTACATAATGTACAAGACGGTAGGAGGAAAAATAAAACAGATTATATTTACAAATGAGTCACAAAAAACACCTAACAGAACTCATCTAAACAAAGCTAAAATAAGGGTTCAAAGTAAAAGCCAGATCATGCAAAGTAAATATAAGCAATTATACCGACTTTTCAAAATCAATTGTCAATTTCTAATAAAAAAAAATTAAAATTAATCTACCACTTTGGTGATTGACAACTCACTAGTTGACATATTTAAGCATTGGCAACATAATATTAACATGTACCACTTGTTAATCAATATTCTAGCCATATGTTGCACTAATTATTTGAGCAACTTGATTGTCAGTTTTTGACTACCTATTCATTTTTTTGTTGGGTGCTGAGTAATGAAGTAAATATAAATATGGGCTCAAGCACTAATTCATTTGCAATTCTTTAAGTAACAGACAATTTGATTGTTTTGGCGGTAGACTCATCGGTGCAATTATATGACATCCAAGTCATTTGTACAATCATTGTAAGGATATGAAATGATCTGAACCAACCAACTCTAGTATGGTTTGGTTATGGATAGTGCAATTACTTTATGATATGAAACTGGACAAAACTAAAACGACCTTTAGTTCTTATTCCAAATGACCTTATAAATTGTGTTTCTGAAGTCAGCAATGTGTTCTTAGCAGTGTGCCACCAAATAAGGAATTTGCACTCATACCCAGTACGGATTCACCCACGAATCATGTAAGTCGTTGTACATTCAATTATCTAAGGTTCTTCTCTTTCACTTTTAATAAAAAAAAATTCATAAAAATGAAAATCCAAACGAAATACAAATTGAAAATTCAAATTAAAACACTGTGAATTGTGAATGCTAAATAAAACTGATAATCTATCAGTTTGCAGATAGTTTTGCACATAACATGACTTTACTTGCTCAAACAAGATTCAATAATGAATTTAATGTTGCCACACCACCCTCATTATAGTAAATCAACAAATTTTCGATCTATGTAATTTACATCAAGCAAATTTAAGTATAAATAAAATACCAGAGAAGAAAAGATTACGAGGGCAAGGCGCGAGACTCAACTGTTCGTCGTCATTGTCGAATGCGTGATACAAGAGAAGCGTTGATTGCTGGTTCGCTTGCACGCCTGGATATTGGAGAGGTGAGAGGCTGCACACGAATTTAAGGTAGAGCTAAGATCTTTCGTTGTTCGTCGATTGAGGCATGCCTCGAGAGATCATTCATTGTTTCTGAATCCACTGTAGTTTAATGAAAATGAACGGATCCGATCTTCTAAATTATTACAATTTTATATATATAATTTTTGATTGAAGATCGTGCTGATAACGTGTTATAAAATAAAGAAAGCAAAAGCCATTAGAGAGAGAACAATTTTATTCATTCAGATATTAGTAATCCATTTTCATTATAATAGCTCCTTTATATAAAGGCCTAGGAACTTGGGATAGAACCAATCCCACGATGTGGGACTAAAACACAAAAACAGTATATAGCATATTCACTATTTATATTTACATATATTATAACGGATAATTTTTTTAATGCTACTTAAATTATTCATCTCACATTCAATTTTTAGGCTTATTCCGTTTCCATTTTGTAGCTAGGAGTATCTGGAGGCTTATGGCCAAAACCTCGAAAGAAAAAGAAAAAAAAAGCCAAATAAATAAAAGTTGAAGTTCGTCTCTAGATTATAGCAAATTTTGAAGACTGATTCAATTCAATCTTTGAGTTACTCAATCACTCATGGTGTGAACCTTAGACCACTTCTATAAGATAATTATCTGATCTTATTTTTTATTAATATATTACATCATAATAGTGTAGGATATATTCCATGTATTTATATATGGTTATGTTGTCTGATCAAATAAATGTATTCAAATTGATTATGTATGTATATTTCGACCCCAATATTTTATACAAGTAAATAATAATTTTTGAATTTTTAAACTTTTTTTTGGTTACCTAAGGTAATTTTACGACATTTAAATACATAAATTTTACGACATCTGTATGGGCGGTACATTATGCATGAGTAGGTATAGGAAAGATATGGTCGCTCTTTTGTCCTCAAGTCGTCTTCTTGATATGACCGTTGAAAATAATGAAGAATACGACTGGCCGTGTGTGCAGGCGGGCCACTCACTAGTTTTTCTAGAATATCCAACCTATTTTGTAAGTAACCTATCCACTGTACCCAACAAGCTTATCACAGTTGGTCGACGCCCCAAACTTGGAGACTAATGCAAGGAGTTTGGGCCTCAGCTTCGATGATAATCATATTCAAGAAAAAAAAAACTTCTTCATTATTGTGAAATTTCTTCTTGACAATTACAATAATAACTCGGAAATTACACTGTTATACATTTATTTTGATAGTTGCTATCGGCATTTATAGACACTCCACAAAATTACCTACTACTACCAAACAAAATCAGAATTCACAAGAGATAAAACTACAAATTTATAAGACTTCAACATCAGTTCTGAAATACAACCTACCTACCACCCAACGATTATGATGAAGCAAACCACACAAGATGAATAACACTTCTATATATATAAGTGATCACGAAATTACTTGTAAAACAGAAACTAACATTAATGCTCCATTAAACCACACAAGTCATGTATAATCAAATGGTCTCTTTATCACCATCCAAAAGATCTAAAAGCGAAATAATATATTGTTCCAATAACTTGAGTTGGTCCAAATCCAACTTATCAACGGCAACCTCCCAAAACCAGTTGTTTTCTTCCTCGTGTTTGTCACCAAGAAGCCTGTCCAAAAGTGAACGAACATCGCCAAAGGGGAAGGGTTTCCCCGCTGGAGAGAAAGCTAATGCTGCCACCTCTGCACCGCACAGCACGGCCACTTCCTTTGCCTTCTTGAACAGACCTTTCCTGCGTTTGGAAAAGGCGACGATCAACGACTTTTTTTCTTTTATTTTGACTATTGGGATCTTTCTTCTTCCTAAGTGTACTTTGTTCTTGTTTGATGCCTCCATCAATATAAGAAAGTAAGTGATATGTTATTAAAATGTGGGATAATATGGGATATGAATGACCGAGAGATGTAATTTGAGAGGTGTATATATAGTGGATGGATTAAAGGCTGATGGATGATTCTTGATTCAAAATCTGATCTTATATTTAGATAATTTTCCATATATATTCATTTGAATATCTCCTAATTAATGTGCGTTAAAAACGATATTTTTACGTTGTAATGGTAAAATAGATTACATGATGATATGCTTTACAAATATAGGAGATTTTATAGCTAATTAATTGTTATTAAAGATTTCTGTCTTATATTATATGTTTGTTTTCCTATAATTTTATTATATTTTCTATTTCAGTTATTAACAGTACAAATGTATGCAACGTATTTGGAAGATATCGGAATATCACATGATATTTAAATTTATTAAAAAAAACCAGAACATATAGGGACTTACCGAAAATGCTTGAATCTAGAGAGAGAGAAAGAAAAAGGAAAGTGTTCATTCCGCCTAAATAGGATGGATCCGCTGAATAACGTAGCGGATGGGTACAATTCCCTTATGAGAAAAGGATGCAATGTATGTGATAATGGAAAATTATAACATGTTTTTTCTAAAGATGTGCTATTTCTTTTTAACTAGGCTTTAAATTTTGTACCATTGTCAGACGTTCAGTTCGGTTCGGTTCAGTCCGGTCCGAGGCTTTGAGGCATTTGGTCCATGTCCGGCATTCGGTCCATGTCCGCTTACAACATAGTAAGTCAAATAACATGATGGTTTGGAATATTTTTGCCTAAAGAGAAATAAATCAATCACTTCGTTTTTAGAATTTTCAGTGGGTGAGAAAAGTAAAAGTAGGGACGTTAATACGAGCAGCCTAAACATTATGATATTTAGACACCGTTTTGTTTGTCATATTTACTTTTAGTTTTTCGTCCAAATAAAAATGCGTATAACGCGTGTATTTTTCTAAAAACAACTAATTTTGAAAATTGAAGTTAATAACCAAAATGAAAATACATTTATTTTGTTTTCTATGATTTAGAACATAACAAAAGCACGAAAAACATTCTATTGCTCCGTCGTCCCTCCATTCCTTTCATCGTACTCCATCGTAGCGGATGGGTATAAAATTTCCCTTATGATAAAACGATGCAATTTATGTGATAATGGAAAATTATAACATGTTTTTTCTAAAGATGTGCTATTTCTTTTTAACTAGGCTTTAAATTTTGTACAATTATCAGACGTTCAGTTCGGTTCGGTCCGGTCCGAGGCTTTGAGGCATTCGGTCCATGTCCGCTTACAACATTCAAATAACATAATGGTTTGGAATATTTTTTGCCTAAAGATAAATAAATCAATCACTTCGTTTTTAGAATTTTCACTAGGTAAGCAAAAAAAAAAAGCAGGGACGTTAATACGAGCAGCCCAAACATTATGATATTTAGGCAACGTTTTGTTTGTCATTTTACTTTTGGGTTTTCGTCCAAACAAAAATGCGTATAACGCGTGTATTTTTTCAAAAAATAACTAATTTTGAAAATTGAAGCTAACATACAAAATGAAAATACATTTATTTTGTTTTCCATGATTTAGAACATAACAAAAGCACTGAAAATAATCTATCGCTCCGTCGTCCCACTATTCCCTTCGCCGTCCTCCATCGTCCCACCACCTCCTTCGTTGTCCCTCCATCATCGTCATAATAATTTAAAATTTAAAATATTTTATCCTGCACTTTCTCTATTTTGTAGTAAATATTAAAAAACGAAAAATATAAAACTCATAATGAAACCAAACGGAAATTTATGTACTTTTTTCGTAGTTGTTAGGTGTGGCTCGCGTTTAAGAGTGCGTGGGTTGAACGATAATATATTACCAATTTTTTATGATTTATTATCATTACCAATTTTGTTTTCTATTTGACTGCTTCAAATTTAAAGCTTCGTTAAAGCAACAACATTTTTTGATAAAGGCGGACAAATTTTAGACGGACTCAATGCAATGACCAACCTCCCATAACGTCGAGAATTCATGCATCCAAGCAACCAGATTTTCCAATGGTGTCATGAACAAAGTTTGGTTAAGGATTAAACATTAATAGATTCACAGAGCATATCTATCACTACACATCTAATTCTCACAACGAAAGAACATAACATATCATATCAACAAAACATGTAGATGACTAAATGTATATCATATAAAGAGACATAAAATCCAACATTATACTACAATAATAGATGGTACAATCAAATCTCATTTCAATACATGTCTCAAATTACTATATATGTTTACATGCATGTAAATATTGTAACGATCCGTATTTTTACGGATCGATAGATCGTAGAATTATTAGGTCGTTAGTGTTGTTTATGTTCTCCTTAGCCTAAGTCGTATGGGAGGTTAACTCGTATAGGGATAGGTCGTGTACTAGTTACGAGTTATGGGTTTCTGACCGACCTAAGTATCGACTGAGTTAAGGTAGTAACCGACCTATAGGATGACCGACCTATAGTGCTTGACCGACTTAAGGAAGTTGCCGAGTTATAGAAGTTAACTCGTAAGGATATTGACCCGTGTGGAAGTTAGGTTGGGTTAGAGGAACTAACGGGTTAAGAGATGAGTCGTGCACGAGTCAGTGGGGTTTTAAGTCGTAAACGACTTAGGAGATTACGACCTAGCAGTTAAGACGTGTTAACGAGTTATAAGAGTTAACGAGTTAGTGTGTTACGACTTAGTGATTTGGGACGAGTTAACGACCTAAGGGACTCACGAGTTAGCATGTTAGCAAGTTAAGAGGAGCAGCGACCTACGAGTTAGTGGGTTAGTAGAGATAGTGAGACACCGGGTTAAGGGTTAGGTCGGCACATACTAAGTCGTTAGCGACTTAGTGATAGGTCGTAACTCGTGTTGCTCGTTAGGTCGTATACTAGTTAAGTCGCGGCATAGTTGATCCGCGTTCGTTTTAGGTCGTAAGGTCATCTGGGCCGTTGGTTTTGTTAGATCGGCGTATATGTTAACCCAGTTAGGGCGTAACTCGTGAAGTTGTTGAGTCGCCTACCCTGATGAGTCATAAGTCGTTATGATTAGGTCGCATAGGAGTTAGGTCAGCCGTGTGTTAACTCGTGTGACTCTGGGTTTGGTTAGGTCGTGGTTTTCGATGAGTCGTAGGTCGTAGGGTGATGAGTCGTGAGCGACCTAAGAGCTTAGGTCGGAGATGACCTAAGACCGAACGAGTTAAGGCTTTAGGCCTATAAATACCACGGTTTCACTTCATTTTGGCACCGGATTTTGAGGCGACGAAGTGCTGCCATTTTGAGAGCTCGACTACAACATTTCTTCACTTCTTTTCTCCATTTTGATCTAGTGCTTACATCCATCCAAGATCGAAGATCAAGATCGAAGATCCAAGAGCCAAAGTCAAAGATCTTCATCTAACAAAGAGAGATTTCATCGTTCGAAGCGGAATCTTGTCGGATCAAGCTTAGTTCTTCGCTGTCCAGATCTGAAGTGGATATCTTTTGAGGTGTTTAGGTGATTCGGTGAGTGGTGGTTATCTCTCACGCGGACCCAAAGGAGTATATTGGTTTGGTGGTTTGTTGAAGTGTTGTAGATAGTGATTTTATGCATTTTTCTTTAGATCCAAGTGTAGATCCATTACTTATGAAGATGTTTACTTATGCAAGTTCATTCATCAAGTTGTAGAGACAAAACCCATGATTTATATTTGTTAGATCTATGCTAAAAACCCATGATTCATGCATGTTATATCTATGCTCATTTATTTACGAAATTGCCATTGTAGTTATAAATGCCTATTTAGACCATGTTTGATTACTTGATTGCTTAAACTAATGATTGATTTGATTGATTGCTATGTATGTTAGTTGATGGATAGTTAGATCTAGACAGGATGGTCAATGGTGATTTAAAAGCCAAGAGAAAGGCTCTTGAATTGGAAAAGCTGCTGTTGGCATATGAAGCGGATGTGGAAGCTCATATGGATGGATTTGATAGGATGAAGTTTTGCTATAATTAGAGGAAGCAGAACATGATATCGAGATGGGACTTTGCTATGATGCGTTGAAGCAAAGCATGATGTGAGATAGTCTTGGTTTAATCCAGGCAGGGATCATTCCAAGCATATTGATAACTCGAATGATGGTTCGAGTTGGTTGATAATGGATTGCTCGAGAGGAAGCTTGGGCTGGTATGAGAGTAGTCGTCGAGGAGGATGACTAGGAGGCTTGGACTTCATCGTTGTTGAAGGTTCTAATAAACTCAAAGCAAGAGTACATGGGGCACCCAAAACGACTACAGGCAGGTGGTCGGGACACCCAAAAGACTACAGGCAGGTGGTCGAGTACTCTGGGCAGAGTAGGTGAGTCCTAGGCACGGGTCACGATGACGTGCAGAGTTTGTCTAGAACCGGGGTTACCATTAACCCTTGACTTACGGCTGAAAGAATGTGCCGGTCATTCAATTAACGGTGGTATCGAAGCAAAGATAACAGTGATAGCTAGAGTCATAGATGTATGGTTGTATCATCATTCGGCCTCAAGAGCGGTGTTTTCTGGGTGCTTATCTGATCTTGGTTTAGGCCTTGGGGGTTTGTATTTAGAAAACATCGACCTTGACTCGAGTGATTATTGCTTTACTTTAATTATCTGTTTTGCTATGCTTGCTTCTCCTTAGTGTGTGTCTGGGGGCTATCACTGTAGAAAGTGGTGGAGTGGGATGGTTGGGTTCCTATTCCTTTTTATCCTTTATGCTCTTTTGGTATGTTTGATAGTTGATTTACCGCTCACTAGGACTTTGTCTGACTCAAGGTTTTATGTCTCCTCTTATTACCTTGGGCTGTTCATCCATGTTGGGATGGGCAGACTAGGTAGCAGGTGACAGGTGCTGTTCTTGGAGATTTACGCTGATGATGACGAAGACGAGCTGGAGGCTTTTGCATATTATTTTCATATTATATGTACTGGATGTTCCGCTGCTGCATTTGCTTTGAGTGCTTTGTAGCGAGGCTTGATGTATTGAATTTTCAGATGCTTGTATCTCTATTATGAAGTC
The DNA here is from genome assembly GCA_030765085.1 of Allium cepa. Classification (NCBI taxonomy): domain Eukaryota; kingdom Viridiplantae; phylum Streptophyta; class Magnoliopsida; order Asparagales; family Amaryllidaceae; genus Allium; species Allium cepa. The sequence goes on along the minus strand of CM060943.1, from coordinate 54,941,330 downwards.
TATATGATAATTTTCTGTTATGGAGCTTCACTATATATTTCTCTATTGTATTTTGTCCATGCGCTGTGAGTTATACGATAGATTCTACGATGTTATTCTTACCTTGACTATCGTCCATGGCTGCCTGGCACACTTTCAGCGCACTATTTCCTTGTTTTGGTGCGGGAGTCATGGGCGGTCGTCACATTTGGTATCAGAGCTTTGGTTAATCGATTTTAGCCAACGCTCGTTAACGTAACTACGTAAGAGAGACGTAATTGTATTTTGATGGATGATTACTATATATAATATATAGTAGTTTAGATGGATTTGAACTCCTTATGCAGTTGTTTCTCAAAGGTGTTCTAATCATTTCTTTTTCTAGACACTAAGGATGAGTCGAAGAGGGAGACCAGCTGCAAGGGAAGGCCGTGCCGCTGAAGGAGTTGCTAATTATGGAGCTATGTTTGAAGCTATGATGACTTCTATCATGAGAAGGATACCAGCTCCAGGGCCATCAGTGGATGTTGGAGTTCAAGTTCAAGCTCCGAGATCGGTGGATTTTGCTAAGTTGTGTAAGGACTATACTGCTCTTGGAGGAAAGGTTTTCTTAGGGACAGAGTCAACCATTTAAGTCCAAAGATGGATAGATGCTTGTAGAAGGATTTTTGGTGACTTGGGAATTGATGATGCAACTAAGAGGAAGCTTGCATCGAGACAGCTTCAAGGAAGAGCTGCTGATTGGTGGAACTCTATCACCATTGATACTCCGGAGGAAGAAATTACTTGGGTGCAGTTCCAAGCTAGATTTGAAGCTAAGTTCATTTCTACGGCTCAGAAGTCTGTTTTGTTCAAGAAGTTTGTTGAGCTCAAGCAAGGTGGAAGATCTGTTCTTGAGTATGTTTCTGAATTTGAGGCTTTGTCCAAGTATGCCCGGTCGTATATTGAATCTTCATATCAGAAGAACGAGAAGTTTGTGACAGGCTTGGACAGTTATCTAGGGAGACAGTTGGTGGATCATTTGGACGATCCATTTGAGAAGCTTGTGGAGAAAGCTCTCAGGCACGAGAGTTTGTTTCCTAAGGAAGGATCTGTTGTTGCTGTGACAAAGGAGGAGTCCAAACCACAGCAGGGTGGAAACAAGAAGAGGAAGCAGCAACAACAGAAAGGTAAGAATGGCCAGAAGAAACCGAAGGGCGAAGTGACCTGCTATAACTGTCAGCAGAAGGGCCATCTCTTCAGGGATTGCAAAAATCCTAAGGTGCCGGGGAAGTGTTACAACTGCGACAAGCTGGGACATATTAAGAAGGATTGCCCAGAACCAAGGAAGGATAGGCAGATTGTGAAAGCTTATGCTTTGGAGGCTGTTCCATCGTCCTCAAAAGCTCCTACTGTGGAAGAGAAGGGGAAGAGTGTGGTGGTTCAAGGTACTCTTTCCATTTGTGGTGTTCCAGTTAGGGTGTTATTTGATACTGGGGCGTCGCATTCCTTTGTTTGTAATGAGTTGGTAGACCGGTTGGGTTTGGAACCGGACATTGTTGATAGACCATTGGTTGTGACTAATCCAGTTGGGGGTTCGTCTTGTTTGTGTATGATATGCCGTGGTCTAGTTGTATCGAGTCATGATTGCTCTTTTGTTTGTGATTGTTTTGTTCTGAACTTTACGGGGTTCGGAATTATTTTGGGTATGGACTGGCTTAGAAAGTATGCGGCAAAGGTTGATTGTGAGATATTGGAGGTGACAGTCGAGAATGTGGAGGGGCGAAAGGTTGTGATACGATGTAAGCATGAAGAAGGCGTCTTCATGAGCTCATGTATTCGCTGGTTGTTCCACGGGATGGACTGTCATCGGTGCCAATCGCGAATGGATTCGAGGATGTCTTTGACGAGGTCAGAGGGTTACCGCCGCATAGGGAGATCGAGTTTCGTATCGATCTATTTGAGGAAGCCAGACCCGTTGTGATGCCTCTTAGGTGGATGGCGCCTAGGGAACAGCAAGAGTTGAAGGTGCAAGTTGATGACCTTTTACGGAAAGGATTCATTCGGCGTAGTGTGTCCGAATGGGGTGCACCAGTTGTGTTCGCAACCAAAGCGGATGGATCGTTGAGGTTGTGTGTTGATTATCGTGAGCTGAATAAGGTGACTAAGAAGAACAAGTATCCATTGCCAAGAATAGATGACTTGTTTGATCAGCTTCACGAAGCTAGGGTGTTTTCTCAGATGGATTTGGCAACGGGATTTCACCAGTTAAGAGTGGCGAAGGATAGTGTGCCGAAGACTGCTTTCAGGACACCATCCGGTTTCTATGAGTGGCTGGTAATGCCGTTTGGATTGACCAATGCACCAGCATATTTTGTGGATCTTATAAATAGAGTGTTCAGAGATCAGTTGAACAAGTTCGTACTTGTGTTCGTGGATGATATTCTGATTTATTCCAGAACTAAAGAAGAACACAAGAAGCATTTGCGGATTGTTTTGGAAACCTTGCGGAAACATCAGCTGAAGGCTAAGTTTTTGAAGTGTCACTTCTGGAAGAGTGAAGTGAGATTCTTAGGCCATGTTATTTCTGGAAATGGAATAGCGGTTGATCCCGCTAAGGTGGCAGCAATCCAGGATTGGGTCAGACCTAAGAATGTATCTGATGTGAGAAGTTTTCTTGGATTAGCAGGATATTATCATCGGTTTATCAAAGACTTTTCCAAGATAGCTGCACCGTTAACAGGATTGACGAAGAAAAACCAAGTGTTCAGTTGGGATGCTAAGTGTGAGCAAGCTTTTGGAATCCTAAAAGAGCAACTGACAAGTGCCCCTGTTTTGACTATTCCAAGTGGGAATGATGAGATGGTAGTTTATACCGATGCATGTGGTACTGGACTTGGAGCAGTGCTAATGCAAAAGGATAAAGTTGTTGCGTATGCAAGTCGACAACTAAAGCCGCATGAAAGGAATTACCCGACTCATGATTTGGAGTTAGCGGTGATTGTTTTTGCTCTGAAGATGTGGAGACATTATCCGTTGGGAGTTCGATTTGAGTTGTTTACGGATCACAAGTCGTTAAAGTATCTTTTCTCCCAAAAGGATTTGAATCTTCGGCAGCAACGATGGCTAGAGTTGTTAGCATCATATGATTTTGGTATAGCCTATACTCCGGGAAAAGGTAATGCAGTAGCTGATGCGTTAAGTCGAAGACATGCAGGATTGGGAGCCATGTTTTTGGAATGGAAGAGTCTCGAGTATTTAGCTGGATTTGACTTCAGGCCTAGATGTGAATTGGAATCTGAGATGTTGGAAAACTTATCGATAAGGCCTACTCTTGTGGAAAGAATTGGCGAGAGCCAAAAGCGAGACAATAAGCTTGTCAAGATTATCCGAGATTTGGAATCTGGATTGGACCTAGAAAAGGATAAAGGATTCGAAGTCGATCGAGAGGGTTGTCTTCGGAAGCAAGGACGACTAGTTGTTCCCGATATAGATGAATTGAGAGATGAAGTTCTGAGAGAAAGTCATCATTCAAAATTAACAATTCATCCAGGTGGAAATAAGATGTATCGGGATATGAAGAGAACCTATTATTGGGAAGGTATGAAGAAGGATGTTGGAAATTTTATTTCCAAATGTATGAACTGCCAGTTGGTAAAAGCTGAACAGAAGAAGCCAAGTGGATTGCTTCAGCCATTAGAAGTTCCTACATGGAAGTGGGAGCAAATATCGATGGATTTTATTGATGGTTTACCTAGAACCAGAGCAGGAAATGAAGGGATTTGGGTCATCGTAGATCGATTGACTAAGAGTGCAAGATTCATTCCTGTTCGATCAACTAGGACTGCATCGAAGTTAGCTGAATTGTATGTTAAGTGGATAGTTCGATTCCATGGTATTTCGAAGAGTATTGTGAGCGATCGAGGCCCATTGTTCACTAGTGGATTTTGGAAGAGCTTCCAGGAAGTTTTGGGAACCGAGTTGTGTTTGAGTACCGCTTATCATCCCCAAACAGATGGTCAGACTGAGAGAGTCAACCGAATTTTGAAAGATCTCTTGAGGGCATGTGTTTTGGATTTCGGAGGATCATGGGAAGATCATCTTCATTTGGTGGAGTTTGCGTATAATAACAGTTATCAGTCAAGTATTGGTATGGCACCATATGAAGCCTTGTATGGAAGACCGTGTAACTCTCCGACATGTTGGTTGGAAACTGGAGAAAAGCTGATACTTGGGCCTGAGATGATTCGTCAGACTTCGGATTGTATAGAGATCATTCGACAACGAATGAAGGCAGCCCAAGACCGTCAGAAGAGTTATGCCGATAAGCGTCGAAAAGATTTGGAATTCGACGTAGGTGATATGGTTTTTGTGAAGATTTCTCCTCTGAATAATGTTATTCGATTCAGGAAGAAGGGGAAGTTGACTCCGAGATTTGTTGGACCATTTCCGATCATCGAGCGAATTGGAAAGCTCGCTTATAGATTGGAGTTACCGGAAAAGATGTCGGGTGTGCACAATGTTTTTCATGTATCGTATCTACGGAAGTATGTGCACGACTCGTATACAGTGGTTTCTGCTGATAGCTGTGAAGATTTGGAGGTTGATCCAGTGGTTACGAGACCTCGTAAGCCACTTCGTGTTGTTGAAACCGACACGAAACAGCTTAGGAGGAAGACGATTACGTTGCTCAAGATACAATGGAGTGATGATGTTAACGACTATACATGGGAGGAGGAAGAGAGGATGAAGGCAGCTCATCCTGAACTCTTCCAGGTATGGCCCTAAGGTGTCACGACATCTCATGAATTTGTAACTTGTTCTAATCTTAGAATTCTGCATGCTAGGCTAGAAATTGGATGCATGGTTTGTTGATTGCTATGGATGGTAGGCATGCAGAATAGTTTTGGTTGCTGTTGTTTGTTTGGAATTTCGGGGGCGAAATTCCTAAAGGGGGAGAGAACGTAACGACCCGTATTTTTACGGATCGATAGATCGTAGAATTATTAGGTCGTTAGTGTTGTTTATGTTCTCCTTAGCCTAAGTCGTATGGGAGGTTAACTCGTATAGGGATAGGTCGTGTACGAGTTACGAGTTATGGGTTTCTAACCGACCTAAGTATCGACCGAGTTAAGGTAGTAACCGACCTATAGGATGACCGACCTATAGTGCTTGACCGACTTAAGGAAGTTGCCGAGTTATAGAAGTTAACTCGTAAGGATACTGACCCGTGTGGAAGTTAGGTTGGGTTAGAGGAACTAACGGGTTAAGAGATGAGTCGTGTACGAGTCAGTGGGGTTTTAAGTCGTAAACGACTTAGGAGATTACGACCTAGTTAAGACGTGTTAACGAGTTATAAGAGTTAACGAGTTAGTGTGTTACGACTTAGTGATTTGGGACGAGTTAACGACCTAAGGGACTCACGAGTCAGCATGTTAGCAAGTTAAGAGGAGCAGCGACCTACGAGTTAGTGGGTTAGTAGAGATAGTGAGTCACCGGGTTAAGGGTTAGGTCGGCACATACTAAGTCGTTAGCGACTTAGTGATAGGTCGTAACTCGTGTTGCTCGTTAGGTCGTATACTAGTTAAGTCGCGGCATAGTTGATCCGCGTTCGTTTTAGGTCGTAAGGTCATCTGGGCCGTTGGTTTCGTTAGATCGGCGTATATGTTAACCCAGTTAGGGCGTAACTCGTGAAGTTGTTGAGTCGGCTACCCTGATGAGTCGTAAGTCGTTATAATTAGGTCGCATAGGAGTTAGGTCGGCCGTGTGTTAACTCGTGTGACTCTGGGTTTGGTTAGGTCGTGGTTTTCGATGAGTCGTAGGTCGTAGGGTGATGAGTGTGAGCGACCTAAGAGCTTAGGTCGGAGATGACCTAAGACCGAACGAGTTAAGGCTTTAGGCCTATAAATACCACGGTTTCACTTCATTTCGGCACCAGATTTTGAGGCAACGAAGTGCTGCCATTTTGAGAGCTCGACTACAACATTTCTTCACTTCTTTTCTCCATTTTGATCTAGTGCTTACATCCATCCAAGATCGAAGTTTAAGATCGAAGATCCAAGAGCCAAAGTCGAAGATCTTCATCTAACAAAGAGAGATTTCATCGTTCGAAGCGGAATCTTGTCGGATCAAGCTTAGTTCTTCGCTGTCCAGATCTGAAGTGGATATCTTTTGAGGTGTTTGGGTGATTCGGTGAGTGGTGGTTATCTCTCACGCGGACCCAAAGGAGTATATTGGTTTGGTGGTTTGTTGAAGTGTTGTAGATAGTGATTTTATGCATTTTTCTTTAGATCCAAGTGTAGATCCATTACTTATGAAGATGTTTACTTATGCAAGTTCATTCATCAAGTTGTAGAGACAAAACCCATGATTTATATTTGTTAGATCTATGCTAAAAACCCATGATTCATGCATGTTAGATCTATGCTCATTTATTTACGAAATTGCCATTGTAGTTATAAATGCCTATTTAGACCATGTTTGATTACTTGATTGCTTAAACTAATGATTGATTTGATTGATTGCTATGTATGTTAGTTGATGGATAGTTAGATCTAGACAGGATGGTCAATGGTGATTTAAAAGCCAAGAGAAAGGCTCTTGAATTGGAAAAGCTGCTGTTGGCATATGAAGCGGATGTGGAAGCTCATATGGATGGATTTGATAGGATGAAGTTTTGCTATAATTAGAGGAAGCAGAACATGATATCGAGATGGGACTTTGCTATGATGCGTTGGAGCAAAGCATGATGTGAGATAGTCTTGGTTTAATCCAGGCAGGGATCATTCCAAGCATATTGATAACTCGAATGATGGTTCGAGTTGGTTGATAATGGATTGCTCGAGAGGAAGCTTAGGCTAGTATGAGAGTAGTCGTCGAGGAGGATGACTAGGAGGCTTGGACTTCATCGTTGTTGAATGTTCTAGTAAACTCAAAGCAAGAGTACATGGGGCGCCCAAAACGACTACAGGGAGGTGGTCGGGACACCCAAAAGACTACAGGCAGGTGGTCGAGTACTCTGGGCAGAGTAGGTGAGTCCTAGGCACGAGTCACGATGACGTGCAGAGTTTGTCTAGAACCGGGGTTACCATTAACCCTTGACTTACGGCTGAAAGAATGTGCCGGTCATTCAATTAACGGTGGTATCAAAGCAAAGATAACAGTGATAGCTAGAGTCATGGATGTATGGTTGTATCATCATTCGGCCTCAAGAGCGGTGTTTTCTGGGTGCTTATCTGATCTTGGTTTAGGCCTTGGGGGTTTGTATTTAGAAAACATCGACCTTGACTCGAGTGATTATTGCTTTACTTTAATTATCTGTTTTGCTATGCTTGCTTCTCCTTAGTGTTGTCTGGGGGCTATCACTGTAGAAAGTGGTGGAGTGGGATGGTTGGGTTCCTATTCCTTTTTATCCTTTATGCTCTTTTGGTATGTTTGATAGTTGATTTACTGCTCACTAGGACTTTGTCTGACTCAAGGTTTTATGTCTCCTCTTATTACCTTGGGCTGTTCATCCATGTTGGGATGGGCAGACTAGGTAGCAGGTGACAGGTGCTATTCTTGGAGATTTACGCTGATGATGACGAAGACGAGCTGGAGGCTTTTGCATATTATTTTCATATTATATGTACTGGATGTTCCGCTGCTGCATTTGCTTTGAGTGCTTTGTAGTGAGGCTTGATGTATTGAATTTTCAGATGCTTGTATCTCTATTATGAAGTCTATATGATAATTTTCTGTTATGGAGCTTCACTATATATTTCTCTATTGTATTTTGTCCATGCGCTGTGAGTTATACGATAGATTCTGCGATGTTATTCTTACCTTGACTATCGTCCATGGCTGCGTGGCACACTTTCAGCGCACTATTTCCTTGTTTTGGTGCGGGAGTCATGGGCGGTCGTCACATTTACTAAAAATTTGATGGGTAAAATCACAGTGATAAAGTAGTTATGCCTCTGTAAATCGCTTCAAGCCAACAGAGGTCTCCATCTCTATGTTAACATACTCAAAGAAATAACAACAAAGAAACAATAGAGAGAGGGTCGGATATAAAACCAAGTGAAAAGTAACTATCACTAATCTACATGATTACTAATATGCCAATATATCATGAATAATATCAAATGGTAATACCCGACGTAATAGAACCATACCCTAACCTATATCTTCACTTGCATTAACTTCTATCTTCACATGCATCCAAAAAGTTAACATATTTTTATTATCGTGTTATACTGTATGATAAAATTATCATATACAAAACAACACGAGACCTATCGTGACTCAATCATCACATACACTCGGCTATTGGGTCGGATCTCTTGGTAAGGCCAAAACCCGCTGAGTATAGTATTTAGTATAAGACCAATACTTACGATGCTACCAACACATCGTCCACCACTTAAGAATCATAACATACTTGAATCAACGTATACACATGCCTAACCACTACCACTTGTTTATCATGAGAACTAATGACAAGTACGTCCAAACCTGTAACCCTTGCTGCATCGTAGTCCGATGTCTATAGCCATAGTACAGAGATAGAACGGCTTTTATCTCGAGATCGCCACTGCACGAAGACATGCAAATGAAGCAATAACCGCTCATGTTACAAATGCTCTATAATTATAAAATCCCACAGCCACATGCAAATGAAACAATAACCGCTCATGTTACGATTGGTCATAACTATAAAATCCTGAGTCACTCCTTGTACGCAATATTGTATGGAATAGTATTCACAATACTCTAGTCGTCTCTCTCAAAACCTTCGAAATGCCTGTAAAGTTATCATACAAATCCAAAGAATCATCAATAGTAGACTACGATCTCCATGTCATGTTATTTCCTCGATATGGCCTCCTGCTCTATCTAAAAATCCACAATTTTGGAATACGTGTTAGAGTGGGTCCCGCATGGGCCCTAAAATTAAAGTACTCCAAAACTTACTAATTTTTCCAAATAACAACCCTTGAAAAATGACGAACATTGAACCGAAATGCACCTTAGTCCGAGTTCGTATGCAAAAGGTATCGTGTTTGGAATTTTCGATTAAGATAGATTAAAAAAATTCGATGTACAGAAGTTCAGACATCTATAACTGAATTCAAATGTCTGAACTTTGATTTCAAACGTCTGAACTTAGCTTCAAACATCTTAAACCCACTGAAAATGCACTGATTCTTTTTTGTTTTCCCCTGCCACTTATCCAGATGTCTGGTTACTAAATTAAGACGTTTGGATGCTAGTCATGGGCATGTGTTACCTGCAAACATCCATAACATTCAAACTTTAGCTCCAAACGACAAGCCGTTTCTTTCGCTGTGATCGTGATGAAATTTTCTTTAACTTAGAGACTCCAAATCACAAGTTTATATAGTTTTTAAGTAATTATTTTCCCTTGACTTTTCGACGTACGGCTCTATATCACCGAGATACATTCCACGACCATCATCTGACCAGAAATCATGCCCATGTTATAAGTAATTTAACAACCGAATGACTGCTACTTCATACTTGACAAACAACTTTGAGGCAATGAATCTATTTCTCAACCATTCGACTTTAACCACTCAATCGACCACTCCAACTCCATACTTCCACCATTCGAAATGACAACACCAAAATGTCCAATACCACTGTCTCATTGGTTAGATGCTCTAGCTTTAGTCTATGAGGTCATGGGCTCGAATCCTGTATAGCACTATGTACTACCAACTAAGTGCCCAATTTTAGAAAAAAATAACAACTTCAACTATAATTGATTGCTAGTCAACAATTTTACTTATCTCCAAAATCAATAATCAAACAAGCATAATTCATTCAAACCAAACATCTTAACACATCAATATGATCTATATACTTCAAAACAATTATTTAATAAGATTCTCATCTCTAAAATCCCAAATAAAGTTCATTAATCAAGTCCCAACTAATATTAGCATCAAAACATGATTTTTAACATCTAGTAATAATAAAGCATAAAGAATAGATCTAACTCACCAAATCTTTACGAAATTCAAGCTCTAATGAAACCCACTTTAAAATTGTTTTTTCATTCTTGAAATTCAGCTCAAAATCTTCTCCAAAATGCAAACTTGTTGGTACAGATTTATAGGGAATATCCTAATTTGAATTTAAAATTTTATTTCATAATTTTTCATTAAGAATTTAAGGAATTATGAAGATTTGAAGGTAAAAAGTTAAAAAAAAAATTCCAGAAAGGAGGAATAAGAATAAATGAAGAAATTAGGAGGAGAGGATTATTTGAGAAATGATACAGGGATGCTGGCAAAAGACCATTTTTCGACTCCATTCTCTTTTCTTCTCATTTTGTAAACTTCACCATATTTTAACAAACTTTATATGTATTTCCTTTATAACGGACATTATGAACTTAAAGAAATAGGCTTCGAGTCCTAATTAATTCACCTTTAAGTTTCTTATTTTAAGTCATTAGTTTGCCTAATCTTCAACTTAGAAGTCAATTATAATTATCTACTAACTAAAATTATGGGATTAAACCACACTTAAGGAAAAAATTGGTTAAATTAAGGTCCAAGTATGAATTTTTTTACAAGCTAACGATTTACAGGCTTACGATATTACACCACTTCTAACGATTTATAAGCTTACCCCTAGCGCAAATCAAAATTCGGCAACACCCATTGAAAAATGAGAAAAAAGTCGACGATGGTTCATTGAAAAACATTTACGGTGGGGCTTTGTCAAATAAAAATGAAAAATTGGTGATTGGGGTCACTTAAAAGCCGAGGATGGATTAGGATTTTTTTTCGTTAAGGGGGGCAAATTTTTGTACACAGATAATAATTTTTCAAAAAGTAAAAAAATTGAATCCCTTATCTAGTTTTGGAGTCCCTTTAGCAATTCCAAAATTTTATTTTTATACTTTAAAGCTACAATTTTCAATTTTATTCAATTTGAATATGGTAATTTTCATCAAAATTGATGAATTATACTAAAAGTAAACATATGCTAGAAGTTATGTAGCTATAATAGATGGTATATGTTGAATTTCCATTAGCTTAAATTAAATAAGACAATATTTATGTATTGAACATTAACTTGCAAATACTTTTCTTTTTCATATGATTCAAGTCAAATGAATATGTTTAGAATAATTAATTTGTTGAGTTGCAATTGGGTGAATTATAAACAAATGGATATAAGTTGTAACACCCAATATTACATCATTGTTTTCATGATTGGACAGTGAGTCGAACCATGATGACTCAATATTTAAGATGTTGATGGTTCAATAGTTTAAACCGTCAGAACCATGGATGTTTGTAAGAAAATTTACATATTTAATATAAGCTATATGCAAGAATATTAAAATAAAAATGCAAGGTAGGTGAGATATAGAAGGTATTTAAGCTCTGCAACCAAAGTTGTGTGTTGTTGTAGTACACAACTGTACTAACACAACTATAGATGCATGCACAATAACAGTGCATACTGATAGAAGTTTAGTGATGAGAAGCTTGTATTGGTTTGGAGGAGCTTGTAGCAATGAAGAACGAAGAAATGGAGCTTGCTGTTTAAATTTTGGGGCAATGATGATTTTAGCAATGTTGATATCTTTTAAATAGTACATAGGATGAGAATGAGAGAAAATGGTATAATCAGAAAGTAAGAGGAAAATAAAAGCACCATGGTTCATCTAGGGTTGGAAGTTAGAACCGAGAACCATAAACCCAAAATGAACGATGCAAAAAGACCCGAACTGAACTAATGGCTCTTGGGTCGGGTCCGATGACATAAAATTATGTAACGACCCAGAATTTTTGTTAATTTAAATTCATATATTTAGTTGTAATTTACATATTAACAAGTGAAATTAAACATTCAAATAAATTTTAATTTCGAATAATTGGATTTAATGGGATAATTAAATCGATAATTTAATATATGAAATTTCAGAAATAATTGAAAATTGGGTTTAAAATGATTAAAATTAATTTGGAAAATTTTATTTAATCATATGGGAGTTAGAATGACGTTATAGAACTTTTAAAATTGAATTTAAACTTAATTTGTGAAAATTGAATATTTTAATATTTAATTGACGAGTTAAAATATCCATTTTTCAAACAGTCTCGGATTTCGACGAAACTAGTTTCATCGGATTCGTAATGTGATATTATTGTATGATTTCAAATTTTGTATCAATCGGATTTATCGTTTGTCCGGGGCAAGCCAAAACGCCCAGAAATTTATTTAATCGGTTTAATTTAAATTTGATCGTTTATTTCCATAACTCGCACATACGATGGAATTAGCCTTCGAAAAATATTCCATTATGTTCGGAACGCGGGGTAAACCCTAGAAACGCCAGCCGGCACACTTCATTTGGAGTTTGGAAAATTTTGGATGAATAGTAATGTGGCAATTTCCTATAAAAGGACTTCATATTCACAAATTGCAAAAGAAAACGCAGCTAGGGTTTGTGGCCGCCATTATCTTTATCAATGGCCAGAAAACAATCATCTTCTTCCCCAAATTTCTTCAAATCTACACAACGATTCAATAAACTTCCAACTAGTAAATCGTAGAGCAACGTGAGACCTACGAATCCAACGACTGTGATCAAGAATGGAGCGACGTAGAGGAAGTTATCATGGCTGATAGTCGTCACGTTCGTGCACGAATCTCGACGTGGGTATAGGACCGAGCTTCATGCCGTTCCAGCCGAGAGTAGAGCAAGTCGTGGGCTTCCATTTGGCGCTAGCTGATCGTCGTGAAGTGGAGTCGTTTGGTCGTGACAATTAAGGTTTAGGGGCGGCTGATGGGTTGGAACGAACGTGAATTTCACGTTGGAGTAGAAGCAAAAGATAGCGCCGAGATTTGTGATCCAGGAATCAACGGTCTAGATTGAAGTGGGTTTAAAAATTAAAATAAAAGTTGAATTAATTTTATTATAAATCGTGTAATGTTTAAACTATTGTATCTTTTTCATACGAGATCGGAAAATTACTAAACGTATTGCGTTGGGTTCATTTTGTTGAGCACTACGCAATGGAGCTGGATTGGAGTCGTTTGGAGCTAGTGAGAATTTCAGGTAAAATTAAACGCGCGTTTAATTTTATTCGAAATAAAACGCTACAACTATCATTGAAAGCAAGGTGAGAACTTCTCACTCAATCGAAATTGTTCGATTTAAATTTTAAATAGTTGGATTTAAAATTGCTTGATTGTATGACTGGATGATGATTGTTATTGATTGTTAAAATATACATTATACGCCGTCTATTAAGCGGAGGTTATTTATTAAAAACATATATTGCGATAATTTCACTACAAAGTGAAATTGGTATTATTTATGTACTTGGAGTTGATTTCCCGCATTATATAGCGGATGAGACCCTATTGCGCCGTATAATACCGGATAATATTTTATAAATCCTATATACCGCGATATTCCGTATTGGAACGGAATTGGTATTGTGCTAACATCTTTGGATACAGGGAAATAGGTTGGAGGGATCCAACTGGATTCCTCAACCGTATTGATTTATTTACAAATATTGTGATATTTGTTGATTATCATATTGATATATGATGTTTTAATTATCGTGATTGATATATTGTTGCTGTTGCAGCATTGGCCTATTTTTGGAGTTTTAAAAATATTAAAGTAACGATTTTGAATTTAAAAGGATTTTAAAGCGATTTTGGAAAGTATACGTTTATTAAATTTTGAATTGTTAAAATAAATAAACGTTATAGATTTTATTATTATAAAAGTTCTGATTTTTTTTGGAAAATAATACTTAAGTATGATTTTGGAGTTATATAAGCTTTAAATAACGATTTATAAATTAGTAAAAGGATTAGTTTGTTTAAATTGAGATTTTTGAATTATTATAAACGGTTTATATAAAAAGATTTTTAAAATTGATATTTATAAATTAAAATATTGGAATTATAAAACAAGTTTTATAAGTGTTAAAATGAAATAAAAAATGGATTTCATAAGTGAATGAAATATATAGATTTATAAACTGTGAAGTTATAAGAGGAATAGATTTTTGTAAAATAAAAGATTATAAGTAATTAACTTATAAATTTGATTTTGGTATATAAATTGAGTTACAAATTGAATTGGTTTTTAAAGGAGATTTATAAATCGAAGTCGTTATAAAATAGAAATGGAATTTATAAACGTCGTTTTATAAATCCGTAATCAAATAAATTTGATAAGTAAATATAGAAATTATTAAAGGAATTATATCCACGATTTTGGACAGTGGATAATCTTTTAAATAAGATGTGTAGAAACGTTAAATTTGGCTAACGTAGTATATTCACGATTTTGGACAGTGAATATGTTATTAAAGAAAATGGATATGTTTTGGGGAAGCGACAATTAAAAATGAAGTTAATTATTTTAAAGATGTTTTAAATGTATTAAGTATGGAAAACATAGATTTCAACATTCATTGTTGAAATAGACGTTTTTGAGAAATAGAAGGAAATGGTGGACTATAACACAATTGTTATGGTAAATGATTTCCGAAAGGAAATGTTTTATATAGTATTGGGATTTATATATCTATCTTAATTTCGAATCCCTATACTAGTGATTTTGGGTTGTCGTAACGATGTTTTACGCAACATTCGTTTTGACCCAAATAAATGTGTTTGAAAGGATGTATTCCTTAAATAATAAAATATATACTTAATTTTGATTTAAGTATATTGAATATTTTCCAAATGTTGAAAATAAATAGATTTGTGAATTACTTATTATTAAATAAGTATGGAAATATTTTCTAATATAAAGTGAAATGTTTTGAGGTTATAGCTTTAAAGATTAATTGAAAATGAATATTGGAAATCGATTTGAAAATCGTATATTCATAGATACTTTGGAATGTAAATTCACTATGGAATTTATAAAGGATAGAAGAATTTGTTTAAAAATAAACGTTGATTTATTTATGAAGTGTGGAAATATATTTACGGATTTGGAACGTAAATTTAAAGTAAATCGGTAAGGATTTATTTGATTGATTTAAATAAACCATTTTGAAATAAAAGTTGTAAAGGAGGAAATTGATTTGAAATTTGTTTTCAAAGGTTGAAGTGTGGAAATTATATATCTTGTAAGGATATTTTTGGAAAATAAATAATTTGGAAAATTATTTTAATTTGGTGATGTGGTGCATGCCTATTGATAGTTAAATAACCGACTATCAATATTTACCTTGAAATAGATATTTGTTGTGATTTGCTTGAATTTGAATGCCACACTTATTTTCAAAATAAGCGCTCACTATTCAGGTTAGCTGGGAAATGACCTTTGGGTCGTATAACCCATTCCGAATATGTGATACGTCGAAATGGATTGCATTTGATGACCGGTGTTGAAGACTGGATATTTGTGAAAACGGAAGGATTACCGTCGAATGTTTCTACATCGGCTGATCTCTGATATAGAAATTTATTACCCTTTGTGATGGAAGTCCGATCGTGATTAGTGAATATCTGGATTGCAAGGGCTTCTTTGGAAGTGCCTTCGGTTCTGTTCGAACCTGGAACAGACTTGTATAGATTGTATGTCTGACATTACAAATTGAGATACAAAGCTGATTTCTTTCAAATACATATATATTGGTGGCGGAGAATTTATTCTCTTAGCTTAACACCCTTCTCTTAGACGTACGAGCTCAGAGGTTATGTAGTTGAAGATTATTAGTGATATACTCCCAATTTGGTAGTGTGATATGCTAAGTGTTGTTGAGCATTTGTTGAATCAAAGCACAACTTTTGTATAAAGCGTAGCTTTGTGGATGAGACTTCGTCGAACCACACACCCCAGAAATGGTCAAAACAGGAAGGATGCGGCAAGGTTATTAGGGGGTAGCGTCCCTTTAGTGTATGTCTTTCCTTCTGGATAGAGGTGGTATCATGGTATGGAGCCCAGATACTTAACCTATGTTGTTGCTGCAAATTTATTACTTTGTGGTTGTTGGAATCGAGGATCCTCGGATATAGATCGGTTATGATCGGGGGATGACATATTCGTGTCAGTAGTTACCCAGTTAGGGGTAACACGGCCTTGTGTTGGCAGAGATCCGTAATGTTAGGTTCTTGGGTCGTCTTTCCAGAGGCGTACTCATGTGGCAATGGGAAGTTCCTTGGCCTGACCATTTGTTGGAAATCCAAAGAAACAATACGATCTTGTACGGTTTTAGTTGTAGAACCTATCATTCACTTATGGTGGCGCCCCACTATTTGGATGGTAACTATAGTAGGCATAAGTGCGGAATGCCTATGCTGGCTAAGATTTATATTGTACTTTCGAAATTGTTTTCTACACTATGCACTAGTAATAATATCAAATGTTTCTTTTTAATGCTTATCAAGCATTTTTGACTATCATAGGGAGAAATCTCCTCCGATTCTGCGTTTGCATTGTGTGTGTGTGCGGGAGGCCTTATGGTAGTCTCATTTTTCAAAAAGCATTGCGAATCTATTTTAAAAGATTTCTCTATTGTCTTTTAAAGATAAACTGTTTTAAGTTCTCACACCAGTCCCATGACTGACCTAGAGTTTATTGTTTCCTTCCTAAACTCCAGGTGCCCACCAATTTCAACACGAGCAGTCTAGAGTCAGGTTATCAGGATATTCTGGAATTCGGGAGTTGCTGTAGAGATCTGGAGGCAAGTTGGATGGCATGACGTATCAACTAGTATATAGTATTTCTTTTCCGCTGCTTTTTATTGTGCACTCTGATGATGTGATGTAATGTAATGTAATATGATGTAATGTAATAACTGACATAGTTCTTTGTGTAAAGATTATTCATTTATCTATTATATGTTGTTCCGCTACGATTGTGAGATTCTGATATTGTTCTGTTGTTTTTTTCTGTTCTGTTCTATCTTTTTCTCTCTTCTTCTACCTCTTTCTTTTTCTTTAACCATAACATTTCGGTTTTTCGGCATTCAATTGCTCGGCAATTGTTACAGTGGATGTATTGATGTCGGTTTTCGAGCGTCGAAAAATCGTGAACGTTACATTTGATATCAGAGCATATGGTTAACCGACAACCATGGCTCTGTTGGGTGTTACTCATTAGAGACAGAGTCAGTAGTACTCTAGAATGAGTTTGAGTGTAATAATAGATACAAATGCGTATTTGTTAGTGAATATAAATTGTTTTATATTGTGACGATTGGTTTCTTGAGTGGTATATGGATTCTGGTCAATACGAGTAATTAACGTCATTGATAGGGATCTCTAAACACTTGTACAGAACAATTTGACACGATATTGTTAAAATAGGGTAAATGAAATAATTTTACCTCAATTATATTTTATATATAAGGAATAATTTTTCAGAATTATTAAATTGTGTATAAATTGATTGTTTGGTTTTTGAAAATGTAAGATATATGCAAGTTAATAAAAGTTGTTTGAATAAGTTAAATAAAACCTATTTTAAAAGAATAATTGTATAAGCGAAGAATTATAAGTATGAAACTATAGTTAATATGATTTACAATTATGAAATAATCTTATATATAAGAAGTGAAACTATATGAATATATTTATAAATGTGAGTTATAAATAAAGGGAAAATTTTGAAAGAATATTAAGCACTGAATTCACTATTGTTACTGGGAAATAATAAGGGTGATGTCTGCAGCATCATCAGTACATTTTCGAGTCTCTATGTGATAAATTTTCTACCATAGTAAATTGAAATTGAAGTTTTGTTGTGATAAAATAATTTGAAATTAAAAATCCAAGTTGAAATAAATTCGAGTGTCATCAAAGACATGTGACTTGAAATTTAACTAAAGGAAAGTTAAATAAATTGATTTGGATTAGATAAGCTATTGAAATTATGGAATATAAGTGAAACGAGTTATGAACTTATAATATGAGTTAATAAATTTAGCTTTGGTAAAAGTTAAATAGAATTTACTTTAGAATTGAAATCTGAATTGGATTTATAAGTGGAATTTTAAGTTAAGTTAAACAAATGATGTTTGAAATGGAATATAACTTAAGTGATTTAGTTATGAACTGATTTGGACATATAATGATTTGGTTGTATTGGATATACATTGATTATTAGATTGTTGTTAGTTGATTATATAGAAATTCATATGAAATTGAATTGACAAATTGAAAGCTAAACTAATTGAAATAAAATTGGAAGTTAAGTGAATCTTAAATACAATTGAATTTGATTTGGAAATAAACTAACTTGAATGTGAATTAGTGGATGTAAACTAATTGAATATGAATAAAGGAATGTTGGTAAAATCATCCAATGTTAATGAATCAAATGTGATTTAAATTGGAAAACCAATTCATTGAATAATAATGAGAAGTGAATGTATATTGATTGGCATATGTAGTTGTTATAGTGATATATGTTTATACCAAAATTGGGCACAACACTCTTCGGAAGTTTTTGAAGAGATAATAAATGAAGAATACAAATTTAAATAGAGGATTATCTAAAAAAAACTCCAAATAACAAAGAAGTAAATGCGTAGACAAATAATTTATAGTGGTTCGGCGTGTTGCCTACATCCACTGTGAAGTTTTTGCACTTTTATTGATTCTCTTTGAATGATTATAAGTGATTACAGCGAACAATAGTGAGAAACAACTCGAAATTCGAAATCAACAGCAAAGAAATGATGCAAGTTCCAATCCGACAGAGTTTGGGCGCTTGAGAATCCAAAAGGTCCCTTTTTTGTTGGCTCTGGGGCTCTATTTATAGGCGTAGGAAGCTGAGATCTTACTGAAATTTTGTAAGACTTGGTCTGGCACGTGAGGGGGCCCACACGACCGTTTCCAGAAAGTTTCGGCCCGTTCTGAGATGGATTCGAGGCCATTTCGAATCGATCAAGATGATGTCCAATCGAGCTCAAATTTGGTGTTAAGCTTCTTTAGCATGTGCGTAGTCTTCCCTGAAAATTTCGAGGCATTTGGATAAGTGGATTGAGAGATATCGTCGATTCGAAGTAAGGATCTTCGTTTCTGACATGTTTCGAACCGTTTGATTCGAACCGATGCCCTCGAACCCACTATCTCACGTGATTCTGTGATGACGTGGTGCGTCCACTTTGCCTCGATCCGGTCTTTGTGCCGAGTTGACCGTGTCAACTCCATGTATCTCGCTTCGTTTGAATGGGTTGATGGCACGTCATCTACGCTTGTTGACTTAACAGACTCGAACAAGTAATGGGTGATGGATTCGAAAAACAGCTTCATCGATCGTTACGAAGTAGCACAGGTTTATGGATACGAAGCAGTTACCACCTGATGGGTTCAATCAAGTAGGACCTGATGAAGCCGAGACCGATGGGTACGAAGGTGTTACACTCTAAACCAAGATGCGGAAGGTGGTTTCAAAGGAAAGCTCATACATGGATACGTAGTGCTCTGCTCAGACGGGTTCGGAGAGAGGTTCCTTTCATGGGTACGAAGTCCATCGATACGAATGCGATGGATTCGAACTCTGACCACCTGACTGATACGAACTGTCTAGACCTGATCGATGCGAACACAGTCAACACAAAACGACCATGCTTTGATGGATACAAAACCGATCATACCTGATGGTTATGAAGCGGTGACTTATTACCTTGTCTTGATGGAGGCGAAGCACTGAACTGTTGAGGGGTTCGAAGGTGATCGAGTCGAACCGAGGTACCTCGATGGGTTCGAACTCGATCAATACGAACTGGGATTTCCTTTTCCGATTTGAAACCGCTATCCCTCTGACCGACTCGAATTCTATGGGTTCGAAACGGAGCTCGGTGATGGGTTTGAAACAGGGAGTCTCTTCCAATTGAATCGATCATTACTCGTGCATATGAGCCTCGGATTGACTTGAAACTTGGAATGCTGGCTTTCTTAGCCTTGCTTGTTACGTCACATCAATTGCGGCTTGATCTGGACTCGAGCAAAATTCGCTGGTATCCATGCCGAGCCAAACTTGGTTCTCGATCGAATCTTGGTATCTCGACCTTGCCAAAAGGTGGGATAACATTTGCCCCCCAAAGTGCGTCTTGTGGAAACATGACGTGCTTTGAAGAGCCACATTCCTTATTCTGGATAATCATCATGTCGCTGCCAAAGATTGCGTTTCTCTATCGAGAGTTGTATTCCGAAATAGTGTAATCGATCATTTCGTGATCGATATTGGCTGTTTTCCATATATGAACCTCGCGTCAATCCTCTCCTGAATCGACGTGAAATTTTAGTTGCAACAGCGTTCTGACAGTTGTTTTATGGAGTTCCTTCGTATTGATCCTCTCCTGAATCGATGTAGAAGGTTATGAAGATTAGCTTTGCATCGATTGATTGGGAGTCTGTTGGGTACGAAACATGCGTTCGTATTGATAGATTTGCGTCTTTTGTTCGCGGGTCGCGAAGTGGACTGCTCGAATCGGTCCAAGTCAGGTGACTTCATATCGATGGGCTTAGACTTGCTTCGATGGATGTCGCCTTCGGGAAACGTCCCCAGGGTTCGGCTTGATCGATACGGTCGGCATCAATGGTCCCTGGATGGGACCATGTCGTGTAGTGTTTTCGAAACGATCGGGCCTGGACGATGTTTCGACTCGATGAAAACAAGGCATAATGGGTTCGAAACATCCATTCGAACCGAGGCGTGTTGGACTGGGTAAGGCCGGTCGTATATACCGGGAGGCGAATCGACCCGGTCACACTCCCCCTTCCCTATAAATACTTCGAGCACTTCATTTTTTACTTTTTACTTTTTTACAGCCGTCTCTAACTTTCTGCTTGGTTCGAAAGAAAAGATTAGCTTTTCCACTGCATCGATTCGTGCAAACTTGCATTCATACTCCTCGAATCCTTCTTCTAAACTAGGTAATCAAACGCAATTTCAAACAACAAACACCCACTCAGATCCATTCTTCCTTTTTCGATCGTTCGTTCTGGACTTAGGTAAATCCAGATCTGATTTGGAAAAGAGAAAGAGGGCTAAAATCGAATCGATTTGGAGGTTTATCTTTTCGGGTTGATGAAAGCGTTGATCTCCTTTGTCAAGTTTTGCATCGATCTCTGGGATGCTATGATGGGGAAGGCGTAGTTCATACTGAAGGCCATGGCAATGGATCGTATCGATTCAAAACGGTCGATACGAGAAATGAGCATACGGTCGACTCGAAGTCATTAACTCCATATCGATACGAACTATATCAATGGATCGATACGAAAGGTCTCGGTTCGAATGTGATCGATGTCGAGTTAAGGTCTCCTAATCGATACGATCTTGGCAACTAGAGATCGATTTGAAGACATTCCGTCCAAATCGACTCGAACTCGGCCTTCGGAACATCGGTTCGAAATGTGCCCCAGCATCAATTCGAATTGATGGTTGGATGGATTCGAAACAGCCTCCCATTGATCGGTTCGAAGCCCTCTTATGATGGATACGAAATTTTAGCACTTTCCAACATAACTCCGACGAGCTTCACACTTATACATTTGGACTTTGACAATTAAACTGCATACTTGACTGCCTTCCGAAGCTCGTCGATGGAACCGCAACAATCTTAATTACCTGCATATTTTCTTTAAATTTGCAACATCTATTCATGTATTGCTCAGCACTGCACGTCACACTTCATACACTTTACACCGGGGAATGCACGGGTTTTTTATCGCCTAATGACAATTTCTCATAAGTTAGTCAGTTATGGAATCATCAAGTTCGCAGCAGCAAGAGAATCCGCAAGAAAGCCAAAGCATAATTCCTCCGAGCCTAGAGATTCCGCGCATTGAGCTTGATGTGGTTGGTCCAGCTTCGGATGAAATCCCTGATGCATCATTCATTGCTAATCTGCAAGATTCCGTCTAGTCACATATTTCTGAAGATACATCGGGGAGAGTGTGCTTGAGGCATGGCCTGTCGATGGACGATGTGCTGCTGCCGGGGCCAAATGATAGGCCACACAACCCACCTGAGGGATATACCGCATTTAATCGTCATGCTTGTGCCGCTGGAACGCTACCCCCATTCAATCACTATATAAGGGAAGCATTGTCATTTTTGGGGATCGCTCCATCTCAGTTGCATCCGAACGGGTATGCATCACTTAACAGCTTGTACGTCGTCTTCATGGAATATCTTCATCGGTCGCCAATCCCAACTGAGATTAGATATCTATTCAATTTTAAAAGTCAAAGCGATACTCCATCCTTTACATTCTTGGAAGCGGTTAGACACTGCCAGGTGGTCATTGGAGCCTGGACTAGATTAAGCTATTATAGGACAGAATGGTTTTATGTCCGATGTCCTCCGGGGTTTGCCCGACGATGGTTATTTAGACGTGAGTATGGCTGAGCTTTCGAATAATTACCACATTACTCGCAATTGAAGTAAAATTCACATCTTTTTTCTTTTTTACGGCCATAATTCAATGTCCGGAAGGTAGGCATTTTGAGGAGATAGTCCGGGTGCTTCAAGAAATTCCGGGTGAAGATAGAGACATCGAGCTGCTCTTGACCAATAGGAATTTGAGAATCCTCGGGTTAATCGGGCGAAGACAAAGCATACTGCTCGATGGCGATCTAAAAACAGCTTCGAAAGAGCGGGTTAAACGAAGAAAGCGCAAAGTTGTTATAATCGAAAAGGCCGACTCTGAGAAGACTCATACCGACGAAGAGCTATCGGGCGAACCCACGGACGTTGTCCCGAACGATGATGAGCAAAGAAAAGGCAAGGCAGCTGTCTTTAAGCCATCTAAAAAGGGAAGATGGAAAACCGTTGTTACTTCCCGGCCCGCCTCCGGAATTAGGATTTCGGAAATGCCTCCCCCTAGAATGGAGACCCTTTACGAAGGACTCTCTGACCCTCCGATTCTGGATGACGTGTCCGTGCAGCAGGATGTCGGAATAGACGAAATATCACAGGCTCTAGTGTTAAACGAGTCTTTTTCCACTGGTGTGGCATACACATCTAGTTTGTCGGGGGGCTGCACATTCACACACACTGCACAACACTGCATAACTCTTGACTGCAAAACGTCTATTGACTAATCCTACTTTGTTTTGCTCTGCAGATACTATGTCTGGTCATGGTTTGATGTTAGGAAATCTCCGCTATGCCCGCAAGTCTTCATACTCTGATTCGCGGAGACGAGAAGGAGACAGAGACTATGACCAGGGACACTCTGGATATTCTAGTCAAGATAGATATGACAAAGACAGGGGCTATAAGCGTCGATCTCGATCGCGTACCCCTCCTCCTCCCAGAGATCTCATACAACCTCCAGCTTATGTTTCTCGTCCTCCTGAGCCCTCACGTCATAAGTCGGACTCTAAATCTTCCAGCCATGAGTCTCACCGACCTAGGGCTGAGTCATCCACTGCTGTAATTACAGAACAACCTCCTGCTGAAATTGCCGGGGATGGGGCGATCCGGCTTGCCCAACTAAAGAAGGAGTTCCTAACTATCTGTTTTGATAATTATATTTTCCCTCCTCATCTGAAGAGAATTCCAATGGAGGCTGAACAGGTGGTGCACGATTATACGTACAATTTCTACACCCAGTATAGGGCATGGTTTAAAGCGGCGGAGAAAGCGGCGGCATTAGCCTTTGAGCGTGGGGCCGCCAACGAGAAGTTGCAGGCGGAGTTGGCTCAGAAGAGCCGTATCATTGAAGTGCTAAACACCGAAGCCGAATCATCTAGAAAATGTGAAACGAAAGCCATCAAAAAAGCCGACGAAGCCTAAGCAATGATGGATAGGATGAAACGTGAGCATTATGCCACGGTGGAGGATATGGGCTATCGGAACACCTTGGTCACTGCTGAAAGGGATGCGGCTTTGAAGGAGCTAAATGAGCTCAAGTCCAAATTCGCCGAAATCGCCAAGGATAGGGATGATGCGAATAACGCAGCCCAGGAGGCGTGTGAACAAGCTGTGATGCTCAGGACCGAACGGGATGTGGCAGTGGCCAAGGTTCAGGCGGTCGAGGCGGGGGTTGAGGAGAAGGTTCAACAAGCTGAGACCAGGCTGGAGGCAGATATCGAAGATCTGCTTATCAACTATAACGCCAACGTGTTGAAGCACAGAAATTGGCTTGGCTTCAGGATTATCCTGTACATCTCCGTAGTGCTTGGGACCGATTGGTTGAGGAAGAAGAGGAGGCGCATCCGAACGAATCGGTCGACCGATTCGAACTTGAGAACTGGTTGCTAATAGATGAAGAAAAGAAAGTCCTCCACGATGCTATAATCGTTCATGAGAAGGAGATAATCGGTGGCCAATCTCTGTAGGCTGGAGAAGGGTCAGGTGTTGAGCATTGCGCTACTGTTCTTGAGGTCACTGCTCCTCCTTCGCTTGAAGCTGTATCTACGGTCTATTCACAATCTGTTCCAGCATACGACCCAGAACAGCCGCGGTTATCTCCCATTCACGAGCACACCTGTGATGCCTCCCAGCCATCCACGAGCCGAACTGAGGAAGGTACTCTGAACACATCTTAAGTATGTTGCTATCAATGTTCCTTCTGAAACAATCGCTAATACCTCCTTCTCTTCTCTTGTTCAGTAACTGGAGACACACCGGCACCTGCAGCTCAAGAGTTCTCTCAAGGGAAGAAAGCCATTATTACCGAAACGACTGTTATGGCGACAGCGGTATCTACTGAGATGGTGCAGGAGAGTTCCCTGTCTCTTGACGAACAGATGGTGAGCGAGCTGCTTGGCCAACACGGTGACCCCTTCAGGGATTTGTCATTTATCATTAGTGATCTCCCGCTTGCTTCTAGTCTCGTAACGCAGACTACCGTTGCCCCCAGTCAAGCTCAATCTGCCCGAGACGAGGAGATATTAGCCGAAATCAACGCCGAGATAGAGGCTGTGGGGCATGAGAGTAGTGTCGGAGTTAGGGCCGCGGTGCATAGTCCAGCGCCTTTGAATGTGATATTGCCAAGCGACATTGCAGTCGTTACTCAGGTGTCCGCTCTCTCTTCTACCACAGGTCCGGTCCCTCCAACTCCTCCGGTGGGAAGTGTAAATCTTGAATCGAGTTCAGAGGAGGATATTGAAATTATGCCTCCAACCGAAGAGCACCCACCGGAGAAGACGAGTTCTAAGCGGAGGATTTCTGTTTCCAGCGAATCTGATGAAGAATCGTTAATATGGAAGCTGAAGAAAAAGAAGAAGTAGACCGGCCATTTGGGCAAATTTTCATGGTGGATAGCGACTTATTTGCTTTTTTCTCTTTTTTATTAGTAGGCCGTGTATAGGCGCAGGTTCGGCCTCTGCTAGTAGGAATTCTTTTTGGGAAGAACTCATTTGTACATAAACTTCTTGCTTTCAGATAGTTGAAATGAAATTGTGCTTTTTTCACTTCAACTGTTCTTTTTGCTTAAGTGTTGCCATGGTTGGCTCATTAATTTTTTTTTTGCAAATCTTGAGCGCATGTCCGCAAATTGGGGACTTAGAATAATTTTGAGACGACAATTCAGTTCACGCTCCGGGAACCCGACAATTATCGGTGTAGGTGACATAGTTCACACTCCGGGAATTTCGGCTTGTTACTTACGTCCCAATTCGCGCTCCGGGAAGTTGGGGTTAGCGTTTACACTTCAACTCGCACTCTGGGAATCTTTAGCTTCTAGTCTATGCTTCGGTTCGCACTCCGGGAACCAAAAGTTGACGAATATACTCCACTTCACACTCTGGGAATTTGGAGTTATGGTTTTATACACCGGTTCGCACTCCGGGAACCAGAAGTTAGTGTTTATACTCCAATTCGCATGCTGGGGATTCGGAGTTAGTGTTTATACTCCGGTTCGCACTTCGGGAACCAAGAGTTAGTGCTTATACTCCAATTCGTGCACTGGAATTTGGAGTTAATGTTTATACGCCGGTTCACACTCCGGGAACCAAGAGTTAGTGTTTATACTCCAATTCGCACTATGGAAATTTGGAGTTAATGTTTATACTCCGGTTCGCACTCCGGGAACCAAGAGTTAGTGTTTATACTCCAATTCGCACTATGGGAATTTGGAGTTAATGTTTATACTCCGGTTCGCACTCCGGGAACCAAGAGTTAGCGTTTATACTCCAATTCGCACTCTGGGAATTTGAAGTTAGTAGAAGGATTGTCGTGTATCAATCCTTGTGACTATTGATGTAGTGTTCTACCTCCGAGCTTGGATTTCACTTAGTGAGTGACCGGTCGCATCACAGTCACTCCCTATTTGAATAAATCCCACCGTATGATGGAACTTAGCTCTTCGTGCACCGTGATGTTGTACGTCACACTCAATAAATCACAGTTTTGGCTCGAGGAGATGGCATTTTATTGCTGAAATAAGAAAATATGGCAAAGTCAATTGCCTTATTACAAATTAAAATTTCGAAATGCAGAAACAAATAGCAAATGAATGTAAAATTCAAAGTAAACAGAGTCGGTTATATGTAGTAGCGACGAAGAATTTCGCTATTCCAGGCCCTCGGTAGAGTGAGACCGTCAACGGTCGATAACTTGAACGTGCCATCTCCGAGCTTTTGCGAAATGACATACGATCCCTCCCAATTCGGCTTCATATGAGAAGGAACTGGATAAATTCTTTTGAGTACGAGATCGCTGAGTTCAAAGGTTCGTGGCCGAACCTTGACATTGTATAATTGGGCGACTCGACTTCGATATGTGGCTGCCCTCAAATCAGCCTCTTCACGTCTCTCATCGAGTAGATCTATAGATTCAGCAAGTAATACATCATTCGTTTTCGGATCGTAATATGCCACACGATGAGAATGCACTTCCATTTCGACTGGGATTACTGCTTCAGAACCATAAGATAGAGAAAATGGAGTGTGTCCGGTCGCAGTTTTGTGAGTTGTTCGATAAGCCCATAAAGCCATAGGGAGCTCATCGACCCACTTGCCCCCAGCCTTTTCCAGCCGTTTCTTCAGAATAGACTTGATAACTTTGTTTACGGCTTCGACTTGACCATTCGCTTGAGGGTGCGCTACTGCAGAAAATTTCTTATGGATGCGGAATCGCTGACAGAAACTCTTGAATTCAATACTGTCGAATTGGGCTCCATTATCGGTAATGATAGTATGCGGGATACCAAATCGGCATACGATGTTGCGCACTACAAAGTTTATTACTTTCTTTGTTGTTATTTTTGCAAGGGGTTCAGCTTCAGCCCATTTGGTGAAGTAATCAACTACGACGATGGCGTACTTCGTGCCACCTTTGGCTAAAGGCAAAGTACCAATTATATCAATCCCCCATATTGCAAATGGCCAGGGACTGACCATTTGGGTTATCTCAGTAGGAAGGGCTCTAGGAATCTGAGCGTGTTTCTGGCACTTGTCGCATTTCTTAGCATAATCTGCAGCATCATGATTAACAGTGGGCCAATAATATCCATATCGAAGTATTTTCTTAGCTAGCGCTTGCCCCCCCAGTGTGACCGTCACATTCTCCTTCGTGTACATCACGTAATACTCGCTTGACTTCATCATGGGCGACACACCTGAGGAGAGGAATAGAATATCCCCTTCGTTACATGACACCATCCTGAATGACAAACCGTGAGGCTTTTAGAAGGACTTGTCTCTTCTCGCTCCGACGCTCGGGTAATATACCTTGCTCAATATAATTTCGGTAAGGGGTCATCCATGACTCCCTATCGGAAGTAGCTTCAAATACAAAATCAGTCTGCATTCGATCAATGCTAGGAGCGGATAGAGTTTCAACGGGAACTAACCCCAATAGCCGAGCTTCGCCTGCACTTGCTAACTTTGCCAAAGAATCGGCCTTCTGATTATGTTCTCAGGGTATGTAGGAGATGGCATAGTAATCAAACTGATCAAGCACTTCCTGGACTCAAGATAGATAAGCAGCTAATCTTCGATCCTTGGCCTGATACTCACCCCGAACCTGACACACAATCAACTGGGAATCACAGTAAATTTCCACAGCGATGATTCTCAAATCGCGAGCTAACTTTAATCCGTTGAGTAGAGCCTCATACTCGGCCTCATTATTGGTTGCACGAAACTCGAATTTTAAAGCGTAGCATATGGATCGGCCCTCTGGGGTTTCTAGCACTATTCCGGCGCCTGAGCACCGATCATTGGACGCACCATCAGTATACAGCTTCCAGACATATTCTGGAGATTTGCTAGTTTCCGGCAAGTCTTCGGGAACGGTAAATTCAGCTATAAAATCTGCTAGGACTTGACCATTGATGGCTCTCCTTGGCGTGTAAGTAATATCAAATTGACTAAATTCGATATTCCACTTGAGTAACCTGCCAGACGTCTCAGGCCGCGTGAGGACCTGTCGTAACGGCTGATCAGTGTTCACAGTGATGGGAGGAGCCTGGAAGTACGGACGGAGCTTCCTCGAAGCAATGACTAGGCAGTAAGCTAATTTCTCCAGCTTCGGATAATTTTTCTCAGCTCCGGCGAGTCACTTGCTAACATAATAGACCGGTTTCTAAACTCGGTCTTCCTCCCGAACAAGGGCAGCACTTATCGCATTTTCTGATACTGCCAGGTAAATATATAACTGCTCATGATCAACAGGATTTGAAAGGATCGGTGGTGTAGAAAGGTGTTGAACTAGTGACTGAAATGCGCTTTCACACTCTGTAGTCCATTCAAAGTTTCGTTTCCCTTTTCGGATCAGATCGAAGAAGGGAATGCATTTGTCGGTCGACTTCGAGATGAACCTGCTCAACACTGCGACTTTCCCATTAAGGTTCTGAACTTGTTTTATGGTCCTTGGAGTTTGAAGATTTCTAATAGCCTAGATCTTTTCAGGGTTGGCTTCAATCCCTCGGGCGTTGACATGAACCCAAGGAATTTCCCGGATGCAACTCCAAAATGGCATTTTAGTGGATTAAGTTTCATCCCGTACCTTCGGAGGATATTGAACATCGATTCTAAGTCTTTGACATGGTCGATGGAGTACCGTGATTTTACCAGCATGTCATCTACATAAACTTCCATCGTCTTTCCAATCTGATCGGCAAACATTCGATTAACTAAGCGCTGATAAGTCGCTCCGGCGTTCTTTAATCCAAAAGGCATGACCTTGTAGCAATATAGTCCCAGATCGGTTACGAAGCTTGTATGCTCTTGGTCCGGCACATGCATGGGTATCTGATTGTACCCGGAGTAAGCATCCATGAAAGACAATAACTCGTGTCCAGCAGTTGAGTCCACAAGCTGATCAATTCGGGGAAGTGGAAAGCTGTCTTTCGGACAAGCTTTATTTAAATTGGAATAATCAATGCACGTTCTCCATTTCCCATTTGGCTTTTGGACTAGTACAGGGTTGGATACCCATTCTGGGAATAAACATCCCGGATGAACCCATTCGTCTTCAGCTTATCGACTTCTTCTTTGAGGGCGGCAGATCTCTCTGGATCCATACCGCGCCTTTTTTGTTTGACCGGGATATACCGCGGATCAATATTTAAAATGTGGCTCGCAATGTTCGGCGAGATCCCACACATATCAGAGTGCGCCCAGGCGAATATGTCAAGATTCGCCCGGAGAAAATCAACCAATTCCTGTTGTGTTTCTTGGCTTAACTGGGATCCAATCTTCAACATTCTTGAGTCATCATCATCGTCATCGATTGGAACGTCAATCGTTAGTTCGGCCGGTGAAGCTTGACTCTCTGTGGATTCCCCTTTATTATTGTTGTCTCTCGGGCCAAGATCCTTTTGGAATTGGTTGTGGTGCCCGGGCCGAGGCCCAGGCACCAATTGTCAATTGTCCGCAAATCGGACGCAGAGAGATTCCTCTACACCCTTCCCTTTTTCTTTTCGCTGCGCCTCGCGCAACTCCGCAACATAACAGGCTCTTCCAGCAGCCTGATCACCTTGAACTATTCCAATCCCACGATCAGTGGGGAACTTTAATGTCAAACACCATGGGGCTATCGCCGCCCTAAATTCAGCAAGGGCCGGTCGGCCCAGAAAAGCATTATACGAGGAATGAATGTCTAAAACAACAAATTGCAGCATACGCACTCTCCTGCATTCACCAACTCCTAACTCCACGGGCAACTCCACAACTCCCGCGGGTATGTTAGCACTCCCATCGAAGTCGTGGATCCTGGACTGACAAGGTTTCAGGTCCTTGGCTTCCATCTTCATCTGGTTAAAAGCTCTTTTGAACAAAATATTAACTGAACTTCCGCTATCCACCAGTATCCTCTTCATCCATGCAGGACTAACCTGTGCGGATATAACAAGCGGATCGATAGTTGGGGCTTCGACTTTATCGGCATCACGATTTCTGAACACAATGTCATCTGTCATCGTCTTTTGCTGTTTGGCCCGGGCCCCTTCATCATAACTACTGCAACACTCGAAGTCCATATGCCTAATCGAGCTAGCATATGACTCCATTTCCCCCCAGCTTCTGTCTGCTGGATGAGGACCACCACTGACTGTATTTATCACTAATCTCCCGCCCGTACGGGCGGGTTCCTCTTGCCTTGGTTGATTCGGTTGACAGTTTTGATTTGATGGGCCCGCTCCACCAGACTGCGGCGCCCGCACGAACTGATCCAATTTTCTTTCCCTGATCAATTTTTCAATTAAATCCTGCAAGTGTCTGCACTCGTTGGTGTTGTGACCATAGCTGTCGTGGAACCTACAAAACTTGCCTGTCTGAATCTGCCTTTTCGATGACGGTTTCGGAGTAGGCTTTTTATATTGCATGGCGTTATAAGTTTGTAGGTACACGTTTTCCAACGACGTATTCAGTGGTGTGTAGTTGTCGAACATTGGAGCCCTTCGCCGTGGGCCATGGTTCTGATCCCTCTTCTTGTTTTGATTTCCATCATTCCTTGGTTGAGATTGTTTGTTCTGGATATTCAACTGAACTTTTCCTGAACTTTCACCCGACTGCTTAATTGCGACATTGCTTTGAATTCCTTCATTACTGGGCCTCGCATCGTCCTGTTTCCTAGACAGTTTCGCATCCTCTCGCCTCAAGAATTGAGCGGCTTTGGAATAAAAACGGTCCAACGATGCGGGGGGTTTCCCAGCTAGCCAATTCCCAAATTCGGATTCAGGATCAATTCCTTTAGTCAAGGCCGTCAAAATAGAATTATCTTTGGGGTTGGTAATCTCTGCACAAGCAGCGTTGAATCTTTCCAGGTGTCGCCTGAGTGTTTCCCCGGGAGATTGAATGACACTTGATAAAGTATTGACATCTTTGGGCCTTGCAATGTGCATACGAAATTGTTCAACAAATTTAGTAGCTAGCTGGTTAAGTGAAGAGATAGATCGGGGTGGTAATCGTGTAAATCACATTGTAGCAATCCCTCCTAAAGAAATGGGAAAACAACGGCATTTCACTGCATCATCGGCTCTTGCAGCAGTCATTGACCATTCATACTTAAGGATATGTTGATTAGGATCTGAATTTCCCTCATACATAGGCAGGGCTGGCATCCTGAATCGCCGAGGAGGTTCAGCGTATAATATCTCATTTGTAAATGGAGTATGACTTCGGGAGATTCCCCAATCGTCATTTGTGAGGCCCTGACTCTCGCGAATCATCTGTCGTATCATAGTTGAGAGGTCTGGTGCAGCCGTATTCTGAGCATGATGAGCCAAGGTGTGGTCGGGTTCCACATCGCGAGGTGGGATCGGGCGCTGTCGACGATCCGTATCTCGCCTCCTTGGCTCAACATCTTCGGGTACATATGGCTCCGGAGTTTGCCTTGGTTGGGCACGGTTTTGAGCTGACATATCTTGAACGTCAACTCCCGGTTCAGTGGCGATGGTTGTGGGATGATTATCAACGGTGTGCTGTGGGATGGCACCTCCTCGGGAGGAGGGTCCTGTATGAAAGCTGGCGGATGGACCAACTCGTAATTGTCCGAAAGTCAGTGCCGGTAAGTTCCCCGTAGCCTGTGCATATCCTCCATCCAATCGGGGTCGTGGAGATCGGTAATAATGGTCGGATGAAGCCGAGCTCTCGGTAGAAGAACGAGAAGCGTGATCCCTCCTGGATCTCTTGCGCTTTTGGCTATTCAGCTGGCGGGTTAATTCAGCATTGGCGCGCAGCTGTTCCGTTAATTGCTGCCGACTCTGGGTCAGCTCTTGTAACAACATCTGAAATTCCTGTCTAGTTACCGGACCCGATGGTTCAGAAGGTCCGGAGACGTCTTGAGTGGATGGGGGTACGTGCGCGGGATTCTGTCTGTCCCGACCTTCTTGATCACCAACGTTGGATGTGGTTCTGGTACTCACCATCTTGAAGGGTAGAATCCTTCCCTAGGCTTTAAGCAAATCTGAATAGAATGGAAGGAATCTGAAATTGAAATCTGGATCTCTCTCTTAGATTTATACAATCCGGTATTGACGATAGATCCAAGGAGCATGAGAAAAACTGGGTTTTCTCAGTGAAAGCACCAAAGTGTTTGTACCAAAATTGGACACAACACTCTTCGGAAATTTTTGAAGAGATGATAAATGGAGAATACAAATTTAAACAGAGGATTATCTAACAAAAAACTCCAAATAACAAAGAAGTAAATGCGTAGAAAAATAATTTATAGTGGTTCGGCGTGTTGCCTACGTCCACTGTGAAGTTTTTGCACTTTTATTGATTCTCTTTGAATGATTACAAGTGATTACAGCGAACAATAGTGAGAAACAACTCAAAATTCGAAATCAACAGCAAAGAAATGATGCAAGTTCCAATCCGGCAGAGTTTGGGCGCTTGAGAATCCAAAAGGTCCCTTTCTTGTTGGCTCTGGGGCTCTATTTATAGGCGTAGGAAGCTGAGATCTTGCTGAAATTTCGTGAGACTTGGTCTGGCACGTGAGGGGGCCCACACGATCGTTTCCAGAAAGTTTCGGCCCGTTCTGAGATGGATTCGAGGCCATTTCAAATCGATCAAGATGATGTCCAATCGAGCTCAAATTTGGTGTTAAGCTTCTTTAGCATGTGCGTAGTCTTCCCTGAAAATTTCGAGGCATTTGGATAAGTGGATTGAGAGATATCGTCGATTCGAAGTAAGGATCTTCGTTTCTGACATGTTTTGAACTGTTTGATTCGAACCGAGGCCCTCGAATCCACTATCTCACGTGATTCTGTGATGACATGGTGCGTCCACTTTGCCTCGATCCGGTCTTTGTGTCGAGTTGACCGTGTCAACTCCATGTATCTCGCTTCGTTTGAATGGGTTGATGGCACGTCACCTACGCTTGTTGACTTAACGGACTCGAACAAGTAATGGGTGACGGATTCGAAAAACAGCTTCATCGCTCGTTACAAAGTAGCACAGGTTGATGGATACGAAGTAGTTACCACCTGATGGGTTCAATCAAGTAGGACCTGATGAAGCCGAGACCGATGGGTACGAAGGTGTTACACTCTAAACCAAGATGCGGACTGTGGTTTCGAAGGAAAGCTCATACATGGATACGTAGTGCTCTGCTCAGACGGGTTCGGAGAGTGGTTCCTTTCATGGGTACGAAGTCCATCGATACGAATGCGATGGATTCGAACTCTGACCACCTGACCGATACGAACTGTCTAGACCTGATCGATGCGAACACAGTCGACACAAAACGACCATGCTTTGATGGATACGAAACCGATCATACCTGATGGTTACGAAGCGGTGACTTATTACCTTGTCTTGATGGAGGCGAAGCACTGAACTGTTGAGGGGTTCGAAGGTGATCGAGTCAAACCGAGGTACCTTGATGGATTCGAACTCGATCAATACAAACTGGGATTTCCTTTTCCGGTTTGAAACCGCTATCCCTCTGACCGACTCGAAATCTATGGGTTCGAAACGGAGCTCGGTGATGGGTTCGAAACAGGGAGTCTCTTCCAATTGAATCGATCATTACTCGTGCATATGAGGCTCGGATTGACTTGAAACTTGGAATGCTGGCTTTCTTAGCCTTGCTTGTTATGTCACATCAATTGCGGCTTGATCTGGACTCAAGCAAAATTCGTTGGTATCCATGCCGAGCCAAACTTGGTTCTCGATCGAATCTTGGTATCTCGACCTTGCCAAAAGGTGGGATAACAATATATGCTGTATATTGATGTTATTTTCATGTATGCATATTTCTCATTTGTTTGTTGAGTGTATAGTAGGTGCGGATTGCGCTTGCTTCGCATTTGGAGCTCGCTTTCATGCTATATTAGCCGTATATGCTCGCTAATAATATATAAGGTATATATCTCGGATTACATATCGTACTTTTACACTTTTTTCCCTACGGGATGCCCCATCACTTGATGAGATGTATATTTGTGATATATATACCGTCATTTTTTTTCGGATCGAGCCACGCAAAGGAGACTATGGCGAATTTTTCTGAAAATTTAAGGCGTTAGAATATTTTTGAGAAAATTTGGAAAACTACAACTTTGGTTTTGGAGTGAAAGGATAACTAAGTATGATTTGAAAACTTAGTAAAGTTATTGTAAGAAGTTTAACTATGGTTTTGGAAAGTTAAGGGATTCTGTAATTTTTTCTTACTTGGTAATTTCGAGGACGAAATTCTTTTAAGGGGGGAAGTTTGTAACGACCCAAAATTTTTGTTAATTTAAATTCATATATTTAATTGATAATTTAAATATTAACAAGTGAAATTAAACAGTCGAATTGATAATTTTAATATTTAATTGACGAGTTAAAATAGCCATTTTTCAAACAGTCTCGGATTTCGGCGAAACCAGTTTCATCGAATTCGTAATGTGATATTATTGTAAGATTTCAAATTTCGTGTCAACCAGATTTATCGTTTGTCCGAGGCAAGCCAAAACGCCCTGAAATTTGTTTAATCGGTTTAATTTAAATTTGATCGTTTATTTCCATAACTCACACATACGATGGAATTAGCCTCCGAAACATATTCCATTGTGTTCGGAACGTGGGGTAAACCCCAGAAATGCCAGCCGGCACCTTCGTTTGGAGTTCGGAAAATTTTGGATGAATAGTAATTTGGCAATTTTCTATAAAAGGACTTCATATTCACAAATTGCAAAAGAAAACGCAGCTAGGGTTTGTGGCCGCCATTATCTTTATCAATTTCTAGAAAACAATCATCTTCTTCCCCAAATTTCTTCAAATCCACACAACGATTCAACAAACTTCCAACTAGTAAATCGTAGAGCTACGTGAGATCTACAAATCCAACGGCTGTGATCAAGAATGGAGCGACGTGGAGGAAGTTATCGTGGCCGATAGTCATCACATTCGTGCACGAATCTCGACATGGGTATAGGACTGAGCTTTATGCCATTCTAGCCGAGAGTAGAGCAAGTCGTGGGCTTCCATTTGGCGATAGCTGATCGTCGTGAAGTGGAGTCGTTTGGTCGCGACAATTAGGGTTTAGGGGCGGCTGATGGGTTGGAACGAACGTGAATTTCACATTGGAGGAGAAGCAAAAGATAGCGGCCGAGATTTGTGCTCCAGGAATCAACGGTCCAGATTGAAGTGGGTTTAAAAATTAAAATAAAAGTTGAATTAATTGTATTATAAATCGTGTAATGTTTAAACTATTGTATCTTTTTCATACGAGATCGGAAAATTACGAAATGAATTGCATTGGGTTCGTTTTGTCGAGCACTATGCAATGGAGCTACATTGGAGTCGTTTGGAGCTAGTGAGAATTTCGGGTAAAATTAAACGCGCGTTTAATTTTATTTGAAATAAAACGCTACAACTGTCATTGAAAGCAAGGTGAGAACTTCTCACTCAATCGAAATTGTTCGATTTAAATTTTAAATAGTTGGATTTAAAATTGCTTGATTGTATGACTGGATGATGATTGTTATTGATTGTTAAAATAGACATTATACGCTGTCTATTAAGCGGAGGTTATTTATTAAAAACATATACCGCGATAGTTTCACTGCAAAGTGAAATTGGTATTATTTCTGTACTTGGAGTTGATTTCCCGCATTATATAGCGGATGAGACCTTATTGCGCTGTATAATAGCGGATAATATTTTATAAATCCTATATACCGCGATATTTCGTATTGGAACGGAATTGGTATTGTGCTAACATCTATGGATACAAGGAAACAGGTTGGAGGGATCCAACTGGATTCCTCAACCGTATTGATTTATTTACATATATTGTGATATTTGTTGATTATCATATTAATATATGATGTTTTGATTATCGTGATTGATATATTGTTGTTGTTGCAGCATTGGCCTATTTTTGGAGTTTTAAAAATATTAAAGTAACGATTTTGAATTTAAAAGGATTTTAAAGCAATTTTGGAAAGTATACATTTATTAAATTTTGAATTGGTTAAATAAATAAACGTTATAGTTTTTATTATTATAAAAGTTCTAATTTTTTTTGGAAAATAATACTTAAGTATGATTTTGGAGTTATATAAGCTTTAAATAACGATTTATAAATTAGTAAAAGGGTTAATTTGTTTAAATTGAGATTTTTGAATTATTATAAACGGTTTATATAAAAGGATTTTTAAGATTGATATTTATAAATTAAAATATTGGAATTATAAAACGAGTTTTTATAAGTGTTAAAATGAAATAAAAAAATGAATTTCATAAGTGAATGAAATATATAGATTTATAAATTGTGAAGTTATAAGATGAATAGATTTTTGTAAAATAAATGATTATAAGTAATTAACTTATAAATTTGATTTTGGTATATAAATTGAGTTACAAATTGTATTGGTTTTTAAAGGAGATTTATAAATCGAAGTCGTTATAAAATAGAAATGGAATTTATAACGTTAATTTATAAATCCGTAATCAAATAAATTTGATAAGTAAATATAGAAATTATTAAAGGAATTATATCCACGATTTTTGATAGTGGATAATCTTTTGAATAAGATGTGTAGAAACGTTAAATTTGGTTAACGTAGTATATTCATGATTTTGGACAGTGAATGTGTTATTAAAGAAAACGGATATGTTTTGGGGAAGCGACATTTAAAAATGA
Source organism: Allium cepa (assembly GCA_030765085.1). NCBI lineage: Eukaryota > Viridiplantae > Streptophyta > Magnoliopsida > Asparagales > Amaryllidaceae > Allium > Allium cepa. The sequence continues at coordinate 54,904,369 of CM060943.1, read as the reverse complement.
AGTTAATTGTTTTAAAGATGCTTTAAATGTATTAAGTATGGAAAACATAGATTTCAACATTCATTGTTGAAATAGACGTTTTCGAGAAATAGAAAGAAATGGTGGACTATAACACTATTGTTATAGTAAATGATTTCCGAAAGGAAATGTTTTATATAGTATTGGGATTTATATATCTATCTTAATTTCGAATCCCTATACTAGTGATTTTGGGTTGTCGTAACGATGTTTTACGCAACATTCGTTTTGACCCAAATAAATGTGTTTGAAAGGATGTTTTCCTTAAAGAATAAAATATATACTTAATTTTGATTTAAGTATATTGAATATTTTCCAAATGTTGAAAATAAATAAATTTGTGAATTACTTATTATTAAATAAGTATGGAGATGCTTTCCAATATAAAGTGAAATGTTTTGAGGTTATATTTTAAAGATTAATTGAAAATGAATATTGGAAATCGATTTGAAAATCGTATATTCATAGATATTTTGGAACATAAATTCACTATGGAATTTATAAAGGAAAGAGGAATTTGTTTAAAAATAAACGTTAATTTATTTATGAAGTGTGGAAATGTATTTACGGATTTGGAACGTAAATTTAAAGTAAATCGGTAAGGATTTATTTGATTGACTTAAATGAACCATTTTGAAATGAAAGTTGTAAAGGAGGAAATTGGTTTGAAATTTGTTTTCAAAGGTTGTAGTGTGGAAATTATATATCTTGTAAGGATATTTTTGGAAAATAAATAATTTATAAAATTATTTGAATCTGGTGATGTGGTGCATGCCTATTGATAGTTAAATAACCGACTATCAATATTTATCTTGAAATAGATATTTGTTGTGATTTGCTTGAATTTGAATGCCACATTTATTTTCAAAATAAGCGCTCACTATTCAGGTTAGCCGGGAAAGGACCTTTGGGTCGTATAACCCATTCCGAATATGTGATACGTCGAAATGAATTGCATTTGATGACCGGTGTTGAAGACCGAATATTTGTGAAAACGGAAGGATTACCGTCGAATGTTTCTGCATCGGCTGATCTCCGATATAGAAATTTATTACCCTTTGTGATGGGAAGTCTGATCGTGATTAGTGAATATTCGGATTGCAAGGGCTTCTTTGGAAGTGCCTTCGGTTTTGTTCGAACCCGGAACAGACTTGTATGGATTGTATGTCTGACATTACAAATTGAGATATAAAGCTGATTTCTTTCAAATACATATTTGTTGGTGGCGGAGAATTATTCTCTTAGCTTAATACCCTTCTCTGAGACGTACGAGCTTAGAGGTTATGTAGTTGAAGATTATTAGTGATATACTCCCAATTTGGTAGTGTGATATGCTAAGTGCTATCGAGCATTAGTTGAATCAAAGCACAACTTTTGTATAAAGCGTAGCTTTGTGGACGAGACATCGTCAGACCTCACACCCCAGAAATGGTCAAAACAGGAAGAATGCGGCAAGGTTATTAGGAGGTAGCGCCCCTTTAGTGTATGTCATTCCTTCTGGATAGAGGTGGTATAATGGTACGGAGCCCGGATACTTAACCTATGTTGTTGCTGTAAATTTATTACTTTGTGGTTGTTGGAATCGAGGATCCTCGGATATAGACCGGTTACGATCGGGGGATGACATATTCGTGTCAGTAGTTACCCAGTTAGGGGTAACCCGACATTGTTTTGGCAGAGATCCGTAACGTTAGGTTCTCGAGTCATCTTTCCAGAGGCGTACTCATGTGGCAATGGGAAGTTCCTTGGCCTGACCATTTGTTGAAAATCCAAAGAAACAATACAATCTTGTACGGTTTTAGTTATAGAACCTATCATTCACTTATGGTGGCGCGCCACTGTTTGGATGGTAGCTATAGTAGGCATAAGTGTGGAATGCCTATGCTGGCTAAGATTTATATTATACTTTCGAAATTGTTTTTTACACTATGCACTAGTAATAATATCAAATGTTTCTTTTTAATGCTTATCAAGCATCTTTGACTATCATAAGGAGAAATCTCCTTCGATTCTGCGTTTGCATTGTGTGTGTGCGCGGGAGGCCTTATGGTAGTCTCATTTTCCAAAAAGCATTGATAATCTATTTTAAAAGATTTCTCTGTTGTCTTTTAAAGATAAACTGTTTTAAGTTCTCACACCAGTCCCATGACTGACCTGGAGTTTATTGTTTCCTTCCTAAACTCTGGGTGCCCACCAATTTCCACACGGGCAGTCTAGAGTCAGGTTATCAGGATATTATGGAATTCGGGAGTTGCTGTAGAGATCTAGAGGCAAGCTGGATGGCATGGCGTATCAACTAGTATATAGTATTTCTTTTCCGCTTTTTATTATTGTGCACTCCGATGATGTAATGTAATGTAATATGATGCAATGTAATAACTGACATAGTTCTTTTTTTAAAGATTATTCATTTATCTATTATATGTTGTTCCGCTGCGATTGTGAGATTCTGATATTGTTCTGTTGTTTCATTCTGTTTTGTTCTATCTTTTTCTCTCTTCTTCTACCTCTTTCTTTTTCTTTAACCATAACATTTCGGTTTTCCGGCATTCGATTGCTCGGCAGTTGATACAGTGGACGCATTGATGTCGGTTTTCGAGCGTCAAAAAATTGCGAACGTTACAAATTCCATGATGAACCGAAGCTTAGGTAGGTCGGGTCTAGGTTTTAAAATGTATAGTTTGAACCATAAAAATCAATTTGTCTAGAACCAAGACCCGTCAGGTCGGGCCGAATCCATCAGGTCAGGTCTCTACCTCTCCTATGTTTAACCACGTAAAGTGGACAGTTGGACCACTACTTTGAAGGTCCAACCTAGGTTCATGCATGATTGAGTCCGATTGAGTTTCAAACTAAAGTTGTCCACTGACTAGGGTTATTCAGGTCAGACTACGGTTGGGTACATTAATGAAAACACTCTTTTACATTGTCATTATATGGATACAATTAGTAATGACATCTATTTAAATTATAATCAAAGAATTTAATAAAATAATTACTCAATGTCGAATTTAATTAATGAGGTGTAGTTGGGTACTCATAAGATTAATCAAACTAAAATATTAAAGATTTAATAGACGTTATTTATTTTAAAATGAAAGAGTGAATCGAAAATAATAAAGGAAGTTAGGATTATACTTAATGGTTAAGGAGTGGCCCAAACTCATTAAGGGAACTAAGTTCTCTTCATTCATTTCCTACTACCAAAATCATACACTAACTGCAAAAGAGAATAAAATTGGAGCCCAGTTGTAAGGAAAAGAACAAAATAGTTGAAATGAACTTCAACGAAAAAATATTCACTTTAACGAAAGGAATTAAGCTTAATTCTCCCACTACCATAGTGATTTCAACCAGCCACTTACATGTGGCCGAATTCTGAAAGAATCTAATTGCAACGCACATCTATGTGCACTGCATGCTTTGTACCAGGCAGGGCCAGTGCCAAGTTAACACTAGATATGGAGGGTCAAGTAGTCTTACCTTCACTTGTCTCACTGAACTTAGATGTTTCTCCTTTCATCTTTTTACATGGTTCCATGTAGTGGGAAATATAGCTTTCCCAATAGAGCACCTATCAGCTAGTAGTTCGAGATGTCTAAGTTTTCATCCATCATCAAACAAGGAACCTCCTTAATTCCATTAGAATTTTCTTTAAATTCTCCAGCATGTCTTCCAAGTCATTACCTATAGCAGTCTTCACCAAACCTAAGGAAATGACTAAAGAAAGGGTTATCGGTTGAAGCAAAGTTTTTTTTAGAAAAAATGAACATAAATGATGGCTAAAGCGACTTACATTTTGAATACCACTGATGGAAGCATGGAGAAGTATACCGGATAAAGAAATACTCCTTCTTGAACATGTTGTCATCGAATATAGATCTTCCATAGGTTTGAACCTACTTCTCAAGTCAAGGTAAAGAGAAAAAGACCACTCCGCCTTACTCTTGATAGCATATAGGAGCCTAACTTGCTTATGCATGGAAGGAACCTAGAACTCCTGCATAAAGATGACACAAAGGCTAGTCAGAATAGTATAGCCATTCAGTTGAAGTTAAAATGGGGCAAATCTTCAAATATACTAAAAATTTCACGAAACATGTGACAACCTGGAATTTTTAGATATTTAAATTTTGAATATTTAATCTATTTTAAATATTTGAAGGTTGGTTTAACTTGAATTTCAAATATCATTATTATTTGGCAATTAAATTATTGAATTTATTAATTAGAGACTGGGTAAAATATTAATTTTTGAGTTCTAAGTTGGTTAAAAATATTTCAATGGCTTATAAAATTTATATTGATTTTACTAGAGATAGTATAAGTGTTAAGTTTGAGTTTAAGTGTGTTTTGTTCAGTTTTGAATTTATATCGTTTAATTCGATATTTAAAAATAGCCTTCGGAGGAACAGTCTTGGATTTCAACGAAACCAGTTCCATGGGATCCATAATAGTATGTTATTATCGGATTTCAATTTTCGTAGTGTTTGGAATGATCGTTTGGTCGTACAATTTATAAACGGCTAAAATCTATATCGAAAATTAATATAATAACTGGGTTCAAAAAGCTATCTTCTCCATACGATCGAATTAGGACTCGAAACCTTTTCCATTGCATTCAGAATAGGGGTTTAACATTATAAACGCCTAGCGGCATGCCTCGATAGGAGATCGAAATTGTGAGATGCGTGAATCGAGACGATTTAAATTTGAATTTAAATTTAAATATAAATAATATAATTGAAGCACTATAGCAAGCAACACGTAGAGGATTTTTAACACGTGTTCAATTGTATAACACGCGTCTTCTTTTTATTTTTCTTAGCCGAGTTTTCCCCCTAATATGAAATCGATAAATTCAATAGTTCGAACTCGTTATCTTATTTCTTTTGCTCCTTTGGAATGAGGAACAAAATGTAGTCCTCCCTGTTCATTCAAAACTAATCGAAGAAATTTAATAGCCACACTTCCCTCTTCTTCCGTTCAAAGTAAAAATCATGTCTTTTCCTCTAATTTCTTTTACTCGAACAAACCGTTCTTACTAAAAAAATAAAAAATAAAGAGGAAATTCAAGTGGCTGAATCAAATTGAAGCCGTTCGATTTTTAGATGGGAAACGAAATCACTTCGTTCCTCAATCGAAAATCGCGAGCTATTCGAACGAGGGAGGGGAGTAGCAATCGAGGGAAGTGGCTAGGGAGAGGCGCGGCTTGGAGTCGCGCACGCTCATGCTCGCGTAGAGGCAGCGAAGATTGGGTTTGAGCCGGGGTCGTGGTGGTTCGACGTGGGCGTTGCAAGTGCTGGAGGGTGGTTGCGCAGCAGCAACTTTTGGTTGGAGACGAGGTGGGTCGAGTCGTGTTCGATGTCGTAGTGAGGTATGGTTTATTTCTGTTTTGGGTTTTAATTTAATATATATATATATATATATATATTGGAATTTTTTATATAGGCGGAAAAAGAAATTTCAAAACCAAACTTTAAAAAAAAAATATGTATATGTATTAGGAAGATAATTTACAGTAAAGGAAAAAAAAGATAATTTTTTATATGTTAAGCAGTTTTTAAAAATTAAGTTAATCCTAATTTAATTTAAAATACATATAGGTAAAAATTGTAATATATAAATATATAAGATCTTGGAGGAGATAGGAATTTATGGAAAGGTTGAATTATTATAAATCTATAGCTTATTTTTATAAATATATATAAGAAGTTTCAAAAATAAAATAAGTATACATTTTAATCTTCTAGTTTGTTTTAAAATAATGTATAGGGTGATTACTTTGTTTAATAAATTTATTTAATTATTTTAGTTGACTAAAAGGTTTTTAAAGGAAAATTATTTGTTAAATTAAATTATCGGTTAATTAAATTTATTAAATGATAGTTGATTAGTTCAAATGATAATAAGCTGTAAATGTTTATGCAAGGTCTAGTATCGTGAAACAAGCCGGTTTGGATCAGATCAGCAAAATTTAAAATCCAAGGTGAGTTAATCACACTCATCTGGATTACTGTTAATTTAAATAGTTTGAATTTAAATTACTGGATGTGCTTGGATTATTTGATAATTTTATTTGTTGGATGGTATTATATATAGTAGTGTGTTTGTGTCTATATATATATATCGGAGTAATTGATTTTTCGCATTTGATAGCGGATGAGACTCTATGCGTCGCATAATAGCGGATAAGATGATATAACCCATATACCGTGATATTCCACCTCAAAGTAGAATTGATATTATTTTATTGTGCTAACATCTGTGGATGTAGGGAAACAAATTGGAGGGATCCAACTGGATTCCTCAAAAAATTATTTAGAATGTTTAATACTCTGTGATATGATTTATTTGGTAATCTGAGATAGATTGTATTGGTGATTGAAAATATTGAATGCTATGTTTGATTGACTATATTTGGGTATACTGAGTTATCAAAATACATAGATTGGATTTTTGAAAAGAAAATAAAAGAGAGAATTTTTAAATAAATAATTATAAAGAATTTGGATAAATTAAAGAATGGATTGGAAAAGGTTAAAGGTTGATTTTTAAAATTCTGAGTATGGTAAAGGAGATTTTGAATAAATGGAAATAAATGATTGTTTTTAACTTAAGTGATATTATTTAGAGAAATAAAAGATTTATTTTAAAAATTCAGGATTCAAATGGTCTGGGAAGAAATAAAAGGGAATTTTTAAAATAAGGTATGAAATTTATAATTTCAGTTTTGAATAAGATTTTTAAATCATAATTAAGAAGTAAATCTAGAATTAATAGATTTTTGAAATAAGCTTTGAATAAATCAATAAATAAATTTTATGGGAAATTAAATTTAGAAAATCGATTTTTTTAAATCGATAAAGTGATCGAAACAGTGTTTCAAGAAAGAATAAGATTATGGTATTTATAAACAGAGTTTATAAATAGAGTGAAATATTCATCAGAAGATAGTTTGGAAATATAAATTCACGGAGGGAATTTATAAAGAATAGGTAATTTGTTTTAAAAATAAGTAGTGGTTTATTTTTAAAGGGTGTGAAATAGAAGTGTATTTCCCTGGAAAGCCAAGTACGTTTTCAAAGCAAATTTTAAGTATAAGTTAAAAGCTTTAAAGTTGTTTAAAGGAATGTTTTTAAGAAATTATTATTTAAGTTGTTAAAAGTTTAAAGGTAAATTTTTATTAAATTAGTTATAGTGGTAATTATTTAAGAGTTTAATTGGTATTATGTTTTAAAAAGATAATTATTAATATTTATATTTTATAAAGTAGTTTTGTTTTAAAGATAGTTTGGTTAAAAGTTTTATTTAAAAACTTGTATAGAATTTCGTAACTCTTATTTTAAAATTTAGTTTGGCTTAACTTTTATTTTAAAATTTTGTTTTATATTTTATAGTGTAGTTTTATTTTAAATATTTTTAAAATACATATATTTGAATAAAGTGTTTAAGTAGTTTAATTTAAATGTTTTAAAGTATATTTCAGAATAAAGTGATTTAAATTATTTTAAAATCTAAAGTATTTGGACTTGGCGATTTTCAGTTGAAATAAATAATATTTGGGAAATTTATTCCGCGAGAGAAAGATGGTTTGAAACTATTTTCATAGGGTTGAAATATGAAAAATAACTTGCAATGTAATTTTGAAATAAATAATTTGAAAAATTATATAAAGTCTGATGGTTATTTATGAATGCTATTTGATAGTTAAATAACCGACTATCAATATTGGCCAATGCGTTGATCGTTCCGAAGAGACCGTGATGCAACGGAAAATAACGGAAGACAACGAAATGAAGATTTCGTGTCAAACTAATCGACGAACGATTAGATGAAGCAATATGAATCGGCGAATTGATGATACCAAAGGCCCAAATCCGTTGATCTCAAGAGATAGCGAATTCTAGCTATCTTCGACACGTTGATCGCGCACTATGCCGTGAAGAAAGATCTACAATTCTTTGAGCGTTGATTAAGCGCACTTGATTCTGCGAATTGGCTTCAACAATCGTTGATTCGAGCGCACTCGAATGCCGAAGGTGGAGATAGGAGCTAACACTCAACTACCAATTTTAATGGAGGAACAAAGCACAAACCAAATTTTATTCCAAATTCAACAACCTTTACAAATGACCCAACACTCCTATTTATAGGTTTTTTACAACACACACACTAGGTCGTTCACGACCTTACAACAAAACTCAAAACAAACATGACTCAACTTAGGTCGTTAGCGACCTAACAGGTTACATCACATACGACTTATCACAAACACGATCTAACATATACACGACCTAAGTACAACACAGTACCAACGACTCATGACATAACACTATGTACACTTCCATGCGACCTAATATATACAACTCACACGACCTACAACTCAAACAACATAGCATATCCTCCAGGCGCGACTTAGCGGCCTATCTTCCAGTGACTTAAGCTTTAGCATCCAGTGGCGACCTAAAGGAATTTAGCAGCGACCTAAGGACTTGCATCTCTTCAGTGACTTAACATATATACTACATGACCCAAGACAGCAGCGACCTAAGTAATCAACTTCTGGAATTCTTTATGCGACCTAAGAGGCCTGAGCGACCTAACTTAGGTCGTAGCTCGTCAAGTTCTTAACTTGAAAGGTTGGAGCGACCTAAATTAGCGGCATAGCAACAAATATTGTAGCGACCTAAAAATTCAACAGCTTGAGCGACTTATCATAGGTCGCTGGTTCTTCTTACTGCAACCCCCTTCGATGTATGACTTGCTTCGTTAACCCGTAAGTCGTTAGGTCGCTCGCGACATAAGGGTTCTGGAGTTCGCAACCTAAGGTGGAAGGTTAGGTCGTTGGAATGTCTTTCATATAACTCATGACTTTCGTTAGGTCACTGGGGCGACTTAAAGGCGTTGCTAGGTCGTAAGGACTTTGGAAACCTGTAGCGACTTGAAGCAGCTTCTGTTGTCTTATTAACTCATAGGTTGCTAGGTCGTTCGCGACCTAAAGGAAACGGCCTGTGAGAGCGACCTAAAGCAAACTGGCCGATATCGTCTATTGCTTGTCCCGGTAGGTCGTTGGAACGGCTTAAACTTAACTCATTACCATTGTTAGGTCGTAGCTCGCTTGAGCGCCTTAAGGTGTCATTAGGCTGGCCTGCATCAGACCGGGATCGGGATTAATTTTTTGAAAACCACTTCGATCTGGTTTGAACATTTTTGTATGGAAGACATGAGCTTGGAGTTGAAGATGGAGCAGTGAAGTGCAAGGGCTAATCGCTACTAATCCTAAGGGTGATTCCAAAATGGTTGTAGTAGGAGTAGTGCCTTTGGTTCCGTTCAAACCCGAAACGGACTTGTATAGAAGAATGCTATCAGATCATCGTCAAGAGGATGTGAGCATTCCATGTGAATGTGTGCTAAAATGGTAACGCATAGCCTCGAGCCTCATCAACTAGGAATGGCTAAAACAGGGGAGGTGCACACAAGGCTAAGTGGGTAGCACCAATTGGGGTAAGGTCAACCCTGTCTAGATATCCCTTTATTTCGGCTGTGTGGGCGGTTGTTGATCCCAACCGCGGGGTGAACTTATTCGGACTATCCAGTAAGGGGTAGCTCCGGTCTTGTGATGCAGGGGATCAGGATGGATCCTCGGTACGGTGATCTAGACCACGTACTATGACGGGCAGTACCCTAGTAGCCCTGCCATTGATGGAAATCCATTCTCCCTACGTGCCTTTACGGTTTTTGTTTGTAGAACCCACTTTGTGGCTAGTAGCTAGAATTTAATAATGTAACGATTTCGGCTATTTGAATAAGTATTTGTATATAGACACTACTATAATATCAGAGGATTTTATAAAAAATGTTTTGGCTATCGCAAGGTAAAAATCTGGCATGTTTATTTGTGGTGTGGTTTTACAAGATACCTTTGATTTTCAAATGATTTTGAAAACTTTAATAATCCAATTGAGTGTGTTTTTCACGTTGGTTTTCCAGACTGACTCGGGTGTTATTTAACTATAATGCCCGGGTCAGACCGAGTATTGTAGAGTACAGATTCTGGATGGACTGCTGTGGAGTTCAGGAGACGAGCTGGATGATGAGGCATATTTCCGTAGATTTATATTTCCGCTATACAGTGTAAGCTGTACATTCAGCTTTGGAAGGACGAGATATTATAACCGTCCTGAATTGTGTTGTTGATTATATTGTACTCTGATGATGTAATGTATAAACAGACATAGTTCTTTTTGTTAAAGATTAATCATTTATCTATTATATATTGTTCTGCTGCGATGGTAAGATTCTATTGTTGTTTTGTTTCTACTTCTTCTTCTACCTCCTTCTTCTTTAACCCTAACGGTTCGGTTTTTTGACATTCGATTGTTTGGAATTTGATATAGTGGACGTATACATGTCGATTTTCGGGCGTCGAAAAATCGGGTCGTTGCAATACATTGACGAAGGGAAGGTGGAACTCCCGCCATAAAGTGGTACCTTAATAGGCTATATATCCCTTTGGAGGATTCTGATCCCGTTAATCAAGGGTCGACATGAGCATATCTCCCTTCATCATCCATAAGCGACAACGATAATATCCATCTGCCGAGAAGTCAAAGTGGAATCTATAAACTTGATGGGGTCCACTAGCTTCTATGAAGGACCATACCCATAGACTAAGAAATGATCAGAGCTGGGCTAATTAGTATGTGGCCTGATGATATTGGCTTAGTAGGAGAAGATGAAGAACGAGTCTGGGCTCCAGCAAAGCTCGATGAGCGAGTGTGGCGATGACTCGACATGCCTGTCTGATGATCAACGTATCTCATACAACACTATTAAACATATATGCATGTGTGCCATAACCAATACAGTAGAACATTTAGAAGTTCTTAAGATTTAACAATATAAAAGGAGAGTAAAGCGTGTACCGGGTGATAGAGTTAGGGATATGCCCTAGGGGCAATTTTATAATTTATTGTAAAATATTAGCTCTGTGATCAATTCAGTTGGTAATAAAAGGTGTTTTCTTTCTATTATATGTTTGATATAATGTGTTGTAAATAAATAATTATTTAATTAAAATATATTTAATAGAAAATCCATAAATGGTGTGTTTGTGATAGTAATTACAAATACTTTAATCATGAGTATTAGATCATAATATAATAAATATTCCATTTTAAATATTCCTAATTAAGATGTATCGAGACTGGATATCGATGCATCTGCCAATACTAGAGTGCATAACGCTTTTCAAATGTCAGACAGCGTATTACTTATGACCGCATGGACACTAAGGGTTACTTACTGATAGTAATTGGATAACTATGGAATGGATCACTCGATAGTTTTTGTTGGCTTATATAACCGAGGTCAAATAAAAAACATCGATGTGACTAATTTACACAATTCTCTTGTGAGAATACTATCAATCTTTAATATGTTGCTTCAATTATTGTTAAATCGTGACATGACATCCATTAAACGACTATAGTTGGGTCGAGCGAAAGTATTAAATGTGAAACACACTTCAAGAGAGAATTCGTCTCCTCAACGACATGTGGTTAGTTTCACGGTCAAATTAAGTCAACTCAAAGTCAAAATCTTTGGCTAGAATAGTTCGGTTATTATTATAATTGAACCAAAGACTTTGTATCGAACCAAGGAATTTTGGCTATTACCAAGTTCCATAAATCTAAAGTGATACAATTGTGAAAAGGAGAACTAACGTAAATACCGATAATACTTAAAATTGGACTTACCAAAACCAAGTAATTGATAAATTTGGACATACTGTCATACCACCTATTATATATGAACATTAATACTAGAATTATTCGATATTAATCTTTAACCAAATTTAAACGAAGGGTCACACAAATGAAATTATGAATACTCCTAATACTACTCGATTTAATTAATTTATAATTGTTATAAATTAATTAATAGTTATGAATTATTAATTATAAAATTTTATTTTATGTATGTTGAATAATATTAAACAATGTATTTATAATAGTTATAAATAATGGTTCCAATATCTTATTCAAATTATAAATCATAAAGTTCAAAATTTGAATCGAAATAGAATTCAAACTATGAAATGTGGATTCAAATATGATTCAAGTCGTAAATTGTAATACATAAATTTGAACCGGAATGAGAATCAACTCGTTAATCATAGAGTCAAAGAATATGTATTTATCATTTATAACATGTCTATATATGAAATATATTCCATTAAGAATTGCTAATATTTTGATATTTGCCACTTGCACATTACCAAGGACATTACAAGATTATGGGAGTTTGTTATCCAGCCTTTTGGCAATTTGACTGGAAGTAAAAGGTAGTTCATCCCAAAGAATGGTTATATACAGGTTCACTATGGATGCAGGTAAATTTTTCTCGAGTCCGGATCGAGCTACAATTAACGTGACACGACTAGCAACGCTATGAAAGCCAATTTTCTAAATTTCAGGTCAATCCGAATTCATATGCTCAAGATATGATCGATGCAAGCCAAAAGGATAAGCTCATTCATATCCATCGGTAAATCTCTTTCGCATCGATCCATTTCGTATCCATCGGTGAAAAAATCCACTTCGTATCCATCAATGGCCGTCCACTTTGTATCCATCGGCAGTAATACAAGAGTCCATTTCGTATCGATCCAGTTTCAAACATACTTCGTATCGATCGGCCACAGTTCGATATGAAATCAACACCTCCCATCGATACGAAATCGACAACTCTATGATAGATACAAAGAGATCATCCATCTATCGATACGTAGTGACTATTAAGCGATCGATACGAAATAGCTTCAGCGTTCGATACAAAGTAAGGTACAAAAGAACGATACGAAAGGATATTCTGGGTCGATACAAAAAAAACACATTCAAGTGGAAAACTCGACCGTTCGGCATAAAAAGTGGATCGATCCTAAAAGAAAGCGCCACATCAACTAGCGTCACATGCAGAGCCATTAGTACGATGTTATCGATGCGAACAACATCGATATGAAAGCAGCAATGTTTTGTGAATCCAAACTTGCATTGAACATAACTCAAAATCTACAAGTCCAAATGCTACCAAATTTTCACAGGAGCTTGCATACATCCTCAGGCATGTTCATGATCGATCCCGACTCGATTGGACTAAATCCTAATTGATATGAATGGAGTTTGTATCGATCACGGATCGACTCCAAACAGTCAGGGATCGATCGCGTGTGCCTAGCCACGTGAGAGAAGAGATCTCTCGAGATCTAAGCGAGATATTTGCAGCCTACGCCTATAAATAGCAGCCCAGGACCTACTGAAAAAGGACTTTTGGCTCTTCTACGTCCAGATTCTGCCGAAATCACTATTGTACTCAAAGTCTAATGTTGTAATACGTTGTAACCAGCAAGAAAAAGTTAATAAAAGTCAATCATTTCATAGTGGATGTAGGACATACGCCGAACCACTCTAAATCTGCATGTTTTTGTGCGCTTACTTGTTTGTTAATTGGTGTGTTTGTTAGATCTTCCTCTTTTTCATTTATATTCTTCATTTTATTTATTCAAACACATCCGAAGAGTGTTGTGCCCAATTTTGGTATAAACACTTTGGTGCTTTCGTTGAGAAAACCCAGTTTTTCTCCAGCTCGTTGGATCTACTGTCGATATCGGATTGCAAGAATCCGAGAAATAGATCCAGATTTCAAGTTTAAAGCTCTTCCATCCTATTCAGATTTGCATCAAGTCTAGGAAATAGCTTCACCATCCATTATAGTTAACACTGGGACTACTTCAACTACCGTAGATCCAGATGTACGGGACAGACAGAACCACGTACAACTACCTCCTACTGATCAGAATGTTGCCAGACCATCAGATCCACAAGGCCTTGTCACTAGGGAAGAGTTTCACTGCTACTGCATGAGATGACTCAGAGCCGCCAAAATCTCACTCAACTACTCCATGCTAATGTGGAATTGACTAACCAAATGAATCAACAAAGACGAAGGAGATCCAGGAGGGATCGGGCTTCTTGCTCCTCCACCGAAAGTTTAGCCTCCTATGGCTACCATCATAGATCCACGCTCCCACGGCTAGATGGAAATTATACCCAAGCTACCGGACATCAACATACACTTAATCTTAGACAACCGAGAGCTGGCCCATCGACCAACCGTCAAATTGGACCCTTCTCCTAAGGAGGTACTGCTCGTTATCATGTTAAAGACAACTGCACTGCCACCACTGCTACCTAATTGGGAGTCGACACCTAAAACTAGACATATCTGAACCATCTTCAACATAAATATAGTCGAGAACCTTAAGTTCTAGAGAACTTAGAACCAAGGAGGCGAGATATGGACCGTCTATTGTGATCGGTCCATCCTCGCATTGTGGAACCCAACCATACCTTGTCTTAACACGCTCTGAATGTCCAAATGTCGGACATCCCGATGATGATCCGTTAGATGATCCGTGAAAGTCAAGGCCTCACCAATGATGATTGGGGAATCTCTCGGAGTCATACTCCTTTTACTAATGATATACTTTACGTTGAACCACCTCGGCGATTTAGGATGCCAATTCTAGCCGTTTATGAAGGGAGCTCTGATCCTAATCAGCATATCTTAAAGTACGAATGGTTGATGAACGCTGCATGAGCCGGTGATGCGGTCATGTGCCCAAGCTTCTCGATTTCTCTAAGGGGCATAACAACTATATGGTTTACCCATTTACCACCTCGATCTATCTCGTGCTTTGATCAGTTGGCAACAAAGTTTGTTGAACAATTCTGCATGCATGTCACAAGGTCGAAGGATGCTAATACCTTGTCTAGTATCGCTCAAGCTCTTGGAGAGACACTCAAACATTACTTGGAGAGATTTCATGCTACATGCGCCGAGATTAGTAACCCTAATGATAACTCAATTTTGATGGCACTAACTTAAGGGATTGATCCTGATTCCGAGTCCAGCAACTGGTTGGCTGGAAAACCCCCTGCGTCATTGGACCATTTTTATTCCAAGGCAGCCCAGTTCTTGAGATGGGAGGAGGTGAAATAGTCTAGGAAAAAGGATAATGCAGGGCCTAGAGTGGAAGGAATCCAAAGTAACGTGGCTATTAAACAAACTAGGAAGAGTTTCAGAAAGGTGCAATTGAACATACAGAATAACGATGGAAATCAAAATTGGAAACAGGATCAGGACCATGGGCCACGACATAGGGCTTTTATGTTTGATAACTATACCCCTTTGAATACGTCGCTGGAAAATTTGTACCTGCATACTTGAAATACCATCTAATATTAGAAACCTGCTCAGAAGCAGTCATCAGAGAAGCATATTCAAACGGGGAGGTTTTGTAGATTTCATGATAGCTATGGCCATAACATGAATGAGTGTCGTCACTTACAGGATATCATTGAAAAGTTAATATATGAGAGAAAGTTGGAGCAGTGTTGTGCGGGCGTCGTAATCAGGAGGTGCAGGCCCAACGAATCAAAATCATATACCGAATCAAGCGAGACCGAAGGAACCCACTCGTACCAACTGGAGGTTAGTGATTATTACTATTAGTGGTGGTCCTCATCTAACAGACCAAAACTGGAAGGAAATGGAGTCGTATGCCAGCTCTATTAGGCATGCGAGCTTCGAATGCTGTAGTAATCTGGAAGACGGGGCTCCGGCCAAGCAACAAAAAATGATGGCAGATGACATCATATTGTGAGACAGAGATGCCGATCGAGTCGAAGCCCTAACCATTGATTCACTTGTCATATAAGCACAGGTAGGTCATGCTTGGATGAAGAGGATCTTAGTGGACAGTGGAAGTTCGATGAATATATTGTTAAAGAGAGCTTATGATCAGATGAAAATGGAAGCAAAAGATTTGAAGCCTTTCATATTCACGGCTTCAATGGAAGGGCAACTATACTCACTGGGATGGTGGAACTGCCAGTGGAATTGGGAATTGGAGAACGCCGGAGAGTACAGATTTTACTATTTTTTGTGTTGGACATAGACTCGCCATACATTTCTTTCTTGGGCCGACCAGACCTAACTGAATTTTGGGCTGCTATTGCCCCTTGTTGTTTGACTTTAAAATTCCCTACCAAAAATGGAGATGGAGTCGTTCAAGGAGACCAGCTGCTGGACGAGCACGCTATGTTGCTGAGCTATGGGAGGCGCAACGAAAGGAAAAGGGTAAAAGCGTAGAGGGATCTCTCTATGTCGCTTTGAGGAAAATTGACAGCTAACTCCCGGGCCTAGGCCTGGGCACCCCAACCAATTCCCAAGGGATCTTGACCTGAGAAATACTGGAAGTGAAGATGGAAGAAAAGATAGTCAAGCTTCCTCAGTCAAACTAACGATCGATGTTCCGATCGATGACAGTGATGATTCTAAAATGATAAAGAATCTCAATTAAGCCAACAAATGCAAGAGGAATTAGTTGAATTTCTCCGGACAAACCTTGACGTGTTTTCCTGGACGCATTTTGACATGTGTGGAATCTTCCCGGATATCACGAGCCACAAGTTGAATATTGACCCACGGCATGTCAAGGTCAAGCAAAAAAGGCGTGGTATGTAATCAAAGAGATTTTCCGCCCTTAAGGAAGAGATTGATAGGCTTAAATCAAATGGATTTATTCGAGATGCATTATACCCGGAATGGGTGTCTAATCCTGTACTTGTTCGAAATCCAAATGGGAAATGGAGAACATGTGTTGACTACTCAGACTTGAATAAAGCTTGCCCTAAAGACACTTTTCCACTTCCCTGAATCGATCAACTCGTAGATTCAACGACCTAACATAAACTCTTATCCTTTATGGATGCATATTCTAGCTACAACCAGATACCCATACACTTACCTGACTAGGAGCATACGAGCTACGAAACCAATCTAGGACTTTACTGCTACAAAGTCATGCCTTTCGGACTCGAGAACGCTAGGGCAACTTACTAACAGTTAGTTAATCGAATGTTCGCTAACCACATAGGGAAGACCATTGTGGTAAATGTGGACGACATGCTTGTGAAATCGAGATTCTCTGTGACGACCGCCCATGACTCCCGCACCAAAACAAGGAAATAATGCGCTGAAAAGTGTGCCACGTAGCCATGGACGATAGTCAGGGTAAAATAAAACATCGCAGAATCTATCGTATAACTCACAGCGCGTGGATAAAATACAATAGAGAAATATAATATAGTGAAGCTCCATAGAACAGAACATCATCATATAAGCATCATAGAAGTTTTATACAACATCACAAGAAATCCATACACAGAAGCCTCACTACATAGCACTCAGAATCTATACAAACAGCGGAACACCCAGTACATATAAGAAATAATATGCATAGCCTCCTGCTCGTCTTCGTCATCTTCAGCGTCAACCACAAAGATCAGCACCTGTCACCTGCTACCTAGTCTGCCCATCCCAACATGGATGAACAGCCCAAGGTAATAAGAGGAGACATAAAACCTTGAGTCAGACAAAGTCTTAGTGAGCAGTAAATTAACTATCAAACATACCAAAAGAGCATAAGGGATAAAAGGAATAGGAACCAAACCATCCCACTCCACCTCTTACTACAGTGATAGCCCCCAGACACACATTAAGGAGAAGCAAGTATAACATAGCAGATAATTAAGGTAAAGCAATAACCACTCGAGTCAAGGACGATGTTTTCCAAATACAAACCCCCAAGGCCTAAACCAAGATCAGATAAGCACCCAGAAAACACCGCTCTTGAGACCGAATGATAATACAGCCAAACATCCAAACATCCATGACTCTGGCTATCACTGTTATCATTGCCTTGATTTCACCGTTAGTTGAATGACCATCCGTCAAGGGCTAATGGTAACCCCGGTTCTAGCCATAACTCCGCACGCCGTCGCAGCCCGTGCCTAGGAATTTTCGCAACTACCCAGAGTACTAGCACGTCGTCGCAGCCCGTGCCTGGAACACCGTCGCAGCCCGTTCCAACGTACTCTTGCTTTGAGCATGCTAGAACCTTCAACAACGATGAGATCTAAGCCTCCTAGTCATCCTCCTCGACGACTATTTCATACTAGCTCAAGCGCCTCTCAAGCCAACCATTATCACCAACCCGGATCGCATCACCGAGTATCATCATAACTTTGCACGTCGTCGCAGCCCGTGCTTGGAACGTCATCATGACCCGTTCCATCCCAACATCACACTTTGCCTTATCGCATCATAGCAAAGTCTTATCTCAACATCATGGTTTGCCTTCTCGCATCACGGCAAAGTCCCGTCTCGATCTCATGCTTTGCCTCTTCGCATCATGGCAAAGTCCATCATCATCGAATCCATCCATATGAGCTTCCACATCCGCTTCATATGCCATAGGCAGCTTTCACCATTCAAGAGCCTTTCCACTTAGCTTTTGAATCATCTCAACTATCTTGTTCCAAATCAACCACTAGCTAACTTGAAACAATCCAATCAATCATACATTCAAACAATCAATCATTCAAGCAAGATCTATTAAGCAATATTAACAATAATGGCAATTTTGTAATTAAAAGAGCAAAAGTCTAACACATATGAAATCATGGATTTTAACATAGATCTATCAAATATAAAACATGGGTTTTGTCTCTAATACTTGATAAATAACTTGCATAGGTAAACATCTTCATAAATGATGGATCTACATGCAGACTTAAGGAAAATGCGAGAAAACACTATCTTAAACACATAAACAAGCCACCGATCCAGTATACTCCTTTGGGTCCGCGTGAGAGATAACCACCACTCAACAAATCACTCAAACACCTCAAAAACTAAACACTTCAGATCTGGACAGCGGAGATCAAGGCTTGATCCGGCAATATCTCGCTTCAATCGATGAAATCTAGCTCGAACGGATGAAGATCTTCAACTTTGGCACTTGAATCTTCAATCTCGATCTTCGATCTTGGATGGATGCTAACACTTGATTGGAATGGAGAAAAGAAGATGAAGAAATGTTGTAGTCGAGTTCCCAAAATGGCAGCACTTCGTCGCTTCAAAAACCGGTGCCAAAAAGTGAGCCAAAGTCCTCTATTTATAGGCTGGAATCCCCCTTAACTCGGTCGTCCCCTTAGGTCGTCTCCAACCTATCACTTGCCGACCTAACACTCTCGCCGACTTATCCTTGCCGACTCACGACCTAAGCAACCCCATACGACCCAACACTCAAGAACCCAAGGCCGACCTAACTATAAGTCGACTCAACCAATCACGCGACCTACCGGCCTAACCATATAGCCGACTTACGACTTAATACAAGTGCCGACCCAACTCCTATGCGATTTAAAACATGCCGTGACCTAACATAAGCCGGTCATGACTTAACTACGCTCACTATCTCCACATTGGGTGCCGACCTAACCCCTGCCGACCTAAGACCTAACTGACCAACGACTCAACACACTGAACCTTCCTTAGGTCGCATACGACCTAACCTAACTCGGCAACCCTTGTAACTCGGCAACACCTATGAGTCGTTCACACGAGCTAATTCCACACGACCTAAGCCCAAAGTCGGTCAACTCTCTTAACTCGGTCCATCCCTTAGGTCGGTCACATCCTAAGTCGGCAACTATGATGAGTCGGCCATCCTTTAAGCCGCTAGCCCTTAACCCGGTAACCAACTGAATCGGCCCAAACCTTAACTCGACAACATGCTAACCCGAGCACCCTCCTAAGTCGTCTACGACTTACTATAGGTCAGTCATCATACTTAAGTCGTAACTCGTGCACGACCTAACCTATGAGTCGGTCACGACTCAACACTTCAACACACGAGTTACTCTCCATACGACTCAGGCTAGAGACAACAAAAACAACACTAACGACCTGATAATTTTACGATATATCGACACGCAAAATACGGGTCGTTACATTCTCTCCCCCTTAGGAATTTCGCCTCCGAAATTCCAAGCAAACAATCAGAAATCAAAGATATTCCGCATGCCTACCATCCAAAGCAATCAACAAACCATGCATCCAATTCTAACCTAGCATGCAGAATTCTAAGACTTAGAATAAGCTACAAATTCATGAGATGTCACGACACTTTAGGGCCATACCTTGAAGAGTTCGGGATGAGCTGCCTTCATCCTCTCTTCCTCCTCCCACGTACAGTCGTTAACATCATCACTCCATTGTACCTTGAGCAACGTAATCGTCTTCCTCCTAAGCTGTTTCGTATCAGTTCCAACAATACGAAGCGGCTTACGAGGTCTCGTAACCACTGGATCAACCTCTAAGTCTTCACAGCTATCAACAGAAACCACCGTAGTTGGGTCGTGCACATACTTCCATAGATAAGATACATGAAAAACATTGTGCACACCCGCCATCTTTTCCGGTAACTCCAATCTATAAGCAAGCTTTCCAATTCGCTCGATAATCGGAAATGGTCCAACAAATCTTGGAGTCAACTTTCCTTTCTTCCCAAATCTAATAACATTCTTCAATGGAGAAGTCTTCACGAATGCCATATCATCCACGTCGAATTCCAAATCCTTTCGACGATTATCAGCATAACTTTTCTGACGATCTTGGGCTGCTTTTATTCTTTGTCGAATGATCTCTATACAATCCGAAGTCTGTCGAATCATCTCTGGCCCAAGTATCAGCTTTTCTCCAGTTTCCAACCAACATGCCGGAGAGTTACACGGTCTTCCATATAATGCTTCATATGGTGCCATACCAATACTCGACTGATAACTGTTGTTATAAGCAAACTCCACCAAATGAAGGTGATCTTCCCATGATCCTCTGAAGTCCAAAACACAAGCTCTGAGAAGATCTTCCAAAACTCGGTTAACTCTCTCGGTCTGACCATCTGTTTGAGGGTGATAAGCTGTACTCAAACACAACTTGGTTCCCAAAACTTCCTGGAAGCTCTTCCAAAATCCACTAGTGAACAATGGGTCTCGATCGCTCACTATACTCTTCGGAACACCATGGAATCGAACAATCCACTTCACATAAAGCTCGGCCAACTTCGATGCAGTCCTAGTCGATCGAACAGGAATGAACCTTGCACTCTTGGTCAAACGATCTACGATGACCCAAATCCCTTCATTCCCTGTCCTGGTTCTAGGTAGACCATCAATAAAATCCATCGACACTTGCTCCCACTTCCATGTAGGAACCTCTAATGGATGAAGCAATCCACTAGGCTTCTTCTGCTCGGCTTTCACCAACTGGCAGTTCATACATTTGGAAATAAAATTTCCAACATCCTTTTTCATACCTTCCCAGTAGTAAGCTCTCTTCATATCCCGATACATCTTATTTCCCCCTGGATGAATTGTCAACCTCGAGTGATGACTTTCCCTCAGAACTTCATCTCTCAATCCATCAATATCGGGAACAACCAATCATCCTTGCTTTCGAAGCCAACCCTCTCGATCGACCTCGAATCCCTTATCCTTCTTCGGGTCCAATCCAGATTCCAAATCACAAATAATCTTGACAAGCTTATCATCTCTCTTTTGGCTCTCGCCAATCCTTTCCACAAGAGTAGGCCTTATCGATAAGTTTGCCAACATCTCAGGTTCCAATTCACATCTAGGCCTGAAGTCAAATCCAGCCAAATACTCAAGACTCTTCCATTCCGAAAACATGGCTCCCAATCCTGCATGTCTTCGACTTAACGCATCAGCCACTGCGTTACCTTTCCCTGGAGTATAGGCTATACCAAAATCATAGGATGCTAGAAAATCTAACCACCGTTGCTGTCGAAGATTCAAATCTTTTTGGGAGAACAGATACTTCAACGACTTATGATCCGTAAACAACTCGAATCTAACTCCCAATAGATAGTGTCTCCACATCTTCAAAGCAAACACAATCGCTGCTAACTCCAAATCATGAGTTGGATAATTCCTTTCATGCGGCTTCAGTTGTCGACTAGCATACGCAACAACTTTATCCTTCTGCATTAGCACTGCTCCAAGTCCAGTGCCACATGCATCGGTGTAAACCACCATCTCCTCATTCCCACTCGGAATAGTCAAAACAGGAGCACTGGTCAGTCGCTCTTTCAGGATTACGAAAGCTTGCTCACACTTGTCATCCCATCTGAACACTTGGTTCTTCTTCGTCAATCCTGTTAACGGTGCAGCTATCTTGGAAAAGTCTTTGATAAACCGACGATAATATCCTGCTAATCCAAGAAAACTTCTCACATCAGACGCATTCTTAGGTCTAATCCAATCCTGGATTGCTGCCCCCTTAGCGGGATCAACCGCTATTCCATTTCTAGAGATAACATGGCCTAAGAACCTCACTTCACTCTTCCAGAAGTGACACTTCGAAAACTTAGCCTTCAGCTGATGTTTCCGCAAGATTTCCAAAACAACCTTAAAGTGCGTCTTGTGCTCTTCCTCAGTTCTGGAATAAATCAGAATATCGTCCACGAACACAAGCACGAACTTATTCAACTGATCTCTGAACACTCTATTCATGAGATCCACAAAATATGCTGGTGCATTGGTCAATCCAAATGGCATTACCAGCCACTCATAAAACCCGGATGGTGTCCTGAAAGCAGTCTTTGGCACACTATCCTTAGCTACTCTCAATTGGTGAAATCCCGTTGCCAAATCCATCTGAGAAAACACCTTAGCCTCGTGAAGCTGATCAAACAAGTCATCTATTCTCGGCAATGGATACTTGTTCTTCTTAGTCACCTTATTCAGCTCACGATAATCCACACACAACCTCAACGATCCATCCGCTTTGGTTGCGAACACAACTGGCGCACCCCATTCGGACACACTTCTCCGAATGAATCCTTTCCGCAAAAGGTCATCAACTTACACCTTCAGCTCTTGCTGCTCCCTCGGTGCCATCCGCCTAAGAGGCATCACAACCGGTCTGGCTCCCTCAACTAGATCGATACGAAACTCGATCTCCCTATGCGGCGGCAACCCTTTGACTTCGTCAAAGACATCCTCAAATCCATTCACAATAGGCACCGATGACAGTCCATCCCGTGGAACAACCAGTGAATACATGAAGCTCATGAAGACGCCTTCCTCATGCTTACATCGTATCACAACCTTTCGCCCTTCCACATTCCCGACTGTCACCTCAAGCCTCTCACAATCAATCCTTGCCGCATACTTCCTAAGCCAGTCCATACCCAAAATAATTCCGAACCCCGCAAAGTTCAGAACAAAGCAATCACAAACAAACGAGCAATCATGACTCGACACAACTAGACCACGGCATATCATACACAAACATGACGAACCCCCAACTGGATTAGTCACAACCAATGGCCTATCAACAATATCCGGTTCCAAACCCAACCGGCCTACCAAATCATCACAAACAAAAGAATGCGATGCTCCAGTATCAAACAACACTCTAACTGGAACACTACAAATGGAAAGAGTACCTTGAACCACCACACTCTTCCCCTTCTCTTCAGCAGTAGGAGTCTTTGAAGACGATGGCACAGCTTCCAAAGCATAAGCTTGTACAATATGTCTGTCCTTCCTTGGCTCTGGACAGTCCTTCTTGAAATGCCCTGGCTTATCATAGTTGTGGCATTTTGCCGGCGCCTTTGGATTCCTACAATCCTTGGAGAGATGGCCCTTCTTCTGGCAATTATAACAAGTCACTTCGCCCCTTGGTTTCTTCTGGCCATCCTTTCCCTTCTGTTGCTGCTGCTTCCTCTTCTTATTTCCACCCTGCTGTGGTTTAGATCCTTCCCTGGTTATAGCAACAACAGAACTTTCCTTAGGAAACAAACTCTCATGCCTAAGGGCTTTCTCCACAAGCTTCTCAAATGGATCGTCCAAGTGATCCACCAACTGCCTTCCAAGATAAGCATCCAAACCGGTCACAAACTTCTCATTCTTCTGGTAGGGAGAATCAATATACGATCTGGCATACTTGGACAGAGCTTCGAACTCCGAAATATACTCAAGAACAGGCCTCCCACCTTGCTTGAGCTCTACAAACCTCTTAAACAAAACAGACTTCTGAGCTGTAGAGATAAACTTGGCTTCAAATCTAACTTGGAATTGCTCCCAAGTAATCTCCTCTTCTGGCGTATCTATGGTGATAGAATTCCACCAATCCGCAGCTCTCCCTTGAAGCTGTCTTGATGCAAGCTTTCTCTTGGTTGCATCCTCAATTCCTAAGTCACCAAAGATTCTTCGGCAAGCATCAATCCATCTCTGCACTTCAATAGTCGACTCCGTCCCTAAGAAAACTTTTCCTCCAAGAGAAGTATAGTCCTTGCAAAGCTTAGCAAAATCTACCGGCCTTGGAGCTTGGACTTGAACTCCCACATCCACCGATGATCCAGAAGCTGGTACCCTCCTCATAATCGAAGTCATCATAGCTTCGAACATCGCAGCATAATCCACAGCTTCCCTCGCAGCACGGCTTTCCCTCGCAGCTTGTCTCTCGCTTCGACTCATCCTTATTATCTGTAAAAAGAATGATTAGAACACCTTAAGAAACAACTGCATAAGGAGTTCAAATCCTTCTAAGCTACTATATTATATATAGTAATCATCCATCAAAATACAATTACGTCTCTCATACGTAGTTACGTCAGCGAGCGTTGGCTAAAATCGACTAACCAAGGCTCTGATACCAAATGTGACGACCGCCCATGACTCCCGCACCAAAACAAGGAAATAATGCGCTGAAAAGTGTGCCAGGTAGCCATGGACGATAGTCAGGGTAAAATAAAACATCGCAGAATCTATCGTATAACTCACGCGCTATAATATAGTGAAGCTCCATAGAACAGAACATCATCATATAAGCATCATAGAAGTTTTATACAACATCACAAGAAATCCATACACAGAAGCCTCACTACATAGCACTCAGAATCTATACAAACAGCGGAACACCCAGTACATATAAGAAATAATATGCATAGCCTCCTGCTCGTCTTCGTCATCTTCAGCGTCAACCACAAAGATCAGCACCTGTCACCTGCTACCTAGTCTGCCCATCCCAACATGGATGAACAGCCCAAGGTAATAAGAGGAGACATAAAACCTTGAGTCAGACAAAGTCTTAGTGAGCAGTAAATTAACTATCAAACATACCAAAAGAGCATAAGGGATAAAAGGAATAGGAACCAAACCATCCCACTCCACCTCTTACTACAGTGATAGCCCCCAGACACACATTAAGGAGAAGCAAGTATAACATAGCAGATAATTAAGGTAAAGCAATAACCACTCGAGTCAAGGACGATGTTTTCCAAATACAAACCCCCAAGGCCTAAACCAAGATCAGATAAGCACCCAGAAAACACCGCTCTTGAGACCGAATGATAATACAGCCAAACATCCAAACATCCATGACTCTGGCTATCACTGTTATCATTGCCTTGATTTCACCGTTAGTTGAATGACCATCCGTCAAGGGCTAATGGTAACCCCGGTTCTAGCCATAACTCCGCACGCCGTCGCAGCCCGTGCCTAGGAATTTTCGCAACTACCCAGAGTACTAGCACGTCGTCGCAGCCCGTGCCTGGAACGCCGTCGCAGCCCGTTCCAACGTACTCTTGCTTTGAGCATGCTAGAACCTTCAACAACGATGAGATCTAAGCCTCCTAGTCATCCTCCTCGACGACTATTTCATACTAGCTCAAGCGCCTCTCAAGCCAACCATTATCACCAACCCGGATCGCATCACCGAGTATCATCATAACTTTGCACGTCGTCGCAGCCCGTGCTTGGAACGTCATCATGACCCGTTCCATCCCAACATCACACTTTGCCTTATCGCATCATAGCAAAGTCTCATCTCAACATCATGGTTTGCCTTCTCGCATCACGGCAAAGTCCCGTCTCGATCTCATGCTTTGCCTCTTCGCATCATGGCAAAGTCCATCATCATCGAATCCATCCATATGAGCTTCCACATCCGCTT
This sequence comes from Allium cepa, assembly GCA_030765085.1. Lineage (NCBI taxonomy): Eukaryota > Viridiplantae > Streptophyta > Magnoliopsida > Asparagales > Amaryllidaceae > Allium > Allium cepa. Next base: position 54,878,398 of record CM060943.1, on the reverse strand, counting down.
CATATGCCATAGGCAGCTTTCACCATTCAAGAGCCTTTCCACTTAGCTTTTGAATCATCTCAACTATCTTGTTCCAAATCAACCACTAGCTAACTTGAAACAATCCAATCAATCATACATTCAAACAATCAATCATTCAAGCAAGATCTATTAAGCAATATTAACAATAATGGCAATTTCGTAATTAAAAGAGCAAAAGTCTAACACGTATGAAATCATGGATTTTAACATAGATCCATCAAATATAAAACATGGGTTTTGTCTCTAATACTTGATAAATAACTTGCATAGGTAAACATCTTCATAAATGATGGATCTACATGCAGACTTAAGGAAAATGCGAGAAAACACTATCTTAAACACATAAACAAGCCACCGATCCAGTATACTCCTTTGGGTCCGCGTGAGAGATAACCACCACTCACCAAATCACTCAAACACCTCAAAAACTAAACACTTCAGATCTGGACAGCGGAGATCAAGGCTTGATCCGGCAATATCTCGCTTCAATCGATGAAATCTAGCTCGAACGGATGAAGATCTTCAACTTTGGCACTTGAATCTTCAATCTCGATCTTCGATCTTGGATGGATGCTAACACTTGATTGGAATGGAGAAAAGAAGATGAAGAAATGTTGTAGTCGAGTTCCCAAAATGGCAGCACTTCGTCGCTTCAAAAACCGGTGCCAAAAAGTGAGCCAAAGTCCTCTATTTATAGGCTGGAATCCCCCTTAGCTCGGCCGTCCCCTTAGGTCCTCTCCGACCTATCACTTGCCGACCTAACACTCTCGCCGACTTATCCTTGCCGACTCACGACCTAAGCAACCCCATACGACCCAACACTCAAGAACCCAAGGCCGACCTAACTATAAGTCGACTCAACCAATCACGCGACCTACCGACCTAACCATATAGCCGACTTACGACTTAATACAAGTGCCGACCCAACTCCTATGCGATTTAAAACATGCCGCGACCTAACATAAGCCGGTCACGACTTAACTACGCTCACTATCTCCACATTGGGTGCCGACCTAACCCCTGCCGACCTAAGACCTAACTGACCAACGACTCAACACACTGAACCTTCCTTAGGTCGCATACGACCTAACCTAACTCGGCAACCCTTGTAACTCGGCAACACCTATGAGTCGTTCACACGAGCTAATTCCACACGACCTAAGCCCAAAGTCGGTCAACTCTCTTAACTCGGTCCATCCCTTAGGTCGGTCACATCCTAAGTCGGCAACTATGATGAGTCGGCCATCCTTTAAGCCGCTAGCCCTTAACCCGGTAACCAACTGAATCGGCCCAAACCTTAACTCGGCAACATGCTAACCCGAGCACCCTCCTAAGTCGTCTACGACTTACTATAGGTCAGTCATCATACTTAAGTCGTAACTCGTGCACGACCTAACCTATGAGTCGGTCACGACTCAACACTTCAACACACGAGTTACTCTCCATACGACTCAGGCTAGAGACAACAAAAACAACACTAACGACCTGATAATTTTACGATATATCGACACGCAAAATACGGGTCGTTACATTCTCCACCAATCATATCAAAGACCTGGAATCGATGTTTAACATCCTCCGAGAATATAGAATGAAGCTCAACCCGTTAAATGTCACTTTGGCATCGCAATCGGAAAATTCCTTGGGTTTATCGTCAACGCCCGACAAATCGAAGCCAATCTTGAAAATATCTGGAAAATTATAAATCTTGAGACTTCAAGAACTATAAAGTACGTCTAGAGCCTCAAAGGGAAAGTAGCGACACTGAGCAGGTTCATTTCAAAATCCACCGACAAATGCATTCCCTTCTTCGATCTGATCAGAAAAGGGAAGCAGAACTTTGAATGGACTACGGAATGTGAGGGTGCATTCCGAGTGTTGGTTCAACATCTCTCCACACCACTCATTTTGTCAAAGCCTACTGATTACGAGAGATTGTACATCTACTTGGCGGTGTCAGAAAATCCAATCAGCGCTGTCCTAGTTTGGGAGGAAGATCAGATACAATGCCCAGTCTATTACATTAGTAAGCGACTGACCAGAGCAGAGAGCCAAAGATGGGCTCATTGTCTGTTTATTGCCTCGAGGAAGCTCCGTCCATATTTCCAGGCCCATGCTATTACTGAATACACCGACCACCCATTACGACTAGTACTAACGCGGCCTGAGACGTCTGGTAGGCTACTCAAGTGGAGTATTGAGTTAAGTCAGTTCGACATCACTTACGCTCTAAGGTGAGCTATCCAAGGACAAGTCCTAACAGACTTCATCATCGAATTCACTATTCCAGAGGACTTGCCTGAGACCAGTGAATCTTCTGAGAATATCTGAAGCTACATACTGATAGTGCATCAAATGACCGTTGCTCAGGCATCGAGGTTGTACTTGAAACTCCTAAAGGCCGATCTATATGCTCTACTTTAAAATTCGACTCCCATGCAACCTACTATGAAGCCAAATATGAAGCGTTGCTTACTGGATTAAGGCTTGCCAGTGATCTAAGAATTATCGCTGTGAAGATTTACTGTGATTCACAATTGGTCGTATGCCATATTCAGGGGGAATACCAGGCCAAAGACCGAAGGCTAGCTGCTTATTTCGCTTGGGTTCAGGAAATATTAGATCAGTTAGATTATTATGCCATCTACTACATACCCTTAGAGCGCAATCAGAAAGCCAACTCGTTAGCAAAGTTAGCTAGTACAAGTGAGGCAAAACAAATGGGAATCGTTCCCATGGAGAGGTTATCTTCTCAAGCATTGACCAAATGGAGACGGATTGGGTATTTGAGATCATTCCCGATGAGAAGTCATGGATGACTCCGTTCAGAAATTATCTTGAGCACGGGACACTGCCCGAGCATAGGAGTGAAAAAAGACAAGTTCTTCGCAAGGCTTCACATTACACTATTTAGAATGGAGTCATGTACAGAAGAGGGTACTCTATTCCTTTATTTTGGTGTATCACTCACGATGAAATCAAATGAGTATTACATGATGTACACAAAGGAGAATATGGCGATCACACCGAGGGACAAGCTCTTGCCAAGACAGTGCTCCGATATGGATACTATTGGTCGACTATAAATCGCGATGCATCAAATTATGCCTGAAAATGTGACAAGTGTTAAAAGCACGCTCGAATTCCAAGAGCCCCACCAACCGAGAAAACTGAAATGGTCAGTCCACGGCCGTTCACGGTATGGGGCATTGACATTATTGGTTCTCAACCTCTAGCCAAAGGTGATGTGAAGTATGCCATCATTGTAGTTGATTACTTTACCAAGTGGGTGGAACATGAACCCCTTCCTACAATCACAACGAAGAAAGTGATCAACTTTGTAGTATGCAACATTATCTGTCGATTAGGTTTCCCGCATACCATCACAACTGACAACAGAACCTAATTCGACAGTGTTGAATTTGAGAATTTTTGTTAGTGATTCCACATCCACAAGAAATTCTCTGCATTTGCACACCCTCAAGCGAATGGAGAGGTTGAAGCTATTAATAAATTTATCAACTCCATTCTGAAGAAACGACTGGAAAAGGCTGAGGGCAAATGGGTCGATGAACTTCCTATGACCTTATGGGCTTACCAAACAACCCACAAGTCCGCGACCGACCACACTCCATTCTCTCTTTCTTATGGTTCAGAAGTCGTTATTCCAGTCGAATTGGAAGTACCTTCTCATCGTGTGACATATTATGATAAGAAGATGAATGCTATATTACTTGCCGAATCTTTAGATCTGTTGGACGAAAAGCAAGAAGAGGCTGATTTGAGGGCAGCCACATACCGAAGTCGAGTCGCCTAATTATACAATGCAAAGGTCCGACATCGAACTTTTGAAATCGGTGATCTTGTTCTTAAGAGAATTTATTTGGTTCCTTCACATATGAATCCAACATGGGAAGGGTCGTATGTCATTGAACGAAAACTTAGAGATGGCACATTTAAACTATCGACCGTTGATGGTCTCACTTTTCTGAGAGCCTAGAACAGCAAAAGTCTTCGTCGCTACTACACATAACATGCTTTATTTGTTCATTCAATTTACTTTTCATTTGCAATTTGTTTATGCATTTCAAAATTTGAATTTGTAATAAGGCAACTGACTTTGCCATACTTTCTTATTTCAGCAGTAAAATGCAATCTCTTCGAGTCATAGCCATGAATATTTGAAATGTGTCATACAACCATCACTATGCACGGAGAGCTAAGTTTCGCCATATGGTTGAGTTTATTCAAATAGGTAGTGACTGTGATAAGGCCAGTCACTCAATAAGTGAAACCCGGGCTAGTGGGCAAGTCGTCTCATTGAAGCCAAAAAAGGATTAATACACGGCAATCCTTTAACTAACTCCAAATTCCAAGAGTGCGAACTGGAGTATAAACTTACAAATGCGATTTTGATAAGGGTAGATCTGTCCACCTAACGACTTTGCCTGTATTCAAACCAAGTTCGAGGAGGATGGATCTGTCTATCTAACGACCTCGCTTATTAACTCTGGGTGAATATGAATTGACCATCCACAGTCCTAATAGATTCATCGTTTTCGGAGTGTAAACTAAATCATAAAGCCTAAACAGATGTGACTGACCATCTGTCGGCCAACTCCAGATTCTCGTAGAGTGAGTTGAGTATAAATGTCGATTAGCTCTAAGTCCCCAAAGAGTGGACTAGAGTATAAACATCGACTAACTTTAGACCCCCAGATTATGGATTGGAGTTTAAACACAAACCGGGTATGAATCAATCACCCGTAGGATAACTCCGAGCCCCTGGAGTGCGGACTAGAGTATAAACGCAAGTGGGTATGACTGATCACCCACGAATCAATCTAAGTCCCCAGAGTTTGGACGCAGTTACAAATATCGAACGGGTGTGACCGACCTCCCATGATAATAACTTAAGTCCCTAGAGCATGGACATATCTCTTAATCTTATGCAGGCATAATCGACCGCCGATGAACAAATGCAATCCCCAGAATGTGGATACGGTCACCAATTAATGAGCTGATGCGGTTCGACTATCCGAAATCGTCATGTTTCAGCTTCATATTGTGAAGTTAAAATCGACATGTTAAAGGAAAACGACGATCGCTGGCCGATCTTTCCAGTGTATCCCCTAATTTGGGAGCAGAACTTAAGTAACAACCATTGATCGAGACAGTGAAACATCATAATTCAACTTAATACTCGATGGTGACTCGAAGCCGTGGCACCAGAACTCAACAACTACACCCGGGCTTGATTCAAAGACTAAAACTTCACAAGTACATTAAATGGAAATTCAAAAGCTGAAACACTTAAACAAATGAGCATAAACCGAGATGAAGACAAAATGAAATTTTATTTCGACTATCCTTCGGAGAAAAGGTTAAGTACAAAATTATACCAAAAAATCCTATTAGTAAGGGGCGAGCCCGCATCTATACACGACTTACAAAAAACAAAAGAAAACTCCTAACCGTCTATCAAAAATGAGGCAAAAGGACATGTCTATTCTCTAGTTTTCTTCTTCTTGCTCTTCCTCAGTGTCGACTCGCTTGAACTGCCACTCGGCTGCTACTTTGAGCCCTTGCCTTTCGGTGGTTGATCTTCAGACGAGGGCATTATATTAACTTTCTCCTCTGAACTCACATGTATTGGAATGCTTCCCGAAGGCGGAGTCGGAGGGATAGGATCGATGTTAGGAGGCGGAAGAGGCACACTGGTGTCGACGACCGTACCACTAGGAGAAATCATTCGTAAAGGGGCTGGACCAGGGCCCGACATCCCACCTCCGAAGCTACTAGCCCGCGTGGCTGCCTCCATTTCGGCGTTAATTTTGGCTATTATTTCTTCTTTATTAATTGCTTGGGCATCGTCGAGAATATTAGCGGTTGGGCCTGAAGAGCTAGTCGCTGGTGTGCTTCCACCCATAACAAATGACAGACCCGCAAAGGGGTCACTGTGATGACCAAGAAGTTCCTCCATCGTCTGTTCATAAAAGGTAAGCATGCACCCCTGCGTTTCGTCAATTGGTGCAGTGGTTGCTATGGTGGCCACTTCTGTTATGATGGCCTCTTGCATATGATGTGATTCTTGAGTTGCAGGGGGCGTAACCGATGTGGTACCAATCACTGAATAGAGAAAAGAAAATAATATTAGTGATTAATTTAAGTAGCGCTTTCGATTTTAAGAAAGTGTAGGAAATGTTCAGAGTACCTTCCTCAGAGTGATGTGTAGGCGAAGCCGTAGCAGCTTCGATAACGTGCTCTTGGGCTGGAGACAGCTGCGGTTGATCGAGATTATATGCAGGAACAGACTGAGGATCAACCGCAGATGTAGTTTTAGTCCGGTCGACGCGAGAGTTTTAGAATCCACGCCATGGTGCTCAATACTAGAACCTTCTCCAACTTCCAAGTGTTGAATGCCAAGTTTCTCCTTTTGATATGCGATCATGATATCGTGGAGAACTTTCCTTTCATCTTCACTCAACACCCGATTCTCAAGTTCGAAATCATCAATCGATTCAGCTTGGTGTGCAGCCTTTTCATCCTTTACCAATCGACCCCAAGCATTATACAAGTGTATTGGGTAATTATCAAGCCAGGTCAGGTTTCTGTGCTTCAAGACATTAGCATTGTTAGGAAATCAAATCTACGGTTTCGTTGACAACAACTATACAATGGAAATTGAATATGCATATATATTTATATATACAGGTACTTACTAGAGCAACATCACTAGAAAGACAAGAACAAGGCTCAAAGAACATTACAAGAGACTACAAGTCGATAAGATCAAAGAAGCAACAAGAAAGATGCACGAAACAGGCATGCACAATTTTCAAACATTTGGGTGCACAAGCTAGACGTCTAGAAAAGTCCTCTGGAATAACAAAGTAGACAGAACTAGATGTTTGGTAGATGCACTCAGACATTTGATATAAATACCAGAAGTCTGATTTTGAACTTGGAATTTAATTTCGAATTTTAACTGCCACATTTTAATAGACATCTTTGCCTCTCTTCGCTGCAACTCTTCACCATCAACAGAAGCAACTGTAGAGAACTTGTTAATGGATGCAACTACTCAAGGAACCTCTCTACAACTATATATATCATCAAGAATCAAGGAGAACCTTCACCTTACTCACTTGCGATCTCTACTTACATACTCCGTTATATTCTTGATCTCTAGCAATCTATACTTGTATTTCACTCTTCCATATGTTCGGTTCTTCACAGTCAATACTCTCTAGACATATATTGGAAGCATTTGTGCTTATTAGTCATTATCGGTGTTATAGAACACATATTTGACAAAAACAGTTTACTGTAACCAAGCCTATTCCTTCGGACGAAGCAAGGGTATTTGATAGTCGAATTCCGAAGGGGAGCTTCGGGAATGGACGTAGGACGGGAGGTCCGAACTAGTATAAAATCCTGGTGTGTTTATTCTATATGTACCTAGATAAATATTGTTTTAGCTGCATCATATATTTTGTCACATATACTTGCATATACACTACACGATCCACCCTGTAGACTTTCAATTGGTGTCAGAGCAAGGTTAGACCAAAATACAGTAACACCTTTTTGAATCACTATAATATGGCAAGTATTTTTCAAGAAGGCCAATCTACAGCACGACCCCCACTTTTTAATGGTTCTAACTATGCATATTGGTCAGCACGTATGAGAATTTTTATGGAAGCTAATGGATTAGAAATTTGGTCAGCCACTCAAAATAAATATGAAGCACCTGACACTGCTATGAACATAGGGACTGATGCATAAAAAATCGCAGCTTCTAATAATGCCAAAGCTATGAATGTTCTATTTTGTTCACTAGATAAGAATGAATTTTCACGTGTCATGTTATGTAACACTGCATTTGATATTTGACGTACCTTAGAAGTTACAAACAAAGGCACAAACAAAGTTAAGCAAAATAAGATTTCAATTTTACAAAATCAATTTTCATCATTTAAAATGAAATAAAACGAATCTATAGTAGACATGTATTATAGATTCCAAACCATTCAACACGATTTAATGGCACTTGGAGTCAAATTCACAAATTTTAATTTAGTATCCAGAATATTCAATTCTTTAACTCTAAAGTGGGAAAGAAAAGTATTAGCTATCAAAGAAGCTAATGATCTCTCAGCACTCTTAGTTGAAAAATTTATAGGAATTTCCTATGAAGCTAATTTGCAGGCACGAAAAGAACAAAATTCGGGAAAGAAGAACATAGCATTCCAGCAACAAATGAAGACTCCGACTTAGACGAAGAAGAAATTGTATTTATTGCCAAAAACTACAACAAAATCAAGAATTTTGGGAAGATGACTGAATTTCAAAAAGGAGGAAAATCAAGCTCAATAAATCAAACATCAATCAAATGCTATGAATGTGTCCAATTTGGACATATGAAGAAAGATTGTCCCAAGCTCAATAATGATAAAAAGAAGAACAAATTTGAAAAATTCAAATAGAAGATAGCTTTCAAAGTAACATGGGATGACTTGGATTCTTCATCATCATCAGACAGTGATAGCGATAGTGATGGAGAATAAGCTAATGTGTGCTTTATGGCACAAATTAATGAGGTATGTCCCGAACTTAGTTATGATGAATTATTAGAACTTAGCATGGAATTAGATGATAAATTTAGACAAATTAAAAATTGAATAAAGAACATACAACCAAAATAAATACATTAGAACTTGAAGTAGGAATGTTAAAAGATGAAAAAATTATTTTAGAAGACGAACTAGAATTATCTCAAGAAAAAATTAAAAATAATTTGGTTGAAAATGAGACTATTTCTACGGATTCTGATAAAACTAAATTTGAAAAGGATAACTTGTTAAAAGAAAATGTCAACTTGAAGAGTAATATTGAAATATTGAAAATTTAGAATTAAAAGAAAATTAGGTAAAATAACAAATAATGTTTCAAAATTTAATAAAGGAAAACAAGATTTGGAAAATCTTGTCAAAACTTCAAAACCATCAGGTAATAGAAATGGAATAGGATTTAAAAATATTCCTAAACAAAAAGGGAATGTATTAAGAAATATACTTGTATTTATAAAAAGACTAAAAGTTCACCTAAGTCTAATACGAATACCAGAAATATAAAAATTTGGATTCCTAAGACAAATAATAATTTGATTAGACAAAAACATAATAATATTTTTTTAGAAAATGTAGTCTATAATAAAAATTATATTTATAAAGGTACCAAACCTGCTTGGGTATGGCTACCTACTTCTCCTAACATCTAGGACCCTAACAAAGTGTATGGGTACCAATTAAATCATCTTTTATTTTGCAGGTACCCAAAATAACAAAATAAGTAGAAATGGATACTTGATAGTGGATGCTCCAAGCATATGACCGAAAATTCAAAAATGTTATCAAATATAATATACATCGATGGTAGAACGGTAACTTTGGAGATAACTCAAAAGGATATGTCGTGGGCATTCAAGAAGTCATCAACTCTGGTATTTCTAACTCTTCTATTATTACAAATGTTTTGTTAGTAGAAAATCTAATACACAACCTACTTAGTATTAGTCAATTCTGCGATAAAGGTTTTTAAATCAATTTCGAAAAAGATAGATGTAATATTTTCGACAATAGAAAACAACTTATATTTGAAGGTTTTAGAAACAAAAATATTTATGTTTTGAACAGGAATATAAATCGAAATTCAAATTTGTGTTTAACCGCCCAACATGACAATCCATGGCTGTGGCATAAACGATTTTGTCATATTAATTTTAAATATATTAATAAATTAGAAAAATATGAGCTAGTTAGAGGTTTGCCTAAAATAAATTACAAAGTAAAAAATTTATATGACGATTGTCAAATTGGAAAACTAAAGAAAATCTCGTTTAAATCTAAGAATAATATTTCTACAAAACAACCATTAGAATTATTACATTTAGATTTATTTGGTCTAACTCAAGTACGATCTATAAATCACAACAAATATGTTTTCGTAATAATTGATTATTTTTCAAGATATACATGGACTTTATTTCTAAAACATAAAAGTGACACCTTTGGTATGTTTAAAATTTTTGCTAAAAGATTTAAAACACAAATGGATTTGAAAATTAAGAATACTCGAAGTGATCACGGTGGAGAATTCAAAAATGATCTTTTTACTCATTTTTGTAATAAAAAAGGCATATATCATAATTTTTCTTTTACCCGCACACTTCAACAGAATGGTGTAGTAGAAAGAAAAAATCGTACGTTACAAGAATGTGCACGAACACTATTAAATATTAGTGGTCTACCAAAACATTTTTGGGCTGAAGCTATTGCCGCAGCCTGTTATGTTTTAAATCGAGTAACCATACGACCTATGACTAAACAAACTCGTTTTGAAATATTTTTTGAAAGAAAACCTAAAGTATCATACTTTAAAACTTTCGGATCAAAATGTTTTATATTAAATACAATGGATAATTTAGGAAAATTTGACCCGAAGGCCGATGAAGGAATCTTTGTTGGATATTGGATTGCAACAAAGCATATAGAATTTTTAATAAACAAAATAACACTATTGAAAAAGTTTACTTGTTTCGTTCGATGAAAATCTTCTTAACCATCATACTAATGATGATGAAGAAATAATACCAATAACAAATACAACAAATTCTTTTAATAATGAGACAAATGGGCAAAATAATACTTTAGTATCATCTCCTAGAATTCTTAAGGATCATCCAAAAGATAGTATCGTTGGTGATCTCAATTCTAGAGTAACTAGAAATCAACTTAACCAAATAATTCAATAACATTTCCGTCAAATTTTGAACCAAAAAATTATAAAGAAGCTTCAAACGATAACTTTTGGATAATAGCTATGTAAGAATAATTAAATCAATTTGAACGTAATATTGTTTGGGAATTAGTACTAGGACAAGAAAATCAATCGGTTATAGGAACAAAATGGGTATTTAAAAACAAAGCAGATGAAAACAGAAATATAGTTAGAAACAAAGCACGTTTAGTTGCTCAAGGTTATAATCAAGAAGAAGGTATCGACTATGACGAAACCTTTGCTCCAGTAGCGAGACTAGAGGCCATACATACATTACTCGCTTTTGCAAATCATCACAATTTTAAACTATTTCAAATGGATGTTAAAAGTGTTTTTTAAATGGTTTTATTAAAGAAAACGTATATGTTGAACAACCCTCATTGTTTGTTCACGAAAAATATCCCGACCATGTTTTTAAATTACAAAAAGCCTTATAAGGTTTAAAACAAGCCCCTCATGCCTGGTATGAACGTCTTAAAAATCAGTTAATTACATATGGGTTTCAAATAGGTAAAATCGATACAACTTTATTTATTAAACGAGAAAATAACGATATTTTAATCGTACAAATTTACGTAGACGATATTATTTTTGGTTCAGCTAACGAAAATCTTTGTAATCAATTCTCAAATATTATGAAAAATGAATTTGAAATGTCTCACATGGGTGAATTAATTTCTTCTTAGGTTTACAAATAAAAAAAACTTGAAAATGGTATTTTTATTCATCAAGAAAAATATTGTAATGATCTATTACGTCATTTTGAAATGGATAAAACTTCAAGCAAACCAACACCTATGAGTACTGGTGTTCACTTAGAAAAAGATGACAATGAAAAAGATTTGGATGAAAAATTATATCGGAGCATGATTGGCTCCTTACTCTATTTGAGGCTAGTCAACTCGACATTATGATGAGTGTATGTCTTTGTGCCCGATTTCAAGCAAAACCAAAAGAATCTCACCAAAGAGCTGTTAAACGTATCTTACGATATCTATCTAGTACTTGAGATTACGGTTTGTTTAACCCTAAGGGATCATCGTTTGAACTAGTTTCATACAGTGATGCGGATTTCGGTGGATGTAAAATTGATCGTAAGAGTACTAGTGGAACATGTCACTTTATCGGACAATCATTAGTCTAATGGTTTAGCAAAAAGCAAAATTGTGTCTCCTTATCTACTTGCGAAGCCAAATATATTTCAGTAGCTCTAGCATGTGCATAAGTGATATACATGCAACAAACACTTACGGTTTTTGGAAAAGTTATAAATAAATCACTTATATATTGCGATAGCACGAGTGCAATAAATCCATTAAAAAACCCTGTAAATCACTAACGTACTAAACATATAGATATATGATATCATTTTTTACGTGACAATGTAGAAAAGGGAGTTATTACATTGGAATACGTAAATACTGAGAATCAAAAAGCAGATATTTTCATAAAATCACCGAACGAAAAAACTTTTGTTAAATTGCAACGCGATTTAGGAATATGCTCTCTTATTGATCTTCTAAACTAATGACCACATCTTCATTTACTCTATGTTTAGCTGAAAGTTTTTTTTGTCCATAAATTAAAATTAATAATTCCTTCACCTTTTTAGGTAGTTAGTTTCTAAAAATTACCTATAAATAATTTTTGAAATTATATATAAATCTTTACACAACAAGAAGTAAAGAATATATAGATTTCATATTTTTTTTACAACAGAATATATAATCATGTCTTCTGAAAATTCTCGTCTATCCTTATCGACACCTACAACGGATAGCTCAGCGGATACACCTCAACGCCTTCCTACACCTACACCAAATCAAGGACTGACGTATAGGTGGTCTTCCTATCACACGGGATTCACGTCCGATAACAAGAAGTCCAAACGAGCTCTATTTATTTCTCCTAACACTAAGGAGAAAATTGATGAGATACATCACTATCAAAAGCAACAAATAGATCTACAATGAGAATTATATTTTGGACAAAAATTCACATCGTGAAGACTAAGTTTTCTGGTGCAAGTAGCGATAAAATTTTGTAATTCACGGAAGAAGGATGTACATGAACCACTTTCAATTCCTTGCATTTCTTTGGATCCCTCATCCTCGTATCGTACACCTTTGGATCCTTCTCCAAAGTGATTCTCTGGTTCCCTAAGAACCCACGAACGTGGAAATATATGCTCTCCACTCATGCCATGGAGTGATGACAAGTCTGAAGATCGCAAAACTCTATCGTCATCTAAATAGATTAAATTATTTTCATTGTATTTGTATCCACGTATATTCGTAAATCTATTTCACCAAAATAATACTATATTTTTTTTTAAAAATGGTCAAAAAATAAGCAACACCCTTCAAATTTAGGCTATTTTAAGAAAAATTGATCATTTCAGACGCATGAACATTGTCCTCAAACGTCTGACACTCTGATATCACACAAATTATACACCATCGTGCATATGTCAAACGTTTGATATAACCTTCCAAACATCTGAAAATTGTCTCTGCTTACTAAAAAATAGATATTAGAACATTTCATACATTTGAACTATGAATCAGACGTCTGGATGAAGTCTCTGTCACCATATTATAAATATTCAGACATCTACGATTTATACCAGACATCTGAGAAAACTATCTATCATTCAGAATTGAAAATTCGATCTACTCTAGACGTCTGATAATACAAACAGACATCTAAAAAATCTCTCTGACTATCAAATTTTACAACTCCACCAAATCTGGATGCCTACCACAACAAACCAGACGTCTAATTCTATTTACTGTTTTTTTTTTGCAAGGCAAGTTGGGTTGACTGGTCCCCTACCAGATTTATTGAAAAAAATGAAAAACATACCTATGAACAAGCTCATAGATACAAAAAAGAGAAACAAGAGAAAACCATAAAATAAAGAAGAACTGAAACACAGAGAAAACAAAGAGGTCAAAAAAAGAAAAATACAAAGAAGAATGCTTAGTCCATAGCAGCAGCCAATAAGGGACTGTAAGCAAAATTGCTTTCCTTCATACCCATGATAATAGATGTCTTGAGTACCTCCCATAATTGCTGTCTACTTCTAACCTTGTTTTCAAATATTCTCAAGTTTCTTTCCTCCCACACAATGTTAAGATACTTCTTAATAGAGTAAAAGAAAACAGTTCTTCTTTCCTTCCTCCACCTATTTACTGTTTTAAAACTAGGTTAAATCAGACATCTGATTTACATTCCGGGCGTCTGAAATTCAATCGACACATTTATACGCCCAGATAACGTCTATTTTTCATACCTTTTTTACTTTATTTCATTTTATTTCTACCGCGATTTCGATTTTTTGCTTCTCCAAAATCCTTCTCTTCCAAACTTGATCGAATCTGATGCCTCCTAAAAGAAAAAAATCCTAAAATCTCTAAGCGAAAACAAGATCAAGCAACTTCTTCAAATCCTCAAGTTTGCTCAGATGATTAAATTGAACGATGGATGAATCGAGTACCTCATTTACTCAAGAGATATGAGGATATTCAAAAGAAGAAACTCCATACAGGTCCATTTTATAACTTACTCAAGTTTCCAATGTACGATTTAGATGAAATGTGTGAAAGTGCTGGTTTAGAAACTTTGATATCTTTCAATATCAATAACATCAGAATTGATCAGTTGGGTATATTTCTCTTCTATGCTAATTTGGATAGTACAGTGATTTGGAACACTGAAAACGAGAATAATTGATTATGGTCTATTGTGTATGGCAACACAATTAGGCTCACTCTAGGAATCATCGGCAGAACTCTCGGATGTTCCGACTTCAGAGAAGATTTATATATATTCCCGATATGCGTCTCAAACCAAGAGACGATATAACACATCAAATGTGGGAAGACGAAATGCCAAACATCGTATCCAAATATCTACGACCTAAGGCGAGACTTCTAACTCGAATGATTATCAACATTATCATTCCTCGTCTTGGTAGTCATGAATAGATAACAGAATTAGAGCACAAGGCCATTATGCTATATTCAGAGGAACAAGGGTGAATTGGGCTAAATTTATATTTGACGAGCTCAAACATTTTTGGACTCGATCACCCCACTTATTATCTACCCTACATACATCATGAGGCTTCTACGTGCTCACAACATCACCACCTATTTGTCTACTTTTGAAGAGATTTCTTCAAAATATGCTTCCACGAAATTTTTCTCCCTGATGCACCTACCGGAAAATCCTCTGGAGTTTATATCTTTTGAAGAGTGGATGCAATGTCGTCAAACCAGACAAGCTCGACCTCCACCTCAACCACACCCTGAACCATCAAAAGAGGTGGAACAACATTGTGAAGCTACTCCTCCTCCTACACCATTTGATTATATGTGCCATGAGGAGATTTTGGAGACTCGAACAGAGACGAATCCAAATGAAAGCATTCAAGCCCTCACTCTTCAAAATCAGCATATCTTATCTTGAAATCAAAAAGTTTTAGCAAAGCGCATTGACAGCTTTGAAACATCTTTTGCTACATGCCTAGCCATAGTTGAACCATCACTTTCAACTGTATTATCGATTCTCAAAGAGGTTCTTTAAAGGTTTCGTGGCCCTACACCACCATCCAAAGATTGGCCAACCCTAATACTTTCTCCTCCTTCGAAACATTCCAAACTTTTTGAGGAGAACGAACCTCTGGAGCAAGCTTCGACATCTCCTATGAAGCAACCTAGCTCTTCCAAAAATGAAGATAAAGGAGATGATAAAAAAAAGCTTCCCCAAAAGACTCATAGATTTTTAGGACTCCATCTTATGTAAAATTGTTAAAAATCTATAAATGTACTCAATTATTAATTTTCTATTATGGTATGTTATTTCTGTATATATCTCTGTCTTATAACAATTGGTCTATATTTACTAATTTCTATATTTAAAAAGTGATATATCCTTTTTGATAGTGCCAAAGGGGGAGAAATAATAAAGATCACAATAAGTTATGAAAAGCACATATTCAGGGGGAGATTCATAAAATTATATATAAGTACATTGTAAAGTTGTCATCATCAAAAAGGGGAGATTGTTAGGAAATCAAATCTACGGTTTCGATGACAACAACTATACAATGAAAATCGAATATGCATATATATATATATAGGTACTTGCTAGAGCAACATCACTAGAAAGACAAGAACAAGGCTCAAAGAACATTACAAGAGACTATAAGTCGATAGGATCAAAGAAGCAACAAGAAAGATGCACAAAACAGACATGCACAATTTTCAGACGTCTGGGTGCACAACCAGACGTCTGAAAAAGTCCTCTAAAATAACAAAACAGACAGAACCAGAGGTTTGGTAGGTGCACTCAGACGTCTAAAAATCTACTATATACAAAAAATATATAGTATCAGACGTCTGATATAAATACTAGACGTCTGATTTTGAACTCGGAATTTAATTTCAAATTTCAACCGCCACATTTGAATAGAAATCTTCCCCTCTCTTCGCTGCAACTCTTCACCATCAACAAAAGCAACTATAGAGCACTTGTTAATGGATGCAACTACTCAAGGAACCTTTCTATAACTATATATATCATCAAGAATCAAGGAGACCTTCACCTTACTCACTTGCGCTCTCTACTTACATACTCCATTATATTCTTGATCTCTATCAATCTATACTTGTATTTCACTCTTCCATATATTCAGTTCTTCACAGTCAATACTCTCTAGACATATATTGGAAGCATTTGTACTTATTAGTCATTATCCGTGTTATACAACACATATTTGACAAAAATAATTTATTGTAACCAATCTTATTCCTCCGGGCGAAGCGAGGGTATTTGATAGTCGAATTCCGAAGGGGAGCTTCGAGACTGGACGTATGATGGGTGGTCTAAACTAGTATAAAATCCTGCTGTGCTTATTCTATATTTGCTTAGATTAATATTGTTTTAGTTGCATCATATATTTTGTCACATATACTTGCATATACACTATACGGTTCACCCTGTAGACTTTCAAGCATTATATCTAATCAGAAGGTCTTCAATATCTTCCTCCAACCTGGTCTCTGCCATCTTAATTTCATCCTCAACCCTGGCCTCAGCTTTCCAAATTTTAAGTGTTGCCGCGTCCCTTTCACCCCGAAGCACCACAACTTGTTTGCACGCCTCCTAGGATGCTTTATTTGCATCATCCTTTTTCTTGATGATTTCAGAAAGTTTGGCTTTAAGCTAATTAATTTCCTTTAAAGCAGCATCCTTTTCGGCTGTAACGGTGGTGTTTTGGTGTCCCCTCTCCTCGACCAAAGCGTAATGCGTTTGTGGCATTCTTTTCATAGCCAGATTCGCCTTATCGGCTTTCTTGGTGGCCTCTATTTTAGATTTTCGAGAAGATTCAGCTTCACCATTCAACACTTGAATTATACGGTCCTTTTGAGTGAGGTCGGTCTCTAATTTCTCAATTATTTTTGCTCGCTCAAAAGGAATTGCCGATGCTTTTTCCGCGATCTTCATCACTCCCTGTATGGGCTATAAAAATCATGGATGTAATCGTGCATAGTTTGCTCTACCTCAGCTGTAATTTTCTTTAAGTGCGGAGGGAAGATAAAGCCATCGAAACAAATATTCAAAAAATCTTTTCTCGGCTGGGCAATTCTGATCGTTCCTTCCCCAGCGGGCTCCATGACCGCTTGTTTAGTGATAATGGGAGCTTTAGTCCTAAGATGCTGTGAATCGGATCTTAGAACTTGAGAAGACAATTTTTGGCATGGAGGCTTCAAGGGCTGTATATCAAGGACGGAGGGTTTTGTTGGAGCTCAGGGAGACGAAGAGTGTGATTTTGAGCGATATCTATGTTCTTTATCTCTGTCACTCTCCCTTTCATAATGCTCTTGGCTTGAATAACCACGATCAAGGTCTTTGTCAGCATCCCTTCTTCGGGACTCATAATATGACATGGATGACTGACGTGCCGGGCGAAGGCTTCCTAATATAGATTCTTGCCTAGTCATCGTATCTGTAAAGTAAGAGAGAAGCAAAGTTAGTAATCTCTGGGAATGAGTAACTTGTGATTGGAAATCATGAAGTTCCATAAAGTGAGTGTATGCATGTGCAACCCTCCAACCAACCAGTAATATCGGCTGTGCTTGTAGGAAGTGACTTGCTTAAGTTTAAAGCACTGCGGAGCCCTTCCAATCATGTGTCTTATTGAAGGGACACATAGTCCGGAATTGGAATATCGGCGAGTCCTTCAAATAGATTCTCCATTTAGGAGAGAGGAGCTTCCGAGATGACAACGCCAGTAGCCCACAGAGACATGACTACGGATTTCCATCGAGGAGACTTAAGTTTATGGGCGACTGCCTTGCCTTTCCTCCTTCCCTCTAAGTTCCAGAACTATCTGGAGGCCGGAGTATGGGTTCGTCATCAGTGGGCATATTTTCTCCATCTCCCTCCTCGACTATTACAATCCCAAGCTCCCTGCGCTTAGCCAATTTAGCCGGAACTGCCCGGATCGACCATTTGAGTCTGTTGCTCTGATCCTGGTCAATCAGCCCAACAGCTCTCAAATTTTCGTCTGTCAGCACCGCATCAATTTCTCTCATTTCACCTGACACCTCCTGAAGAATCTGTATTATTTATTTAAAGTAAGCACCTTCGGGTCATGGAATTGCAGCTGTAAAGGAAAAATAATGTTAGAATCAACATCGGTTACAACAGTCCCATAAGCTACTAGTGAAATTGTGTCACTTACGTCTAATTAACCATCGCCTGGCACACTCTGGCGGGCATCGAACGTAAAACCACTCTGTTTTGAAGTAGTTGTTCCTGGTCCAAGATCTTGTCACTACTTGGCAATTCCTTACTGCCTCTAAAAATGCGAATGAAGGATTGTCTCCCCGACTCTTGACATTAAACAAGAATCTGATTTCTTTCGTGGTTGGGGGTCGAAAGAGATGTTCCATGAAAACGATGAATATACTATTCACCAGTGCATATCAATTTGGATGTAATTGTGATGGAGCGATCCAAAAGAAAGCTAACACCTCCCGAATATATTGGTTGAATGGAGGGAGTGTTCCAGCTATGCACAAATGTCTATTAAAGGCAGTGAACCCTTTCGGGGGAGCATGTGGTTTATCATTTGCTCCTGGTAATAAGACATCATCCAATGACAAACCGTGTCTTAAGCATATTCACCCTAACATACCTTTGGAGACCTTGGATGGCACAGAATCTTGTGGATTCCCAATAAAGCTTGTTCCTGGCATCTCGTTGAAGCTGGACCTATAACTTCGACCGCAATGGCCGGCATCTCTATTATTAGAGAAGATGAACTTTGAGGCTCCTACTGCTGAGAACTTTTAGATTCCATAACTGATCAACTCATCAAAAACCGTTATTAGATGATAATAAGCCTGTGTGTTCCCCAGTGTGAAGTGCATGAATGTGTTGTGCAGTGCAGTACTACATAATTCTTAGGAGATTCTACAAAATTTGAAAAATTGCCTAAACGACAAGACTTCGAAATTCGACTGTAGTGACTGTCATCGCTGACCGTCACAACCGTGCCATCCAGGCTTTAGAGACCGATCCGAGTTAAAGTTTGTTAAATTCAGTCAAGTTATGGTTCTATTGACGAGCTCCGAAAGGTAGTTAAATATGCAGTGAAAAGGTTAAGTCCGGTTATGCAAGGCGGAAGCTCGTCGGGGTCGAAAGTTCGATTATGTAAAAATTTCATATCCATTAAAGTTTGTATTTGGATCAATCGTCAAAAGCTTAAGTCGTATCACTCGATGAAAATAATGTTACGTATCGATCGCTCCCAGATCAGTTCATATCGATCCCAAACCGTCCTTTTTCATATCAATCACCAGGTCCATGATATCTTATCGATTGCATGATCGAGTCTTTGTACTGATCGCTTTGGATCGATGCGAACTCCCATCCTTTCCAATCGACACGAAGCTGTTCCCTCCATCGATATGAACTTCCATTGTCACCTGATCGTTACGAACCACTTCCTCCATCCACAATCGATACGAACATTTCCTTCATTCGTCCTTCTTTCCCGGGCAACTTAAGCGCCATCTCCTCCTTCCTCAATAAAGCTTCGACCCAACTCTGGCATTGCTCTAACCAACCTACGGTGCCAATGTCGCCGAAGACCGACTATGAATGTGAATGGATTGGCATTCGAACTCGAGTCACATCATTTTAGTATGGGTTAATTAATCATTTACCTAGTTAGAGCATCGATGCAAAGGACTGAAATGGTATTCAATTCGAAAGTGAGAGCGAGTTTTCCTCTTTCCTTAAGTTTTTGAGCGATAAGAAAGCTAAACTATTAGAAGAGCAAGTAAAAGAAAATGGTTAAGTACAAAGGGCTTTTATATGGGCACGATGGATGGAGGCAAATGACGATTCGGCTCACTATGGTTTCGAACAGTAAGAACGAACCACTTTCCAAACCGATACGAAGAGTACAATTCGCATCCATGCCCCTAAAGCTGCAGCTGCCCGTATCAATCGAGACGAAGAAACTTGCTTCGCATCCATCATCTTCCGCTTGATATCGCCAATTCGTATCCAATAACTAACCAATGCAATGTCAACCACCATGGATACGAAACCAAAGCCTTGTAGCCCACATCTCAAGTGTATCTAACAAGCATCAATAAAAACGACATTAAAGCGACAACCAAATTCATATCGATTGTCATCGAGACGAATATAACTTTCTAACATTTCGCATCGATCTAGGAGAGGATCGATACAAAATGATATTGCAAAACATCCATCAAGTGTTGTTACAACGCGAATTTCATTTCGATTCAGGAGAGGATCGATATGGAATTCGATGCAAGAAAACTGACAATAACTCATGAATGTATGAACGTTAATAGGAGTCAGGTTCAAGTACATGCATATCTGACGGACTAATGTTCAATTTTCAAAATTCACAGGAATTGAATGCTCACCTAATGACGATTACAACAACAAACCACGGTTAGCTATCATTCAATACACAGTTACAATAGTGCACAGTACAATAATTAGCAGCCAACAATTCGTTTATCTATATCACTGAAGGTCAATCAAATGTTACATCTTTTAACGAAAAGACAACAACCGGTCAACAAGTTAGATGGAACTTTTTCGAATAAAGATTGCATCTTTTCAAAGCACGTTATGTCCTTACAAGACGTACTTTGGAGGGCAAATGTTATCCCGCCTTTTGGCAAGGCCGCGATACCAAGGAATTGACTGGAAATAAAAGGCAGTTCATACCAAGAACGGTTATATACAGGTTCGCTATAGATGTCGAGAAATTTTGCCCGAGTCCATATCAAGGTACAATTAACCTGACACGATCAGCAAAGCAATGAAAGTCAACGTTTCAGATTTCAAGTCAATCCGAGTTCATATACTCAAAATATGATCGATGCAAGCCAAAAAGATAAGCTCATTCGTATCCATCGGTCAATGTCCTTCACATCGGTCCATTTCATATCCATCGTTGAACAAACCCACTTCGTATCCATCAACGACCGTCCACTTCGTATCCATCGGCAGTAACATGAGAGTCCATTTCTTATCGATCAAATTTCAAACACACTTCGTATCGATCGACCACAGGTCGATACGAAATCAACACCTTCCATCGATACGAAATTGACTACTCTATGATCGATACAAAGAGATCATCCATCTATCGATACGAAGTGACCATTAAGCAATCGATATAAAATAGCTTCTGGGTTCGATATGAAGTAAGGTACAACAGAACGATATGAAAGAATATTCTGGGTCGATATGAAGAAAGCACATTCAAGTGGAAAACTCGGTCGCTCGGCATAAAAAGTGGATCAATCCTAAAAGCAACCGCCATGTTGACCAGCATCATGTGCAGAACCATCGGTACGAAGCTATCGATACGAATAGCATCGATACGAAAGCAGCAACGTTTGTGAATCCAAACTTGCATCTATCATAACTCAAAATCTACAAGTCCAAATGCCACCAAATTTTCACAGGATCTTGCATACATCGTCAGGCATGTTCATCATCGATCCTGACTCGATTGGACTAACTCCTAATCGAGTTCCTATCGATCACAGATCGACTCCAAATGGTCAGGGATCGATCGCATTGGCCCATCCAAGTGAGAGAAGGGGTCTTTCGAGATCTGAGCGAGATATTTGCAGCATACGCCTATAAATAGCAGCCCATGACCTAGTGAAAAACGAATTTTGGTTCTTCTACGTCTAGACTCTATCGAAATCACTATCATACTTGAATTCTACTATTGTAATACGTTGTAACCAGCAAGCAAAAGTTAAGAAAAGTCAACCATTTTATAGTGGACGTAGGTCATACGCCGAACCACTTTAAATCTGCGTGTTTTTGTGCGTTTACTTGTTTGTTAATTGGAGTGTTTGTTAGCACTTCCTCTTTTTCCATTTATATTCTTCATTTTATCTCTTCAAACACATTCGGAGAATGTTGTACCCATTTTTGGTACAAACAGAGTTTTCTTTATATTAATTTTTTAATGTTAACTTCATCATTGCATAATTCTATTTGACTTTTTCCATTACAGAATCATTTGTTAAATTGTTATGTTATGTTAAAAACATATTTTTCTCTCCTATTGTGAATCTATGGTACTTTGTTAAATATCCATATTTCCATGTTAATTAGTTGTTTTAATAAATAAGATATAATCATAATGATTAAAATCACATAAAATGGATACTAGAAAAGTTTCATATGAAACAAACCAAAACAGCAACAATATAAAACATTAATTCTAATCATCATCTTCATTAATAGCACTCCCTTCGGTAATAACTCTAATTTTAATTAACACTATTTAGAGATATAATTGGATAAATTAAATAAAATAATGTAAAAGGTGAAGGAGAGTGGGATTTGATAATTAGTGTGTGTCGAGCCTTAATTATTGAAGTAAGGGAATTAATAAGATCATTAATAAGGAGGAGGATACATGAGCAGGGCAAAAAGAAAAAGACTATAATTCCTAAATATAACCCTTCCTATTTTCATTTCCTCCCTCACTTTATAATTCACAAAATGAAGTCAAAGAGTTAAGGCTGGCTATGAACAAAGTATCCATAGAGAAGAAAAGTTAGGAAATCAAGTAAGAAGCTTAGGGGAATCAAATCAAATATAAATCTCAACCTTCTTAAACTATTCAAGGTGAATAATAGTTATGAATTTTATGTTTTAATTGTTTTTTTGGTTTTAACTTTAAATCTGATTCTTTTCTTATCTTATGTTATGTTATGATAGTTTGAATGATTATATTATAATTAATGAATATTTGGATTTATTTATGAAATTAGATAATAGATTTAAGTATAAAAACCTATTGTATGATACCCAAAAGACTTGAGATTTTTATATGATGTCAGAAACATTAATTTAGAAGTGGGGTTTTTAAATTTCATAATTTTCCAAGCAAATATGGATTTATTATGAACTTTCTGTGACGACCCTCAAATCCGTACCCTTTGAATCAACAACAAACCACCCAGTCTGACCCAAAAAGCACATATTGACGGAAAGTCATGAGAAAGAAAGAGGAGAGAAGAAGAGAGAAGAAAGAGAGAAGAAGAAAACCAAATAGAACAATACGGAATCTCATATCATAGCGAAAAACGTATAATATCACATCAATGATCTTTACAAAACAGAAACTGTAATATCATTTACCTACATCCATCAGAGTTCAACAATCAATCACTAATCATCAGCATGTATAGTTATAATAACATGTCCTTACAATTGCTAATAATTTAAATAACAAAGCAGCGGAAAATAAATAGGTACGTATATACGACATGAAGATCTCCAGCTCACCTGCTGAAGCTCCAAAAGCACCAAATCTGAACCTGTAAATATACTTGGTTTGATCCGAGCAATGAAAGGGAAGAACTCCGAGATCAGTCTGGTAAACCAGCATGAGAAACACACTTAACTAAATTTATTAAATTAACAAAACTTTCCATTTCAAAACAGAAGTATCTCGTAAGATACGCCCACACATAAACATGGACATGTTTTTACCTTATGATAACCAAAAACTTTCATATCATCATGTTATATTATACTATTGTCTAATATACAAATAATATTAATCATAGCCGAAATTGTTACATTGATTAAATTCCAACATACAGGCTCTAAAAACAAAATGGAAGGCACGTTGTGGAGTTTGGATTTCCATACAAATGACCAAGTGAAGGGACTACCTTCCAATGGGTACACCTCTAGATGGATGTCTCGAGGCACAGAACATCTGCCCTCTACCAACATAAGACCGGCCTACCTCTATAACTAGGTAGTACCGAATATGTCATCCCTCGGTCATTACCGACCTTTCCAAGGGCCCTTTATCATACAAACCACATTAATTTACATCCCGAACGTCGTAGCGGAAAGAAATATATCTAGAAGGGAATGATCATATCCTAATTGGGAATGACCCACTTAGCCTTATCGCATCTAATCCTGTTTCAGTCACTTCTAGTTGATGAAGCCTGAGTTAACGATTACCTTTTCACATATCACATATCACATCACTTTGAATGCCACATTGCCATTTCCGTTGACTACTAATGTCCTTCCATAAAAATACAACCCTTGAGCTCATACGTCTCAAGGAGGGTGTTAAACTAAGATAATTTCCTTCTCCGCCACCAAACTAATGTACGTTTGTAAAAAACCAATGTACGTAATCTTAGAAATGCAATGTCAGACACTCATCCATATAAGTTGTCCAAGAATAGGAAAAACCGAAGGTATTTCCTACCACATCCTTTCGGGAAATCCCTAGGACTAGTAGCAAATAGTCCTTGCATTGGATATTTCATAACGAAGAGACTACTGCTACTATATGTGTATTGGGATTTTAACCCCAAACGATCAACAAGCAGTCCTTCACTATGAAAATCCTAAACATCAATATCTTCAATAACCTGCACAATCGAATGCATATACGTTAGTCCGAAGTGGTTTTCAGATAAATTTGAACCCGGTCTCTTGGCACCAACAACGCAAAAGTGTTTCTTAACCTCATACAAATACTAAGTCTCATAGATTTATCACGTCTCCAACTTTCGACTTGCTATCCTTCGGCCAAGAAGTAAGCTCGATAGATTGGAATAATCACTTCGCACTACACGAATCAAAATATTCAACACAAACGATAAGCAAGCTTACATAGTCAGTTATGTACTAAGTGTATGTCTAATTAGTTTCTACATCAAGTCGAGAAAATTAAATGGCCAAATTTGATAGTTGGTTATTTAACTATCAAAGCAACAACAATTATCTAGCACCATAAGTAATCATTAGGCCCTTTTAATTAATCTTTTATTAATTTAAATCACTAATCCAATTCATTTACTTCAAATTATCTTTAAAAAGATATAATCTCAAAACCATTTCAATGTTTCAATATTTGGAAAACATTTTCATATACTTATTTTAATATTAAGTGAATTCACAATTTACTTTATTTTCAAACCATTCAAACTTCATTTTTAAAATATCACTTCCCAAAACATTTATTTAATTTAAAAGATTATTCACTGTCCAAAATTGGGAATATAATTCCCTAACCAAATTCATTGCTTCTACACATTTAATTAAAAGGATTATTCATTGTCAAAAATCTTGAATATAATTCCTTTAATAAACTTTCATATTTAATTTATCAAATTAAGTTGATTTAACATTTATAAAACAATGTTTAAAAATTCCATTTATATTTTATAAAAACTTCCATATAAAAATTCCTTTATTAACCAATTTCATTTATCTCATTTATATTCAAAAATCCAATTATAAGTTAATTTACTTATAATTCTCTTATTTACAAATTCATTCATTTTATAACTTCATAAATTTATAAATCCTACTTACTTATAAGATTCAATTATATCTTCATTTTAAACACTTGCAAAACTCGTCTATACTTCCATTACTTTTATTTATAAAATTTCAATTTTATAAATTATTTATATATATATAAACCATTTATAATAAGTTCAAAAATCTCAATTTAACTTAATTTTACAAAATAGTTAACTCCATATTTTAAAAATCATATTTTGATTCCATTTAAATAAACTTCTTCTTTTAATAATTTACAAATCATTATTAAAACTTATATAACTTCAAAACTCACTTAAAAAGCCTTTTTAAATAGAAATCAATATTTCAGTAATTTAGAATTCCAAAAATAGCCCAATGCTACCACCGCACTAAATAATGGAATTCACGCCGATAACAACAACCATGGCATTCAACACAACAAATATCTCCTGATACATTATATATATCTGTAAACAAAACAACAATTCTAAGGAATCCTATTGGATCCCTCCAACCTGTCACCTGCAACAAATACACATATGAGAAAATATGTAAAATGTTTGCTACGAGGCAGACGCGCGTACAAATGGTTATCCGCTCATACACGAGAATGTATAGGGGCACATCCACTAAAATATGCGGGAATGTATCCAAAACAATCAATATATATAATATATCATCATCCAAACAATCATCAATCATCATAAAATAAATTTATTCTCACTTATATAAAAATATTAGCGAGTCATAAAGAGTGAGTTGTACTCACTATGATTCCAATAGTCGTTGTAGCATTTTATTTCGAATAAAATTAAACTGAAGTTTAATTCCACCCAAAATTTTCACTAGCCCCAATCAACTCCAACCCAGCTCCATCGCATAATGTTCGCAAATGCAACGCCAACACAACTTGTTTCGTGAAAAATGGACCTCGTATGACAAAGTTATAACATTTATAAGTTTACACAATTTAATAATTTAATTTATTTACAATTTTCCTTTTTATTTATTTTAACCTTGCAAATATCTAGGCCACTCTTTTTGCTGCTTCACATTTGGGCTGCCCATCTCCTTCTTCTTCCTCACGTTCCAGGTTTCAAAAGAAACCTAAGGCCACTGTTCCCTCTTCATGACGCCTGCAGATGATCGGAGACCACCATTTCGAAGCCCTAACCGAGCACTACCACTGACCACAATCACATGTAGCTTGGCCACCCCCATCGACCAGAAATCGCCTCCAAATTTGATGACTTGTCGAGCCAATTACGATCAAACAAGGCCACAATAGTCAATTATAGCCGTTGATCTTGTAGATCTCATCGCCCTCTTTGATTTTCGTTTAGAAAGTTTTGGTTAATTCTCGATGGATTGGGAGATAAATGAGGAAGTACGATCGAGTTTTCTGGCTGTTGAAAATTGTAGTGGCGGCTGTGAATGAAACCCTAGGGTTTGAGCAATTTGGTGAAAATGAGATCCTTATATAGAAAATTATTCGTGCACTATGCATGCAAAAATATTTCGAATGCCAAACGTAACGTGCCGATAGGCATTCATAATATTTAACCCATATTTCGAACATAAAGGAATATATATCGGGTGCCAATTCCACCATATTTGGAAGATAGGTTTTCGAATCGACTTATTTTAATTAAAAATTACTTAAATAAATTTCTACGCATTTCGGTTTCGCATGGCCAAACCGTAATCTGATTGACACGAAATTTGAAATCCTACAATAATATAACATTACGGATCGAATGAAATTAGTTTCTTCGAAATCCAAGACAGTGACAAAAATGACTATTTTTACACATTAATTAAATTGATAAATTTTCAATTTCAATAAATTAACTTTTAATTCAATTTCAAAAGTTCCCTAACTCCAGTCTAATTCAAATAGAATTTAATTTAACTTTATAAATCATTTCCATTCACATAAAGTTCAAAATCAATTATTTCTACAATTTCAAATATTAAATTAACAATTTACTTATCCAAATAAATTATTATATTTGAAATATAAGTTATTTAACCTGTAAAATTAACTTGTGAATATCTAGAATCAATTAAATATCCAAGTTTTGAATGACTGAAATCCTGGATCGTTACATTCTCTTCTACTTAAAAGAATTTCGCCCTTAAAATTACTAGGTAAGAAAAAACCACAAAATACATTAATATTTCAAAAACAGTTCATTCAAACTAGATATCGAATTCATTTAAACCTTTTAGCTTTTTCTACATCCATTAGTTAAACTTCTTGTAAAAACTTTTTAAAGTTTTTCAAATCCATACCTAGTTATTTACTAATACCATCCCACAAATCAAATAATATCATTTCAAACTATAACTCAAAATCAAGATTTTAGTTATCAATTTTTTTCCTTCCAATTTCTCAAAATTTTTCTAACGCCTTAAATTTTCAAAAATATTCGCCATAGCCTCCTTTGCGCGGTTCAATCCAGAAAAAATAACAATGTATATATATATCACAAATATACATCTCATCTTCGAGGATGAGCCATCCCGTGGGGGAAAAAAATATGAAAGTACGATATGTAATCCGAGATATGTACCTTATATATTATTAGCGAGCATATACGACTAATATAGCGCGAAAGCTAGCTCCAAATGCGAAGCATACGCCATCTGCACCTACTAAACACTCAACAAACAAATGAGAAATATGTGTATATGGAAAGTAATATCAATATAAAACATATACCAATACAACAACTATATATGCAAATATAGAAAATGCAATCAAAAGAAACAAATTCAATCATCAAACAACTATCATCCAACAAACCCATATCTATCCAATCAATCCATATCCAAATAATATACATTCATTTCTCATTAATATTCATTGAATAGGTTTTCAATTTAATCAAATTTGATTCATTCACATTGGATTTTTTCTAACATTCATTTACTCGTATTCAATTAGTTTACATTCACTAATTTACATTCAACTTTGTTCACTTCCAAATCAAATCAAATTCAGCTCTGTTTAGATTCACTTACTACCAATTTGAATTCAATTATTTAGCTTCCAATTTCATTAACACTTAATGAATATCTATTCAACCAACTAACATCCAACTAACAACCATTGTATGTCAAACGTAACCAAATTTATTTAATTTACACTCAACATTCATATTTACTTTGTTTACATTCAATTTGTTTCAACACATCTACTTTAATTGGTTTAATACTCAGTTTAGATTGAATTCTAATATTCATTATAATCACATTTTTATACAATACTTCCATTATTATTATTAATTCACAACTTCTTAACTTAACTTTTATTCAATTCTTAACAACAACATTTCTAATCCATGTTTACCCACTAATTCACTTTTATAATTAAAGCTGAATTTCATTTAACAATCCAAGTTTATATTCATATTTTTCACTTCACTCTATTAATTCATTTAGATTATCAAATTCAACTTCACTCAACATCACTTAAGTTATGTATCATTTCATTCTCACTTGCATTTACTTTCACTATACAACTTAAGTTCACTTCTAATTCAATTTAAATTCTATTTTATTCAACTCATTTCATTAGCTCATTTGTTTTTCTTTACTTGAGTCAAATTCCATTTCCAATTATCGTTTCCTTTTAACTTAACATAGATTTTATTTTGTAAAGTCATTTTATTTAACTTTTACTTAAGTCAAATTTTATATCACTATTCAAATTCAGATTTTGTTTTACTTAACAAAATTGTTTAACCATTTTAATATTTGATTTTACTTACATTTCTCATTTTACAAGTTATACAACTTATTTATTTATAATTCCATGAACATTTACTTAAGTTTATTTTCATTCACCAAACTCATTTTATAATTTCAAATCATGGTTATATAATCACTTTACAACTTAGGTTTATATTCACTTTTATTTGATTCATCAATTCACATAATTTTAGTTCACTGCTCCAATTTATTTAACTTTCCTTAAGTTAAACTTCAATTTATATAATTCACATATTAACTCAATTCAAATTAACCTTACTTACGTTGAATTTAATTTCATATCTCAATTTCACGCTTCAATTTTTGAAATATCTTTTTCTTATTAATACTAATTCCAATTATAGGTTCAAAACTTATTTTTACTTATATTTATCAATTTCAAACTGGATATTAAATTCTAATTTTTTTAGCACAACAAAACTTAAATTTTCAATTTACTATTGGTAGCAAATCAATCAAGCATAAACTTAAAAATGATACTAATGATGCTGCAGTCATCACCCTTATTATTTTCCAGCAACAGTATTGAAACCAGTGCTTTATGTTCTTTTAAAATCCTTTTCTATTATTTATAAATCACATGTATAAACTTTTTCTTACATAATTTCACTATTTTACTTCACTCATATAAGACTCATTCCAAATTTATTTATCTTATTTAGATCTACAATAATATAACCTCTTTAAAATTTGAAAAACAACTGTCAAAATCAATAGGGTTCAAATTTTCAAATTCTTGGTTAATCCATTTTTTTTATTTATAAGTCATATTTATAAATATACTCGTGTATTTTCATTTCTTATATATAAGATTATTTCATAGTTGTAAATTATATTACTAATAATTCCATACTTTATAATTCAATTCTCATATGATTTATTCTTTTACAATTGTTGTTTTTATTTAGACTATTCAAACAACTTTTATATTAACTTATAATACATTTCAAATAACCAAACCATCAATTTATATACACTACAGTAATTTTTAAAAAATTATTCCTTTACATATAAAATATAATCAAGGTCAAATCATCTATTTACCCAGTTTAAAAACAATACTATGTCGACTTGTCTCGTTTAATTATTTAGAAATCCCTATCGATAACATGACATCCCACGCACCGACCAAAATTCATAAACAAATCAATGGATAAGTAAACACAATATAAAATATTTTTGTATCACTAACAAATACGCGCTAATATATATATAATCTAATATATATATAATACAATCAAACTCAATCGAGGGTGCTACTGACCCTATCTATACTGAGTACACATCAAAGCCAAGGAATATACTAAACATAGCTCTAATACGACGTGTGACGACCCACAAATACGTACCCTTTGAATTGACAATAAACCACACATGTCCGACCCAAAAAGCACAGATTGACGGAAGGTCATGAGAAAGAAAGAGAGAAGAGAAGAGAAGAGAAGAAAGAGAGAAGAAGAAAACCAAATAGAACAATGTAGAATCTCACATCGCAGCGAAAAACATATAATGTCATATTAATGATCTTTATAAAACAAAATTGCAATATCATATATCTACATCCATTAGAGTTCAACAATCAATCACCAATCATTAGCCTGAACAGTTATAATAACCTATCCTTATGGTTGCAGATAATTTAAATAACAGAGCAGCGGAAAATAAACAGATACGTGTATGCGACATGAAGATCTCTGAGAGAAATGCGGATTGCGGATCTTAAGGCTAGGATTAACACTAGAGGGGGGTGAATAGTGTTAATAGAGAATTACTAAATCTTTTTGAGTTTATGTTAATTTAGACACCGAAGTATGCAATATACAGACACAGATATGATCACAGAAACAAACACAGATGCAGAAATAAAATAAAAGCAGTAAAGGAAAGAATACACCGGATTTTATACTGGTTCGGAGTTACCCTACATCCAGTCTCGCAACACAAGTACGGATTTCCTTTCAAAACCAATTGTACAAATACACCCTCGGTTTCAAGGCTACGAGGCACACCCTCTAGAATTTATAACCTTTAGGTAGAGATACTTGATTTTCGGGCCACAAGTTTACCCAATTGATTTACCAAGGCTACAATCACACCTTTTCTCTCTTGATTGATTTCCAAGGCCACAATCACACCTTTTCTCACTTAATAGATTACAAAGAAGTCTATAACTCTGAATAGCACTGAGAACCTTGTAGAGATAGTGATAGAGAATCAAATTAGAAGTAATCGAGTTCAATTCAATGTTGATTTTGGCAGAGTAATGGTAAGAATATGTATTAAGAATGTGGAAGAAGAGGAGGAGTGAAAAACAAGAAAATCTGATATAAAATTCATTGAAACTAACCCCTATTTATAGAAGAACAACAGCCATGTCCATTCATGAAGAGTTATGGCGAATAGACACTTTTTTTGAAATTTAAATTTTGAACTCAACTGACACCATGTCGACATGGGGTACATAGGCATGTCGACATCCCAAAGCATTTTTTGATGATTTGATTTTCTTTGAAAATAACCTTTATCTTATATTAAAACTATTTAAAACTTTATAAATATACTTGACTATAGTTAAAATTCATAAGTAAATATAGAGAATAATATATATATAGAATTTAACTCTAATTTTATATTTAAATCTAAGTATAAATATTTAAAAGTTAAATATATTATATTAAAAGATAGTTTAAAATCAGGAGTAATTTGACTTTGAAATTGAAGATAATTTTGAGGCTAAAATTATTTAAAACCAGAATAGAGAGTTTTGAATATTTTTAAAAGGAAAGTTTTGAAATAATTTTGAAAACAAGATAATTTTGTAAAATCATTTGAATTAAAATTAGTGGATACAAAACAATGTTCCACTAGATTTTCGTAGGTTCCATCCTACTTAGGGTTCCATCCCATTAACAGGCTCTAAGTGGATTCCATTCCACGAATAAATTGGATTTTAAGATGCCAATGCTTTTCTACAAGTTTGAATAAAAATTCCTAATAAAAATACTTATGCTTGAAATCTTAAACTCTTGATAATCTTGATACTCATGAGTCTTCTATCTCGATATCTTAAATCTCTATACTGTACAGTCTTCATTTTTGATACCTGCATGGTTAAATCCTGCATATACATATATATCTAAACTAATAATGTTAGTATTTATATTTTATAATCTATTCTAAGGTTGTTGTCATCAAAACTATCATCTCACGGACTAATAATCTCCCTCTTTTTGATGATGACAACCTTTGTTTATAAAATATTATTTCTATCCTAATAACTCCCCCTAAAACTAATAACACCCCCTTAATTAATTCCTAACTACCCTATTTTAGATTTCCCCCTTTGTCATCAACAAAAACTCACTCCCTCTCATTCTTGGACTTCAGTACCTGTATTGATAAACTATACAACGGAATATATAATATATAGATTAAGAAATAATTATACTTATAATCATGATAACTAATTAAAGACTATATACATTTCAATGTATACATACATACATATATATATATATATGTTTTATACAACAAACTTCAAACCAATATCAAGAAATCAATCCATACAGAGTATCAATTCAAACCAAATCAATTCAAACCAAATCAATTCAAAACAAATCAAACAAAGTAACAAAATCAAACATTACGAGGAACTTCCACCCATCCTTCTTCTCCAAATATAGGATCTGCTTTAATTGCATCCCAATTTTCATTGTCATTGGTGAGAGAGACATGAGGATGTGCTTCGTTATCATCCTTGTGCAAAGAGGAGATCATCCATCGTATCGCATCGAAGTGCCTTTTTTGTTCCTTGATCATCTGCATTTGACTCAATTCTAAGTGACGCTGGTTACGTAGAATAAACGAGAGAATATTCTTGAACGAATTAAGAGTTTCTTTTAGATTTTCGGATAAATTGTGAATTGGATTAGCCATAGTTGAATTTGTGAAAGAAATGAAGGATATAGAAGATAGAAAATAGTTTTTAGTGAAGAATTCTGGAAGAAACGGGTATTTACGGGTATAGAAATTCGTTTGAAATGAATAGACATTTGGTAGTTATTCAAATTTCAAATTCAAAATCAATTGTCATTTCTTACCAGTACATGTCGAAATAGTCATATAGGGGATGTCGACATGGGTTAGTGAAAACTTATAACTAATTTGATTTTGTGAATAATTGTGTGTATATATATATATATTTATATAATATACTAACATTTATTCTGGAGGTAAGATAAGGTAGATAATAGAAAGGAAATTTCATTTCATTGCATACTACGATAATACAACGATTAAGCACACAAAAAACTACATGAATATTTGAAATAAAGCAAACTAAAACAAATAAAACATGATACGAAAAGATAAAACTAGTTAGAGGATGAAGATGATCGTGAGACATTTCATCACATTTTCAAAAGAGATGATGATTTTGAATTTAAAAATAGAAATTTTCTACCAAAAGCAAGAATTGTCAATCTTCTTTTGCAACATACTTTGACCCCAATATCGGGAAATTTTAACAATCCTACTTCAAAAGTTTGCAAAATTCTAACAATCCTACTTCATTACCATCATAAAAACCACGATTTAAATTCGTATAGAATTTTTTTACAAGATTAGGATAGCAAACAAAATCATTTTGAGAAGCATCAATAAGAGTAAGAACTCCATTGTTTGCAAAAAGAGAATCAATTTCATAAGAAGAAAAATCTTGAAAAATTGCAAATTTTCCGAGATGGACTTTTACATAGTTAGCATAATTGATGTATGCTTTTATTGCCTCCGGATCATTGAATAATTGCTCTTTGATTTTTTTTGGAAATTCTCATGGTGGAGGGGTTGCTTGAAGAAGCCATTAAAGTAGAGAGTAGAGAGCTTGAAGTTATGAAGAGAGAGTTTGAATTTGAAAATGAAAGTGAAAAGATATGATAAAAGAGAGTGAATAAATAGATTCTCAAAGGACATATTCTCTGGTCAAAAAGTAGTTTTTCAGAGAATTGAATGAAGTGAAAAGGTGGAGGGAAATTCAAACATTTGAATTCAAATTTTGAAATTCAAATTCAGGTACCCATGTCGACATCATAGTAGGGACCATGTCGACATGTGCCTTTGAATTTTCATGAATTGATTTTTCCTAAGTTCTCTAATATATATATATATATTATTTTTAATGCCTATATATATATATCTAAAATATTATTAAACTTTCAAGTATATTTCAAAAAATATTATTATACTATTAAATAATAATAATAATATAATAATAAAAAATAGAAAATAAATTTTAAAATTCAAACAACATACCAATTCAAAATCAATCTATCAAACAATCAAGCAACTAATTCTAAGCAAGCAATTTCAACCAATTGTATTGTAAACGTGTACCTATTTCTGAATCCGTTTCTTTAAATTCGTCGGAGTCATGAACAGCTGTGAAATACAGATTCGAATTATCTGTCTTCTGATCATCATCACTTGAGGATGAGTCTGAGTCATCTAGAGTAGCAGTAAATGCACGCTTCCATTTCTTTGCTGGATCATTGTTCATAGGAGGATTCTGCCTCTCTGGATACAGACAGTCTCTTTTGAAATGGCCTGGTTTATCACAGTTGTAACATTTGTCATTATTTGGCACTACATTCTGATTTCCAGAATTATTATAGTTGTTTCTCTTGAGATTATTCATCTTTCTGTATTTCAAGAACTTCCTAAAATTTCTGGTCATAACGGCTATCTCTTCATCATTATCGCTGTTTGAGTTTGATCCATCGGTCAATACATTGAATGCCATTGATTTCTTTTCAGATGCTTTACTTTCTCTTCTTCCGATCATTTGAACTTCATACGACATTAGATTTCCAATTAATTTTTCTATCTTTAAAGCACTGATGTCATTTGCCTCTTCGATTGCAAGTGTCTTTTGATCCCATTCTGGAGTTAGAGAGTTTAAAATCTTTCTGACTTGATCTTCTTTAGAAAATTCCTTTCCCAAGGATATTAGAGAATGCACAATATCCTGAAATCTACTATACATATCTTAAATATACTCATTAGGATTCATTTTAAATAATTGAAACTGATTTGTGAGCATGGAAATTTTGGTCTGTTTAACTTTGCTTATTCCTTTGTGAGTAACTTGCAAAGTTTTCCAGATTTCATATGCAGACATACAAACCGACACTCTATTGAATTCATTTCTATCTAGTGAACAAAACAGAATATTCATTGCCTTAGAATTATTTTGTGCAACAGTCTTTTGCTCAGCAGTCCACTGTGCAAAATTAATTGTGGGTTCACAATATTCAGTTTGTGTGATATTCCAAGTGTCTAATCCTATAGATTGTAACTATACTTTCATCCTACATGCCCAATATGCATAGTTACTGCCATTAAAAAGTGGTGGTCTGACAGTAGACAAACCCTCTACAAATGAACTAGTGATAGGGATACTAGTGTTAGTAACAGTACCAGTGTTGGTAGCCATTTTGAAAACTTTTCAAAAATCAGATTATGAAACTTTGAAAACCTTGCTCTGATACCAATTGCGAGAAATGCGGATTACGGATCTTAAGGCTAGGATTAACACTAGAGGGGGGTGAATAGTGTTAATAAAGAATTACTAAATCTTTTTGAGTTTATGTTAATTTAGACACCGAAGTATGCAATATACAGACACAAATATGATCACAGAAACAAACATAGATGCAGAAATAAAACAAAAGCAATAAAGGAAAGAACACGCCGGATTTTGTACTAGTTCGGAGTTACCCTACATCCAGTCCCACAACACAAGTACGGATTTCCTTTCAAAAGCAATTGTACAATTACACCCTCGGTTTTAAGGTTATGAGGTACACCTTCTAGAATTTCTATCCTCTGGGTAGAGATACTTGTTTTACGAGCCACAAGTTTACCCAATTGATTTACCGAGGCTACAATCACACCTTTTCTATCTTGATTGATTTCCAAGGCCACAATCACAGCTTTTCTCGCTTAATAGATTACAAAGAAGTCTATAACTCTGAATAGCACTAAGAACCTTGTAGAGATAGTGATAGAGAATTAAACTAGAACTAATCGAGTTCGATTCAATGTTGATTTCGGCAGAGTAATGGTAAGAATATGTATTAAGAAATGTGGAAGAAGAAGAGGAGCGAAAAACCAGAAAATCTGATATAAAATTCGTTAAAACTAACCCCTATTTATAGAAGAACAACAGCCATGTCCATTCACGAAGAGTTATGGCGAATAGACACTTCTTTTAAAATTTAAATTTTGAACTCAATTGACACCATGTCGACATGGGGTACATAAGCATGTCGACATCCCAAAGCATTTTTTGATGATTTGATTTTCTTCGAAAATAATCTTTATCTTATATTAAAACTATTTAAAACTTTATAAATATACTTTACTACAGTTAAAATTCATAAGAAAATATAGAGAATAATATATATTGAATTTAACTCTAATTTTATATTTAAATCTAAGTATAAATATTTAAAAGTTAAATATATTATATTAAAAGATAGTTTAAAATCAGGAGTAATTTGACTTTGAAATTGGAGATAATTTTGAGGCTAAAATTATTTAAAATCAGGATAGAGAGTTTTGAATCTTTTTAAAAGGAATGTTTTGAAATCATTTTGAAAACAAGATAATTTTGTAGAATCATTTGAATTAAAATTAGTGGATACAAAACAATGTTCCACTAGATTTTCGTAGGTTTACTTAGGGTTCCATCCCTTTAACAGGCTCGAAGTGGATTCCATTCCACGAATAAATTGGATTTTAAGATGCCAGTGCTTTTCTACGAGTTTTAACAAAAATTCTTAATAAAAATACTTATCCTTGAAATCTTGAACTCTTGATAATCTTGATACTCATGAGTCTTCTATCTCGATATCTTGAATCTCTATACTGTACAGTCTTCATTCTTGGTACCTGCATGGTTAAATCCTGCATATACATATATATCTAAACTTATAATGTTAGCATTTATATTTTATAATCTATTCTAAGGTTGTTATCATCAAAACCATCATCTCACGGACTAAAAATCTCTAGCTCACCCATTGAAGCTCCAAAGCACCAAATCTGAACCTGTAAATATACTCGGTTTGTCCCGGGCATTGAAAGGGAAGAACTTTCAGAACAAACTGGTAAACCTGCATGAGAAACACACTCAACTGAATTTATTAAATTACCAAAACTTTCCTTTTCAAAACAAAAGTATCTCGTAAGACATGCCCACACATAAACACGAACATGTTTTTACCTTACGATAACCGAAACCTTTCATATCAAATCCTGTTATATTATACTAGTGTCTAGTATACAAATAATATTAATCATAGTCGAAATTGTTATATTGATTAAATTCCATCATATAGGCTCTACAAACAAAATGGCAGATAGGTAGTGCAGTTTGGATTTCCATACAAATGACCAGATGAAGGGACTACCTTCTGATGGGTACACCTTTAGATGGATGCCCTGAGGCACAGAATATCTGCCCTCTACCAATACAAGACCGACCTACCTCTATAACTAGGTAGTACTGAATATGTCGTCCCTCAGTCGTTACCGACCTTTCCAAGGGTCCTCTAGTATACAAACCACATTAATTTACATCATGAATGTCATAGTGGAAAGAAATATATCTAGAAGGGAATGATCATATTCTAGTTGTGAATAACCCACTTAGCCTTGCCGCATCTAACAGTGTTTTAGTCATTTTCGATTGACGAGGCCTAAGGTAACGATTACCTTTTCACATGTCACATATCACATCACTTTGAATGCCACATTGTCATTTTCGTTGACTACTAATTAACTTCCACAAAAGTACAACCCTTGAGCTCGTATGTCTCAAGGAGGGTGTTAAGCTAAGAAAAGTTGCCTTCTCCACCACCAAACTGATGTACACTTGTAAAAACCAATGCACGTATTCCTAAAAATTCAATGTCAGGCACTCTTCCATACAAGGTCTAGGAACAGGACAAACCAAAGGTACTTTCCTACCACATCCAGTCGGGAAATCCCTAGGATCAGTAGCGAATAGCCCTTGCATTGGATATTTCATAAAGAAGAGGCTACTGCTACTATATGTATATTGGAATTTTAACCCCAAGCGATCAACAAGCATCCTTAACTATGAAAACCCTAAATATCAATATCTTCAATAACTTGCACAATCGAACGCATTTACGTTGGTCCAAAGTGGTTTTCATATAAATCTGATCCTGATCTCTTCGCACCAACAATGCAAAAGAATTTTCTCAAACTTACATAGAAACTATGTCTCATAAACTTATCATGTCTCCAACTTTCAACTTGCTATCCTTCGGCTAAGAAGGAAGCTCGATAGTTTGGAGTACTCACTCCGCACTACACGAATCAACATTCTCAACACAAATGATGATTAAGCTTACATGGTTAGTTACGTACTAAGTGTACGACTAATTAGCTTCTACATCAAGTCGAGAAACTAAAATAGCCAAATTTGATAGTTGGTTATTTCACTATCAAGGAAA
This sequence comes from Allium cepa, assembly GCA_030765085.1. Classification (NCBI taxonomy): domain Eukaryota; kingdom Viridiplantae; phylum Streptophyta; class Magnoliopsida; order Asparagales; family Amaryllidaceae; genus Allium; species Allium cepa. The sequence continues at coordinate 54,839,309 of CM060943.1, read as the reverse complement.
CAACAATTATCTAGCACCTTAAGCAATCACTTGGCCCTTTTAATTAATCTTTTATTAATTTAAATCACTTTTCTAATTCATTTACTTCAAATTATATATTCTCAAAACCATTTCAATATTTCAATATTTGGAAAAAAAATTCATATACTTATTTTAATTTTAGTGAATTCACAATTTACTTTGTTTTCAAACCATTTCAAACTTCATTTTAAAATATCACTTCCTAAAATATTTATTTAATCTAAAAGATTATTCACTGTCCAAAATCGTGAATATAATTCTCTAACCAAATTCTTTGCTCCAACACATTTAATTAAAAGTATTATTCGTTGTCCAAAATCGTGAATATAATTCCTTTAAAAAACTATCATATTTAACTTATCAAAATAAGTTGATTTCACATTTATAAAACAATGTTTATAAATTCCATTTATATTATATAAAAACTTCCATATACAAAATTCCTTAACCAATTCCATTTATCTCATTTATATTTAAAAATCCAATTATAAGTTAATTTACTTATAATTCTCTTATTTACAAATTCATTCTTTTTATAACTTCATAAAATTATAAATCTTATTTACTTATAAGATTCAATTATAACTTCATTATAAACACTGGCAAAGCTCGTCTATACTTCCATTACTTTTATTTATAAAATTTCAAATTTCTAAATCATATATATATATATATAAACCACTTATAATAAGTTCAAAATCTCAATTTAACTTAATTTTACAGAATAGTCAACTCCATATTTCAAAAATCACATTTTGATTCCATTTAAATAAACGTCTTCTTTTAATAATTTACAAATCATTATTAAAACTTATATAACTTCAAAAATCACTTAAACGACCTTTTTTAAATTAGAATCATTATTTTAGAGTTCCAAAATAAGGCCAATGCTACCACAGCACCAAATAAGGGAATACACATCGATAACAACAACCATGGCGCCCAACAGAACAAAAATCTCCCGAAATAGCATGTATATCAATATTTGTAAGAAAAATCAACAATTGAGAGGAATCATGTTAGATCCCTCTTACCTGTCACCTAAAACAAATATACATATGAGAAAATATATACAATGTCCGCTTTGAGGCAGGCGCGTGTACAAAGGATCATCCGCTCTTACACGGGAGTGTATAGGGTCTCATCCGCTAAAATATGTGGAAATATAGCCAAACCAATCAATATATATATATATATATAATATTACATATCATCCAAAAAATCATCAATCAACATAAAATAAATTGATCTCACTTATATAAAAATATAAACGAGTCAGAAAGAGTGAGTTGTACTCACTTTGATTCCAATAGTCACTGTAGCATTTAATTCCGAATAAAATTGAACCGACGTTTAATTCTACTCAAAATTTTCACTAGCTCCAATCTAACTCCATCGCGCAGTGTCCGCGAATATGAACCTAACGCTACTTTTTTCGTGCAATACGGATCTCATATGACAAAGTTATAACATTTATAAGTTTACATGATTTTATAATTTAATTTATTTACAATTTTCTTTCTGTTTTTTATCTATTTTAACCTTGCAAATATCTGAACCACTCATTTCTTTTACTTCATATCGAGGCCACCCATCTCATTCTTCTTCCTCATGTTTCAGGTTTCAAAATAAACCCACAGCCGCTGTTTCCTCGTCGTGACGCATGCAGATGATCGAAGACCAATGTTTCGAAACCCTAGCCGAGCTCTACCACCGAATATGATCCCATATAGCTCGGCCACCTCCATTGACCAGAAATCGCCTCTAAAAGTAATGCCTTCTCGAGCCAATTACGATCAAACGCGGCAACGATAGTCGATCATAGTTGTTGATCTTGTAGATCTCGTCGCCCTCTTCGACTTTCCTTCAGAAACTTTTGGTTAATTCTCGATGAATTGAGAGGTAGATGAGGAAGAACGATCGAGTTATCTAGCCATTCAAAATTATAGTGGTGACTATGAATGAAACCCAAGGGTTTGAGCAATTTGGTGAAAATGAGGTCCTTATATAGAAAATTATTCGCGCATTATTCATCCGAAAATATTTCGAACTCCAAACGAAGCATGCCGCCAGGCATTTATAACGTTTTACCCTTATTCCGAACACAATGGAATAAATATCGGAAGCCAATTCCATTGTATTCGAAAATTATGTTTTCAAATCGACTTATTTTAACTAAAAATTACTTAAATAAATTTCTACGCATTTCAGCTTCGCACGACCAAACAGTAAATCCGGTTGACATGAAATTTGAAATCCTGTAGTAATATAATATTACGGATCCAATGAAATTGGTTTCGTCGAAATCCGAGATAGTGTCAAAAATGACTATTTTTACATATTAGTTAAATCGATAAATTTCCAATTTCGATAAATTAACTTTTAATTTAATTTCAAAAGTTCCCTAACTCCATTCTAATTCAAATAGAATTTAATTTACTTTATAAATCATTTCTGTTCACATAAAATTCAAATTCAATTATTTCTGCAATTTCAAATATTAAAATAAAAATTTAATTATCCAAATAAATTATTATATTTGAAATATAATTATTTAACCTATAAAATTAATTTGTGAATATTTAGAATCAATTAAATATTCGAATTTTTAATGACTGAAATTCTGGGTCATTACAATTTTTAAGTAGAAAAAATGGGTTAATTTCAAGTTTTGATTATTTAAAATAATTAAATAAGGATTTTGGTCCTGAAATTTTGATATGTTAAAGAATATAGTAAATTGGATTTAATATATTTTTGGAGATTTTTCTCAAGTTATTATGATTTCTTTTGAATCATTTAAGCTAGAAAAGCTTAAGTATTATGTTAAAATATTAATATAAAAGGTGTAGATTTGAAATATTTTGGGAATGATAAATTTTCGTAATAGGCAGATTTTTGAAAAGAATTATGATAAAGTATTTGTCAACCGATAATACATTGACAAACAATAGGGGCCGGTGGAAAAGAACATACTTTTATTAGCAAATAAATTGTTTTAATATTAATTACGAAATACCATGTCGACAATGAAGATGTTATCATACCTCTTCATCGCCACTAGTACATGATATCAACCTGTGTTAGTATAAAGTGAATCAGTTAGGATTAAAGAGGTTCGAAGTCGATATCCTCATCGTCGATGTCGACCTTGTCGCACGCATTACTGTAGTGCCACAGTACATTTATAAGGGAATGGGGCTGCATACCCATAACGTCCCACCTCAATTGCTTACGATGTAATTGTAGCAGCAATTACGATGTCGCATGTTTCAAACATATCAACTTCGGCTCTATAGGCTACTATTCCGTTGTTAATGACTTCTAATCTATCGACAACTATGTTGCTATTAATGACTTCGTCAATATAGTATCATGCGTTATAACTTTGAATTTAATCGTTGCAAATTTAAATCCTAGTCTTGTTTTCAAAAAGAGCTATGATGTCACTTATATTGACTTTTACCATAAGCCGCCTATTTTTCTTTAAGGCATTTGATGCCGAGATTTAATCACATCGACATTAAGCTTTAAGACCTTAAACTATGCAATTATGTTTTATATCGTACAATAATGACACTCTATGAAGTGCGATGTTCATATTAGCGGCCCTATGGCCTCATCTGTTAAATAATAGTAAAGAAGAATAATTTAAAGCTCTCTTATTAGTTTTAGGAATTTCATCCTTTTTCCTTCTATCTAGATATTTTATTTCACACCCTCACAATTTATTATTACTAAAATTATTACAATGTTTCTACTGTTTCTTTCTTCTATCGTTAAAATTTCATACTAATTTTTACAATTGTTTGTAGATTTCTTCCAAGTTTTTTCTATTATGTTACATTTAAGTCTGTATATGTTTGATTTAGTTAGGTGATAGATTTAAGCTTTTAATATAAATACAACTAATGAATGTTCATTAATTAATCTAATAAATTTATAAAAATGACAATTCAATATGTGTACCATATTTATATTGATAAAAATGATGAAACTAATTTTTCATTTAAGTTTGGATAGTTTTAAATTTCCACAGTTATACACAAACTATTATAATGTTATACTAATACCCTCTTTTGTTATTCTGCCTTTTGGCAAGGCTGTGGTATCATCGACATGGCTATGGATGGTTATCAGCTCTAGGATTTATATGGATCGATCGGGAATACGAACAAACAAAACAAAACAAAGTTACAATTCAAATTTCAAGACGATCAGAGTTTTTATACTTGAATTACGAACAAAACAAAGATTTTTATGGATCGATCGGGAATGATCCATATAATAGCTCAAATTAGTGAAGATCAATTGATATCTCAAAATCCACAAGGCCGACCCACTTGAAACTTTCAGAGCGTCAATATAATAAAGAGGAGAGCCCATAAAATGATCGTAAGTCAAAACTTTGAGATATGAAGATAGTAGATTGTTTTAGACTGATTGTTTTTGTCGATCCTTTATAACGATCAGTGTGCCCCAGTGAACATCTCAAATATGACAAGGGTTGACCCATATCTTACAATATGCAGCTCAGAACAACTTCATATTTTAGAGGCAAGTTCAGGAGGCATATAGGACCTTCCTAAAATGATTATACATCATTTGGAGGCAAAAATAACAATCGGCTCAAATGTAGCCGATCATTCTTAACATTGATTAGGACCACCAATTGTTATGGTAGGCCCATTACTAACCTAGAGAGCCTTATGTTGAAACCTTAGCGAAATATCTCATAATCTCCACCTACAAATACAGGTCTTTTAGTTCATTTTGAGGACCTTTACATGGCTTGTTACTCAAGACTCCATTGTAATCAAGCACTTGCTATCTTCTATTGTTGTAATCAGATTCAGCAGTGATTAATAAAAGATAATCTTCAAAGTGGACGTAGGCATACAATGCCGAACTACTACCAACTTTGTGTCTTTGATTACTACTTATTCTCTATTGCTTACCTGTTTATCTACTCAGTTTAATTTTATTTTTCTTCAGTTGCCTCTCTACAAAAACTATTCTTGGGCATAATTATTTTAGGTGCAAATATCTTCTATCATTTTGCATTTAAATGCCAAAATTCAATAATTTTTACAATTATATATGGATTTCTCCTAAGTTTTATTATATTATTTTACATTGAAGTCTATATATTTGAATTTATATATTGATCTTGAATTTATTTTTTTAACAAAATCCAATTAATAAATATTTATTAAATGATCTAAAAAATCATAAAAATGATAATTCAATGTGTATACCACACTTATACCAACATAAACGGCAAAACGGTATTTTCATTCAAGTCCATTAATTTAAAATTTTCACAATTATATACAAAATTATCTTTGATACTTTCACTCTTTTCTACATTTAAAAGTTCACAACAAAAATTTCTTTCTAAACTTAGTTATTTAATACAAAGAAATATATAATTAATTTTTTCTTTCTACAGTTGATATTTCATTATAAACAAATATATACAAAAAAAATATTTTCAAAATCGGTACATCATTAGAAACATATATAACGTTTTTACCTTCGTAAAACTGGTACAAATAGACTATATTATTATTAAACTATATTTCATAAAGAATAATACTATAATCAATGATAAGTGATGAATGCTTGCATTCTATAATATTAAAGATGAATAAATATTATTCCATTAGTACGTTTTTGTATAAAAAGTTACATTTTAATTGTTATATTTGTAATCTTAGTTAATCAATAAACAAAAATATGCCATATCTTAATTAGAAATATTTTTCTTTCATAATTTACTATCATTTTTTATATAAATGTTAAATATTTTTTGAAAATTTTATTATAAAAACAAAAATAGTAAGGTATGGAACAATGGATTAAAAACTCATTTTTTACATAATTAAAACGACAATGTGGTTTGTAACATTCTAGGTCTTATTTTCACTCAGTATTTCTTTTAATAGTTAATCAAATATTTTTTATCACTCTGATAATATCATAAAACAATTTTGATAGATATATGTTGCAAGAACTATAAATGCCTATAAATATATCGAGTCTTTGGTATTACACTTGTATTTTTAGGCATTTATCATCATTCTCTTAGGTAATATTTGAATTTAATGTATATATCATTTATCTTTAGCCAAATTTATCAAAACTTAAATGTCAATTTCAGGATATATGTGCATGCATATTTATTTATGAAATTTTATAAAAATATTAATTTCTAGTTTTGTTAAGAATACTTATTTTCATTTATTTGATTGGCAAAGAATGAATCCTCAAAATAATAGATCGATATATAGCTCTTTTTTATCAACAAAAATGATAATTTAATTTTTATTCAAATATAGAAATATATTAATCTTATAACAAAAATACACAAATATAAATATAGTAATTTCAATTTATAACGCATTTATCTTAACAAAATTCAACAGATGGTGCATAATAAATTATATTCTTAAAAAATAGTTATAATATTATTTTTCTATGCATAACTTGTGCAACACATGGGTTAAATATTAGAATTTAATAAGTTAAACACTTTAACTTACTTTTATATAGAAGAGGGACAAAGACCCCTAGCGGCGATCAGATCGTCGAGTCTTATCACTATATAAGGTTTGTAGTTTTGGCTTTATAGCCTATGTTTAAGGGGCGAAGGCCGTCATTGACTTAGAACTTCATCAATAATGTTTTATAAGAGCACATATCATGGCATGATTATTTTAGATAAAGTAAATGGCTATATTTACCTTGTTTTGAATGTATGATTTCAAGGGTTAGATCATTTATAAAAAATTATTTTCAAGGAAATAGAAAAAGGTATTTAGCCCAGTATTTTACAAAGAAATTATTGTTCTTATCACTTATGGATAGATTGTGATAGGATGAATTAACTCAAGGATTAGAAAACCAGATGGGATTGGTGTAGTGTAGCGCCCTATACTTCAACTGTTAGCCCCTAGCTGATACAATTCCAAAATTCCCGTGTGTAGGGCTTTACAACGGTATGACAAAAGGTAGTTTTACATATAGAAAGGAATACATAAAGACAAGGTAGGTTGTAGGTTGGCCTGCAAAACCTTTTGGTTTATATTAAGCCTAGCAAAACTACGAGATTGACAAATAATTAGGTAAATACTAGGAAAAGTGTATTTGGACATACCGTCTAGTTTTCTTCTAATAGTTAGTTAGAAAATTTGGTATATTCGGTAGGCCCGAATCAGCCATATAGGTTGGTAGTTTCCCTGTGAAAACTATACATTGGGACAGATACTCCACTAATTTGACAGACATCTATGGTTACTTACGTGGCATTCATCCACATTATTGTTTATATTGTTTATTTTAACCAGTTTGGTCATAGGACTTTTATTTGCAAAAGATATATTTTTAAAGGAATGTTAGTGAGAGGAAAACCATTCAATTCTACGGCGTGGTCTCACTTAATATCTATAAACTGAGATGGCATATTATTATTCACACTAGGCTTTTTGTCTGACTCGAAGTTTATATTTTCTCCTTAAACTCTCTAGTGCTCAAATTTGATTTGTGTAGGTTAGGAGTAAGGGCTTTATAGGTTGAGTAGGTCGGAGACGTACAAGTGGCAGAGCTAGCTATGTTGGAGTCTATCTATTACTATTATCCTTATATCAGTTATTGTATGAATATATTGATCGTAAATGTATCCATTTATGTAGTAACTTTGATCAACCAAGCGGCATCTTCATACGTCGCTCTTAAAGATTTTGTAATAATTACATTTTATCTGAACATGGGAAATGTTTGGGATTATGTAAAAAACATGGGATATTATCTTTGAAATGCAATGAGAAGATTTTCTTTGAAATCATGTTTAAAATTATTTCATATTCTATTGCTTATGATATTATGGATACCATTAACATAGCCGCATTTTGTCATCGAAAATTCATAATTATGGATGACTGCAACATCCATAGTATTTTCTTTTGGACCTCAAAATGAGGGATGTTACAACTTGGTATCAGCACATAGGTTTATGTAAAAAATGGAAGAATTTTTGAACTTAAAAATGTTTTGAAAGCATAATCATGTTGAATTAGAGAATAAGATTGGAGTATGAGATAACGCTACAGCAGCGTAGTTGTATTTTCTATATATAAATATACGCATTATCTCTATTATACTTCTCTCTTGGACCTTCTTACATATCTTACTAAGGTTTGAATGTAGATTTAAGTAAGTAAGATATGAAGGCAGGAAACAGAAGAGTGAATCTCGGTGGAGAAAGCAACATTACCAATGGAAATGTTAAGCCTAATACTAGAAGGAATCCTGGTCGACCAACAATTGCAGATGTGGGTGTAGGAATACCATGGCTGATATGAGAGCAATGTATCAGTTCTTCGTTAATATGATGGCAGTAGGAGCTACTACTAGGTTAGTTGGTGGAAATGCTAGCACAGTGAATCACGAAGTTCATGCTGCCAATAGTTATGCTGGGGTGAGTAGAGACTCTGCAAAATTTGGAGGGAAGTCATTTATTGAAAATAAGGATGCAACCAAATTAGAGAACTGGTTGCTTTATTATGAAAGGATTTTTGCCGATCTTGGTTTGAATGACGAACATAAAGCAAATTCGCATCCAGGCAATTGCAAGGTGCTGCATTGTACTGGTGGATTAGTGTGACCGCTAAGGTAGCAAAGGAAGCTTTGACTTGAGTAGAGTTTAGAAGGAGGTTTGGAGAGTGGTTTGTGTCTGAGATTGCTAAGTCAACTCTGTTAAGGAAGTTTGCCAAATTGGTGCAGAATGATATGACAGTGCTAGAGTACGCAACTAGATTTGATGAGCTATCTTGATATGGATGTGCTATAGTGGATATAATAATTAATAGGAACGAGAAGTTCATCCATAGACTAAGAATAGAGCTTGCTAAGGAAACTTTATCACATCTCAGAAATCTATGTGATGTAGTCATGGAGATGGCTTTGCAAAATAAAGAGATGCTTGTTTTGTTTATTAATAACAAGCCGATAGAGAGTCAGGATGGACAAAATTAGAGGATAAAGTTTTACCAGAAGAAGGTAGCTCAGAAAGTTGGAGCTACCATGTAACAACCCGCATATTTTTTGATTGTATATTTAAATATTTTACTTAAATATAGCATCGTTGGTCAGATTAAAGTCCGAAATGCAACTTTTTGTAAACAATCAAATCTGAACTCAGGACCACTTCCATTGAGTCCAAAATGGAATTTGCAATCTTTTTGAGTATAAACTTCGATATATTTGGAGTTGATTAGAATTTCTATATTTGCGTTTGGGGCTTTGGATTTGGGTTTTAGCCCACTAACCTAACAAGGAACCCAACTCCTCTATCAAATACCCTAACTCCACTCATCTTCATTCATTTCATTTCTAATTTCCTAACACTCTCACGCTAAAAGGAAATGGGGGAGAAGATGGGAAATTAAAATTCCTAAACCTTAGTTTTATTTGGAAATTCAAATTCAAGTCCAAAATCAAAGAGAAGCATCCTCTTCATCTTCTTTATCTCAATTCCTCTTCAATTTTCAAAAAGTTTCCTATAACTTAACTTAGGAAATATTTGCTTATGAGCTTAGATTGGAGCTTCTAGAGTTGAAGTGAAGAATGGTTGATCTTTCCTTTGTTTTAAAGCTTCTCGTTCATTGTTTTTGGGTTTAAAGGTGAGTTCTTGAACTCATATCTATGTCTATACCTTTGATAGTTGTTAGGCATGAATTCCTAACATCTATTTCATGACCAGTTTCTTTTGAATTGAATTGGTTTGGCGTATTTTCTAATTTTTGGAATTTGGAGGTCAAAATCTATGAAAACCCTAATGTGGATGTTTGGACATGTTACTTGGAGTGCATTGATGAGTCGATAGGGCTGGGTTGCCGCTTGGCATAAATACCTGGCCATCATCGCTCATTCGATCGCTTTCGATATCAATTGGCCATTAGTGGCCTAGGCTAAATCTTGCCCAGAGCTTCAGCTTAGATGTCTGGTAATAAGCTCGGACGTTTGAAGCTTTGGAATAAAAGTTTCAGTCTTTCAGCTCAGACGTCTGAGGTTCCTTCCCAGATGTTTGGGCGATCAGGAAGAAAATTCCAATCTTTCAGCTCAGATGTCTGGGTAAACCACCAGAAGTCTGAAGATGTTAAATTCAGCCAATTTGCCTGTTTTTTGTGGCTTTCCATTTTATACCGATTTTTGGTTGATCCGGTTGGTTGTTGTCATTTACTATCGAGTTTTGATGACTTCTTTTTTCGATTTTTGGGAATATCCATTTGATGTATTTGATATCGATTTCTATGGTTTTGATTCACGTCATCGAATGTGAATTTTTGGTGATTGATTGTTTTTACAATCATTTCTGTGATTTGTTACTTTAAAATACAAAGCTTTCTATACTAGTAGTAAATATTCAAACTCTTTCACAAAAATGATTTCAACGTTATTTTTAATACAAAGCTCGCTTTTAAAACCGTTTCTCAATCTATTAGTATATATAAACCTTTACCTCATTCGTATGAGAAATCTAATTAAACAACTTAGCAAAACAAGTCGTATGAAACACTTGCGTTTTCTTTTTCGGTTAATTCTTGGACTTGTTCGATTGAAATCTTGTGACAATTTTCGAGTGGAAATCTACAATCTGTTCGTAAATATTTAAGTTGAGCCAGTGGTTATGGGACATGAAGCTAAACTCATTTATTTACTAGCTTGGTGTAATTTACACTTTTTATTGATCTATGATGATCATTTTGTGGTTTAGACTAGCGATATGCGATGTCTCTTAGCCCGCGTAGGGGACTGTACCTCGTTCTTTGGAGTTTCGACTCACTTTTATGGGCTAGCGACCCATGATTATGGAGTTCGGTTCATCGGGGGTACCGATGTACTATATTGTTATTCCGGTTTATCAGGTTCATCGGGCGTACCGTTGTACTACTTCTTGTTTCAGATTATTTGAGTTTCAGGTTCCTCGGACGAACCATTGTACTACGTTGTTGCACCGGCTCTATGGTTAATGACCATGGGATAGCGTCTCGTTTGTGATACATGTATTGGTGAGTTTTCATGCTCTTATTTTTGATAGGCCTTCCCTTTTATGTTTTCTGGATTTCTAATTATTGATTTCTGGAATTTGTGTTTCACCAATTTTTGTGATTTGAATTAAGTTTTATCAATATTTGTGGTTTGGTGAATAAAGCTAAAGAATATGACATTCTTTTGGATGTTTGAGAAGATTTGAGATATTTTATGATTTTTGTTGTTATCTAATGTATACTTGTCACAGTATGGCATTATTGTTATCTTGCATTTTTGTCATATCTCTTATCCTATCTCGTCTTGTATGATATTTATAGCTAGACAGATCCGTTTATTATTTTTCTTCTTAAATAATACTCCGGTCAGACTGAGGTGTTTCAGGTGTTTCTACTTGACTTCTTATCGGGGTTCGCCATTTGACTTTTGGCTAACTACTTTAGCTTAGTAGTTTTTTCTTTTATGAATTCGAGATAGAGACTACTTGATGTAAACATATTCTTTTGTCAAGCATTTGTAACTATTCTTTTGTGACGTAGTGGATCTTGTATGACCCCTACTTTGATGTACACTTTTATGCGATATATTCATATCTGTTTCCACCTTAGTGATATGAATATCTATGAATGATTTTGTGTTATGCTTATTTTATATTTGTTTCCGAAGACCATATAGCCATTGTGTAATAGCTTTGAGTTTGTATTTGATCTGTAAGATTTCCTCTTGAAACGAAATGCATATAATACTATCTGACATATCGATACTTGTACAAAGCAATTACATAGATGGTCGCTCCTCAACAGCCTTATTCTTTGTGCTAGTCGATGGCATTACCCCGTAGTGTCCTTGACTAGTGTGAGTATAGAGGTGGGGCGACACAGCTTGATATCAATGCCAAACTTCGGAACAATATAGAATAATCTAGCAAGGATCATTGTCCTAAGTCTTTCTTAGGATTTGTTTGCGCAAAAAATGGGCAAACACCTCCAATCCATATGATTTAGTTGATTTTATGTTATTTTTAAGGTTTTGGGTGATTTATGCAAATATGGAAAAAGCAGGGACTAAACTGTAAAAAGACACGCAGATTTATAGTGGTTCGGCCAGAATGTGCCTACGTCCACTTTATATGCTATTCTCCTTTTTCTTTAGATTACAAGTACAAGGCTTTAAGTACAAGTGTAAGAAAGTTGTTTGAAAGTTCCTTCCTTGCTTGAGCTCTCAAACTTGTCTGCCATTGTTGTACCCCTGCCCCTCTATTTATAGAGTGAGGTAGGGGGCAGGGGTCTTGGATGTATATAGCTGCTGGTGGGCCTGGGCTGGAGCAATCTGGCCTGGCAGCGTTCTGGTTCGGCGAAGCCTTGGTTCGACCGTGCTTGGAGAAGTTGGAGCTTGGTCCGGTCGTGGATGGTTCGGCGTTGGTGGTCCGGTCATGGTGGTCCGGTGATGGTGGTCCGGTGATAGACGAAGTAGCTTGGTTCGGTAGGCAGAGGGGGTATGTTGGTTCAGTGGCATGTGGTCCGGTGGAGCATGTGAGGAGAGTTGGTCCGGTAGGGGATTGGTTCGGTGGTAGAGGGAAAAAGCTTGGATCGGTGGTGAGGCAGGGGTCTGGTTCGGTAGGCTAGAGGATGGTTCGGTGGTTGCTGGAGAAGTCTGGTTTGGCAGAGGGTGTACGTTGGTGGTTCGGTGATGGAGTGGTTCGGTAGTGCTTGGGAGTTTGGACCGGTGATGGTGGTTGATTCGGCAGTGGAGGGGGAGCGCTGGTCCGGCTTCGTCCTCCTATCCCTTGGTTCGGTGGTAGGTGGAAATCTGCCCAACATTTGCCCCCCAAAGTAGGGCATATATCTGTATATGGCGTGCTTTGTTTTAAGTTGGGTATTTTGGATAGCATCATTCGGTATGGAGTGCCGAACCGGTTGGTCCGGTGGTCCTGCGCTCGTGTATATATAGGGGCTACACCCCCTTTGTTATCCCTTACCGAATCGACGAGAATTGAGTGCCGAATCGACCTTTGCCGAATATATCTTGCGCCGAATCAGGTATGTTCCTCTTTTGCCGAATGGGCTTAAAGTTCATACTACCGAATGGACATTATCTTGGAGATGCCGAATGGGCAATTGCCGGATGGGTTCGTATGCTTGCATAGCCGAGTGAACGTGTACACCGGATGAACTTTCGACGCCGAATGAAGCTTGAACCCTTAGTGCCGAATGAAACATGAACATATTTGTTTACATTTCCATACTCCTTGTGCTAATATCATGTTTTTCTTGTGTCGCAGATAAATGTCTCAAAGAGTAGAGACTCGGTCGGAAAGGAAGAAGTCCAAGGATAGAGAGGAGTCTTCTACCGTGCCCCCAGCCCAGTCAGGATCCGTGCAACACGGACCCGCTTTGAGGTCGTTAGTGGACGGGTATGGTCCCCAGGAACTTCTGTTCTCCCCGCCCAACTGCTTTCCTAGCTTCCTAAAGGAGGAGCAGCTTGATGCTATATCCCGTTCCTTTGGGATAGATAGAGCGCTCATGGTGCTTCCGGGAGCCGGAGTTATGCAATATGACCCTCCCGAAGGGTATTTTGCTTATAGTAGGTAACACTGCATGTGTGGGGCCATTCCTCCCATCAACGCCTAGATTGTCAGCTTCATCACATATCTAAAGGTGGCACCTTTCCAGCTTCAGCCCAACTCATATGCCATCTTGGTGTGTTTATATGCTATCTTTCAGGAGAGGTATGGGCGCGCTCCTTCCAACCGGGAGATACGGTATCTGTACAATCTGAGGGGATATAGGAAGGGATCCCCATACATTAGCTTGGAGTCTACCGTCTCTTTTAAGCCGGTTCTGGACCTTTATTCGAAGTACAGTATGTTCAAGAAGGAGTGGTTCTTTGTTAGAGATAACTCCGTCTCCATCCGTCGCTTCACCTCCGGATGTAAGTCGAAGTTTTATTTGTATTCCTTGTTTCGTCCGCAATTCTTCTCCTTATGTGTTCTCATTTCTTGCTAGAGACAGGTGGCTTTGCGGTTGTGGAGAGCGATCACCTAGTTCAGATGGCCGCTGAGATAGAAGCTATTTCAGAGAGAGAGACAGATCGGCAGCTTATCTGATCAGGAATGCTAGGCTCTTGACGTACAACTTGATTCTTCCGCATCAGTCCATGGTTAAACAAAGAGATACGGCGGAAGAGAAAGCTGCTCAGACTATAGGAGGGGCCACGAAGAAGAGTGGCAAGAGGAAGCCCTTCGCGAAGCATCCTGTTGTTGGAGGCAAGAAGCTTAAGGAGTCTGACGGCCCTTCCCCCAGCACTTGCCCAATTATTCCGGGGGAGGAAGACGCGGAGGAGGACAAAGGTGAGGCCGAAGGAGGTGATGGTGGCGGCGATGGTGTTGGTGCCCTAACCTCCGGGCAAGCGGGGAAGATTCAGGAGTGGAAGGATGATGCTCTTCGTCAAGTTTTCGGGGAATCGGAGGGAGGATCGGATTTGGTGGAGAAGGCGAAGGAAACTGACAAAGCCGGGGCTGGTGCTGATCCATCCTCTAAGAGCTCCTCAGCTAGGGTGACTCCGGTGTCGCAAGGTAAACTTTTGACTTCTGCAGATTCCATTTACGATAGGGACTTAGGAATATTTTATGGCTCGCTTCCGTCCTGGGACGAAATTCAGGACTTATTGCAGGATCCTACTTCCTCGTCGGGTTTGTATAGTAAAAGCATCTTTTTTGTTCCCTTTTCCTTTTTTTTTGATATATCACTTGCTCTGTGATTCTGATGCATGCTCATAACATTTGCTCTCTGCTCCAGGGGCAGGCCAGGTGGCCAGGACGTCAGATGTTCGACACCGCCTTGAGCAATTTAAGTTGATGAGAGCTTCTGCTAAGCCCAAGTCCCCCACTGGCCATCCTGGGGACATAGTCAGCTACCGCCCTCTCCTTGGGATTATCGAGGAGGGGATTCAGCAGAGGAAGGGGAGGCGTTCCTTGTTTGATTCTCCGCCTGGTCCCCAGCTTCCTGCTCAGCCTCCCCGGGATACTATGGAGGAGACCACTGAGTCTGCCCCCTCTCCGCGTCCTTCCGAGAACCCCACTGTTATTCGCATAAGACGTCCTGACGTGCCTCGCAACCCTTTCGCCGGCCACCCGGATTTGGACCCAAGCTCTCAGGATGTTTTGTTTGACGAGGCTACGGGCGAGCATCTTCTTCCCCGCAATCCCATGGTTCGGGTTCTTGATGAGGCCAAGTCCCTAGATCTGGATCTGCTCACTACTCGGATAGCTGCGATGGGGGACGAAGCCAAGGCCAACATTGATCGGGTCGTGGAGGAGGTCAGGAGGTTAATGGAACATCACGCCCGATTGGCCAAGGCCGGGGAGGAGATAGGGAGTGCCAACATAAGGCTGCGGTTAGTGGTTGCTGATCAGGCCAAGCAACTTGCCGACCAGGCTATTCAAATTTCGCAGCATGAGGCCGACTCCCAACGACTGAAGAAGACCATGGAAGAGGCTAGCAGGGCTGAGCTGTGGGAGATGGAGGCCGCTTGTAAGAAGCGCATCGACATGGCCATTACCACGGTTGATGAGGTTAGGAAGGCGGATCTTGAGCAGGTTGAAGGATTATCTGGAAGGCTTGAAGCTGCAGAACTTGCTCAAGCCAAGCTGAGAGAAGAGATGGAGGAGATGAGGAGATCTCTCCAGGCTGAGTGCTCGAGATACCGGCAGGAGAGGGATGCCGCTGCCACTAAGTTGCAGGCTTCCGAGGCCTAGGTGAGGAGGTTTGAAGAGGATGAGGGGATGATGGACGAGATGCTGCAGGACATGTACTTTCGTACTTGGAGGCAGGGCGGCTTATCCTGGATGGACGATTATCCCCGGATCATGGCTAAGATATACCTTCGGGCTTTAGAGGAGGCCAAGGCGGATGCGGATAAGGAAGGTGGAGCGGCCTTCAGGATGGATGCGGTTACTGCCCAGTTCTCTGAGGAGGAGAAAGTGGCGGTGAAGGAGGGCATGCGGCTGCTCACCGCCGAGGAGGTGGGCGTTCACTTGGAGGATGAGGATCAAGCGGCGGATGCTGGTGAGTCTCTCCTCTGTTTCTCTTTTTAGGTTCTCTTGATCGTTTAATTGTTGATGAGTATTAATGGATTTTTCTCCTGAATTGGACAGGTGGGACCTCTGGTCAACATGTTGGGAGTTCCGATCCTGCAGTTAAGTAGATTCGGAGAGCCGGTAGGATGAGGGCGGAGTCTGGACGCCGCTGGTTCTTTGTTTGGATCCAGTTTCGCTTTGGTTTCTTTTTATTGCTGTTTTATGTTAGTCCAAAACATTGATGTGACTGTAATAATATTGTTTGTGATGAATGGCTTTATGCAATTATGCCGTGGTATCAAACAACTTTTGGGTAATCTCATAACATAAGCTGATTTCTTTATGTTGGAATGTTATCGCTATCTTGTTGTGCTGTGTAAGAGATATAGCTGTGCATGTGCATGCGATTTAGTTATGTTTAATGCCAAGTTTTGCTCGAAACATAACTTCATGCTTTGTAATTAATGTTAGTGCGATGTATGAATAAGTTATAGCTACATTTTCCATGTACAAAAGAGAAGAGTACCGCCCTTCATGTTTTAGTTGCAGGGGGTAGCTTTGAATGTTTTGTGTAACTGATTATGGTTGCAGTTGAGTGCTTCGTCATCCGGTTGGTCGGCTCTGATTTTCATGAGCGAGTGTTTCCAACTTGGTGTCCTGTACTTTGGAAACCGTTACACGGGATAGGAGTAAAGTATTTAAATGGAATGGAAATATAGGAAAAGTAAAACTTCCAGTCACGGAAGGCCGTCGATGTGCTTAAGTTCGTGGCAAACGGGCTTTGTAGTCACTTTCCCTAGCTGTGGGTCTTGGAGACCTATGTCACCCATCTTACGCCTACTGCGGGGAGTTTTCTTTTTTGCCACAGCCGCACTTAAGACACATCGGAGCCGATCGCGCACAGTAACTACCCGGGCCATTATGGCTCGTAATCGTGGGTATTATTCGATTTACTGTGGCCGGCTAGCGTGGGGGCCGATCGTCAACTGTGAACTGCCCCTGGCTGGCCACACCTTATGTTGGGGCTTATTGTCGGTTCACAGTTGCCGGCGAGCCGAATCGCTGTAACGAGCTGCCATCGGCTATAGTCGGCCTTTATGATGACCTGTACTCGACTCATTACAGTCGGCTTTAAGGGCCGAGGCAACAATGAGTTAACTCGCGGTAGAGGGATACCAGAGTGAAAGTGTCTCATTGGCGAGGGCATAGGAGCGCAGCGTACCTGTTAGGTTCTGTCCAGGTGGAGTCATGCTGTGAAGCTCTGAATGGAAAGGTCATCCGCAAAGGATTTTGTTCAATAGCAAAGGATACAGTTAACAAGCAGCCAAGATATGAAGGAGCAAGTTGAAAAGAGACAAGTTTTTTAAAATGGTTCGGCACGAAAATGCTTACGTCCACTGATTCTCTTTGTTAATTCACTTCATATGGGAAGTACAAGTTAAGAAAAGTATCGACGGAGGTGTCGGATGTTCCAAGCCCTCTGGAACACCACTCCATCCACTGTTGACAAAATATAAGCTCCGTTGTGAAGATCTTTATGAATTACATATGGTCCGTCCCAGATTGGATCCAGCGCTTCTGGGCGCGGAAAGATTTGCTTGAGGACAAGATCTCCTTCTTGCAAGCTGCGATGTTTGACTTTGGAGTTGTATACTGATGCCACTTTTTGTTTGTGAGCTGCAGCTTTGAGTGCTGCATCATTTCTCCTCTCCTCAATTAGATCCAATGACATGTGGAGGAGTTCTTCGTTTTCTTCGGGGTTGTAGTGGATCCTACGGTGGGAAGGCACTATAGTTTCAACTGGGAGCATGGCCTCTGATCCGTATGCCAAAGAGAAAGGAGTATGCCCTGTTGATGTTCTGAAAGATGTGCGGTAGGCCCAAAGTGCCGTAGGAAGTTCATCCACCCAAGCGCCCTTTGATTTTTCAAGCTTCTTTTTGATTAGAGTTTTGAGAATCTTGTTGACAGCTTCGACTTGTCCATTTGCTTGGGGATAAACTACGGGTGAGAATCTCTTATGAATTCCGTGCTCTTGGCACCAGTTGGCGAATTCCTCGCTGTCAAACTGAAGCCCATTGTCTGATATGATTCTGAGTGGAACCCCGTACCTGCACAGAATGTTTTTGATCAAGAAGTTGATAACTTTAGTTGAAGATATTTTATTCAGAGGTTCCGCTTCCACCCATTTGGTGAAATAGTCAACTGCCACTATAGCATGCTTGGCCCCGCCTCGGCCCATCGGCAGTTCTCCTATCAAGTCAATTCCTCATACTGCGAAAGGCCAAGGGCTGGTCATCTGAATGATCTCATTGGTCGGTAGTCGAGGAATCTTAGCAAATTTCTGACACCTGTCACATCTTTTTACGAAGTCTAAGGCGTCTTTGTTCAGAGTGGGCCAGAAATACCCATATCGGAGTATCTTTTTTGCTAAGGTCTGTCCCCCAGTGTGATCTCCGCAACTTCCTTGGTGGACATTGGATAGAATTTCCTTGGCTTCCCTTCCAGCAACGCACCTCAACAAGGGGTTAGAGAAGCCGCGCCGATAGAGGACGCCTTCTTGTATTGTGTAGCGGGAAGCTTTCCTTAGAATTTTCTTAACTTCATTTCGCCCGTCGGGTAGGGTGCCATTTTGTAAGTATTCCCGGATAGGGGTCATCCACGTTTCTCCTTCGGTTGCAGCTATCAGATTCACTTGCTCGAAACTCGGGGTTAGTTGCTTCGAGATAGTTATTGTTCCAGAAACGGTGTCAACCCCCGTGCTAGCTTGTTTTGCCAGTTCGTCGGCCTCTTGATTTTCTTCTCGAGGGATGTGTTTGATCAAGTAGTGATCCAATCGATCGAGCAGCAGCTTGGTCTTCCTTAGATATGCAGTGAGCCGTTCTCCTCGGGTCTGGGACTCCCCTAGTATCTGATTTACAATGAGTTGCGAGTCGCTGTGAAGACATAAGGAACTGACTCCGATTTCCAGGGCGAGTTCTAATCCCGCTATCACTGCTTCATATTCGGCATCATTGTTGGTGGCAGCGAATTCCAGCCTTAGAGCATAGTGCAGCTTTCTTCCCCTGGGAGTGATGATCACAACACCTGCCCCCGAGCCTTGTTCGTTCGAGGCCCCATCCACAAAGAGATTCCACTTGATGTCCTCTGTTATTTCGGACGGCTCCCTACTTTCGCTGGTAGTGAACTCGGCGATGAAATCGGCCATGGCTTGTCCCTTGGTGGCAGTGCGAGGATGGTAGGTGATATCATACTGGCTTAATTCAATGCACCACTTGAGCAGTCGCCCAGAGGTGTCGGGACGATGCAGCACTTGCCTCAGTGGTTGGTCGGTTAGGACTCTGATGGGATGAGATTGGAAATAGTGCCGTAGCTTCCTTGATGTGATTAGTAAACAGTACGCCAGTTTCTCGAGTTTGGGATACCGGGCTTCTGCTCTCGAGAACCTCTTGCTTATGAAGTATACTGGACGTTGTGCTCGGTTTTCTTCTCTTACCAAAGCGGCGCTTAGAGCGTGGGATGACACAGCAAGATATAGGTATATTTCTTCGCCTTCGTTCGGAGTCGAGAGCACTGGTGGTCGCTGGAGGTGTTCGATTAGGTTAAGGAAAGCCGTTGAGCATTCGTCAGTCCATTCGAACTTCCCTTTGTCTTTCTTCAGGGCTTCGAAGAAAGGAATACACTTGTCCGTCGCTTTAGAGATGAATCGGCTTAGGGCGGCCACCTTCCCGTTTAGGCTTTGCATTTCTCTTCGAGTGGATGGTATTTTGATGTCTTGCAAGGCACGGACTTGTTCGGGGTTTGCTTCGATTCCTCTGGCATGGACGATGAATCCCAAGAACTTTCCTGATGATACCCCAAAGGAGCACTTTAGAGGATTCAGCTTCATCCCATATCGGCGGAGTACTTGGAACATCTCGTCCAGGTGGCTTATATGATCACTGGATTTCCTTGATTTAACTAGCATGTCATCCACATAGACCTCTATGGTTCGTCCTATCAATTCTGCAAACATCTTGTTGACGAGGCGTTGGTAAGTAGCTCTTGCGTTCTTAAGTCCGAAAGGCATTACTTTGTAGTAGTACAATCCCCGGTCCGTGATGAAACCAGTGTGGTCCCGATCGGGGGCGTGCATAGGGATTTGGTTATATCCTGAGTAGGCATCCATGAAGGATAAGAGTTCGTGTCCGGCGGTGCTGTCCACAAGTTGGTCGATTCGGGGAAGTGGGAAGCAATCCATTGGGCAAGCGTCATTTAGGTTGGAGAAGTCAATGCATGTTCGCCACTTCCCATTAGCCTTCTTTACCAGTACCGGGTTAGCGATCCATTCGGGGTAGATGGCTTCTCGTATGAAGTTATTGGCAAGTAGGTTCTTTACTTCTTCTTCGAGGGCCGCTGATCGTTCTGCCCCCATACTTCTCTTCTTCTGCTTTACTGTCACCTTGGTAGGGTCTATGTTTAGTGCGTGGCATGCTATGTCTGGAGAGATTCCTGTCATATCAGCATGCGTCCATGCGAACACATCCAGGTTGTGGCGAAGGAAATCAATAAGTTGGTACTTCAATTCTGCTTTCAACTGAGATCTGATTCTCAGTAGTCTACTTGAGTCGTGTTTGTCTACAGATACAAACTCCATAGCCTCTGCAGGCTCGGCGGTGGCCTCCTCCTATTTATCCCTGGGGTCTAATTCATTAAAGGGATCACTGGTATATCGAAGAGGAGGGGCCTTCTTTAGTTGCTATGCTTCCGAGTTTTTCTTGCAGAGAGTAGTCTCTGCATTCTTCCCTTTATCTTTCCTGCGATTATTGTGATGTTCGGTTACATAGCAGTCCCGAGCGGCTTCTTGATCCCCTTCTACTTCTCCCACTCCGTTGTCTGTTGGAAACTTCATCTTCAGGCACCATGGGGCAAGGACAATTTGGAAGTCGGATAAGGCTGGTCTTCCTAAAAAGGCATTTTAGGCTGAGTGGTTGTCTATTAGCACGAATGTTTGTTTCTGAACGGCGGAGCGGGGATGACTTCCCAATTCAACAAAGAGATCCAATTGTCCGAGGGGCATCTTTGCTTCTCCCGTGAAACCGTGTAGTGGTTTGTTGCAGGGAGACACATCCTTCGTTGACAGTTTCATTTTGTCGAAAGCATGCTTGAATAGAATATTCACTGAGCTTCCAGTGTCTACTAGGATCCGAAAAACTTCAGCTGGGCCTAACCAGGCAGAGATGACCATAGGATCCATGTGGGGGTATTGCCTTCCTTCTAGGTCGCGCCCACTGAAGGTGATGTCATTATTTTCTTTCCGCTTAGGGTGGCGTTCTTCCACAACAGAATTGACGCAGTCTCCATTGCTTCTGAGTGAGTTTCCATATCTTTCCATTTCTGCCCAGCTCTTGTCGGCGATGTGTGGTCCTCCAGATATTGTATGGACCACTATCTTCTCTTGACCGGAACCGCTGGTGTTGCGATTTCCCCTGCCTGCCTCTGGGTGGAGTTGTCCTGGGTTTTCCTTGGTAGGAGCTGGAGTCCTGTCCTAATCCTTTACATAGCGTTCCAGCCTCTTTCTCCTGATGTGTTCTTTAATTAGGTCTCGTAGATGGCGGCATTCGTTGGAATCGTGCCCATGAGACTCGTGGAAACGGCAGAATTTTCCGGACTGGATTGCGCGATCTGACTCTTTCTTGTATGGGGGATGCTTGTAGGTAAGTTCGTCCTGGGTGGCCAGGAAGATGTTTTCAACTATATCATTCAAGGGGGTGTAAGCGTCGAATCTTGGTCCAGGTCGATATAGGCGCGTTTCCCCTTTCATGCCCCCTGCATTATCTCTGGGGTCGTTTCTTCGGGCATCCCTTGCTGTAGCGGATGCGTTTCCATGAGCTGCTTTAGCTTGCTGTCCTGTCTGCCTTTCAGTGGCAGCCTCTTCGAGTCTTATGTACTTCCCAGCTTCATGGAAGAAATCGGACAAGGTAGATTGTTTTTCTTTAGTTAGTCTTCTAGCAAACTTGGTGTCTGGGTGCACCCCACTACAGAGGGCCATTAGGGTGAGTTTCTCATCGGCATCTTGGACTGCGGCCGCTGTGGCATTGAATCGGGTTAGGTATTATTGCAGTGTCTCTCTGGGTTTCTGTTTGACGTTAGATAAGGAATAGGCATCTTTAGGTTGTTCCACGTGAATGCGGAATTGGCTAATGAATTTCTCTTTCAACATTTCCTACGAGCTGATGGATCCTTGGGGTAGGTGGAAGAACCAGGAGGTAGCTAGGTCCGCCAGAAACAGTGGAAAGCATTTGCACAACACTCCTTCCATTGCTTTGCTCATGAGCATATGCTGTGTGTATCTTTGCAGGTGTACGGCGGGGTCTGAAGTTCCCTTGTATGGTTCAATCGTCGGCATTTTCCATTCCCGGGGGGTGATGGCAATTTCAATGTCGCGAGTGAAGGGGCTGGTTACCCTAGCGCCTATCCCTTGGTCTCTTTGTTCTCGTCGGACGCACTCCCTGAATAACCGTGCCATTCTCTCATCAGAATTTGGGGCGGATAGGAACGAGCTTGGTTCCTCCCTGTGGGATCGACCCTGTTCAGATGACCTGTAGGGATGGTATAGTCTATCACTTCTGACGTTATCCAGTGGCTGTCTTTGGCTGTTCGGGTGCATGCTAGGACCAGCTACAGTTGGCCCCTGCCTTGATCTTCCCCTGTGGGGTTCTGTTTCGAGCATTTCCATGGGGTCAACTTCGGGCTGGGTCCTAGCTCGGCTCCGTTCAGCAGGGTTTCTATGGTTAGGTGGCATGACCTGCTCAGCTATATCTGACCCTCGCCTGGCACCTCCCCCGTGGGGTTCGGTTCCAAGCGCTTCCTCAAGTCGGAGTTCGGGCAGAGTCCGGGCTCGGCCCCTACCATTGTTGTCTCTGTTGACAGCTTCCTCGAAGAAGGAAGACCTTTGTTGTCTCCGAGATCCTCCAGATTGGGACTCACCCCATGATTCAGTGTTGCGGTTGGATTCTTCAGCATCCCTTAAGCGTGACATGAGTTGGTCCACCAAAGCTTCTTGTTGGGATGTGAAGCGGTTAGTTACTTCAGCCACAACTCTGTCTAGATCTGCCCTAGTAATTGATGTCGGTTGTTCCGCGGCAGGAGTTGTCAGATTTGCTTGATCTTCATTTGGTACTGATGCTGGGATGGGATGATTCTCTTGATCTGTGACTGCTGGATCCGGAAGGCTGCTAGTTGCGATGTTCTTTCCTTTGTTAACATCCTTCTTCTGCTTGGAAGGCATGTCTTCTATGTCCGAACGATGTTTGTTAGGAAGAAGGTCAAGTGGGAGAAGCTGAAGCTTCGAGCTCTAGCCCTCTCAATTAAAGCACCAAAAATGTTTGCGCAAAAAATGGGCAAACACCTCCAATCCGTATGATTTAGTTGATTTTATGTTATTTTTAAGGTTTTGGGTGATTTATGCAAATATGGAAAAAGCAAGGACTAAACTGTAAAAAGACACGCAGATTTATAGTGGTTCGGCCAGAATGTGCCTACGTCCACTTTATATGTTATTCTCCTTTTTCTTTAGATTACAAGTACAAGGCTTTAAGTACAAGTATAAGAAAGTTGTTTGAAAGTTCCTTCCTTGCTTGAGCTCTCAAACTTGTATGCCATTGTTGTACCCCTGCCCCTCTATTTATAGAGTGAGGTAGGGGGCAGGGGTCTTGGATGTATATAGCTGCTGGTGGGCCTGGGCAGGAGCAATCTGGCCTGGCAGCGTTCTGGTTCGGCGAAGCCTTGGTTCGGCCGTGCTTGAAGAAGTTGGAGCTTGGTCCGGTTGTGGATGGTTCGGCGTTGGTGGTCCGGTCATGGTGGTCCGGTGATGGTGGTCCAATGATAGACGAAGTAGCTTGGTTCGGCAGGCAGAGGGGGTATGTTGGATCGGTGGCATGTGGTCCGGTGGAGCATGTGAGGAGAGTTGGTCCGGTAGGGGATTGGTTCGGTGGTAGAGGGAAAAAGCTTGGATCGGTGGTGAGGCAGGGGTATGGTTCGGTAGGCTAGAGGATGGTTCGGTGGTTGCTGGAGAAGTCTGGTTCGGCAGAGGGGGTACGTTGGTGGTTCGGTGATGGAGTGGTTTGGTAGTGCTTGGGAGTTTGGACCGGTGATGATGGTTGATTCGGCAGTGGAGGGGGAGCGCTGGTCCGACTTCGTCCTCCTATCCCTTGGTTCGGTGGTAGGTGGAAATCTGCCCAATAGGATTTAATTCGAGTCTTAGGACCTGTTCTATCCTACTTTCTTTTATGATGCCTTGTTTTACCAATAATGTTTGTTCGATATTCATTTTGAGAATAACCTTTTTGGTATTGGGACATAAACCACGGCATTTTTCCAATTTTTGGCATTTTGAGGTAAAAATCTGTGAAAACCCTTATGTGGATGTTTGGACATGTTGTTCGGAGTGCATTGATGAGTCTATAGGGATGGGTTGTTGCTTGGCATTCTTAGCCATCGTCGCTCATTCGATCGCATTCAATATGAATTGGCCATTATTGGCCTAGCCTAAATCTTGCCATGAGCTTCAGCTCAGACGTCTGGTAATAAGCTCAGACGTCTGGAGCTACAGAATAAAAACTCCAGTCTTTCAACTCAGATGTCCGAGGTTCCTACCCAAATGTCTAGGCGATCTGAAAGAAAATTCCAGTCTTTCAACTTAGACGTCTGGGTAAACCACCAAACGTTTGGAGCTGTTAAATTCGGAAAATTTGCCTTTTTTATTTGGCTTTCCATTTTATATCTATTTTTGGTTGATCCGGTTGGTTATTGTCATTTATTATCGAGTTTTGATGACTTCTTTTCTGGATTTTTTGGAATATCCATTTGATGGATTTGATATCGATTTCTATGGTTTTGATTCATGTCATCAAATGTGAATTTTTTATGATTGATTGTATTTACAATCATTCTTATGATTTGTCACTTTAAAATACAAAGGTTTCTATACTAGTAGTAAATATTCAAACACTTTCACGAAAATGATTTCAACATTATTTTTAATACAAAACTCATTTTTAAAACCATTTTTCAATCTATTAGTATATACAAACCTTTACCTCATTCGTATGAAAAATCTAATTAAACGATTTAGCAAAACAAGTGGTATGAAATGCTTGCGTTTTCTTTGTCGGTTAATTCTTGGACTTGTTCGAATGAAATCTTGTGACAATTTTCGAGTGGAAATTTACAGTCTGTTTGTAAATATTTTAGTTAAGCCAATGGTTATGGGACTAAAGCTAAACTCATTTATTTACTAAGTTTGTGTTATTTACACTTTTTATTGATTTGTGATGATTATTTCGCATTTTAGACTGGTGATATGCGATATCTCTTAGTCTGCGTAGGAGACTGTACCCCATTCTTTGGAGTTTCGACTCACTTTTATGGGCTAGCGAGCCATGTTATTTTATGGAGTTCGGTTCATCGGGCGTACCGATGTACTACGTCGTTGTCCCGGCTTATCAGGTTCATTGGGCGTACCATTGTACTACGTCGTTGTTACGGATTATTTGAGTTTCAGGTTCTTCGAACGTACCGTTGTACTACGTCGTTGCACCAGCTCTATGGTTAGCGACCATGGGATAGCGTCCCGTTTGTGATACACGTGTTGGTGAATTTTTATGCTCCCATTTTTGATAAGCCTCCTACTTTATGTTTTCTGGATTTCTAATTATTGATTTTTGGAATTTGTGTTTCACCAATTTTTATGATTTGTATTGATAATTTTTGTCAATATTTGTGGTTTGGTGAATAAAGCTAAAGAATATGACATTCTTTTTGGGTGTTTGAGAAGATTTAAGATATTATATGATTTTTGTTGTTATCTAATGTATACTTGTCACAGTATGGCATTATTGTTGTCGTACATTTTTGTCATATCTCTTTCCTATCTCATCTTGTATGATATTTATAGCTAGATTGATCCGTTTATTATTTTTCTTCTCAAATATTTTTTGGATTAGACCGAGGTGTTTCATGTGCTTCTACTTGATTTCTTATCAAGGTTTGCCATCTGACTTTTGGCTAACTACTGACTATAGCTTAGTAGTTTTTGCTTTTGTGCATTCGAGATAAAGACTCCTTGATGTATACATATTCTTTTGCCAAGAATTTGTATCTATTCTTTTATGATGTAGTGTACCTTGTATGACCACTACTTTGATGTACACTTTTATGTGATATATTTATATCTGTTTCCACCTTAATTATATGGATTTCTGTGACAGGTTTTTTGTCATGCTTATTTTATATTTATTTCCAAAGACCATATAGCCACTATGTAGTAGCTTTGAGTATGTATTTGACCTATCAGATTTCCTCTTGAAACAAAATACATATAATACTATTTGACATATTGGTACTCGCACAAAGCAATTACATAGATGGTTGCTCCTCAACAGCCTTATTCTCATGCTAGTTGACAGCATTACCCCATAGTGTCCTTAGCTCATGTGAGTATAGAGGTGGGGCGCCACATACCAAGGAAGGAAAGTCCAAGGTTATATGTTACAAGTGTGACAAAATGGACCATTATGCTAATGAATGTCGAACTGGTAAGGTAAAATAAGTCATTGGAAAGAAGAACATTAAGTGTTTTAACTACGAAAAAGTGGGACATTACGAGAACAAATGTGTAGAGTGGCCAAGGCAGAAAAAGGAAAAGTATTTGCTTTGGAACTGGCTACCTTGAGACCAACTGTTGAGAAGATTGGGATAGCTGCGTTGGAAGGTACACTTTTGATTCATGTTATACCAGTTAGAGTACTATTTGATATTATTTCATCACATTCTTTTATATCTCATTGCTTGGTAGATAAGTTTAACCTAAAGCCCTCATACCCAGTACCTTCCTTAAGGGTTGTGAATTCGATAAGAGGGAATGCAACTTTAGGGATGAGTTATGACTATTCAGAGTTATGCATTATTAGGTCATGTACTTATCTGCAATTTGCAAATGTTTGATTTCGTGAGCTTTGGGATTATTTTAGTGATAGACTGGTTAAGTAAATATGATGCTAGGACATTTTTCCATGATAAGAAAATATCACTAACACACTCTAATAATAGTGACCGAATTGTATACTTAGTAAGGAAGCCAAGTATTGATGTTTTTGCTTTATTGAGTGTAATGGAAGAGGAAGATGAAGTGAATCGGGTTTTCATAGTTAGAGAATTTGCAGATACTTTTGAACTTGTTACGGGACTACCATCAAAACTAGCTATTGAGTTCCAGTAGATGTAGTACCTGGAGCTGAATCCGTAAGTAGAAAACCTAGCATAATGACACCTACTGAGATGAAGGAGTTAAGGTACAGCTGATGAACTTAGAAGGAAAGAATTTTATTAGACCAAGCAGTTTGCTTTGGGAAGCGGCTGTAGTGTTTATGAAGAAAGTGGGTGAGTCATTAAGATTATGTTTTGATTATCATAAGTTGACTGATAAGGCAAATAAAGAACCCGTATCACATGCCGAGAATAGATGATTTATTTGATCAGTTGGGTGGAGCCAAAATATTTTCCCAATTGGATTTGGCGACAAAGATCCATCAACTATGGGTTGTGGATGACAGTATTCCATTAACGAAATTTATAATAAGATATGGTTCACACGAGTGATTAGTAATACCATTCGGATTGATTAATATGCATGCATACTTCATAGATTTAATGAGTCGAATTTTCTAAGAGCGATTGGATAGGTTTGTATTGGTATTCATAGATGACATTTGATATATTCTGAGGATAACAGAGATTATGAAATTCATTTTAGAACAATGCTTGAGATGCTGAGGCGGCACCAATTAAAGGTGAAGTTATCGAAGTGTCATTTTTAGAAGAAGAAATAGAAGTATCTTGGTCATGTAGCCTTAGAAATAAGGTTATCAGTGGATCCAACTAAGACAGAAGCTGTAAATAACTAGAAGAGACCCGAGATGGTGACTGAGATAAAGAGTTTTCTTGGTCTAGTTGGCTATTACTGGAGATTCATCAAGGATTTCTCTCATATAGCAACACCAACGACTAAACTAATAAGAAAGGACTGATGTGTGTGGAATAGAACTAGTAGCTATGTTGATGCAAAGGGTAAAGTTATTGCCTACGTCTCTCGATAGCTCAAACCATACGAAGTTATATATTCGACTCATGACTTAGAGTTGGCTATAGTAATATTTGCTTTGTAGGTGTGGAGACATTACCTTTTGGGAGAAAGATTCGAGTTGAATACGTATCTAAAGTCTTTAAGGTGGTTATTCTTTTAGAAGGAGTTGAACATGAGACAACATATGTGGTTAGAGGTTTTTGCTGCTTATGATTTTGGAATTGAGTACAGACCGAGGAAAGGAAACAAAGTTGCAGATGCACTTAGTAGGAGACTTCAAAATGTAGTATTAGCAAAGATATCGAAGATGAAATATTTGGAAGCACTGACTATTTGTAGTGTGCAGTTAAGATCGACTACCCGTTCTAGTCAGAATAACGCAAAGTTATCTTATTTCGAAGTTCGACCAGTATTGATTGACATAATTGGTTCTAAGAAAGGAGACGTTCCATTGCTAGCTGAAAGAATTAAAAGACTGAAAAGTAGAACTGAAATTGATGACTTGAAGGATTTTACCTTGACTAAAATGGATGGTTGAGAAAGAAGGGACGAATGTGTCTTCCATATGTAAAAGACCTAAGAAAAGTTGTCCTTAAAGAGTGCCATTGATCGAAATTCACTATTCATCCTAGAGGGACTAAGATGTATCAAGGTATCAAGAGAACTTTCTTCTGGTAGGGTATGAAAAGGAATGTAGGCTTATTGGTAAAACAATGTCTGAATTGCCAACAAGTGAAAGTCAAACATCAGAAGCCTAGTGGATTGCTTCAGCCTTTAGATATACTTGTTTGGAAATGAGAATTAATATCCATGGATTTTATTGATGGGTTGCCAAGGTCAAATAACAAAAATGAAAGTTTATGGGTCATAGTGGAAAGACTGAATAAGGGTACGCATTTCATTCCCGTTTAGTCGACCAGGACGGCACCAATATTAGTTAAGTTGCTTATAAGAATATTATTAGGCTGCAAACGATTCTTAGTAGTATAGTCAATGTCAAAGATTATTTATTTAATAGAAAATTCTTCAAGAGTCTATAGGTAGTACTAGGTACCAAGTTTAAGATGATCACCGCTTATCACCAACATATGGATGGGTAGACAGAGAGAGTCAATAAGGTACTTGAAGATTTACTGAGGGCTTCTGCACTAGATTTTGGCGGGTCATAGGATGACCATTTGAACTTTGTTGAGCCTATAGTAATAGTTATCAGACTAGTATCTGAATGATGCCTTTCGAAGATTTATATGGAAGGTCATGTAAATCACCCGTATGTTGGCTAGAGATCATAGGTAGATTAGTTCTTGGTTCAGATATGGTAAGAGAAGCCATAGAAAAGATTAAACTCATTCGGGCTAGAAAGAACGAAGCTCGATTTAGGCAGAAAAGTTATGCAAATAAGAGATAAAAGACTTGGAGTTCTCAGTTAGAGATCATGATTTCATCAAAATATCATCGATGAAGGGCGTAGTAAGATTTAGGAAATCAATGAAATTGGCACTTAAGTTTGTTGGACCATTTCCTATTATAAAAAGAATTAGGAAAATCGCTTATATGATACAGTTAGCGAGCAGCTTTGTAGGGGTCCGTAATGTTTTCCATCTTCCTCGTATGAGGAAGTGTATTCGAGATCCAAAGGCTATTATAACTCCAGCTGCATTGGAAGATATAGTAGCGAAGCCAGACGTGACTATGGTTAGACAATCAATTCGAGTTGGGTGAAGGATGAGAAGAATTAAGAAACAAGACGGTCAGATTAGTAAATGTCCAGTAGAGTGATGACAAGAGAGGCTAAATGTGGAAAAACAGAGAGCAGGATTAGGGTCACTTATCCTAATTTGTTTGATGGCATGTTTTACCTATATATTTGATTATTTAATGCATATACCTTATCGTAATTTCGAGGACGAAATTCTTTAAGGAGGGAAGTCTGTAACAACTCTAATTTTAATTAACATTATTTAGGAGTTTTAATTGGTTAAATTAAATAAAATAATGTAGAAGGTTAAGGAGAGTGGGATTTGATAATTAGTATGGGTCGAGCCTTAGTTCATGAATTAATGGAATTAATTACAACATTAATAAGAAGGAGGATATATGAGGAGAGAAAAATAGGAAAAGAGTATAATTCCTAAATATAACCCTTCCTATTCACATTTCCTCACCCACTTCATTATGCATTAATGAAATCAAAGGGCTAGGGCCGGCCACAAACAAAGTATCCAAGAATAAAAAAGTTAAGAAATCAAGTAGGAAGCTTAGGGGAATCAAATCAAATACAAATCTCGACCATCTTAAACCATTCAAAGTGAATATTATTTGTGCATCTCATGTTTTAATTGTTATTTTTGGTTTTTAATATAATTTTGATTATTTTGCTTATAATGCTAAGTTCTGATAGTTTGAATGATTATATGCTTATTTGATGAATATTTGGATTTAGTTATAAAATTAGATAATAGTTTTAAGTGTGAAAACATATCGTATGATACCCAAATGACTTGAGATTTTGATATGATGTTAGAAACATTATTTTAGAAGTGGATTTTTAATTTTATAATTTTCCAAGCAAGTGTTGATTTATTATGAATTTTCTAAGTATAGAAAATGGGTTAATTTCGGGTTTTAATTATTTAAAATAATTAGATAAAGATTTTAGTCCCGAAATTTTAATTTTAAAGATACAATAAATTGGATTTATTACGATTTTTGAGGATGTTTCCTAAGTATTTATGATTTGTTATGAATTATTTAAGTTAGAAAAGCTAACTTATTATGTTAAAATATTTATATAAAGGGTATAGCTTGTAAATGTTGGGGATGATAAATTCTGGTAATGGGCAGTCTGAAAAGAATTATGATAAAGTATTTGTTACCTAATAAGGTTTTGATAGGAAATAGGGGTTAGTGAGAAAGCACCTACTTTATTAGCAAATAAACATTTTTAATATTAATTGTGGAAATGCCATGTCGGCAATGACGACGCCGGCATTCCTCTTCATTGCTGCTATGACTTCGATGACAACCAATAGCAATGCATATGATATCAACCTATGTTGGTATAAAGTGAATCAGTTAGGGCTGAAGAGTTCGAAGTCGGCATCCTTATCGTCAACATTGACCTTGCCGCATGCGCTGCTATAGTGCCACATTATATATATATGTATGTATGTATGTATGTATGTATATGTACGTATGTATTTATACGTGTGTGTATATATATAAGCTATGGGGCTGCGTACTCATAACTTCGCCAACCTTATTGCTTACAAAGTACTTACAGTGGCAATAATGATGTTGCATATTTTAAACATATCGACTTCGATTGTTTAAGTAACTATACCATTATTAATGATTTCGGTAATATAGTACCATATATTATAACTTTGATTTTAATGATTGCCGCTTACATTCCTAGTGACCTATTTTTGAAAAGGGCTACAATGCCACTTATATTAGATTCGACCCTAATGAAGCCGACTATTTTTCAAATTTAACTATGTCGATATTAAGCTTTAAGACCTTAAACAATGCAAACTATGTTTTATATTCTATGACATCGACACTATAAAAAGTGCGATATTCATATTTGCGGCCCTATAGCCTTATGTTTTATAAGTTAAGGACTATAACTTACTTTTATATGGAAGAGGAACGAAGACCCTTAGTGGCAATGAGGTCACCGAGCTTTATCACTATACTAGGTCTATAGTTTTGGCCTTATGGCTTAAGTTTAAGGGGTGAAGACCCACATTGACTTCGAACATCATCAAAAAAGTTTACAAAAGTATATATTATGGCATGATTATTTTGGATGAAGTAAAGGTATATTTTCTTTGTTTTGAAAGTATGATTTCAAGGGTTAAATTATTTATAAAGAAAGTGTTTTCATGGAAACAGAAAAGGGTATTTAGCCCATAATTTTACTAATAAATTATTGTTCTTATCACTTTTGAATAGATTGTGATATGATGAGTTGACTCAAAACACCATATGAGACTGGTGTATGATAGCATCTTGTATTTCAGTTGTTAGCCCCTAGCTGATATATGTCCTAAATTCTAGTTTATATTTCTTTGACAAGGGTAAGACAAAAATTAGGTTTACGTACCGAAAGGAATACATAAAAATGTTAGGTTATAGGTTGGCTTGTAAAACCTTTAGTTTCATTATAATCCTAGCAAAACTATGAGATTGGTAGATAGTTAGGTAAACACAATGATATTGTATTTGTACAGACCATCCAGTTTTCTTCTAACAGTCAGTTAGAAAATTTAGTATATTTGGTAGGCCCATATCGGCCATGTAGGTTGGTAATATCCTGTAAAAACTAAACATTGGGAAAAATAGTCCGCTGATTTGATGGATAGTAATGATTACTTATGTAGCATGCATGCACGTTATTTTTTATATTTTTTATTCTAACCAGTTTTGTTGCAGGACTTTGATTTGCAAAAGATATCTTTTTAAAGGGATGTGGTGAGGGAAAAATCCATTTTGCCCCATAGTGGTGGTCTCACTAAATATCTATAAACCGAGATGGCATATTATTATTCACACCAAGTTTTTTGTCCGACTTGATGTTTATGTTTTCAC
The DNA here is from genome assembly GCA_030765085.1 of Allium cepa. NCBI lineage: Eukaryota > Viridiplantae > Streptophyta > Magnoliopsida > Asparagales > Amaryllidaceae > Allium > Allium cepa. Next base: position 54,806,442 of record CM060943.1, on the reverse strand, counting down.
CTTAAACTCTCGGGTGCTCAAAATTTGATTTAAGTAGGTCGAGAGTAAGGGCTTTATAGGTTAAGTAAGTTTGGACGAATAAAGCTTCCTGAGATGTGTTGTAGGCAAAGTTAGCTATATAGGAGTCTATCTTTTACTATTATCCGCTGTGTTATGTCAGTTGTTGTATAAATGTATTGACAGTAAATGTACATGTCTATTTAGTAATCCTAATCAACCAAGAAGGCATCTTCATATGTCGCTCTTGGAGTATGTTGTAATAATTATATTTTATCTAAAAGTGGACAACGTTTGGGATTATAAAACGAATATGGAATATTATATTTGAATTGTAATAAGAAGATCTACCTTAAAATTATATTTAAAATTATGCCATATGATGGTGCTTTTGATATTATGGATACCATTAACAAAGCCACATTTTTTCATCGAGAATCAATAACTATGGATGACCCAACATCTGTAGTAGTTAGTTTCGGACCTCAAAATGGAGGATGTTATACATTAATTCCTTGATTTTCAAATTTCACATCATTAGTTCATCATCGGTTTAGTAGGCATAATTATATTCTTCTTCACCATCTTCTTCATCGACTAGTATTGCATTTCCCTTATCTTTTCCCTTGACATTAGCTTCTCTAGGAATTTAAAACAAAATAAAAATGAGTAAATAACACTACCATAGAAGAATGAGAACAATAAACAACTTTTCTCATTACATTTCAGATTAGCAATTCATATTCAGTATGTAATCTCATAAAGTTGCCAGGTATAGATAATATAATTATTACAAAATATGCCAAGAGCGACATATGAAGATGCCCCCTTGGATGATCAGAGTTACTTAATAGACAGTTATAACATCCACCATTACATACAACATTCAATCACAGTGGAATAGAGAAACAGATAATCTCTTACATAGCTAAATCTGCCTTCTGCACGTCTTTGGATGCTTTATTCACCAAATCCTACTAAATCTGAAAAACTTAACTTTCAACCTATTAAAATTAAATTTGACCACTCGAGAGTTTAAGGGTAAACATAAACCTTAAACATTGAGCCAGACATAAAGTCTAGTGTAAATAATAGTATGACAGCTTGATTTATCGATATTAAGTGAGACCATGCTGTCTAATGGAATAGGTTCCCCTCACTAATATACTTTAAAATCAATGTAATATAAATCCTACAACCAAAATGGTTATAATAAACAGTATACAATAACATGTATGCATACAAAATAGGCAATCAGTTGACTATTTGTCCTCACATCATAGTTTTATCAGGCTGACTATAAACCTATGTCTGACTCGGGCTTACTAGACATAACAAAAGCTCTAACTTGCTGTTAGAGAAAAACTAGACAGTCTATCCATAACTTCGATTTATATGGTTAACTGATCCTAATGATTTTGCGGGCTTACCAATAACTTATCTCTACTCTATGTATTGCTTTCTATAGTCTTACCCATAACAAAGCCCTATTCACTAGAATTTTGAACTTATATTAACTAGGGGTTACTAGCAAAAGTATAGTGCGTGACCCTACATCGGTCCCATCTGGTTTTCTAACATTTGAGTCATTCTTTTAGCAAACAGCTGGGTCAACCACCCTATTCTTATTTCCTTGGAAACAAATCTTGGTAAAGGATTTAACCCTTGAACTCATATTTAAAACGAGGAAATTATAAAATTTTGTTTTACTCAAAATTCATATACCATGATATATTCTTTATAAAATAATGTTGATGAAACTCGAAGTTGGCTGGGACTTCGATCCTCTTAAAACCTAGGCTACAAAACCAACTCTATGTAAAACGTTTACATGAATTAGACTCGGGGACATCATTGCCATTAAAGGACTTCGACCCCTTTAAAGCATGTCGAGTCTTGTTTAAAAGTGTTTGGGGATGAGTTCGAGGTCAATATTTCATAGCTCATAGTGCTACATTATAAAAAATTAAACTTTAGTGACACTCAAAATCTCGACATTAAAGCCTTCTCAAGGGTAGAAAAGTTGAATAAGCATAGCGTCGATATCAAAGACGTCAATCTAATCAAAAGAGGCATTTTCTCAATGATAATTTAAAGTGGTGATGGTTAGGCTCAATGACCATCAGGTCGACGAGGGTGAAACTCGAAGTCACTTAACAAAACAATGCAACATCGAGGTTATAAGGGTCAATGAGTCTAAAGAACACATGCGGCTACAAGCCTCTTTTAATAAAATGCATCATGCTACTGAAAAGTGTACGTGCTAATATAGTACACCCGGATCATGTAATATGATGTGTAACACACAAATATAAAACTAATCACAGATAATAGAAAAACAGTAAAATAGAAAATTCACACCAGAGATTTTTATACTGGTTCGGAGCACCGTCATACGTCCAGTCCCAGACTTCTATCTGGATTTTCACTACCAACTACCTCGCTTCACCCGGAGGAACAGGTTTACAACACCCGAACAGCCGAACGGGATTTTGTGCCTCTTACAACACCGAGGACTTCAACAAAAAACAAATACAATTGCTGTTGACAACTTGTGCTCTTAATAACACGGATTTGTCACTTGTAGTACACCCTTCCTATAATCTTATCCTCAAAATATGTGAATGATGTTTTGTGAAGATTAAGGAAAGTATATTACTTATTGAATCAAAAAATATGAAATAATTTCAATGATTCAATAAGTAATTAAAATAATTGAGAGCTTTTAGAATGCAGGAGTATTTAGAAAAGAAGATCAGAAATTAGAGTAAAAAGCATATATGTTCATGTGTTTTGAATCAATGATTTAGATGAGTTTATATAGAGAAAAAATGGTTGTAACTCTTTGTGAACAGTAGCCATTAATAGATATGATCATTGATGAAAGGTAAGAGATGCAACCATTGGAGAAAGAACTGTCTTTTGGGAAAGGTTGCTCTCTGTTTAAAAACGGTCGACAGGTCAAAAAATGGCCAGTAGACAGGATTTTAAATATATAGTCGTTATGTGCATGTGTGCACGTTCATTGTGCATTTTACACAGAAACGGTCGACCGCCTGGTTTATCACCGGTCGACCGGTCCCTGTAAAATTGCAGAATGAATGTGCCATGCCATTCATACGTATATATATATATATATATATATATATATATATATATATGGATTATATTTAGGTGCATGATTATTTGAGGATAGATTTTAACAAGTTTATTACTATTACAACATCAAATAATCAACCTATAATCTAGAGTACCATATGTAGCTCTTTTGTGCCTCTTTATAGCCATGATGTCTTCGTTTTGTCAATCGCCTTTATTTCTTTGTCAAAAATCAAAAACTTCATAGAGTCAGTGACTCAACAGCTACATATCAACATGGCCATATTGGGGGCCATCCCTTTATCTTTATTATTGCCTAAACGAGTTCCAAACCAATCCACTTCATGTTAATCTCCTTGACGTCATGTGTATTGGTTTATTCTACGTATATAACTGTTAACCAGCCTTTTAGCATGGCCGTACGTAGGAAGATTTAATCCAATAGACTTCACGGTTATCGAGGCTGGGATATCATGGATTTTACTTAAATGGATGGATGGATAATCAACTACCGATAATAGTATGAAGCCATGATTAAATGAAGTAGGTAGATAAACAATGGAGGGTGCTTCAAAGGTGGATACTGGCTTAAATAAAGAAGTTTCGGCATAAGGGAGGATCGGCATGGAGGATTTGGCATGTTCTAATAAGAAGGAGTCGACATGTTTGATTGCTTGGGAAGTTGTGTTGAAGGGTTCGACATTGTAGGCTAGAAGGGATCAACACACATTAATTCTTAAGTAAGGAATTGGTATAGATGGGTGGACAAATGATCAGCATGGTCAATTAGAAGGAGGGATGAGCCTGGTTGTTGACAAAGGGATCGGTATACTTCAATATAAAGGGATCGATGTGACTCGGTAGAAGGCTAGGCATAGATCGGATTGGCAAGATTTGGAAGAAGGCATAGATTCAGTCGGCATAGAAGATGTCGTATGGATCGACATGGCTAGATAGTACTTGAGGGGTCAGCATATCATTTAGGATGAGGAGGGATCGGTATACGATGGAGGATAACAAATCGGTATGATCCTATGAAGCAAGGAGGACCTGCTTGGCTTGGATCAGCAAGGGATGGAAGTACAAACGGGCTAGGTATAGATGAAGGTAGAGCGATCGACATGCTATGTTGGTTTGGGAAGTAACAAAGGATGGATTGGGATAGCTGGGTGGTATTAGAGGGATCTGTATGGTTGATAGTATATAGATTGGCATCGTGCAATGGAGTTCAAGAGATAGGTGTAAATGAGTATCCGTGGATCGACATATGTAATGGGTCGGTATGCTTTAGTATGGAGGGATCAGCATAGTCTAGTGAACAAGAGGGATCGACATTGAGTTAAGAGAAACGATAGCCAACAGTAGTGCTAGGCGGATCGTTATTTTTGGACGAATTGGACTTGCTGATCATTATGGTCTGCCCATGTAAGTGAGAAGGCCCTATAGCTGAAGTTTCACCTGTAAATACAGCATGCTTGGCTTTAGAAAAAAGACATACATTTCTGCTTCTCTTTATCTTCTACCTAGGGGATACTCTGCCATTTTCATTCTGGAATCTTGGATTGTAACTGTAATCAAATTTCAATATAATAAAAAGGATTGTTCTGGAGTGGACGCAGGCCGAAATTAGCCGAACCACTAGAAATCTTGTCTCTTTTACTTGCTTTCATTTTAATTTGATTATTATTCATATTATATTCTCTACATCATATACTATCTGTGATCTGTGACATGAAATTTGTGCTTTCACATATAATTGGGTGGTGGCGGCCAATTTTGACGCCAACAATGACGATGAAGCGCAGTGAGATATGGCTCGACATGGGCAACATTATCATGGTAAAACTGTAATTAACTCGAAAACTGCTAGTTTACTATAAAAAATATTACTTTTCACCAACCCGCTGTAATTTGTCAAAATCTTATTGGCTATCAAAACTTTATCACATTCTTTACTAAGAAAAACTGTCGCATGACATAAATTTCTATGCTAAATATTTTTACAATTTAACCCATATTATAGACACTTTAATTAAACAACTAAGCCTTTAGACTTAAAAGTTTATTTATATTCCTAAACACTTAGGAAAAATCCTCAAAAATCAAAATAAACCAAGTTAATCATACTATTCGACATATAAAAATTTCATACCCTCGCTGGATCCCATCCTGTCACTCTCCGGTGAAGGGGAAACAACATCGAGCGAGCCGATCATGTCGCTCTTTGGTGAAGCGGCGTCACTCCTTGCACTCCGGTTCAGCGTCCCTGAACTTTAAGCGATGTCATGGCCTAAATCCTAGGCCGATTACAGCCACTCCGGGCTCTTGTCGAACCCCGATCCAATCACTCTCCGGTGAATGAGGAACGACGTTAAGTGAGTTGATCCTGTCGCTCTCCGGTGAAGCAACTCACTTCTTGCACTCCAGAACCCGTCTCTCCGGGTATGGTCATAAAGTGATTAATTTCAAATTGGATTCCAATATTCATCCTTTAACTCTCCAGTCAAATTTTTATTTCGTCAAATTCAAGTTCATTAATTAAATTCAAATTCCAAATATCCAATTACAAATAATGGAAAAATCTAGATACTGCCTCTTCGGGCAGAGTGGTCTATTACCATCTCAAAGCATGCCTAGGGATCTCTCTGGTTCCCTTACATGTGTAAGTGGAATAGCCGTTTTATTTTGAAATCAAATCTGAGAATTTTATGTAACCGACCAAAGTTCAAGTCTTGAATTTGGCCCTTGCCATCATGATCAATTGATGATGAGTCGTGATCCCGATCTAGGATTAGTTCTGTTGGGTGCAGGCGGTAGTTGCTCAGGTCCTATGGCCGCTGTCCGATTTCTCACGTATTGTGGCAATCTACCACTTTTAACATGCTCTTCCACCTCATCCTTCAAATGGTGGCATTCATCAGTAGCATTCCCTTCTAGCTCATGGAATATGCAATACTTTCCACTTCTGCGTTCCCGTTCCGTGGGATCTCTCCAGGGTGTTTACGATAGGGGAGTTGCCCCTGAGTCTCCGTGTAAATCCGTTCTAGGTTTGCTATCAAGTCAACGTATTGTTTGAATCTAGGTTCTTCGAATTTCTTCCATTTGTCAGGACCATCATATCTATCATCCTGCTTTCGCTTTCCTTTGTCTATCCCAGACTGTTCCTTGGAGGTTCCTTCACCTTGCACGACGTTTATTTCCTACCTCTCAGCGTGTGAATCTCTCAGCCTCATGATATAATTCTCCAAGACCTTGTAGTGGATCTCTTTCCAAATAATCCTTAAATTCTTTACCTTCTGCAACTCCTGCTACCGCCGCCATCAAAATCATTGATGGATCTGGGCGATCTACCGAAGCCACTATTGCATTGAATCGTAGTAGAAAATCTCTTATGGACTCTCCGGTCCTCTACTTCATCGAAGCTAAGGTCATCACTCTTAGGTCACTTCACGTGGACCCTAAACTATCTCATGAAGCGTTCCACTAGCTCGCTCCACGTTCTAATTGATCCGTTCTCTAGCTGCCTGAACCAAAGCGCAGCCAGATCTGTCAAATATTGAGGGAAAAACCTGCCATCACTTCCTCAGATGCCGCTAGGACTTCCATATGCCTGATGTATCTAGTAAAATGCATGGTTAGGTCTGACTTTCCATCATAAGCCTCCAGCGTGGGTAACTTGAATTTTGGAGGATTCCTTGCATTTCTGATATTCGAAGTGAATGGACTCCGACTAACTTCCTCTAAGGCTCTGCTCGGAAGTCCTCCCCTCATAATCCGTCGCACTATTCCAGCCATTCGTTCGTCTCCATCCAGGGGTTGTCTCCTTAGCATATTTCCATCCTACCCCCATGTCCCGAAGGGTATTCTGGGTAATATTCTTCATGTGGCACATTCACGTTGACGTCGGCTCAACCTGCTGAGCCCCTTCTACGGGTCTTCTAATGTCAGATCCCGAGGGTCTACCCCCAGGTTTGATTACCTCCATGCTCTATGTTCTAATCTTGAATTTGACCTCCATCGGTCTTTAAAACTCTAGCTCCTTGTTCTATGTCTGCAGCCATTGTAGCCAGTCCAAGATTATGTGCTCCGGCTGCTCTAATCTGCTCAAAGAAGTTCTGCATCGTTTCTTGTTGGCTCTTCAGCAATCTTTCATGCATTGAATCCATCATAGCTTCTATCTCGTCCCTAGTGATGTAGATCGAAGCTGGACGTGCTCCTTCTCCAGAAAAGGCCTCTTGACTCTCCTCCTATTGGCTCCTTTCTGCCCTTTGCCTTTTATTTAATTGCCTTGTCATAGTTTTTCAAATCTGGATCCTTAAGCCTTCAAATTTAATGCCCAAGCGGTAGAATCCCTTAGCTCAATTCTTAGTGAATGTGCCAAAGTGTTTGCGCCAAAATTGGTCACAAAATCCAAATATCATGAAAGCACCAGTGTATGAACACAGATCAACAATAAATGATCACAAATCATAGATCTAAGTAATGTAGATGATAAAAAATGAAGAAAAAATAAACTTAAAACAGAAAGAAATAGACAGAGACACAAGATTTACAGTGGTTCGGCTATCTCCAGCCTATGTCCACTTCACAAGTTAATATTTTATTGACTTCCCTTGCTAGTTACAACTGATTATAGCGGATTACAATGATAAAATTCGAGTACAACAACAACCTTGTAGTGCAAAGATGTTTTCGGCAGAGTCTGGACATCGGATAGCCAAAAGATCCTTTTTCAGTAGGCTCTGGGTGCTATTTATAGCTGTAGGAAGAAAATATCTCGCTCAGATCTCGGGAGACCTCTTCAGGCACATGTGTGGGCCCAAGCGATCGATCCTATGTGATTTGCACTCGGTCCGTGATCGATACGAACCAATTTCATGTCGATCAAAATTTGGCCCAATCAAGCTGAAACTTGGCATGAACATTTCTTAGGTTGTACGTAAGGTCCTATAAAAATTTCGTAGCATTTGGACTCGTAGATTGTGAGATATGATCGTTGCAAGTTTGGGTGTATCAATTGTTGTTCTCTCCACATCGGTACTGTTCGTATCGACCAGTGCATCTCGATCTTAGGTCACGTGCTCGCAAGTTGACATGGCTCTAACTCCTTGGATCGATCCACTTTTCGTGCCAAGTGACCAAGTCTTTTGTTTGAGTGTATCTTGTTCGTATCGATCATTTCGGCTCTGTTCGTATTGATCGTCATTACGTTGTTCGTATCGATCGACTGCATTTCAATTTGTATCAATCGCTTGTATATCAACTTCATATTGATGAGAAGTGTTAGTTTCGTGTCGATGAAAGGTCGATAGATACGAAGTGTGCATGATACTTGACCGATACGAAATGGACATTGACGATACAATCAATGGATATGAAGTGCTACTTTTCCATGGATGTTGATCAGCGGACCTGATGGATACGAACTGCCAATAATTCGATGGACACAAATAAGGCTTTGCTGGATCGATATGGATATAATGAATACGAGGCGAAGTCACTCTGATCGATACGAATATGATGGATTCGAACAGATCGACTCGATTATGACTCTTTGATGGATATGAATGGCTTGTTTACTTGAGTTGCATCGATCATATCTTGAGCATACGAACTACGATTGCCTTGAAATTTGGAATGTTGGCTTTTATGGCTTTGCTTGTCATGTTTTGCCAATTGTAGCTCAATCCGGACTCAAAAAAATTCATCAACATCCATAGTAGACTTGTGTATTAATGATCTCTAAGACGAACTATCCTAGGTTTCCAGTCAAGTTCTTGGTGTCACGGCCTTGCTAAAAAGCGGGATAACAAATACCGAAATATCATATTCTCAAAACTATATCCTTTTCGAAATCATATTCACTTTCAAAATCACATTCACTCCCAAAGTCATATTCACTTTCAAAATCATGTTCACTTTTGAAGTTATATTCACTTTTGAAATGACGGTAAGATAGGTTAATTAAATCCTCGTTCCAAAATCATCACATTCCTCAAATATGTCATTTAAATCCCTACTTATGTTATAACATCATTTAATCGTATTCTACATAAAAATCAATGATTTAAATATAAAACCTCCACTTTACATAACCTGAAATTCAGAAAATAGTTTAGATAGTTTAAAATAGTTTTAAACGTAGTTAAGATTGTTTAAAAATAGATTAATATAGTTTAAAATAGATTAAAATGGATTAATATAGTTTAAATAGATTAAAATAGATTAATATAATTTAAAATAGAATAAAATAGTTTAATAAAGTTAAAAATCGATTAAAATAGACTAATATAATATAAAATAGATTAAAATAGTTTAATATAGTTTAAAATAGATTAAATAGATTAAATAGATTTAAAATAGATTAAAATGGGTTAAAATACTTTAAATAGATTTAAAATAGATTAAAATACTTTAGAATTTTGATTTAAACCAATTTCCAATTCCAACCTTCAAACTTGGATTTTCGAAGTAATTCAATTTATATAAATCAATTTCCTTCAAAATAGCCTTTAACGCAATTCAAGATTTAAGGGTTTAAAATCATTTAATTTAACCAATCCGGCGTTCGTATACAATTTTCTACCCTATAGACAAGTGAAACAGGTATTTATCATTTCAACCCACAAAAATTTAAATTTACGGGTATATATTATTTCAACTCGCAATCCAAAATTTTAAATCAATGAAAATCGCATGGCTTTTTCATTTCAACCCATAACGATTTTCTCCTATTCTGTATGATTGTTCGGGTATGTATCATTTCAACCCATAGGGATTTTCTAACAATAGCTAAGGGAACTTGCAGTGTTATAGTAATATAAATATAACATCAAATCATCTAATGTCAACAACTAAACATACATCACAATCATCACCCAAATCAACCAATAACATCAATAGACAACCGATTATCATTAACATGTATTAAATTGACAATTAAATTCAATATTAAGTTAAACGATGATTAAATGCAATAAAAGATAAATTTAACTAGAATGACAATTTAAATATACTAAACACCAACCAATCAATTCCAAATCATATCATAAATTCAATTTAACTAACATAAGATAATTTAGTAGTTGTGAGAGGGTTAAATCACTTACATTTGGTTTTAGCCCATAAAAATCCAAACAAAAGCGCAAAACTCAACAGTCTCCAAATTTAACTAAATCAATTTCATGTTGTCTGAAATTAAAATATGAATCCATCAGCAGAAATCGCGAGTTAATCAAAGTTTATATGCAAAAGATATTCATAGCATAAGAAATATTATTAAAATAAAAATTAGTATGCACAAAAAAGTTAAAAAAAATTAATACTTACATTTTTCACAAGATGAGGCTTAAGGAAAAGAATGAAAACGACTAAGAGGAGGACAGGAAATGTACAAAAAATTAAAAAAAAAAATATCATATTTCGTAAAAGAAAGCTTTGGGATTTGCAAGACTAAGAGCTTTTGAATATGAGGTGTCAGGAGAAACAAAATGTAAATGAAGAAATAAGCTGCGTGTTATTTATAGTTAGGAAATGAAGGTGGAGGGACAAAATAAATGTCACGTTTTATTTTGAAAGCTCCAGGCATTAATAACGCATAAGGAAATGTACGTAGAAATGGAAAAGTTTGCAAACCAAAGGAAAGTAAAATTTTGCATACGCGAAAATGAGGTGGCAAGAATTAAATACAACATAAAAGTCTAGGCTTGGGTATTAAATAGAAGGCGAAATGAACGAATCAGGTATTAATAATAAGGTAACTAATTTAAACATTCATGCAATAATTAATAACAAAAGTAATGAAGTGACCATGTATATCGCACAACCTTTTAAAATTCAAATTTTTTTGAAACGTAACCAAATTAACTTCGTTAAATCAAATAATATTCAAATTTTTACATATTTAGGTTTTTATCTACGCATAATAACATTTTTATACTAACCTTAAAAATGAAAACATTCAATTTGGTTTTTCCAAAACGATCTTTTATTTCTATTAAAACAAACTTTTTGTTTAACACAAAACGTGTGTTTGTAACGACCCGGTATTTTCAACCATTCGCATCCATTATAAGTGTATAGGTAGACACTCATGCCAGAATTTAATTGCTCAAAATATCACGGTGTAAATAAAATTTGGCAAAATCTCAAAATATACAGTAAATAAAATCACAGATCACAGACACAGAGTAATAATAGTGCAGCGGAAGTAAAAGAAATAGTAGTTTATGAAGCTACTATATAAATATATCAGAGTTAAATAAGATACAATAGAAAAAATAAAGTACAACAGAAGTCTAAGATGATAACCAAGTACAAAATGAATACAACACTGGGATCAACAAGATAACTGGAAGTGAAACAAATAAAACTGGACAAGCAGATAATCTCCAGCGATTCCAATCTCCAGAAAGTGGAAATCTAAATCTGTGAATACTCAGGCTGACCCGAGCGTAAATAAAAATACAAATACTCGAGTCAGGACATACATACTTATACAATGTAAACCAACTCAAGTGAACTGTAGTAAAAGTACAAGTAACTTAAAGGATGCTTGGGACCGCCCATCCTCTAAGGATCCGTTAAACTATTTACTATATAGTATATTGTGCTATTATAATAATGTCTAACAGTAAAATAAACATACTTTTAAATAGCGTCAAGGCTTTACATTTTCCACCTTAACACAAATAATGCCAATAGTCTATACAGTACCTGCATATCTCCTGATCGGGAGACTACGAGAAGATACTGCATAGGTACGACACAAATAGAAACTCGTAGTAAAGGCTCGATATGGTAGGTGACACGGCACACAAGGCAATGCCAGGGTAGATATACCAATTACGACACTCGGGCTGGTGGTAACGCAGCAGCCACATACGCCCACCTCGGAACACACTCCCAATCAAAATCAGAGGATGGCCATCTAATCAATCACAAGTATAAGTATAGTATCGAAGAAATGCGTCCGCTATGAGGTGCGACCTCAACTGGCCCAAGATCGCTCCTGTTTTAGCCACCTTATGCCAACTCACGGGAGTTGGGTCCACGTAACATACCACAAGAACGTCGCCACCATCCTACTTCATTCTGGAATCTCTACCGCGTACACGGTTAGTCAAAGTGGTTTTCGGTATCGACAGAGAGTATGTCCATATCCGATCCCGGTCTCTTTGCCAACCAATCGTTATTATAACCCGCGGTTATAACTTTTAAAATAATATTTATACTTCAAAATAGAATAGCATTTCAATCCAAATCTTTATCAAAATAAAGATTAAATTAATTCCAAACCATTTCAAAAACATCATATCTTTCCAAAACTTCCTGTCAAATCATTTCAATATATCAAAATATCATATCTTTACAAAACTTCTTTTTAAATCATTTTGATATATCAAAATATCATATCTTTTCAAACTACATTTCAAATCATTTTAATATACCAAAATATCTTATCTTAAACATCCTTTAAATTCAAAGATAACATTCACTCATTTTCAATTCAAACCACTCTTTAAATGATTTATATTTCAATTAAATTACTTCATTTAAACCCTTTAAAAGTGAAATTATTATTCTTTCAATTCAAGTATTCAACTTCCAAAGTTTCAAACCATTTTGAGCTCATTTACTAAGTTAAAAACCATAAACATTGAAAATTTCAGCCTTTCACAGCATATAGAAAAAGCTACTATAAGTTATAATTGAAAACATTTTAATTCAGCAAAGACAGCATTTAAAACTGCAGTTAAAAACTCAATTTTAGTAGAAAATTAGTTCGAAACAGAAAAGACAGCATTTCAGAAGTGCTGCGGTAGTTCAGATTTCAAAACAAAGGTTTTATTGATTTCAACAAAAGACTGCAGACCACTATAGCATTTCCAGAGAATGCTATAATCGACCTGGGTTCAATATTAGCCTATAAGTTCAATTACAGCAACTACAGCATTTCAGAAATGCTGTAATAGCTCTTTTTACACAATTTTAGTTTAATTCAGAAACTATAGCATTTCTGAATGCTATTAAAAGTTAATTCCAGATTTTAGCGTATTTCCAGCAATTAAATAACTTCAATTTAAAACAAATAAACATTTTAAAAATCATCTTTTTAACATTTAAAATGTTCACTAACGTATCATTTGACATATTATTTTTATACAATAAATTTCATATAATTAAACCCAATTTTCAACAATTTACTAAATAAATTTAAGTGAAAAAGTTTCCAATTCTTCACATTTTTAAATAAACAACTTAACACTTATATTTCCTCCATTTTCTCAAATTTAACTAGATTTTCAATTTTATTTAATTAACTTAAACCTTTAATTAAAGCCAAATTTCACATTTCCTAGTCAAGTTATATTTTAAAATTTCACTTTTAAACATTTATTTACTTAACCACTTAAATTCATAGAAAAATCAATAATACTCTAATAAATCATTTAAATTAAAATTTAAATCAAATAATCATATTTACCATTTTTCCCAAATATAATTAAATTTCCATTTTATTTTATATAACTTAAATACCACTTTAAATCAAGATTCCAAATTTCCAAACTTAAGTTATATTTCGAAAATCCAGTTTAACCATTTATAATTACATTTTAATCACAGAAAAATCATAATTTATTTATTTTGAAACCTTTCAAAATTTATTTAAATCAAATTTCATAAATTTATATTTTTAAAATACTTAAAAATATTCAAAACGCTTTATAGAATAACCACGGGTCTGTATATAGTTTTCTAACCTAGGTTAAGTGATACGGATATGTATCATTTCAATCCACAGTTTAAAAAGAAAAATCCGGGTTCTATCATTTCAAACCCGCAATCCCAAGTTAAATAAATTAAATAAAAACCGTTAAGGCCTATCATTGTGGGCTGAAATGATAGGCCTGAACCGTTTTTATTTAATTTATTTAACTTGGGATTGCGGGTTTGAAATGATAGAACCCGGATTTTTCTTTTTAAACTGCGGATTGAAATGATACATATCCGTATCACTTGGCCTAGGTTAGAAAACTATATACAGACCCGTGGTTATTCTATAAAGTGTTTTGAATATTTTTAAGTATTTTAAAAATATAAATTTATGAAATTTGATTTAAATAAATTTTGAAAGGTTTTAAAATAAATAAATTATGATTTTTCTTTGATTAAAATGTAATTATAAATGGTTAAACTGGATTTTTGAAATATAACTTAAGTTTGGAAATTTGGAATCTTGATTTAAAGTGGTATTTAAGTTATATAAAATAAAATGGAAATTTAATTATATTTGGGAAAAATGGTAAATATGATTATTTGATTTAAATTTTAATTTAAATGATTTATTAGAGTATTATTGATTTTTCTATGAATTTAAGTGGTTAAGTAAATAAATGTTTAAAAGTTAAATTTTAAAATATAACTTGACTTGGAAATTTGAAATTTGGCTTTAATTAAAGGTTTAAGTTAACTAAATAAAATTGGAAATCTAGTTAAATTTGAGAAAATGGAGAAAATATAAGTGTTAAGTTGTTTATTTAAAAATGTGAAGAATTGGAAACTTTTACACTTAAATTTATTTAATAAATTGTTGAAAATTGGGTTTAATTATATGAAATTTATTGTATAAAAATAATATGTCAAATGATATGTTAATGAACATTTTAAATGTTAAAAAGATGATTTTTAAAATGTTTATTTGTTTTAAATTGAAGTTATTTAATTGCAGGAAATACGCTAAAATCTGGAATTAACTTTTAATAGCATTCAGAAATGCTATAGCTTCTGATTGAACTCAAATTGTGTAAAAAGAGCTATTACAGCATTTCTGAAATGCTGTAGTTGCTGTAATTGAACTTGTAGGCTAATATGGAACTCAGGTCGATTATAGCATTCTCTGGAAATGCTATAGTGGTCTGTAGTCTTTGCTGAAATCAATGAAACCTTTGTTTTGAAATCTGAACTACCGCAGCACTTCTGAAATGCTGTCTTTTCTGTTTTGAACTAATTTTCTACTAAAATTGAGTTTTTAACTGCAGTTTTAAATGCTGTCTTTTCTGAATTAAAATGTTTTCAATTATAAATTATAATAGCTTTTTCTATATGCTGTGAAAGGCTGAAATTTTCAATGTTTATGGTTTTTAACTTAGTAAATGAGCTCTGAATGGTTTGAAACTTTGGAAATTAAATACTTGAATTGAAAGAATAATAATTTCACTTTTAAAGGGTTTAAATGAAGTAATTTAATTGAAATATAAATCATTTAAAGAGTGGTTTGAATTGAAAATGAATGAATGTTATCTTTGAATTTAAAGGATGTTTAAGATAAGATATTTTGATATATTAAAATGATTTGAAATGTAGTTTGAAAAGTTATGATATTTTGATATATTAAAATGATTTGAAAAGAAGTTTTGTAAAGATATGGTATTTTGATATATTGAAATGATTTGACAGGAAGTTTTGGAAAGATATGATGTTTTTGAAACGGTTTGGAATTAATTTAATCTTTATTTTGATAAAGATTTGGATTGAAATGCTATTCTATTTTGAAGTATAAATATTATTTTGAAAGTTATAACCGCGGGTTATAATAACGATTGGTTGGCAAAGAGACCGGGATCGGATATGGACATACTCTCTGTCGATATTGAAAACCACTTTGACTAACCGTGTACGCGGTGGAGATTCCAAAATGAAGTAGGATGGTGGCGACGTTCTTGTGGTATGTTACGTGGACCCAACTCCCGTGAGTTGGCATAAGGTGGCTAAAACAGGAGCGATCTTGGGCCAGTTGAGGTCGCACCTCGTAGCGGACGCATTTCTTCGATACTATACTTATACTTGTGATTGATTAGATGGCCATTCTCTGATTTTGATTGGGAGTGTGTTCCGCGATGGGCGTATGTGGCTGCTGCGTTACCACCAGCCCGAGTGTCGTAATTGGTATATCTACACTGGCATTGCCTTGTGTGCCTTGTCACCAACCATATCGAGCCTTTACTATGAGTTTCTATTTGTGTCGTACCTATGCAGTATCTTCTCGTAGTCTCCCGATCAGGAGATATGCAGGTACTGTATAGACTATTGGCATTATTTGTGTTAAGGTGGAAAATGTAAAGCCTTGACGCTATTTAAAAGTATGTTAATTTTACTGTTAGGCATTATTATAATAGCGCAATATACTATATAGTAAATAGTTTAACGGATCCTTAGAGGATGGGAGGTCCCAAGCATCCTTTAAGTTACTTGTACTTTTACTACAGTTCACTTGAGTTGGTTTACATTGTATAAGTATGTATGTCCTGACTCGAGTGTTTGTATTTTTATTTACGCATAAGTATGTATGTCCTGACTCGAGTGTTTGTATTTTTATTTACGCTCGGGTCAGCCTGAGTATTCACAGATTTAGATTTCCACTTTCTGGAGATTGGAATCACTGGAGATTATCTGCTTGTCCAGTTTTATCTGTTTCACTTCCAGTTATCCTGTTGATCCCAGTGTTGTATTCATTTTGTACTTGGTTATCATCTTAGACTTCTGTTGTACTTTATTTCTTCTGTTGTATCTTATTTAACTCTGATATATTTATATAGTAGCTTCATGAACTACTATTTCTTTTACTTCCGCTGCACTATTATTACTCTGTGTCTGTGATCTGTGATTTTATTTACTGTATATTTTGATATTTTCCCATATTTTATTTATAACGCGATATTTTGAGCAATTCAATTCCAGCATGAGTGTCTACCTATACACTTATAATGGATGCGAATGGTTGAAAATATCAGGTCGTTACAGTTGGTATCAGAGCTCTGGTTTTAGGCAAACTCAGTATATAGAGTAGATTTAATTTCAGAATCACTTTCATTCTAGCTTGAATTCCTTCTTCTTCAATACGGTTTCCTTTGAATTTTGGAATGTTCCCTGCGGTTCCAAAATCCATTCATGTCCCTCACTATTCATCTTCTTTTGATTTTGGAGTATCCCATAACTCCACTTCAAAAAGATCTTTATAATGAGTCGGCGGTCTCGCCAATCTTAAATTGATTTGTAAAGGGGTGAATCTCCTTTACAACAGCATCAATTAACCATAGATTTTATATCCTCGGTTTAAATGCTAGTATTCCTTATTATCCCAAACTCTATCTCTCAAGGTCGAACGTAGATTTACCCCAGAAATCCATATCGATCTTATTCTTTAAGTCACGGTTGACCCGGTTAAGGTTGCCCGCGATTTATATAAGCTTATCCATCTTCTTATTCTGTTATTTAATCATCATATCCTTGTTTCCAACTTATTTTCAAATCAGAATTTCCTTTGATTTGAGTTAATCATATTTGAATCTCTATCCTTCTTTGAAAATCTATTCATGTATAGTGTATTTGTAAACTAATATTTAAAATTAAAATGTTTTATATATTGTGTTGTTTGAGTTGCTGATGTTGAATTGGGTTTCCGATCGATTCGTCTGGTCAACGCTATCGATATGACTTCCAAAACACTTTGACAGAACTAACTGACACAATATTATTTTAAAATTTAGTTAATGAAATAAAATTTTGATACAAAAGTTTATGGAACTTAATAAATTGATTTAAGTTGATAATTTGAAATGATAATATTTGATTTATCATTTATTGTTCTACAAATGAATTTATAAATAGTAGTTTATAAATTTATTTGAGAACTGAAATGAATTTAAAACAAGAATTTGAGAATTCAAATTCCGATGATTTCGAACTTTGGTTTAAAGTTTAAAAAAAAGGATATATTATTTAAAGTATTTTCGAATAGAAATTTGTTTCCAAAGAATTTTAAAGTTTAAAATTAGCGCTTTTCTCTTTGTCGCTGGAAAATAACTTCGGTGATGACTGCAGTATCATCGACGTTCATTTTCGAGTTTCGAAGTAAAAAGACAATTCTGTAGTCTTGCTACAGCTTTGTTTTGGGAATTTAATTGATTTGAATTTCTAAAATATGACTTGATTTATAAATATATAGATATATGATTCAAAATTGATTTGACATATTATGTATATATTATTACTTATCTCTAAAGGGTTTGAATGTAATCGGAAATTTAGTTCTTAAATTTTTGCTGGAAGATAATTTCAATTATAATAAAAAAAATTAAAAATTTGGATAAATGATTCAAACTTGAGATAATTGAATTTGGAAGTTTTATTTGTATAACACACAATTTCATTTCCAACATAACTTACCTTAATTTTCAGAAGTTGAATGTGTAATTGGATAATTTACAATATAAAAGGATTTTTTAAATAAAATTTGAGTGGTTATAATAAATGTTATACACTTAAATTTTAGTTATAAATGATTAACAGAGGTAGATAGAGAAAAAGAAAAATTTAAAGAGTTCTATTTAAATAACTTAATAATCAAATTTGGTTTAGTATGGAACCTTAAGTCTAACCTAGGAATTTTAATAAAAGTTATTTCATGAAATGGGTATTTTAAGTAAAATGTTAGGTTATTTGTTAAATTAAGAGTTAGGTAAAATAATGAACTTTTGGACTTAATAAATGAAGTATAGTCTGATTTGGATATTCCATTCATAAAAGTGTATTTTAATAAATATAATTAAATGATATCCAAACGAATATTTTTAAAATTGAACTGATTTGAAATACTAATATATCTGTTGTAGCATTTATAAGTGCTGCTGTTTTTGAAAAAACAATGTTTTGGAAATTTTATAATTGAATGAATGAACTTAGAAATGTTACAACTTTGAAATGAATATTATTTGACCTTGAATTTAAATGGTTTAAATGAAGATTTTTTTTTAAAAGTGTTATGATTTTAGAAGTATGATTTCCAAACAATAACATCTCTGAAGTATTATGATTTCAAAGCATCGTGGTTTCAAATTTATTATCTTATTTTGTTTTTCAAACTATCTTTTGGTTGTCCTTATTTTCTTTATCTTGCTACAGACTGGTATTAGCATCTTTCTATAATATTTCTGTTTAGAAATCTCTCTATAATCTTTGAAAATCTTGGGTACTCATCTGGATCTGAGCACTGCTTACCATCCACAGACCGACGGTCAAACGAAAAAGGGTGAATCAGATTTTAAAGGATCTTTTCATGCATGTGTTCTTGATTTGATCATCTCCACCTTGTTAAATTTACCTATAACAACAGTTATCAGGGATAATTCCAATTTCTTGTCATCTTGTCTTAATCTTATTTCACTCTATCTTTTTCTGTGCTTTCCTGTACCTCATTCCTTTTCGGGGACGAAAAGTTTTGAGTGTGGGAGAGTGTAACAACCTTAGATTTTTTGCTTATATTTTTTAAATTGAATTTATTTTTATTTTAAGTTATTTTAAATTTGTTTTATTTCAAACATTTCATTTTTAAATATAAATGTTGATTATTAAGTGATTTATAGTTCAAGCTAGTATAATTAGAATATTTTACTGTAAAGTGAATTTCTGGTCAAACTATTCAAACTTTGACTTCTAAAATTCAAATTTAAATTATTTTAAATCTTAAATTTTATCTTTTGTTATGAAAATAGATGAAATAACTTGAACACTGCTTTTTGTTTCATTGAAAATGGAGTTAAACTGCAAAAGTTATGTACATTTCAAAATTTGAGTAAATTTGTTTTATTTAACAATTTTTGCCTATTTTACTTCATATAAAATTTATTTTCTTTGTGATATTCTTATTTTAATTGTGTTAATGTGTTATTTTGGGTATATTTTCATATTTTAATATTTTTAAAATAATAATATAAATTTTCTAAAGTACACTTGAATTTATTCAAATTTATAAAGCCTAGTTTGGTATTTACTGCATTTTTCTTTATTTAATTGATATTGTTTAAATTTATTTATTTTCTTTTCTTATTTATTTTATTTTATAAGATCTTTCATCTTTGTTTTCAGCCATTGATATATACATATATATATATAAAGAATATAGGAAATTCGAAGAGTTTTAAACTTTTGAAATTCCTATGTCTATTTGCATTTTCGACCTTTCATTTTCCCAACTCTTCTCTTAATTGTTTTGGCCGTGTAATCTACTCATTTCAGCTGCATTTTTTTCACTTTCACGAAAATCATTTCTCTTTCTCTCACAAAAAAATCAAGGCTATCCTCCTTGTGAAGCTTTGGTAAAAATTTCTATCTTCTTCTTGTCTTTTTATTGATTTTCTACTTGAATTTGCACATGCTCTCCACCTTCATAGCTATATTCCCCCTCTTCCAAGCTGTGGCCGACCACCACCACCACTTTTGTTCTGACCATCACACATCCTAACACCTCTCCTCCTCAGGCTAAGCCAAGCCATGGTGAAGATCATCACAAAAATCCATCTAAACTAGCACTAGCCATCACCTGTACCAAACCTAGTCTAGGATTGCCATCTCCTTCTTCCTCCACCTTTTGCCGCCACCACCACCACCTCTGGCCTGTCCTCCACCCTCTGCCACATCACCCACCAACACCTGGACCCACTGGCTATGCCACCTAGCCTCTGGTCGAGCCCATTATTAGCTTGAGATGATGTATAGTTGCCTTGTAGTTATAGCTTGTTGCACCTAGATCTTCACCACCTCCAAACCTCCACTTGGCCGACCAAACACAACCACCAGCAGCCTGTTCCAGACCTGAGACACCTCTACACAACACCTACTGACTCCACCTGAAATATCCTTGCCCTCCATGCCTTGGCTGAGCCCATAAATTGCCTTGAAATCCATGCTTTTGCCTTGAAATGTTAGCCTCTTGCCTCACCAACTAGTGCACCATTTTCTCTGTGCATGGCCGACCCCTATAGGTCCACAACCAGACCCTAGAACATGTCATAGTCGTGTACTTTCCAGCCATGGCTGAGCCTATGCAAGGTGGAAGCAAGTGCAATTGGTTTGAAAGTGTTTTGTGCATGTATTTGCAAGTTATTATATTGTTGTGAATTGTTTATTTATGTATATTTGGATTGGTTTCTTTCTTGTATTCAAGGAATTTAATCTTGTCTCTCCCACACTCATATCATCATCATGGCTGAGAAAATGAACCACCTTGGTCGAGCTTTTGAATGGTTGTAGCGAGGTCAAGTTATCTTGTCTTTGTTGCTTTTCAATTTCAATTTATTTCAATATATTTTGGTTGAATATTCATAAGTTATATTGTCTTGTTTTGGGGTTGTTTACAAGATGATATCTTGGCTATTTCTATCCACTCAAATCATAGGTCGTGCCTTCTGGATCTGTTGTGTCATTCTAATTGATATCGCCAGCATAAAAATGTGAGTAAATCTCACCCGACATTTATACTTATACAAATGTGAATTGACACCATTTGAATGTGTAGAACTATTATGTGATGTTATAACTGCCTGTGATCATTTATATATGATGTTAAACCTGTTAAATTACCTTTCATATCATCTGTTACAGTTATATAATGCTATTCTGTTATTTATACCAGTTTATCACACTGCAAGTTCCCTGTAGATTAGAATCACTATGGGTTGAAATGATACATACCCGAACGGACTTTAGAATAGGGAAAAATCGTTATAGGCTGAAATGATAGGCCTGAACGGTTTTTATTTATTTATTTAAACTTGGGATTGTGGGTTTGAAATGATAGAACCCGGATTTTTACTTTTTAAACTGCGGATTGAAATGATACATATCCGTATCACTTGGCCTAGGTTAGAAAACTATATACAGACCCGTGGTTATTCTATAAAGTGTTTTGAATATTTTTGAGTATTTTAAAAATATAAATTTATGAAATTTGATTTAAATAGATTTTTGAAAGGTTTTAAAATAAATAAATTATGATTTTTCTGTGAGTTAAAATGTGATTAATGAATGGTTAAATTTGATTTGTGAAATATAAATGTTATCCCACTTTCTGGCAAAACCGAGATACCCAAAAAATTGACTAAAATTCGATGATTACTAGTCACAAATATCAAGTATACACTGCAGGTTTAGTATGGACATCAATGAATTTTTCCCGAGTTCAGGTCAAGATGGAATTGATATGACACGACAATCAAAGAGACGGGAGCCAAAGTTCCAAGTTTCAAGTTAATTGGAGCTCGTACGCTCAACTTATGATCGTTCGGCATTGATGGTTTGACCGGCATTTGATGGTTTGACCGGCATTTGATGGTTGGACCAGGCATCAGAGATTATTCAGCCGTTCAGAGTTGTACTCGGCATAAAGGAGCACACGGCACCTAGGAACGCTCGGCATGACGTACACTCGGCATCCCCCTCATCTGGCACACAAGTTCCACTCGGCAGAGTTGCACTCGGCATGCTCACACAGCAAAGGGGAATTCTTTCACTCGGCAGAGTTGCACTTGGAATATCTTCCACTCGGCATTCCTACATGACAAAGAGGAATCCTTTCACTCGGCATATCTTTCACTCGGCGTATCATCCACTCGGCATTCTTACATGACAAAGGCGCATCCTTCCACTCGGCATCCCAACACCGTTCGGCCCGCTTCCTCCATTCAACAGAGAGATCCATCGACTTGGAAAGGAAGGCTCGGCATGCCGATCGTTCGGCCTGTTTCACTCGGCATGCAGGGCGCCTCCTATCTGGGCCGAGCTATCCTACCACCTGGCCCGTCAGGGAAGTCCAATCCACTTTTGTCTATAAATAAAGGGGCAGGGGTACAAAAAAAAGAGAGATTTCAGAGAACACAGGGGAGACTCTGCCACATTCAATCCTCATTCTCTCTTCTACTCTCTAACTTTCTATTCTTTAAGGCTAAGGCTATCACACCAGTTTGTAACGGTAATTGATCCGAACATCAATAAAAAGGAAAACTTCTAGAGTGGACGTAGGCCAGAGTCAGCTGAACCACTATAAATTCTGTGCCTTTACTACTATCATTTTAATTTCTGTTATTCATCATATTAATATCCTCTACATAAATTCTATCTGTTATCTGTGACTGGGATTTGGTGCTTTCACTTGAATTTGGGTGTTAGTGACCAATTTTGGCGCTAACAATAACATATGTTTGGAATTTGGAATTTTGGTTAAAAATGATGTTTAAGTTATATGAATAAATGGAAATTTAATTATATTTGGAAATGGTAATATGATAATTTGATTAAATTCTAATTTTAGTGATTTATTAAAGTATTACCGATTTTTCTATGAATTTAAGTGGTTGAATAAATGACTGTTAAAAAGTGAAATTTTAAGATATAACTTGACTGGAAAAGGTGAATTTGGTTTTAATTAAAGGTTTAAGTTAATTAAATAAAAATTGGAAATTTGGTTTAATTTCTGAAATGAAAATAAAATATAAGTGTTAAGTTTATTTGTTGAAATGTGAAGAATTGGAAACTTTTACCCTTAAATGTATTAAGTAAATTATTGAAAATTAGATTTAATTATAAGAAATTTATTGTGAAAAAATTTATATGTTAAATGATATGTTAATGAATATTTTTAATGTTAAAAAAATATGATTTTGAAATGTTTAAAGGATTTAAAGATGAAATTTATTAATTGTTGGAAATGCACAAAAATCTGGAATTAACCTTTAATAGCATTCAGAAATGCTCTAGTTTCTGAATTGAACTAAAGTTGTGTAAAAGAGCTATTACAGCATTTCTGAAATGCTGTAGTTGCTGTAATTGAACTTAAAGGCTAATATTGAACTCTGGTCTATTATAGCATTCTCCGGAAATGCTATAGTGGTCTGCAGTCTTTACTGAAATCAAATAAAACCTTTGTTTTGAAATCTGAACTACCGCAACACTTCTGAAATGCTGTCTTTGCTGTTTTGAACTATAATTTACCTAAAACTGAGTTTTAATAGTAGTTTTTAAATGCTGTCTTTGCTGAATTAAAATGTTTTCAAGTATAACTTATAATAGTTTTTCTATATGCCGTGAAATGCTGAAATTTGAATAATTATGGTTTTTGACTTAGTAAACGAACTCAGAATGGTTTGAAACTTTGGAAATTGAATACTTGAATTGAAAGAACAATAATTTCACTTTCAAAAGGGTTTAAATGAAGTAATTTAATTGAAATATAAAACATTTAAAGAGTGGTTCGAATTGAAAATGAATGAATGTTATCTTTGAATTTAAAGGATGTTTAAGACAAGATATTTTGATATATCAAAAATGATTTGAAATGAAGTTTTGGAAAGATACGATATTTTGATATATTGAAATGATTTGAAATGAAGTTTTGGAAAGACATGATATTTTTGATATATTGAAATGATTTGAAATGAAGTTTTGAAAAATATGATGTTTTGATATATCAAAATAGTTTGGAAATGATTTGATCTTTATGTTGATAAAGATTTGAACTGGAAATGATATTCTATTTGAAGTAAAATATTATTTTTAAAAGTTATAGCCACGGGTTATAATAACGATTGGTTGGCAAAGAGACCGGGATCGGATATCTGGCATACTCTCTGTCGATACCGAAAACCACTTTGACAACTGTGTATGTGGTGGAGATTCCAGAATGAAGTAGGACGGTGGCGACATTCTTGAGGTATATTACGTGGACCCAACTCCCATGAGTTGGCATAAGGTGGCTAAAATAGGAGCGGTGTCGGGCTAGTTGAGGTTGCACCTCGTAGCAAACGCATTTCTTCGATACTATACACATACTTGTGATTGATTAGATGGCCATCCTCCGATTTTGATTGGGAGTGTGTTCCGCGGTCGGCGTATGTGGCTGCTATGTTACCACCAACCCGAGTGTCGTAAATGGTTTATCTACCCTGGCATTGCCTTGTGTGCCGTGTCACCTACCATACCGAGCCTTTACTACGAGTTTGGATTTTTCCCGTAGCCCGTGGAGTATTTAGGGTAGTCCCCCGATCTGGAGATATGCTGATACTGGATGGACTACTAGGACTATTACGTGTTAAGGTGGAAAATGTAAAGCCTTAATGCTATTTAAAAGTATGTTTATTTTACTATTAGACATTATTATAATATCGAAATATTACTACATAGTAAATAGTTTAACGGATCCTTAGAGGATGGGCGGTCCCAAGCATCTTCAAGTTACTTATACTTTTACTACAGTTCACTTGAGTTGGTTTATATTGTATAAGTATGTATGTCCTGACTCGAGTGTTTGTATTTTTTTATTTACGCTCGGGTTAGCCTGAGTATTCACAGATTTGGATTCCACTTTCTGAAGATTGGAATCGCTGGAGATTATCTGCTTATCTAGTCTTATCTATTTCAGTTCGGTTGTTCTATTCAGCTTGTACCTGGTTATCATATTGAAACTTCTATTGTACTTTATTTCTTCTGTTGTATCTTGTTTAACTCTTATATATTTTTATAGTAGCTTCATGAACTACTATCTCTTTTACTTCCGCTGCATTATTAAATACTCTGTGTCTGTGATCTGTGATTATAATTTACTGTATATTCTGAGATTTGCCAAATTTTTATTTACAACGCGGTATTTTGAGCAATTCAATTCCGGCATGAGTGTCTATTTATACACTTATAATGGATGCGAATGGTTGAAAATACCGGGTCGTTACGGTGTTTCTATTATTAAATCTCACTACAAGAAAAACCATTTATAGTTGCAAAAATCGGTGGCGTTTTATTGTAAATGCAACAAAAAATAGATTACCAAATAATATAAACGTGGCAAAAAATAATTCATGTTTCCCGCTTCTAAAAAAAAGAGTCCGCACGAACTAAATAAACGTAACCTATCATTTTACTCTCGTACTTAACAAAATTCTCGTCCCTAATTTGCTTTCTTCTTCAGAAAAAAAAATTCCCCTTTTAATCGTGTTAAATTTTCATCGCACTCAAGTATCATCGTCAACTCTGTCGTTTCCCCCTTACTCAACATCGAGTCGCGGCAGCCAGCAGATCTAGGTATATTTAGGTATGAATCTTTTAAATCGATTAGGTATATTTAGGTATGAATCTTTTAAGTCGACTTTGTGATTCTATTTGGATTTTATATGAATTTGAATGCATCTTATTTTCGTATTTTTTCCTAAACTATTACTGAAATGGTTGATTTAACCCTAATTGCAATGATCTATTGGGATATCTGCTTTGATTTCTTTGAGTATATGAATGTTCTGTTGAAGTGGTTCAGTGAATCAATGGTTGCTTGCTGAGAGGAGGTTGAGGTTGCGTGTTTCGGGAATTTGGTGGGTTCAAGTAGCATTGATGGAGGTCGCGGGTTTGTTTGCGATTGGGTATTGGTTTTGAATTTATATGCAGTAATTCTATAATTTGCTAGACTTAGGCTTTGAATTCATGCATGGATTAATTATAAATACATGTAAATCTAAGGTTAAATGCAAAATATAAGTGTAAAATTTATATTTTTGGAAAAGTATTCTTTGCCTTTGTCTACTAAACCACCATGGTTATATGTAGTAGTGCTACAAGTATTTGTACTTCAACGTCTAGTTATTTTTTTGATTACAACAGATAACCAATTTATACGTCAAAGATTGGAAACTTATTTGCCTTCAAATGTCGATAATGGAAAAAGGCTGGGTTTTTTTAAACAGATGATAAAACCATGATTAACTTAATATGTATTTTGAAAATTAGAACATATAATCTAATACTAAAGCTCACTTTTTTTTACTTTTTTCATAGAACTATTATAGAATACCGACAAAGAGCAATGAATTTCGTGCATGCTGCAAAGAGGAATGTAAAAAGTGTAGAAATTTTTTTATGCCCTTGCAAGGATTGTTGGAATCTTAGTCGTCATGATGACCAAATCATCGTTGAACATTTAATTATAAAAGGAATGGATCCTAAATACATTGACGGTGTATGGTTTAACCATGGTGAAGAGATAAATGTAGAGAATAAAACAAATACATTTGACGTATATGAACTATTCAAGATGATTCACTATGAAGATGAAGATTTTTTGAATCAAGATTTTTTTGATGATGATAAAGACGATGTTGATTCTCGAAGAAAAGAGGATGAGTTAGTCAAGAACTTGGAAGATGCAGAAACTCCATTATATCCTGGTTGCACAGATCACACAAAATTATCTTCCATCACCGTCTTGTATAATCTTAAATGCGAGACTGGCTTGTCCGATAGTGGTTTTGATAAGCTTTTAGCTGTGCAACATCTATTTCTGCCGAAGGATAACGTGCTTTCCAAAACCTTATATGAAGTCAAGAAATTTCTTAAAGCATTCGACATGGGTTTTGAAAAGATACATGCTTGTGAGAATGATTGTTGCCTTTTCAAAAAAGAATACAAAAATTTAGAAAGTTGTCCAAAATGTTGTTCCTCGAGATGGAAGAAAAATCAAGATATTGAAGAGGTTATACAAGGTGTTCCAGTTAAAGTATTGAGATATTTCCCAATCATTCCGAGGTTTAGACGAATGTATAGATCTCAAAAGATGGCTGAAGAATTAAGATGGCATTTTAATAATAAAAGTAATGATGGAAAAATGCGTCATCCCGTGGATTCTATGACATGGAAAATGGTGGATGAAAAGTATAAATCTTTTTCATCTGATCCATACAATCTTAGGCTTGGTCTTGCTACAGATGGATTCAATCCATTTTCCATGTTGAGTTCGAAATATAGTTGCTAGCCGGTAATGCTTGTGACATACAATCTCTCGCCTATGTTGTGTATGAAGAAAGAAAATATAATGTTAACTTTACTTATTCGAGGCCCGAAGCAACCCGGGAATGATATTGATGTATATTTGGCGCCTTTGGTGGAAGACTTGCATCACTTGTGGTCTAATGGAGTTACTGCTTATGATGCATTTAGTAAAACTTTATTTAAACTGAATGCAATTTTGTTATGGACGATTAATGATTTTCCGGCTTATGGAAATCTTGCTGGATGTCGTGTGAAAAGGCAAAAAGCTTGCCCATTATGTGGTGTCAATACCCATTCTCGTTGGTTGAAACATAGTCGAAAGTTCGCCTACATGGGTCATAGAAGATTTCTACCTCCTTCAGATTCACGGAGGAAACAAAAGGCATTGTTTGATAATACCATAGAGACAGATGGTGCTCCTAGAATGCTTTATGGGAGAAACATCTATGCATTATTGAAGGATTATCCAAATGATTTTGGAAAAGGAATAGAGGAGAAAAGTAAGAAGAGAAAGCATGTCTATGATAAAGAAGATGAATATGATGATACTAACAGTTCTACAGAAGTGGAGCTATCAAGGTGGAAAAAACGATCAATTTTCTTTGATTGGCCTTATTGGGAGGTTAGTGGTTAATTTATTTATTTTTCATTGTTTTAATACAAGAAAAACCCAATAATGCATTATTGTTTTGGTTTTCAAAGGAACTTCCATTACGTCACAATTTAGATGTGATGCATGTGGAGAAGAACATTGGTGAAATCCTATTGGGCACAATGTTGCATGGAAATAAATCCAAAGCTGGAACCAACTGTAGAAAGGATTTAGAGGATTGGGGAATTCGAAGTGAGCTTCATACAAAACCTCATGGGAATAAAACATATCTTCCACCGGCTCCATATATGTTGTAAAAATCCGAGAGAAAAATATTTTGCAAAAGACTGTATGATTTCAAAGGACCATGATATTAGTAAAATTTTAAATTTAAAAAATCGGATTTCGTTGTTGGATTGCAAAATTAGTGGATTGAAGTCACATGATTACCATGTATTAATGCAACATTTATTGCCAGTAGCATCGAGAGGGTTCATGGCAAAGAAGGAAAGAAAAGCGATAATTCGCTTATGTTCTTTTTTCAACAAATTATGTCAACGTGTTCTTGATAGAGAGAAGGTAGAACAAATCAATGTTGAAATTATTGACGTTTTATGTGAGCTTGAAATTTTTTCCGCCATCTTTCTTTGATATAATGATACATTTATCCATTCATCTTGGAAAAGAAGCACAAATGTGTGGACCTATTCATTTTCGATGGATGTACCCATTCGAAAGATATATGAAGACACTCAAAGATTATGTCAGAAACTATGCACGACCAGAGGGATGTATTGTAGAATCGTATCTTGCAACAGAATGCATGTTGTTTTTCAATGAATTTTTGAAGAAATCAGGACATATAGAGGAGAAAGGAGCTCGAAATGATGATTATGAAAGTAGTAGAATATTAAAGGGACGTCCAATTTCAGTATCGAAGACAATTAAATTGCCAGTTAATGAGAAAGAAAGTGCTCATTTAGCTGTGTTAATGAATATGGCCGTGGCGGAACCATTTATAGAGTAAGTTTATGTTATATTGTTTTAAATATTTTGATGTGTTTGCAATGATATATATAACTTATAATCAATTGTTCAATACTAGTTTGCATTTGGAGGAATTAGAAAATTCAGACCAACGCATGACAAAAAATGCGACCTTACTTTGGGAAACACATACAAAAAGTTTTGTCGATTGGATTAAAAGGAAGGTTAGTTAGATTTCAAATATATTCTCATTCAACTATCAATATTACTATATAAATTTACATGCTAAATGAAATTTGTTGTAGATACCTATTACCTCCAAGGATCATAATGACATGTTAAAATGGATTGCTTATGGTCTGAAGGATGATGCCATGTCTTTCAAAGGATATATCATCAACGAGCAACGTTTTCATGTAAAAGATTTAGGGAGAGAAACTCAGAATTGTGGGGTGACTTTTGATGCAGCTACTATGTGTAGAGCAAGTGCTAAAGATATGTCCCAAGTGGTTGATGTGGTCACTTATTATGGAATATTGACAGATATAATTTTATTAGATTATCATTTGTTTTATATTCCAGTTTTCAAGTGTCGTTGGACGTATAAAGGAAATGGAGTAAAAGTTGATGATGATGGGTTCACTCTTGTTAATTTACATCAAGCATCATTTTCACGAGACCCATACATACTTGCATCTCCAGCAAAACAAGTATTTTATTCAAGAGAGAATGATGTTTCTAATTGGTATGTTGTAATGAAAGCACCATCAAGAAGTTTTAATGATATAGAGGAGCACGATTGCATCGAGGAAGATATTCAAGTGGTGGAAGATGAAATAAATGAAGCGGATGATGAAGATGTTTGCTATGTTAGAGAGGATTGCGAGGGCATAATTGAGTAGATTATATGTTCTACTTGAGCATAGTTGTTCATTTGCTTTAGTGATGGTTGAACTTATATATTAAATCCGGGCTATTTGGAAATTTCATTGAACTTGTATTGATTTTCTTTAGTGATTGTTGTTCATTTGCTGCACTAATGCTTTGTTTTTTTAATGTTGCGAATGGCTGTTAGTTTGCACCATTTAATTTTCTAATCCATTGCAAATGCATGTACCATTCAATTTTTGTTCTTTGTGTTTTGATCTTTGTATACTTCCATAGACAAAGCATTATTTGTTCAAAGCAATTTTGTTTGCATATATTGCTTGATAATGAGTAGTGTTCTTATCAATTCTGTTTGTATTACATGTACATTTTCTCATAAAATTACAAATCTATTCATCATCTCAAGGCTTTTAGGCCTGCTTGTTTGGTTTGCAAACTGCCACATCTCTTTTCAGCTACATGTTGATGATATTTAAGTGTTGTTTGTTAATATTTATCGCTGCTTATTGTTTACATGTGCTTATTGGTTTATACTGTGTTTTCTGTCACTTGAAGAAAAATATGTCTACAACATCTGTATGTACCCGCTTGCAGAGAAAGGATGAAGAACAAACAGTCAAAGCTAAGAACAGACAGTCAAAGCGAAAACGTAAAGTTCTAGCTAGTATAAATGAAATAGAAGAACAACCAGACAATGCTAAGAAGCAAGCCACTGTTCACAATGAAGAAGACGAACAACCACTAGATGATATCCCCTCTGACCAAAATGAAGGACTCTGCTCAGAAAATGAAACCCGTCCTGAACAAACTGCTGATGCCGAGCTGGAAATTGGGAAACAAAGTGAAGCTGAAATCGGAAGTACATCTCGGAAAAGTGGCGGTAGAGGTCCAGCAAAAGCAAAAAGACTCCCGTCTTGCATTCAGGATCGAATTGAAGTTGAGTTCAATGATCTAGGTATACCAGTAGGGCAAGGGTCGGTATATTTATCCTCTTTTCTTGGACCGCTTGTGCAGGAGCAGGTTCCATACACCATTGATGATTGGAGGAATATCAGTGATGACTTAAAAGAAGTTTTGTGGCAGTCGGTTCTGGTATGAAGCAGGCATCTATTATTTAACATTCTGACTCTAATATGTTTTGCAAACGACTTCTAATATTGCATGGTCTTGCCAATTATAAATTGAAATTGCCCTCTAATAACTTCAGAAAACCTTTCAGATTTAATTAAATCTGTCGTATTTAAATTAAATAAATTTTACTAATATCATGTTTTGAAGTATTGATGCAGATTAGATTTAAACTGGAAGAGGAATGGCAAAGAAAAGCTATATTTCAAAAAATGGGAGTACTTTGGAGATCGTCAAAGAGCAAATTGGTTCGAAATTTGCAAAAAGCGGAGAACGATGAGGAAAGACTTAAACTGAAACCTACGAACATAAAAAGCATAACCGATTGGAGGAAGTTTGTGAAGGCGAAAACAAGTCCGGAGTTTAAGGTAAATCATTCCTACTGAACTCGTCTGGCATGTTTCTGCAAATCCATCTACATAGTTAGCAACCGATAAATTTCTTTAGAAGTGAAGTCCAAGTGTTGGTGGATGCTGAGGGTTCCTGTTTAGGTATTAGCTGCAGGAACCTATGACAGTACAAAATACAAAAGCGTTATGACAAGCACAGGAACATTTTAAATGAAGTAAAAAAAACACTTTGCAAGTTAGTTCAATCTATAAATATTATTAGTAGATATGGAATGCTGTATATGTCACTGAGTTATCCAGCTTTAATAATACCAAATAAGTATATGACCATGATGAATTGACTTTCAAATAAATTGCAATCCTCACCATACATATTTACCCTGCATTATAAATATTAGATAGTTTTTCTTTTTATGATTTTGGTTGTTAAATTCTAGCATCTTTCAATATTTTCAGCAAAAAAGTGAGAAATACTCAGCCCTTAGGTACACACAAATTCCGCATACAACCAGTCGTAGGGGAATGGCTAGAAAGACCGAAGACATGGTAAGTTAATTAACTATAGCATTATTTAACTTTATTTTATACCTGTTAGTTTATTAATTTAATGTTATTCTATTTTTAGAAAAAAGAAAGTGTAGATCCATCGTCCATAAGTAGAGCTGATGTATGGATTAGATCTCACATTAAAAAAAATGGTGAACCAGTGAACATGGAAGCTATGAATACTATTGTAAAATTGTTTTTAATTTTATTGGTATATTTTTTTTGAAACTATGATATTTTTACCATTGTACATTATCTATGTGTATTTATTTATATAGGAGGAGACAAAAAAATATGGTAGCCTATCCCAATCCGGCTCGACACAGACTGATATTGGAAAAGATGCTCTTGTACATGTACTGGGACAAGATAAACCGGGACGGTTAAAGGCATTGGGTAGGGGTTGCACTTTAACCAAGCTAGCTTTGGCCCAGTCCAAAGATAAACAAGTGTCTTGGTGTCGAGAGGAAATAGCAGAATTGAAGGGAATGATACAGACTCTGATAGACCAGAAGGTAAATTTTTGGAAATTAATTTATATTCGTAAAATATCAATTTATATTCGTGCTTCGCTGCAGGGTAAAGAAAGTTCGAGAAGGAACTCACCTGATTCGGTAAAAATAATATTTATATTACTCAATAAATGAAATTTATATTTTAATTTTTTAATCCAGTAATTGATTTAATTTTTGGTTGATTAATTGTAGAGCGACAACGAAGTATGTTTGTTGTTGAATTGGGATGGAACCTTTGGAGTTGTTGCCCAGGGGAGGCTGTTGTCCATGGACCTAGATGACGTTGTCAATGGCATTCGTCTTGGACCAAATGCTGGGAGTGTTGTTATAAATTCAGTGGATAAAGCAGATACTTATTTATGGAGGCCTACACCTGAAATGGCAGTCTTAGCAGACGCTAAGAATAAGGTAGTTGCTTGGCCATCGGTTTGCATCAAGGTCCCGCTGCGAACACGGTTGAACTGTAGTGCAGCCAGTATGGTAATTTTTTTCACGTTAAGTATATTAGTGTAATATGCTGCGAGCTTATTGATGTCTAAAATGCAGCGAGCACACCCCCCATCTGAATAAAAATTTAACACATATTCGTTGTTTTTGTATAGCATACTAAAGTCTTGAATTTCACTTCTCATTTTTAGAGTACCAGCATCATCGAAGACACTTGCAAGATTTACGGTTGGACTGAGGGTGAAGGTGTAGTTGCCGAAGGAAGAATCCACGCCACTGATCCAAAATATACTGTTAATGGTATTCCACTCGGTCCGTCTGCTGTTGTGATTTGGGTGGACAAAGTAGTAAATAAAGATGCTTATTTGTGGCGGCCCACATCTGATATGTCGTGCATTGGAGATGCAGTTGGTAGGAAAGTAGCATGGCCAAGATCAAAAGTAGAAGCTGATCAAGAAAAACTAGATGAGAGTCGTGATGATACTGAAAATGTTGTGAATTCTCCCATGAAATCCGCACATATGGTCATGAATAAATCGCAAAATGTAAGTATTAATTTTCAAATTTGAAGAAGTTAACTGTGTATTAAAGTTTATTTAATGTGCATGTATACATTGTGCATAATAATCTCCTTTCTTTCAGCCGATTGCAACCATGCAAAAGGATGCCAAATGCCAGTTGATCGATATGGGTGAAGCAGACGTAGTGGCTGCAGGAAGTATTGCATCAACTGATCCGATAACGATGGTCCATTGTCGTCCATTGGGACGTAATGCTGTAAAAGTTTGGATTGAACTGGTGATAGTTCCAGATGTAGAGATATGGAGACCAACATCGGGTATGACGTGCATGGATGATTGCTTTGCGTTCCCATAGCTTGGCCAATGGAAAAAATCATTATTAAGTCAAAATGAAAGGTATATAATTTTTTTCATATATACATTAGGAATGCTAGCAGCTAAAGTGCAGATAGAAATTGAATAGAATTGAATTGAAATTGAAACGAATGAAATTGAATATGGAACTTCAATAGTAAAGCTAAAGTTGGAATAAATTAGAAGTAAACTTGGGTTATGTAAATGAAATTCAATTTTATTTGTAAAATGAATTAGCCATTGAATTAAAGAATGGATTGAATGTTAATCAATCGAATGTAAATAATTGTATAAGAAAATGAATTATAAGATGGAATTATAATTTATAACGATTTACAATTGTAAAATAATCTTATAAATAAATAGTGAAAGTATATAAGTAAAAGGTTGTAAAAGTGATTTATAATCTGAAATGAAATTCCAGAAAAGTGTTTTGAAATGATTGGATATTTTGGAAAATTGTTTTGAAAAGATGAAAGCTCTAAACTCTTTTCAGTCGCTGGAAAATAATTCCGATGATGATCGCGACATCATTGGTGTTCATTTTCGGGTTAAAAAAGAGGAATTGCTGCCATATTGTTTTAAATGAAAGTTGTTTGGAAAAATTTGGATTTGTCTTGGTGGTAAAATGATAAAAGTACATAAGTAGGGGTGCTATATTAGAATTGTGATTGAATGATTGTGATTGGTGGTTCAGGTTCAGTGGAGGGAAAATAATTGATGGTGACGAGTTATGTATGGATTGTGGTGGAATGTTAGTGATGCAGTTTTAAGTTCAGGTTTTGTTTTCTCACTCTTTTGTTCTGTTCTTTGTTGACAGGTAGTTCAGGTTTTGAAGACATCAGCAATGACAGGTAGTTTAGGTTTCTATGGTGGTTCAGGTTTTGCTCGGTACTTTGGTTATTTCAGATGTTTATTTCAGATGTATATGTACGGTTATGACACTTATGGTAGTTTGGTTATAACACTTATGGTAGTTTGGTTGTGTATGTGTACGGGTAGCTTTTTGTCGACACCTATGTATGTGGATGTATGAATGTCTATGTATCTTGTGGATCTTCAATGCGTATACGTATTTTGTAGTTGTTTAATATATTGTGTTCAAAAGTGTATGTGCTTGCGTATTCTGTTATTATATAATTGGATGCTAGATCAGGGGTAAATCTGGAGTAGCAGGTGGAGGGAAACAAACGCTATAGGATATTATTTATTTTGGTAGCGTTAAAATGTCGCTACAAAAGAGTGATTAAAAACTCAAGTACACTTATGCTGGCGTTTATTAAGCGCTACAAAAAATGTATATAACGCCATGAAAAGGTAACGTGGAGAAGAAAACCCTTTCAGTGGCGTTAAACAGGCGCTACAAAAAATTTAGATAACGCCATAAAAAAGTATCATGTAGGAGAAAACCTTTTCGGTGGCGGTAAATAGGCGCTACAAAAAAGGAATTCTATGGCGTTATAAAAACGCTATCAAAAAAACAAATTCGGTGGTGTTTAAAAAAGTGCAACTAATACTCGAGAATTTTTAGTGGCATGTTTTTTCGTAACAATTATCGGAACGCCACTAAAAATACTTAGTGGCGGTTTTTGGGCGCTACAAAAAATCAGTTTCCTTGTAGTGTCTATTAATTGCAATCAACGTTTTCTCTCCTTTTAATTGAAATATTTGAATTGCATTAATTGCAATTACTTACAAAGTAAAATTTCAAAACAAACAACTAAAATAGATGAAAAATAGAACAATTGTTTATTTAAACACGTTTATAATTTGTTGTTCATGCACAAGAGTAATAAATAACTTACTAAAATAGATTATATTTCTATTCTTATAATCAATCTATAAGCTAAAACACAGTTTGAATAAACATATGTTTCT
Source organism: Allium cepa (assembly GCA_030765085.1). Classification (NCBI taxonomy): domain Eukaryota; kingdom Viridiplantae; phylum Streptophyta; class Magnoliopsida; order Asparagales; family Amaryllidaceae; genus Allium; species Allium cepa. The sequence goes on along the minus strand of CM060943.1, from coordinate 54,770,498 downwards.
TCCTTTAAAATCAATCATTATATTCTTCATTTTAATGAAATCAAACCTACATTCACAAATGAAACATTCATTTTATTTGATGTAAATGTTCTTTTCATTAAATCAAACTTTTCTTATATTTCACAAAACATAAGCTACTTTTAATTACACCTATTAATTCAAAATTTAGTATTCTCTCTCCTATTAATTGAAAATTTTCAATTTCATTAATTTAAGTTGATTAATTTTCAAAATGGACTAAATGAATGTAATGAGAAGTAGAACAATTATTTCTTATCTAATAGTAATTTAAACATATATATACACTATTGGATACAAAAGGTAATTACACATTTCTTACTAAATAATAGTTTCTCGTCTCTACAATCAATCTTTCAACTACCAAACATTTCAAATAAATAAACATATGTTTACTCCTTTACTAAACTTATTTTTTTTTATTCTTTTATTTTGATTTACACTCCTACTATAAATCAACGAATACCTTATGAAATTATTAGCATGGGTTTCTATCTTGTTATCCTCATTTTCTAATATTGATGCCTTTTCTTACATTAACCACAATATTTAATTACGTTAAATTCCAATTAATTATATTCTAATTCCAATAAGTTGATTAAATTATATTTCAATCTTGTTATTCAATCAAACATTACTTTTTGGACATAGTTAACATTTGTTTACATTTTATTGCATTAATATTCTACAATTTTCATCTTTTACTATATTAGTTGCAATATTTCAATTATATTGAATTTTTGTCGATTTTCGCATTAATTATAATTTAAAGTCCCAATAAATTCATTTATCTTAGTTTCACTTTTTTATTAAATAAGTTATTGCCTTAAGAATATAATGGACATTTCTGTACATTTATTACCTTCACATTTTACCTTTATCGTCTTAACTCATATTAATGTAATATTTAATTACATTTAATTGCACTTGTTTTCCAACTTAATTCAACATATTAAATAAATTGTTAACAAATAAGACTTGTTGCCTTTACTTAATTTAATTACATTTATAAGTTTGTTATCTACACACAAATGTTATAACTACTAACACAACACAAATTTTGTCCAATTTCAATCTATTACATATTATTTCATCAATTAATATGACATTTATCCTATTATAACTTACAATTACTACAATTACTTGAGATTGTATTCAAATAGTCATATATTACATAAATTTACATTATTAAACTTCATTCAAGTTAGTTTTCTCATTCCTACACCATAATTTTATTTTCTACCAACATTAAACTACAAAATCTTATTTAATTCAATAATTTAATTATCGGAAAAAATGCGGATCGTTACACTCTCCCCCACTCAAAACATTTCGTCCTCGAAAAGGGAAAAGAAGAGATAAGGAATTAATATATCTTATACAAAATATTAAATTTATAAACAATCAATTTACATAATTAAATAATTTAAATAAAATATATCAATTTAAGACAATTAAATCCTTTCATATTCAAGTTAACAGAAGTTTGAAAAATATTTCACAAATTTTTCTAAGTCCAAACTTCACAGAAAATTTCGACAGAGTCTCCTTTGTACGGAGAGGTCTAGAAGAAATAATAATAATATCAATAATAATAATAATAATATATCATATTTTTTTAAAAAAAATCCTAAACCATGCGAAAACAATATAATATCCTATAAAACCGTAACCCGAAAACATATCTATTTGTCGGGCAAACAATGCTTATTTATGAAACTAAAAGCAAAAGTTATTGTGTCCATAAACTGATATTTTACTTATATAATCCAACGAGGTTAATGATTAAGTAAAAGAGAATATTTATATTGTTTCAACTTATAACGACAAATCAACACAATATAACAATAGCACTTGCAAACAAAACCTTACAATCATCACATGCAAATCAAAGAAATCAACCATCCATCCATAGCAACCAAAACTAAGGGTTTGTTTGGGTTTAGAACTTTTAATCGGATAAAATGATAAATAACTACTAAGTATACCATACACTCAACAGTCTTAGATAACTTAATAGATTATTCATACATTTTAAACAATTCAAAGTATCACTTCTTAACATCCCATAAGCCAAAACAAACAAAGAATTCAACACATACATTAATTTTATTATATTAATCCTTTTTTAACATCAATTAATGTTCATTTTTTCTTTTTTCTTTTTTTTGTACAATGGTTTTTTTAATTCACGTTCATTACTTACAAAAATTTAATTCTCATTCATTCATATAAGGCTTATTTCATTAGTTTACATTCTTTACTTACATAAGTTATATCCATTTCAATTATTTGTATCATAAATGAATTCATTATTGAAGTCTTGTGTACATTTTATTTCAATTTACTTCGCATTTACCATTTAGTTTGATTTCCCTTTTTATATAAATATTCATTTGTGAAACAACTCATACTTATAAAAGATTTTCAACTTCCACTTTTATTTCTTTCACATATTGTATCCACTTCTACTATTTACTCTAATTATAATTGACTTCAAACATTACCTATGTTTATAATCATTTACTTACAATATTCCCCCTTTTAGTAAATTATAACTACTAGCATTTTCAATTTATTAACTTAAGTTCATAACATTTTATATACCTTAATTCTTCACTTATAAGCATAATTCTGATGAACACTTCATTTCCTAAGTTTACTTGTATAATATTCTATTACATATTCTTATTAAACATTTCAACTTTTAATATTTGGTAAGTTATACATCATGTCTTTTAGAATGTAATTGAATGTTACACAAGTTTCTCTTATTTATTTAAGCTAACAAAGTGTTCAATGGTTACATTTCTTAATTTCCATATCCTTTGATTTACATATCACATTTTCCCATCTCATATATATTTCATTAATTATTTAGCTTCCAGTTTCTTATTTTCCTTAATTCAGAAGTTTCCAATTATTAATATAGTCAAGATTTCATTCATTGCAATAATTGAAACCTATTAATTATCAAAATGTTTTAAAAACTAAATCTTGGATTCATTTCATTCAATTTGATAATAATATATATATATATCCTTTATAGATCAAATCATTTTTATGGATTCAAAATCAAGATTTATTTATCAAAACAAATGTTCAGTAAAACTACGACAACGTCCTTCCACTTTGAAACACAAAAATGAACGTCGATGATGCGTGCACTCATCACCGTAATTATTTTCCAGCGACAGAGAGAGGAGTATCGAACTTATTTCCTTTAAATTTTTTATTTTAAAACATTTCTTTCAAATCATCTTGAAATATTTATGTCAAAAAATATTTCTAAATACTGCTAATATTATATTCCAACATATATTAATTTTGTAATATGGCTGTAATGGGGATATCGCGAAATGGGGAAATCGCGTAAGGGGATCATTGGTTTTCGCGTGCCTTCTGATTTGGCTGTAGGGTTTATCGCGCCTCGTCTTTTGTGCCTCCGCCGGCACCGCGTCTCCACCGCCGCCGTTGTTCCTTGTGCCTTGCGATCTGCTGAACGCTTCTTTGTTGCAGTTGGGTGCTTTCTCCTCTCTTCTGTAATCTGATTATGGATAACCCATTGGCAAGCCTTTTGGTTGACTTAACCAATTCGTTTCCTCCTTCTGAACTTCTTGAACCAGCCTGCCCTCTTGTTCCTTCCCCTCTTTCGCCGTTGCTAACGAATCGCGGTGAGTCGTCTTGGTTTGTTACTGAGCTTGGGTCTGAAAATATTGAAGTGCGGCCTGGTATTGCACTTGATTCTAGTAGTGATGTGGTAGCAGCTCTTGGTGTTTGCCTGAAGGAGGCTAGTGTTCTCTCCAGAGCAATTGTAGGGGATTCGGTTGGATTCACATCTGGTGCTTGTGGCAATGCATCAGTCACCAATTTTCGGTCTGCAGTTTCCGATGCTAATTTGTTGTTTCCTCCTCCATCACGGCCTGTCCCTAAATGGACTTCCATGTTTTCCAAGCTACCTAATAATGCTGGTAAGCATACTCCCCGTCTCTTTGATAATGTGGAGATTGAGGGTGTGATGATCCCACCTTCGGGTGTTATCGAAGATGGTGTGGATTTTTGGAAAGACCACTTGGTTGGTTTCTTTCTTGACTCCAATCCTCCCTATCATCTTGTTAAGGCGCGGTGCAGCTCCGTGTGGAAGCCAAAAGGTGGTCTGAGTGTTCACTTTGATAACAAAATGTTCTATTTTAAGTTTTCGTATTGATGAAAGACAACGAATTTTCGAGGCTGACCCCATTCTTATTGATGGGAAACCTTTCATAATTACTACCTGGAGTCCCTCTGTAGATCGTGCGAAGGAGCAAGTTCTTTCAATTCCTGTATGGGCCCACTTTTCTCATATCCCATCTGTTCTCCAGCCTCTTATTGGTATTGACTGGCTTGCTGGTCTTGTGGTTAAGGTGATATGTTATGATGCTAATACTGTTGCCAGGAAAAAGCTAGACTATGCCTAAGCACTAATTGAGATTACTCCTAACAAATCTCTGCCTAAAGTATTATTGGTCAGATTAGATGAGAGCCACGTTGCTGAGGTCATAGTTTGCTATAGTTGGAAACCTGAGATTTGTACGTCTTGTCAGTCATTTGGCCACCTAGCAGGTTCTTGTTCTTCTTCGGCTGTTCCTCTTGTTGTTTGGTCTCCGCTTCCTCGTCCTCCCCTTCGGAAGTGGGTTCCAAAGGTCTCCCATGTTGTCCCATCGGTCGTCGCAACGGTGCCTCCCATTGCTGTTGCTTCCTTTGTGATTCCTCCTGTTGTTGCTCTGGTTAGTGTGCCTCCTTCTGCTTCTTCGCCAGTGATAGCTCCAATTTCTATTCCTTCCCCACTGGCCTTGGAGGAGACCCCTTCTGCTCCCTTGTCTGATATTATTTCCTGGAATTCTGATGAACGTGCTTGGATTCTTGCTCCTTCTGATATGAGATATTCCCCTGAGAACGACATATTCTATGCTTTTATTAGTGAGAATGAGGGTGAGAGTCAGTGTCTTATCTACCATATTGAGGGAGATGGTTTGTGCCTTACTAGGGATGGTGCGATTAGAGAGGAGAATAAGAGTAAGTTTTATGATGTCACTTGGGATAGGAAATTTATCTACTCTCCTGACACTATTGGTTTTGATCCGCATCTAGCTGCTCTATTTTCGGGATTTTCTCTTGTGACTGGTCCTTCTTTGGATGATGATCATGATTGTTCTCCCTCTTCTGAGGAAGCTTAGTCATTATGTGATAGTAGTTTAGGCATTGTTGTCTAGCTCCTGTGCTTATTTTTTTTTTCTATTTCGGGCATTCTGCCCCTTAGCTGTTCTGTGCATGTGCCGAGCACCTGTTTGTTCATTTTATATACAGTGGCACGACCCACTTTAAAGCCGGCTAGCTTTGCTAAAAAAAATATTATATTCCAAAATATTTCGAAAGAAATTTTCAAAAATCCCAAAACTTCAGTTCTAAACTTCCAATTCATATTTACTTTATTTATAAATCCAATTTTTCAATCAATATTTTCAAAATTTCTATTCCTAACAAACGACATTCAATGATAAAATTTATTATTTTATGTACAAAAATATATAATAGGCGAAATTATTTCATTTACCTATATTTCAAAACAAATATTGTGTCGGTCTTCCCTATTAAATGTTTAGAAATCACTATCATGCCATAGCGTCCTATGCACCGATTTTATAAATATAAAACGGAACAAATTAACACAATACAAAAACCATTTACAACACTAACAAATACGCACTCTCATATATACACTCGGCGACTCATTCTAGGGTATTAATACCCTATTCTCTAATGAGTCAGACCCATAAAGCTAAGGTTATCGCTAAACCAAAGCTCTCATACTAAATGTACCGACCCACCTTTTTGGATAGTTTAAATCGACAATAAACTTCACATGTCAAACTCAAACCATTCAAAAGGGAGGATTGTTATGGGGTAAATAAAAAAAGCAGAGAAAGAAGGAAAAACAAATATAGAATTTCGCAGCGAAATGACAAAATATAATAATCAAATAAACAGTTCATGAAGTTGTTTACAAATAACATTGATTATACTTTTATAATACAGACCAGAGTCACATACAAAAAGAAAAAAATAAATGCAGTGGAACAACATGATGAAGTGGAATAAATATAATAAATAATAATAACACAAAATCTTCGTCTTCATCCTCCAGAAATCGGTCTTTGATAAACTGAAAAGCTCAGATTGACCCGAGTGAATTGAAAAGACAAAACACTCGAGTCAGAACTAAAATATCTTATGTAAGTTAAATCAATAATAAATAAATATGAGTGTAATGGCTTTAGAGATGTTTACGGGGTTTTACATCTCCTATTCAGTGTCAACGTGAGTGCAATAGCTTAAGAGATGTTGGGGATTACCATCTCCAAAGGATCTGTTAAACTATCTACTACGTCGATATTAGTATCCACAGTAAAGTAAAGTATTAAAATAGAGATAAGGCGTTATCTATATCCCACTTAACAAATTTTATATATTCCTATAGTCTATACAATACCGTAAGCTCCTCCATGAGGTTTACTCAGAGGGCACTCCATAGGTATGGTACAAAATAAAGTCGCAGAAGGTGCGATAGGGCATGTGAACACGGCACTCGAGACAATGCTAGGGTAGGATTCTAACAATTGCAGATTCGGACTGGTGGTAACGCATATCAGCTACTACTGCCGACCTTGGAACACACTCCCAAATCAGAATCACGGGGTGGCCGCCAAATAATCACAAAGTCATAATATGGTATCGAAGAAGCATGTTCGATAGAAGGAATGACCTCACTTGTCCCGACGTGGCTCCTATATTTTAGTCACATTTAAGCTGACTCACAGGAGTCAAGGTCACGTAAATACCTCATACAGAATCGTTCGCCAAACCATCTTACTTCATTTCTAGAATCTCCACACGTACACAGTTGTTAAAGTGGTTTTCGGTATTAGCAGAGAGTATGATAATATCTGATCTCGGGTGCTTTAACAATCAAATGCTTATTTCACACTGGATGGTTCTTTTACATTTCAAAAGTCAAATTCACATTGATACCAAAATATCATCTTCTCAAAACCATATCATTTTCGAAATCATATTCACTTTCAAAACTACATTCATTTCCAAAATCATATTCACTTTAAAAATCATACACTTTTGAAGTTATATTCACTTTTGAAATTATCGATAAGATAGGTTAATTAAATCCTCTTTCCAAAATCATCATATTCCTGAAATATCTCATTTAAATACCTACTTATGTTATAACATCATTTAATCGTATTCTACTTAAACATCAATGATTTAAATATAAAACTTCCACTATACACAACCTGAAATTCAGAAAATAGTTTAGATAGTTTAAAATAGTTTTAAAAGTAGTTAAGATAGTTTAAAGATAGATTTTAAAATAGATTAAAATGGATTAATTTAGTTTAAATAGATTAAAATAGTTAATATAATTTAGAATAGATTAAAATAGATTAATATATTTTAAAATAGATAAAATAGATTAAAATAGTTTAATATAGTTTAAAATGGATTAAAATAGATTAAATAGATTTAAAATAGATTAAAATGGGATAAATACTTTGAACAGATTTAAAATAGATTAAAATACTTTAGAATTTCGATTTAAACAAATTTCCAATTCCAACCTTCAAACTTGGATTTTCAAAGTAATCTAATATATAAATCAATTTCCTTCAAAATATCATTTAATCTAATTCAAGATTTAAGGGTCTAAAATCATTTAATTTAACAAATCTGGTGTCCTTGCATAATTTTCTACCGTATGGTCAAGTGATACAGATATTTATCATTTCAATCCGTAAAAATTTAAATTTACGGGTATATATTATTTCAACCCACAATCCCAAATTCCAAATCAAAGAAAATCGCTTGAGTTTATCATTTCAACCCATAACAGTTTTTTCCTATCCTATATAATCGTTCGGGTATGTATCATTTCAATCCATAGGGATTTTCTAACAATAACTAAGACAACTTGCAGTGTTATAACAATATAAATATAACATCAAATCATCCAATACCAATAGCTAAACATACATCATAAACATCACCCAATCAACAAATAACATCAATAGATAACTGATTATCATTAACAGGTATTAAATTGACAATTAAATTTAATATTATATTAAACAATGATTAAATGCAATAAAAGTTAAATTTAACTAGAATGACAATTTAAATATACCAAACACCAACCAGTCAATTCCAAATCATATCATAAATTTAATTTAACTAACATAAGATAATTTAGTAGTTGTCAGTGGATTAAAACACTCACCTTCGATTTTAGCACATAAAAATCCAAACAGAAGCGTAAAAATCAACAGTCTCCAAATTAAACTAAATCAATTTCATGTTGTTCAAAATCTAAATATGAATCCAACAGAAGAAATCGTACGTGAATCAAAGTTTATATGCAAAAGATATTCATGTTATAAAAAATATTATTAAAATAAAATAGTATGCATAAAAAAATAAACAAATTTTAATACTCACATTTTTCATAAGATGAGGGTTAAGAAAAAGATTGAAGAACAACTATGATGAGAACATGAAGTATACGAAAAATGGAAAAAATCATGTTTCATAAAAGAAAGCTTTTGGATTTGCAAGAATAAGAGCTTTTGAATATGAGGTATCAGAAGAAACAAAACGCAAATGAAGAAATAAGCTGCATGTTATTTATAATTAGGAAATGAAGGTGGAGTGACAAAATAAATGTCACATTTTATTTTGAAAGCTCCAGGCATTAATAATGCTAAGGAAATGTACGTAGGAATGGAAAAGTTTGCAAACTAAAGGAAAGTAAAATTTTGTACATGTGAAAATGAGGTGGCAAGAATTAAATACAATCTGAAAGTCCAGGCTAAGGTATTGAATAGAAGGAGAAATGAACGGATCAAGTAGTAATAATAAGGTAACTAATTTAAAACGTTCATGCAACAATTAGTAACAATAGAAATAAAGGGACCATGTACATCACACAGCCTTTTCAAATTCAATTTTTTTTGAAACATAACCAAATTAACTTCATTAACTCAAATAATATTCAAATTTGTATGCATTTAGGTTTTTATCTACGCATAACAACATTTTTATACTTACCTTAAAAATGAAAACGTTCAATTTGGTTTTCCAAAAAACGATCTTGTTTAACATAAAACATGCTTTTCTTTTATTAAATCTATTAATTGCAATCAATGTTTTCTTTCATTTTAATTGAAATATTTGGATTGCATTAATTGCAATTACTTACAAAGTTAAATTTCAAAACAAACAACTAAAATGGATGAAAAATAGAACAACTATTTATTTAAACACGTTTATAATTGTCTATACACAAGAGTAGTAAGTAACTTACTAAAATAGATTGTTTTCCTATTCTTGTAATCAAACTGTAAGCTAAAACATAGTTCAAATAAACATATATTTCTTAATCATTTTATTTTTATTTTAATGAAATCAAACTTACATTCACAAATGAAACATTCATTTAATTTGGTGTAAATATTCTTTTCATGAAATCAAACTTTTCTTATATTTTCACAAAACATAAGCTACTTTTAATTACATATATTAATTTACAATTTAGTATTCTCTCTCCTATTAACTAAAAATTTTCTATTTCATTAATTTCAATTAATTAAGTTTCAAATGGATGAAATGAATTTAATGAGAGGTAGAACAATTATTTCCTATCTAATAGTAATTTAAACATATTTATACACTATTAGATACAAATAGTAATTACACATTTCTTACTAAATAATAGTTTCTCGTCTCTACAATCAATCTTTTAGCTCCCAGACATTTCAAATAAATAAACATATATTTACTTACTAAACTTATTCATTTTTATTCTTTTATTTTGATTTACGCTCCTACTAATAAATCAACCAATACCTTATGGCATTATTAACATAGGTTTCTATCTTTTTATCCTCATTTTCTACAATTGACGCCTTTTCTTACATTAACCACAATATTTAATTACATTAAATTCCAATTAATTATATGCTAATTCCAATTAATTAATTTAATTAGATTTCAACCTTTTTATTCAATCAAGTATTACTCTTTGGACATAGTTAACATTCATTTACATCTTATTGCATTAATATTCTACAATTACCATCTTTTACTATATTAGTTGCAATATTTCAATTATATTGAATTTTTGTCGATTTTCACATTAATTATAATTTAAAGCCCCAATAAATTCATTTATCTTAGTTTCACTCTTTTTATTAAATAAATTATTGCCTTAAGAATATAATTGACATTTCTGTACATTTTATTACCTTCACATTTTACCGTTATTGTCTTAACATGTTTTCATGTAATATATAATTACATTTAATTGCAATTGATTTCATCTTAATTCAACATATTAAATAAATTGGTAACAAATAACACTTGCTGCCCTTTCTTAATTTAATCACATTTTTAAGTTTGTTATCCACATACAAATGTTATAATTACTAACATAGCACAAATTTATCCAATTTCAATTTATTACATATTATTTCATCAATTAATATAAAATTTAAATTTATTTCCTTATTTTGAATTTATAACCAATTATAACTTATAATTATTACAATTACTTGAGATTACATTCAAATAGTCATCTACTACATAAATTTACATTATTAAACTTCATTCTAGTTAGTTTTCTGATTCCTACATTAAAATTTTATTTTCATCCAAGATAAAATTACAAAATCTTATTTAATTTAATATTTTAATTATCGAAAAAATGTGGGTCATTACATAAACGTTGTTCTTATTTATTAATGCAATAAATACGTGTAAACTACATAATGAAACTATCTATTCTTATCCTAATATATTATTGTCATAAATATTTAACTAGTATATGCTTTCCATATTTAATTTGCTAAAATTAAATTCATTAAAAAGATTTTTCGCTATGATTTCCATAAATTAGTTTATCATAAAGAGGAAAGATTGTCTCCGTTTGAAATTACAAGGAATGAAAACATCGCCTTTTGAATGAAAATTGGAAAAGGTAAACAAATTTACAATCAAACGAATCTTCTTCCCATTAAACTACGAAAAATATACAACCTACCACAAATTAGGCAATAATTCAAAAATTCTATTTTATACCCAAGTACAGACCTGGAACAAAAACATACATCATTAAAATTCTAAAATCTTTGAGACTGATTCTAGATTTGGGTGTATACATATTTCAACTTAGATCTAAAACAAGAGTATGGAGGCAATTGTTTTCTACCAAACTTAAGCCCACAACTCACAAAAAAATTGATTTAGGCATAAAAATCAAACGTGTGCCAACTGAATAGGTTTAAAATCATAAACAATATATGAAATTCACGTTCACCTTTTAAAAGTGATCTAAATCTCCAGATTTGAAGTAGAACCTTAAATTCATCTCCAAATCCTTTTTAATCCAAGAAATATGTATAAAAGGGCATATACATATATTAGAATTACAGATCTGAGAAGAGATTTGGATTGGAAGAGAAAATAGATACAAATACACAAATATGCATAAAGTAAGTCAAATATGTGTATGGTTGATCCTTTTCTCTTTTCCTTTTTAGTAGATTTCTATTCTTCTCCGATTTGTATGAATATAGATACAATTGTCTTATTTTTATAATTTAGTAAGAAAGTGAACAAGAAGAAACAGCAGAGCTTTTCCACTACTTCTAAAATAATGTGAGACAAGAATGGAGGGTTTGGCTTGAATTTATAGACGTAAGAATCAACCCCAGCCATTGGATCGAAATATATTAAATCCAGGCCGTTCGGCCTAGGCTAACCCTAACCACCACACAGGGAGCAGTCGATTGCCCCTACTTAGAGATCGACCACCCTTAGTCAACCATTGATAGCGGCGGGCCAACCTGTGGGGCCGTGTTAATTAATATTAAACGTTATTAATTCTAATTGAATTATTTTTGTTTTGAATCTTTTTTTTGTTCATAACTTCTTCGTTTGGACTCCGATCGCAAAACTCCAAATAAAAATTTCTCAGAACTTCACCACAAACACAATGGTGCAAGTTTCATGGCCAAATTCTATTTCATATATTTCATTTCAGTGCCCAATTAGTCAAATAATCAATTAAATAACTAACGCTAAATTACGGGGTGTCTGTAACATCCCTAATATTTGTTTAACATTATTCAGGATATTTAATTGGAAAAATTAAATAGAAAATATGGTTGATTAAAAAGTTGAGATTTAATTGTCAATTAACTTGACCGCGACTAAACTAATAAATTTATAAGTATGGTTTATAATTTATAAGTTAGGAAAATAAGAGGATGGCAATACAAGAATAGCCACACCCATATACCCTTAAACCATCCCATATTCCCACCTACCATTTCATAAATCAAAATACACATAAAAGAGAAGTTATAGCCAGCCATTAAAACACCTTAGGAGGTCAGCAAACTTGGAAGGTCCAAGAGAGAAAGGTAGAACATTAAAGCTGGGACAAATCTCAAACTCTAACAACTTATTCAAGGTGAATAATAGTGTAAATCATTTCGTTTTTCCTTGTTTTGGCTCGGTTGTGGATTGTAACCGAATGTATATTGATATGTTGACCTTATTTGGATCTAATAATCATTGTTTGGGTAGAATAATGATTTATGGTGATTTATTGGAATTTTTATGGAATTAAAATGACGGGTTTTAAAGTAAAAACAATAGTAAACAACCTCCAAACAGCTTAACTTCTGGATATGTTGTGTAAAATGTAATTTAGAATATAGTTTTTAAATTTCATAATTTTTGAAATTAATAGGAATATTTTATGAATTTCCTACGGTGAAAAAGGCATTTATTTCAGGTTTTAATTATTAAAAATAATAAAATAATGAATTCTATATCAAAATTGTTATATGATGTAGAAAATGTTATTTCAGATTTTTGATGAATTTTTGGGATTTTTCTTAAATGATTTTGATTTATTATGAATTTTCTAAGCTAAAAAGTCCTAATAATTATATTAAAATACTAATGTAATCAGTTATTTTGAAAACAATTCTTGAAATAATAAAATCTAATCTATAGCAGTTTTCCATAAAGAAAGTGCTAAAGTATGTCATTAATCAATAGAAATTTGACAAAGAATAGAAGTTGGTGAAAAGAATATACTTTACGTAGCAAAATAACAATTTTCAAGTTATTTACGACTCTGCCATTCAACCTTGTCGAAAGCACATTTCGATTGCATCTTTCTGCAGCAGCTCTGGACACTTCTGTAGCATTTTCAGAAGTACCTTTCAACTTGGTAACCTTTAGGCTTAGTCACCTTTCGATCTTGTCGTTCGGCAGCAGTTGTAATGTAGCGGAAACCCTTTTATAGCCGTTATCTCCGCCTTTGTTGGCAGATTTCAAATTGGCATAACTCTCTAACCGAAGCCCATTTTTCTATTTGACTACTTTATGAAAAGGAAAACCATCATTTGAACATAATGGAATAGGTTTGAGACTTTAATTCTACACCTATAAAAAAGTTATAGCTAAAACAAAGCTTTATATTTTTGAAGGAGTTGATTATTTTGCTTTCGAATACATTTGCTTTGTTTTCATTGCCTTGGAAGGGGATAGTTTCAAAGGGGTTGTAAAATTGTTTTATTTTGACCAAATTTTATACTTTCGAAATGGGTACTTTCAATTGGTTTCGAAGCCAATCTTCTAAAGTTAAATGTTAATACTTTAGTACATTCGAAGTGTTTCAAAAGATAAAATTTAAAGTATTGTAAGGCAGGAGCCTAATGTTTTTAAGAGCTTTCGAAGGAGGTTATCCTATGAAGTCGAAAGCTAGGTTTCTAAGGTATAGAAAGGTTTTATGACCTAAACTCTATTTTTAAAGGAAGAACCCTTGGCTACATTAAAGGAATTTTTATAATGGTTTAAGAAGAACTTATCTTCGATAAATTAAACGCACGGGAGTGGTATTGTTATGTTGTTCTATCGCTTCTTCTAATATGAATATATTCACTTTATAATGGACCCATAACTGCATTTTGGTGAAAAATGGTAGGAGAACAAGTCAGGTTAACCCAATAGTGAATATAAACTGAATAAACACTTGAATGTGTAGAATTGCATCCAAGAGGTCGGGAAGACTAGAATATAGGATGCTAAAATATAAAGTAAAGATATTGGCAAGGGCCAATAGGTTAAAGGTAAGCCCATGAAAATTGTGTGATATTGGAAGGGGCCAATAGGTTCGTAGATAGCCTATGAAAACTGCGTATAAAAGAGGATGTCAGATAAACAGGTTCATGTTTAGCCCATGAAAACTATGTATGAATGAATATGTCAGATAGATATGTTCATAGTAAGTCCGTGAAAACTATGTAGTTGGACAGGGAGTCCTTAAATGTTTAGCTAGTTATTAGTTAGCCCATGAAAACTAATAGGTTAATAGTAATCGTAGAAACTATAATTAAGACAGATAGTCAGAAGGAACGAGGATGGGTAATCCAAATTTGATTTGCCTATTTTTCATATCATCATAATGTTTTGAAATACTATGTTTATAACCATTGTGGATGCAGGTGCATAATATATGGTTTTATAAAGGTTTTAGGATACTAGTGAGGGGAAACTCGTTCCGCTATGCTGCGTGGTCTCACTAGATATCTATTTTGTTTGAGATGATAAACTATTATTCATACCAAGCTTTATGTCTGACTTGAAGTTTCTGTTTTCCTCTTAAGCTCTCGGGTACTCAATTAATTTTGAGTAATTTGAGATTTAGGGTTTTCAGGTTCTCTTCTTAGATGAATAAAGCTTCAGGAGGCATGTAATAGGCATATATTATTTAGAGCTATCTATTCTACTATGTTTTGTTTGTAAAGGCAGATTGATTGGCCTTATTGATAGGCATTTCAATGAGTAATTCCCACCAGAGCCAATGTTATCATCAACCTAAGCTCTGATACCAAGTGAAACGACCCGTAAATCCGTACCCCTGAGTTAATGCTATTCTACATCAATCAACTCAAGGCGAACAGAAATGCGAACCATTTTAATTGAAGAAGAAGAGGTAGATGAAGAGAAAACAGGAAACAATATCAGAATCTAACCATCGCAGCGGAATAAAATATAATAGATAATAACAGATCTTTACACAAAAGAAAACTATATCTGTTTATACATTACATCATCAGAATACATCATCAGAGTTCAACAATATCAATAACATACAACTGAGTACACCACTAAACACCACAACGGAATATATATATATATATATAAACATGTACGGGAGTACGTATCGTCATCCAATTCGTCTCCTGAGCTCCATAGCATCATATCCTGTATCCTATAATACTCGGTCTGACCCGAGCATTATAGTTAAATAACACCCGAGTCAGTCTGGAATACCAGCGTGAGAAAACCATGCTCAATTGGATTATTAAATTTTCAAAATTCCATTGAAAACAAAAGCATCTCGTAAGACCACACCACAAATAAACATGTCGGGTTTTTACCTTACGATAGCAAAAACACTTATCTATAAAATCATCTGATATTATATTAGTGTCTATATACAAATACTTATTAAAATAGCCGAAATTGTTACATTAATTAAATTCCAGCATACTAGCCACAACGTGGGTAATACAAACAAAACTCGTACAAGGCACGTAGGGAGAATGGATTTCCAACAATGACTAGGCACTGAGGTACCACATGTCACAGTACGTGGCCTAGATCACAGTACCGAGGAGTACGCCCGCTCCCCTGCAACACAAGGCCGGAACCATCCCTTACTGGACAGTTCCGAATAAGATCACACCGTGGTTGGGATCAACAACCGCCCACTAAGCCGAAATAAAAAGGGACATCTAGACAGGGATGACCTTACTCTCAAGTGGGGGCTACCCACGAAGCCTTGCTGCATAACCCCTGATTTTCAATCATTCCCGGTTGATGAGGCTTGAGGCTAAACGTTACCTTTAGAACGTATTCCTTAGAATGATCATTGTCCACCTGACGATGTTCTGAAAGCATTCATCCATACAAGTCCGTCCCGGGTTCGAACGGAACCGAAAGCACTATTCCTACTACATCCATTTTGGAAATATCCTCAGGATTAGTAGCGACTAGCCCTTGCACTTCATTGCTCCAACTTCGAATCCAAACTCGTTGCCCACGAAACGTACAAACCAGATCGAAGTGGTTTTCGGGAAATAAATCCCAATCTCGGTCTCTTCGAAACGATCAGCGCATTTGGCCAATATTGATAGTCGGTGTTTTAACTATCAATTAATATTCACAAACATCCATCCATCAATAATAATTTTCCCAAATTATTTATTAATCCCAAAAATATCTTCACAAGATATATTTTCACTTTTCAAACCCTTTTTGAAAACAATTTTCAAACTACCTTCCTTTCTCAGAATAAATTCCAAGTATTTTCTATTTCCACTGAAATCACCAAGCATAAAACTTTAGATTTGTAAAATAATTTAAAACGCATTACTTTGAAATATACTTTAAAAAATTTAAGTTAAAAGCTACTTCAATAATTTATTAAAAATATATACTATATGAATATTTGAAAATAAGGTTACTTTATAAATATAAAACTAGTTTTCTACTTTTTAAAACAAAACACAAAGTCACCTTTAAATAATTATTACAATAGTAGATTTGAAAAATATTTACTTTAGAATTTTAAACATTCAGAAATAATAAATTTTCTAAATTTTCTAAAACATACTTTTTAAATCAATATTAAACTTTTATCTTATATTTTAAAAATTTCTTTGAAAACCATACTTGGCTATCCGGGGAAATGCACTTTCCTTCGCAACCTTTTAAAAATAAATCACCATTTATTTTTAAACATATTTACCATTAAATAAATAAATTCTTGCCTTGAATTTATTTCCCAAATCCACCTCATTCTTATAAACTCAGTCTAGCTATAAATTCCAAAATCTCACTTTTATTTAAATTTTAATTCTAAATACTTAAATAAATTTACAATCAATTTCTAATTTTACTTCACTTGAAATAAATTCCTTCACTTACTTCATCTATTTCAAAGTCCATTAACTTCCAGATTTTTACTTATTTATTATGAGTTAAAACCTTTTAAAAATACTAATTTCAGATTTCCAAAATTCCTTCTTATCCTTTAATTAAATTTAATCCTTAAATTTAAAAATAAATTTCTTTATTCTTTAAACTAATATCACTCTAGTTTAAAATTTATTATTCCCCTGATTATTTAAAATCCCCCTTTTCCATATTTGTTAGAATTCTGAAACCGCTTTTATTTTTATTTTATTTTTCAATTCATTATTAAATTTATTCAAATTCCCTAGAATTATTTTACTCAAAATTTTACTCTTTTATTTCTTTTCAAAAAACCATTTCTATAGATTTTGATAACTCATTATACTGAGATATTCAATCCAACCATCCCATCCAATATTTCAATTATCATTAAAATCACCACTGGATATCAAATATTCATAACATAGAATATTAAATAATCTAAATAAATTTGAGGAATCCAGTTGGATCCCTCCAACCTGTTTCCCTGCATCCACGGATGTTAGCACAATATAAAATACCAATTCCACTTCAAGGTGGAATATCGCAGTATATGGGATTTACATAATATATCATCCGCTATTATGCGGCACATAGGGTCTCATCCGCTATACAATGTGGGAAATCAATCATTCCAAGATATATTATATACTACTATATATAATATAGCACATCCAAACAATTCAGACATCCAATCAATTATTTAAATTTAACTATTTAAATTTGAATCAAACTAGATGTGTGAGATTAACTCACCTTTGCTTTCATTTGCAATCCACTTCAATATTGCTTTGGTTTTCCCAGTTCTTGACCTTAAATAAACAATTTATATGATTTATTAAGATTTGAATTAATTGAAACATTAATTACTATTTATTTAACGTAAACTAATAATTTGGTAACTAAAACAATAAACTAGTACGTGAAAATATGTATATATATTTTTATATAGATAATTTACTTTTATGCATATTTTTCTTTGGAAATTTGCAGAGATTCGTAATCAAATTTTATATAGACCTTCAAACACTTTAGAACTCCTTATTTTCCTTTCATCATTTTTTAAATAATTAAGTTAAATGTGCATATATGTATATAACTCCCTTTCCAATTCCAGTTTAAATTTGATTACAATAACAGTATATAACTTCTTTCCGTTTTCTTTTCAAACCAGACAAATTCCTATTTCTAATTTTATATAAAATTTTAGTCTTGTCTGATGTGTTACTGTGAATTTACATGCATACAAAAATTATAAAATGGATTAAAGAAAACTGTAATACCTCGCTAAACCCCTGACCAAAATCAGCCTTCACCCAATCGATGACGCTCTGTGATTCCAAAGCATCGTACGCCCCACCTCCAATTCGACAAACCCTAAAGCCCCAAACGCATCCTTGCTTGTACACAGCAGCTCAACCAACCCTAGCCGATCCCAGTTTCATCTAAATCGAGGCCATCCCACTACCAGTAAGACGAGCGAGACACTAGCGCCCCCATATCACCACCTTCGTCTAGATCGAGTATCAATCAATCCAACTACGAACGAGACACCATCGTCGATCGAACTGCCCGCGAACTACTTCTTCCGGTCGCGATTGCCACATGCGCCTCCTCCATGTCTAGCGTGCCTTGCTAGTGTCACACTTCCCTTGTCGCCCCCAAACGCATGCCACCACCACTCTCAAGCTCTCGACCTGCTACCGATCACATAGCGACAGTATTGATGTCGCATCCCATTTTCGTTTCCCACCTCCAGTCTCGATCGTGCTTTGCGACTCGATTCTCTCTACAGGACGAATTTGTTTTTTTCATGATTCTGAAAAGGAATTAGGATCTAGGGATTCGAAATGAGGGCACGGATTTCTTCCATGATTTTGAAAAGGAGGAAACGGATTATAAAACGTAAAAAGGAAGGCTGCTATGACTTGATAGAAAATGGCTGACTTAGACGTGGAAAAGAAAGTGGAGTGTTTGAATAACCTTTCCCTTTTTTTAACCAAATTTCCTATTTTGGTAAATTAACTTTTAGATGTGCTACCGAGAGGTGTCGCTAGCCATATGTCCCAATTCTGAATGCAACTAGAAAAGGTTTAAGTCTAAATCTGATCGACCATTAAATTTAATTCAATTAATTTCCTAGGCGTTTATATCTCGTATGATCACACGATAACTCCGATAGCTACGAAAATTGAAATCCGATAATAATACAATATTACGGATCCAATGGAACTGGTTTCGTCAAATTCCAAGACTGTGCCTCGGAAGACTATTTTTAAATTCAATTTAAATAGTACATTTTTTTAAAACTGAACAGAACACTTTTAAATTCAATTTTAAAAGTTCTATTGCCTTCAGTATTATCAATATAAATTTACAAGTCTTCAAATTATTTTTAACAAGTTAAAAATCCTTGATTTCATATTTTACTCAATTTCCAATAGTTTAATTCAAAATTAAATTATCCAGTAAATGGTGATATTTGAAATTCAAGTTAAAATTACTCTTAAATATTTAAAATCAATTAAATATTCAGATTTCAAATGCCTATAAATTCCGGGTCGTCACATTCCTCCCCCCTTAAACGAATTTCGTCCCCGAAATTACTAGTTAGGAAGAATGGTCCAATACCCATTTACTACTTTTTTTCCAAAACCAAACAGTTTTTAACAACTTCCCAAAATAATCCTTTTTTATTTAAGACACATTATCATCTTTATTAACTTTTCCAAACCTACCCATAATCCCAAACAACAGTTCTTACTTCAACCGTTCAAATTATAAATTCAAATTTAAATTCAAAATCAAATTTTGAATTATCAAGATTTTCTCAATTTTGCTAACTCCCTAAATTTTCGAAAAATTTCGCCAGCGTCTCCTTTGCGCGGCTAGCTCGGTACAATTACAAAATGGCTCTACTGCCTCCCAAATCCAAAAAGAAAACAAAACGCCAAGTGGCTAGTTCAAAAAACCCAATCAAATTCCATACAGAAATTTAAATACATACCTTTTTAGTCGGGCAATTCAAATTTATCTTCTGAAATCAAAATCCATTTTCCTTTAGTATACCTGTGAATCCTATTTAGCAATAATATCCAATCACAACATTCAAAAACATTTTATTGACTTCCTTACAGAATTTCAATATCTATTCATTCACGCCCGTACGATGTACATATACCATTCGTACGCAATATCAAATTCGATCGCTCACTCGATCACACAATTTCACTTCCGAACTAGTATCGTCTACCCGACTTCCTAGTGCGGACTCAGATATTGTTTCTTGATCAGAAACCGTCATTCTCCTTGCATAGTCATAACTATGATAGAGAATTTCCAAAATCAATCAAAATTCCATATCCAGGCCCGCCGTCGAAAATCGAGTGAAAAATCCTAACTCGGATCGATAAAATTATCTCGAAATTCTATGCTCGAATCTGGATCAAATAGCTCTGAGAATAAATAATATACGTACATCCTACGTATTTGCCCCAACTGATTATCAACTATATCAATTTCCTTTTTTATTCACATTTATTTTGATTGTTATTCACTTATTCTCACTTTCCCTTGCCATAACTTCAGTTTTAATCTTTTTGTATTCCAATTCCAAATAAATTCAATTTGCTTCAATTTGCAAATTAATTTCAAACCTTAATACTTTTATTCTCATCTTTTATCTAAATTTTATATCCAATTTTACTTGAGTTTAATTCACCTTCCAATTCAAAATATTAAGGTCAATCCATCTCATTTCAATTGATATTCGATTAATCATTCCTTAAATTTATTCCACTTCTTAATTTGTTTTCATATCTCAAATAAAAGTTTGTTTGCAAACATTTTCTATCTTTAATTTCTTCGAACAATTTCTTCAATTCATTTTACTCTACATACACAACTTTAAATCAGATTTCAATATTCATTTTCAATTCTAATTGCTTATTAATTTAAATTGCTTTTCGTTAGTGAAAATTTTCAAAAATTTCAAAAAAATTCTAACTCCCAAAATTTCCAAATTTTTTTGGCAGAGTCTCCCTTGTACGGAGGAGCTTTTGTAATTTGACAAGAGATATAAATATATATACATCGACCCACACGGTCGGAAAACAAAAAAACAGTGCATATTTCCTATTTGTATTGCGTAGGCGTACCTTATTTAGCATTTTTAAGCAAGCAGCTATTTATTTAACCAATTAGCGCAGTCAAAGCCAGCAAAACGGCTTCCAAAAACCTGTACTTACTTAATTTAAACATGTCAGTGTCAAATGTACAAAGTTTATTAACATTTCACTTTATTACAATAGCCTAAACACAAGTATGACCTAAGCAATTTACACTAAACACTTACCATAAGCAAATTTATAAGGTTCCGACTCCAATTTAAATGTTTTCAATCCATTCCCAAACCATCCTATTCAATTTAAATGATTTTACAACTCTCTTACTTAACTTAACTTCATTTTTAAGTCCAAACAAACCCATTTAAATTGAATTGATTTCAAAAGCAATCTAACTCCCATTTTTATTCGAAGTCAAGTTCTCATTAACATAACTTAAGTTAATTGACTCAATTACAAATTTCATTTCATTTACCAAACAAGTTTTATTTACAATCATTTCATAAAACTCAAGACAACCATTCCACAAATTTCCTTAAGTCAAGCTTTTATTCGAATATTACTTAAGTTATTTATTTTTCGTTCCATTTAAATGGTTCCCACTTCATTTCTTACATTCAATTCATTTTAATCCAAACGAACACATATTTATTTTAATTGATTCAAAAATAAATTTTATTACTTATATTAACTCATAAATCTTTATACAATCTCATTTGCGTCCACGGTGACCATTTCTATGCAAGTTTAATAGAATATCCATTCAATTTATTTTACCTTTCATATTCACATTTATTTCATTTGAATCCATTTATTAATCTTGGAGCATTTCATATTCCATTAACTACTTAATTACCAATTAGTTTATTCAAATTTTATACCCAATTTTGATTTCTATTTCAAAAAATTACTTTAACTATTTTACTGGAATTCAATCCATTTTATAATCTAAGTTTTAGATTTTATTCATTTCCAATATAAACAATTTAATTTTGGCTTATTTATTTCATTTTTAACTTTTTATAAGTCACAAACTTATTTGTATTCATACTTTCATCTATTTACAATCAATCCCATTCACATTTTTACACTTTACTTCAGGATTATACATTTTATTTAGCCAAGTATATTTTTATTATTCCATTAACATTTTAAACAAGATTCCAGAGTTTAAACAATTTTCCAAAATTTCAAAATCACTT
This sequence comes from Allium cepa, assembly GCA_030765085.1. NCBI lineage: Eukaryota > Viridiplantae > Streptophyta > Magnoliopsida > Asparagales > Amaryllidaceae > Allium > Allium cepa. The sequence goes on along the minus strand of CM060943.1, from coordinate 54,748,012 downwards.
TTGAAATAAACAACATCCAAAATCCTTTGGCAAATTCAATTATCCCTTTGATTTCAAAACCAAACCCAGTTCACAAAAAATTCCAATTTAAAACAATTTGGTATCAATTTCTCTTTTGGAACACGAAAATAAACATCGATGGTGCTGCAGTCATCACCGACGTTATTTTCCAGTGAACGAAAGAGAACTAGATGCTTTTATCTCTTTAAAATCCCTTTTAAATATTTTTAAATTCCAAATCTCTCCATATTCAATTCCAATTCAAAAATATTCCCGAAATAATACCACTATTATTTCTCCAAAAATTTTGAAAACCATTTCCAAATTCAAAGGAATTTAAACCTTTTTCCCCCAAAATTCCAACCTTACTCTGGAATTTTCATCATAATTTATTTTCAAACATTCCCTGGAATTATTCAAATTCTACACTATAGTGTTAAGAATTGAATATTATCATTCCTTAACAATCAAGCATCCAAATACTATAATACTTTACAAAAATTATATCTTTTATATACAAAAATAATTTGGGTAAAATTATTTCATTTACCCTACTTTAAAACAATACCGTGTCGAATTATTCTATTCAAGTGTTTAGAGATTCCTATAAATAATGTTAATTACTCGTATTGACCAGAATCCATAAACTACTCAATAAACCAATCAACACAATATAAAACCATTTTATATTCACTAACAAATACGCGCTCATATCTATTAATACGCTCAAACTCAGTCTACAGTACTTTTGACTCTATTTCAATGAGTAATTCCCACCGGAGCCAAGGTTATCATCAACCTAAGCTCTGATACCAAGTGAAACGACCCGCAAATCCGTACCCCTGAGTTAACGCTATTCTACGTCAATCAACTCAAGACGAACAGAAATGCGAACCATTTTAATAAAAGAAGAAGAGGTAGAAGAAGAGAAAACAGGAAACAATATCAGAATCTAACCATCGCAGCTGAATAAAATATAATAGATAATAACAGATCTTTACGCAAAAGAAAACTATATCAGTTTATACATTACATCACCAGAATACATCATCAGAGTTCAACAATATCAATAACGTACAACTGAGTGCACCACTAAACACCACAACGGAATATATATATAAACAAGTACGGGAGTACATATCGTCATTCAGCTCATCTCTTGAGCTCCATAGCATCATATCTTGTATCCTATAATACTCGGTCTGACCCGAGCAATATAGTTAAATAACACCCGAGTCAGTCGAGAATACTAGCGTGAGAAAACCACGCTCAATTGGATTATTAAAGTTTAAAAATTCCTTTGAAAACAAAAGCATCTCGTAAGACCACGCCATAAATAAACATGTCGGGTTTTTACCTCACGATAGCTAAAACACTTATCTATAAAATCCTCTGATATTATATTAGTGTCTATATACAAATACTTATTAAAATAGCCGAAATTGTTACCTTAATTAAATTCCAGCATACTAGCCACAACGTGGGTAATACAAACAAAACTCGTACAAGGCACATAGGGAGAATGGATTTCCAACAATGACTAGGCACTGGGGTACCACCTGTCACAATACGTGACCTAGATCACAGTACCGAGGAGTACGCCCGCTCCCCTGCAACATAAGGCCGGAACCATCCCTTACTGGATAGTTCCGAATAAGATCACACCACGGTTGGGATCAGTAACCGCCCACTAAGCCGAAATAAAAAGGGACATCTAGACAGGGATGACCTTACTCTCAAGTGGGGACTACCCACGAAGCCTTGCTGCGTAACCCCTGATTTTTAGTCATTCCCGGTTGATGAGGCTTGAGGCTAAACGTTACCTTTAGAACGTATTCCTTAGAATGCTCATCATCCACCTGACGATGTTCTGAAAGCATTCATCCATACAAGTCCATCCCAGGTTCGAACGGAACCGAAGGCACTATTCCTACTACATCCATTTTGGAAATATCCTCAGGATTAGTAGTGACTGGCCCTTGCACTTTACTGCTCCAACTTCGAATCCAAACTCATTTCCCATGAAATGTACAAACCAGATCGAAGTGGTTTTTGGAAAATAAATCCCGATCCCAATCTCTTCGAAACGATCAGCGCATTTGGCCAATATTGATAGTCGGTGATTTAACTATCAATTAATATTCACAAACATCCATCCATCAATAAATAATTTTCCCAAATTATTTATTAATCCCAAAAATATCTTTACAAGATATATTTTCACTTTTCAAACCCTTTCTGAAAACAGTTTTCAAACTACCTTCCTTTCTCAGAATAAATTCCAAGTATTTTCTATTTCCACTGAAATCACCAAGCATAAAACTTTAGATTTGTAAAATAATTTAAAACGCATTACTTTGAAATATACTTTAAAACATTTAAGTTAAAAACTACTTCAATAATTCTCGAGGCTGACCCCATTCTTATTGATGGGTAACCTTTCGTTATTACTACTTGGAGTCCTTCTGTTGATCGTGCGAAGGAGCAAGTTCTTTCAATTCCTGTATGGGCCCACTTTTCTCATATCCCTTCTGTTCTCCAACCACTTATTGTTATTGACTGGCTTGCTAGTCTTGTGGGCAAGGTGATATGTTATGATGCTAATACTGTTGCAAGGAAAAAGCTAGTCTATGCCAAAGCACTAATTGAGATTACGCCTGACAAACCACTGCCTAAAGTATTATTGGTCAGATTAGATGAGAGCTGTGTAGTTAATGCCCCGCTATTACCCCGCTATAACCCCGCTATATCTCATAGCAGACTTCTACCGCTACAGTTTTTCCATATAGCCCCAAAATATATCCTTTCCGCTTTAATCCCCGCTATTTCCGCTATATCCCGTTATTCCCGCTATATTTTTCTATTTCCGCTATATCTTCTTTAATAAAATGAATAAAAAAATTGCATTTATATATTATAAAAATTATGAAATTAATTTATTTGATTTAATTTTTAATATATTTTCAAAAATGAAAATACTCTAATATTCTACTAAATTCAATTATGTTATATATAACAGTTTTACGTTTATTTAAAGTATATCCACACATGTTTTTTGTTTAAAATTATTTATGTATTAATTATAATTCAATTGAATGATAATTTTTCATTTAATTACCATTTATATATTTGTAAAAACATTAAGTACGAGTTTTATATGCTATTTTAGATTCATCCGCTATATCCCGCTATATCCTCGCTGTATCCCCGCTATGACTTTTTGCACCTCCACCGCTTCGAATCTGCCGAGCGCTTTAACTGCACAGGATGAGAGCCATGTTGCTGAGGTCAGAGTTTGTTCTAGTTGGAAACCTGAGATTTGTACGTCTTGTCAGTCATTTGGCCACCTTGCAGGCTCTTGTTCTTCTTCGGCTGTTCCACTTGTTGTTCGACCTCCACTTCCTTGTCCTCCCCTTCGGAAGTGGGTTCCGAAGGTCTCCCCTGTTGTCCCATCGGTCATTGCAACGGTGCCTCCCATTGCTGCTCCTACCTCTGCGGTTCCTCCCGTTGTTGCTCTGGTTAGTGTGCCTCCTTCTGCTTCTTGGCCAATGATAGCTCCATCTTCTGTACCTTCTCCATTGGCCTCGAAGGAGACCCCTTCTGCTCCCTTGTCTGATATTATTACCTGGAATTCTGATGAACGTGCTTGGATTCATGCTCCTTCTGATATGAGATATTCCCCTGAGAAAGACATATACTATGCATTTATTAGTGAGAATGAGGGTGAGAGTCGGTGTCTAATCTACCATATTGAGGGAGATGGTTTGTGCCTTACTAGGGTTGGTGCGATTGGAGAGGAGAATAAGAGTAAGTTTTATGATGTCACTTGGGATAGGAAATTTATCTACTCTCCTGACTCTGTTGGTTATGATCCACAGCTAGCTGCTCTATTTTCGGGATAATCTCTTGTGACTGGTACTTCTTTGGATGTTGATCGTGATTGTCCTCCCTCTTCTGAGGAAGCTTATTCATTCTGTGATAGCAGTTTAGGCATTTTTGTCTAGCTCCTGTGCATATTTTTTTTCTGTTTTGGGCTTTCTGCCCCTTTAGCTGTTCTATGCATGTGCAGAGCACCTGTTTGTCCATTTTATATACAGTGGCACGACCCACTATAAAGTCGGCTAGCTTTGCTAAAAAAAGATTACTTTATAAATATAAAACTAGTTTTCTACTTTTTAAAACAAAACACTAAGTCACCTTTAAATAATTATTACAATAATAGATTAAAAAAATATTTACTTTAGAATTTTAAACATTCAGAAATAATAAATTTTCTAAAACATGCTTTTTAAAACAATATTAAACTTTTATCTTATATTTTAAAAATTTATTTGAAAACCATACTTGGCTATCCAGGGAAATGCACTTCTCTTCGCAACCATTTAAAAATAAATCATTATTTATTTTTAAACATATTTACCATTAAATAAATAAATTCTCGCCTTAAATTTATTTCCCAAATCCACCTCATTCTTATAAGCTCAGTCTATAAATTCCAAAATCTCACTTTTCTTTAAATTTTAATTCTAAGTACTTAAATAAATTTACAATCGATTTCTAATTTTACTTCACTTGAAATAAATTCCTTCACTTACTTCATCTATTTCAATGTCCATTAACTTCCAAATTTTTACTTCTTTATTATGAGTTAAAACCTTTTAAAAATACCAATTTCAGATTTCCAAAATTCCTTCTTATCCTTTAATTTAATTTAATCCTTAAATTTAAAAATAAATTTCTTTATTCTTTAAACTAATATCACTCTAGTTTAAAATTTATTATTCCCCTGATTATTTAAAATCCCCTTTTTCCATATTTGTTAGAATTTTGAAACCGCTTTTATTTTTATTTTATTTTTCAATTAATTATTAAATTTGTTCAAATTCCCTAGAATTATTTAACTCAAAATTTTACTCTTTTATTTCTTTTCAAAAATCCAATTCTATAGATTTTGATAACTCATTATACTGAGATATTCAATCCAACCATACCATCCAATATTTCAATTATCATTAAAATCACCACAGGATATCAAATATTCATAACATAGAATATTAAATAATCTAAATAAATTTGAGGAATCCAGTTAGATCCCTCCAACCTGTTTCCCTGCATCCACGGATGTTAGCACAATATAAAATACCAATTCCATTTCAAGGTGGAATATAGCGGTATATGGGATTTGCATAATATATCATCCGTTATTATGCGGCGCATAGGGTCTCATCCGCTATACAATGCGGGAAATCAATCATTCCAAAATATATTATATACTACTATATATAATATAGCACATCCAAATAATTCAAACATCCAATCAATTATTTAAATTTAACTATTTAAATTTGAATCAAACCAGATGAGTGAGATTAACTCACCTTTGCTTTCATTTGCAATCCACTTCAATATTGCTTTGGTTTTCCCAGTTCTTGACCTTAAATAAACAATTTATATTATTTATTAAGATTTGAATTAATTGAACCATTAATTACTATTTATTTAATGTAAACTAATAATTTGGTAACTAATATAATTAACTAGTATGTGAAAATATGTATATATATTTTTATATAGATAATTTACTTTTATGCATATTTTTCTTTGGAAATTTGCAGAGATTCATAATCAAATTTTATATAGACCTTCGAACACTTTAGAACTCCTTATTTTCCTTTCATCATTTTTTTTAAATAATTAAGTTAAATGTGCATATATGTATATAACTCCCTTTCCAATTCCAGTTTAAATCTGATTACAATAACAGTATATAACTACTTTCCATTTTCTTTTCAAACCAGACAAATTCCTATTTGTAATTTTATATAAAAGTTTAGTCTTGTCTGATGTGTTATTGTGAATTTACACGCATATAAAATTTTTAAAATGGATTAAAGAAAACTGCAATACCTTACTAAAACCCTGACCGAAATCGGCCTTCACCCAATCGATGACACGCCCTGATTCCAAAGCATCGTACGCCCCACCTCCAATTCGACAAACCCTAAAGCCCCAAACGCATCCTTGCTTGTACACAACAGCTCAACCAACCCTAGCCGATCCCAGTTTCATCTAAATCGAGACCATCCCACTACCAGTAAGACGAGCGAGACACTAGCGCCCCCATATCACCACATTCGTCCAGATCGAGTATCAATCAATCCAACTACGAACGAGACACCATCGACGATCGAACTACACGCGAACTACTTCTTCCAGTCGCGATTGCCACACGCGCCTCCTCCATGTCTAGCACGCCTTGCTAGTGTCACACTTTCCTTGTTGCCTCCAAACGCATGCCGCCACCACTCTCAAGCTCTCGACCTGCTACCGATCACATAGCGACAGTATTGATGTCGCATCCCATTTCCGTTTCCCTCCCCTCCAGTCTCGATCGCGCTTTGCGACTCGATTCTCTCTACGCGACGAATTTGTTTTTATTTCGTGATTCTGAAAAGGAATTGGGATCAAGGGATTCGAAATGAGGGCATGGATTTCTTCCGTGATTTTGAAAAGGAGGAAACAGAATATAAAACGTAAAAAGGAAGGATGCTATGACTTGATAGAAAACGGCTGACTTAGACGTGGTAAAGAAAGTGGAGTGTTTGAATAACCTTTCCCCTTTTTGACCAAATTTCCTATTTTCGTAAATTAACTTTTAGATGTCCTACCGGGAGGTGTCGCTAGCCAGATGTCCCTATTCTGAACGCAACTGGAAAAGGTTTAAGTGTAAATCCGATCGACTATTAAATTTAATTCAATTAATTACCTAGGCGTTTATATCTCGTATGATCACACGATAACTCTGATAGCTACGAAAATTGAAATCTGATAATAATACAACATTATGGATGCAATGGAACTAGTTTCGTCAAATTCTAAGACTGCCTCGGAAGACTATTTTTAAATTCAATTTAAATAGTACATTTTTTTAAAACTGAACAAAACACTTTTAAATTCAATTTTAAAAGTTCTATTACCTTCAGTATTATCAATATAAATTTACAAGTCTTCAAATTATTTTTAGCAAGTTAATAATCCTTGATTTCATATTTTACTCAATTTCCAATAGTTTAATTCAAAAGTAAATTATCCAGTAAATGGTGATATTTGAAATTCTAGTTAAAATTACTCTTAAATATTTAAAATCAATTAAATATTCTGATTTCAAATGCCTATAAATTCCGGGTCGTCACAGTGTCAGTTCTTCGTCAACTTAATGCAAGATGGACCAGCTACAGGGGTAGTTGGAGGTAATGCTATGAATGTTGGAGGATCCAATCATGTGGCCCTAGTTGGCAATAACTATGCCAAGCTGAGCAAGGATTATACCAGTCTAGGAGGGAAGCCTTTTCTTGGTATAGAGGATGTTGTTGAAAATGGGAACTGGCTTTCGAACTGTGAAAGGATCTTTACAGATTTAGGCTTGGATGACGGAGAGAAGAGAAGACTAGCCTCTAGATAGTTGCAAGGGTTAGCGCACTGGTGGAACAGTGTGACAGTCGAAGTTCCATAGGAAGAGATAACATGGGACGATTTCAAAAGAATGTTCAAGCAGAGGTTCTTGTCCGAGGTTGCCATGTCAGCTTTGACGAGGAAGTTCAGGGACCCTGAACAAGGAGAGATGTCCGTGATCGAGTATGCTGCTAACTTTGATGAGCTGTCTTGATATGTTTATGCATCGGTTGACACTGATGTCAGAAGGAATGAGAGATTTATTCAAGGTTTGAGGCCAGAGCTAGGTAGAATGACCATGACTCATATTAGAGAGTCTTGTCATGTAGAGGTGGAGATGGCCATTTTCCATGAGGAGATGCTTGCTGTGTCTGTTAGGGAGAAACTAGTCGAGTTCCAGGGCCCTCAGGGAAAAAAAAGGAAATTCTTCAAGAAGAAAGGAGCCTAGAAAGGGGATGCTGCTAAGAAGTCGAAGGCGGATTTAGTGTGTTATAAGTGTGATAAGAAGGGTCATTATGCCAATGAGTGCAGAAATAGTAAAGGAAACAAGCCCGTAGAGAAGAAGAATGTGAAATGCTTCAACTGTGACCAAGTTGGGCATTATAAGAGCCATTGTCCAAAGCTAGTCTGGGCGGACTGAGGGAAGGGTTTGCTATTGGACCACTGTCTTCTTCTAGACCAACTACCACAAAGAAAGAGAAAACTATGATGGAAGATACGCTTTTGATTCAAAGTATGTCAGTTAGAATACTTTTTGACAACGTGCATCACACTTATTTATATCAGTATTTGGTTGATAGGTTATGTATAGAACCCACATACCTTGTTCCTTCCTTAAGGGTTGCAAATTTAATAGGAGGGCATGCAACTCTCGGGATGAGGTGTGACCAGTTAGAAGTTGATTTGTTAGGTCATAAGTTTGCATGCAAGTTGTTTTTTTATTACATATATTGCGGGATCATTTTGGGTATGGATTAGTTGGGTAAGTATGAGGTTAGGATATTTTTCCAGGATCATGAAATATCGTTGAAGCACCTTGATAGTCATAACCGATCATTCTCTCAATGGAGATTTTTGGTAAAAGTGTTTGTGCTTTGTCAGGTGCCATGGAGTTGGAGATGGGCTTAGTCAGATTCGTGTAACAAGATAATTTGCAGTGTATTTGAGTTGGTCACTAGATTATCACCGAAACGAGCTGTAGAGTTTCGGATGGACCTTGTACCGAGAGCTAAACCCGACAATAGAACACCTAGCAAAATGACACTGATAGAGATGAATGAATTAAAGGTGCAGTTAGTGGATCTTGAGGGAAGGAATTTTATTAGACTAAGCAATTCGCCTTGGGGAGTGGCCGTGGTGTTTGTAAAGAAACACGATGGGCTATTAAGGATGTGTATCGACTATCGTGAGTTAAATGAAAGGATGATCAAGAATAGGTAGACGATCTGTTTGATCAATGGAGTAGAGCCAGAATATTTTCTCAATTGGATTTGGTGATGAGGTTCCATCAATTGTGAGTGGCCGAGGATAGCATTCCTTTGACTGCATTTCGGACTAGATATGGTTCGTATGAGTGGTTAGTGATGCCAATAGGATTGATAAATGCACCTGCTATCTTCGTTGATTTGGTGAACTTGGTTTTTCTAGAGCACTTGGATAGGTTTGTATTGGCATTCATATATGACATTTCAGTATACTTAAAAGATGAAAGAGAGCATAAGATTCATCTTAGAGTGGTGTTGGAGACGCTGAGGCAGAATCAGCTGAAGGCGAAGTTTTCCATGTGTCATTTTTTGGAAGAAAGAAGTTAAATTTCTTGGTCATGTGGTTTCAAAGAAAGGATTTTCAGTTGATCCAGCTAAGATCGAGGCAGTCAATAATTGGATGAGATCAGAGACCATAACCGAAATCGGGAGTTTTTTTAGATTTGCTAGCTATTATCAAAGATTCAATAAGTATTTCTTGTGAATAGCAGCACCTTTGACAAATTTGACTAGGAAGGATGTGAAGTTTGTTTGCTTCGACAAATGTGGGGAAGGATTCCTTAAGTTAAATCATTTGTTAACCAATGCGCCAGTGTTAGTAGTTCCATATGGTAACCAAGGGTTGGTAGTATACACTGATGCATGTGGGACTGGAATATGAGCGGTATTGATGCAAAGGGGCATGGTTATTGCTTATGCATCAAGGCATCTTAGACCGCATGAAGTTAGATATCCTACTCATGATTTAGAGTTAGCTACGATGATATTTGCCTTAAATATTTGGAGGCATTATCTCTTACGGGAGAGATTTGAGTTACATACCGACCATAAGTCATTAAAGTATTTATTCTCCAAGAAGGAGTTGAATATGAGGCAGCAGAGATGGCTAGAGTTTTTGACTACTTCTGATTTTGGTATAGAGTATACTCCTGGGAAAGGAAATAAGGTAGTAGATGCTCTCAGTAGAAAACATTAGAATGTGATGTTAGCAATGTTGGCAGAATGGAAGGATCTAGAAGCCTTAGCCAATTGTGGTGTGCAATTAAGATCGATCGCTCGTTCCAGTCAAAATATTGCCATGTTGTTTTGTTTGGAAGTTTGACCAGTGTTGATTAAGAGAATTGCTTCTAAACAAAAGGAGGATCCATTATTAGCTGAGAGGATATGAAGTTTTGAGATTAGAACCGAGGTCGGTGAGTTGAAAGATTTTTTCTTGATCAAAGAGGATGGTTGAGAAAGAAGAGACGGTTATGTGTTCCAGATGTGGAAAACCTAAGAATAGAAGTTCTTGAGGAATGTCATCGATCCAAGTTTACGATTCATCCTAGAGGGACCAAGATGTATCAAGATATGAAGAGGAGCTTCTATTGGGAAGGCATGAAGAGGGATGTTGGCTTGTGGATTAGGCAGTGTGTAAACTGTCAACAAGTGAAAGTCGGACATCAGAAGCCGAGTGGGTTACTTCAGCCTCTAGATATTCAAGTTTGGAAATGGGATTCGATATCCATGGATTTTATAGATGATTTTCCAAGGTTAAGGAGAGTAAATGAGAGTATATGGGTTATTATAGATAGGTTGAGCAAGAGTGCTCATTTCATTCCACTAAAGTCGAACAGAACAACACCTATTTTAGAAAAGTTGTTCATGAAGAACATAGTTAGACTTCATGGGATTCCTAGTAGCATAGTCAGCGACAAGGATGCATTATTCACTAGCGAATTTTGAAGAAGTCTATAAGAGGCATTAGGCACCAAGCTCAAGATGAGTACAGCTTATCACCCACAGAGAGATAGAAAGACAAAAAGAGTCAACAAGGTACTTGAGAACTTGTTAAGAGCATATATATTGGACTTTGCTGGATCTTGGGAGGATCACCTACATTTGATTGAGTTTTCCTATAATAATAGCTATCAAACTAGTATAGGAATCGTGCCTTTTGAAGCTTTATAAGCAAGACCATGCAAATCACAGCATGTTGGTCAGAGACTAGAGACAGATTGGTCTTAGATCCGGGTTTGTTTAGAGATGCATTAGAAAAGATTGAGTTAATTCGAGGACGGATAAAGGAAGCTCAATCCAGGCAAAAGAGTTACGTAGATAAGAGACGTAAAGACCTAGAGTTCTCAGTGGGAGACAGGGTTTTCATTAAAGTATCACCAATGAAGGGTGCGGTATGGGTTGGAAAGTCGAGAAAGTTGGCCTCGAGATGTATTGGACCGTTCCAGATTTTAGAAAGGATTGGAAAGCTCACTTACAGAGAAGAATTTCCAAGCAGTATGGCAGGTGTCCATAATATATTCCATGTTTCTCGTCTTTGCAAGTATGTGCATGATCTAGAGGCTGCTATTCCTCAGATAGAGTTGGAGGACTTGGTAATAGAGCCTGATTTGACTTTTGTTATACAACTAATTCGAGTTATAGCGAGAGATGAGAAAAGATTAAGGACCAAGATAGTTAAGTTGGTGAAAGTTCAATGGAGCGACAACGAGAATGACTGTACTTGGGAGAAGAGGATAGGATTCGAGATGCCTATCCCGATCTACTTTGAGGGTATGTTCTATATTTTTTTATAAACTTATTAGCTAGTAGGACAGACTAGCTTTTGTTTGCATGGTTTTTTTGCTTGTTGTAGTCCTCATTGAATTTCGAGGATGAAATTCTCTAGGGGGAGCCTATAACACCCCTAATTTGTTTAACAATATCCAGGACATTTAATTAAATAAATTAAATGGAATAATGTGGTTGATTAAGGAGTTGAGATTTAATTGTCAATTAACTTGGATGCGGTTAAAATAATGAATGTATAAGTATGGTTTATAAATTATAAGTTAGGAAAATAAGAGGAGGGCAATATGGGAATAGACATACCCATATACCCTTAAACTCTCCCTTATTCTCACCTACCATTTCATAAACCAAATACACATAAAAGAGAAGTTATAGCCAGCCATTAAACACCTTAGGAGATCACCAAACTTGAAATATCCAAGAGAGAAAGATAAAAGACTAAATCTCAAACTCAAACATGTTGACCGAGGGAATGATAGTGTAAATCATCTCATTTTTCCTTGTTTTGGTTTGGTTATGGATAGTAACCAAATGTATTTTGCTGTGTTGATCATATTTGGATCTAATAATCATTGTTTGGATAGAATAATTATTTATGGAGATTTACTGAAATTTTTATTGAATTAAAATGATGGGTTTTAAAGTAAAAACCTTAGTAAACGACCTCCAAACGGCTTGTTTTTTGGATATGTTGTGTCATACATAATTTTAGAGATGGGTTTTTAATTTCATAATTTTCGGAGTTAATATGGAGATTTTTAATTTCCTAGGGTGAAAAGGAATTTACTTCGGGTTTTAATTATCAAAATAATAAAATAATGAATTCTGCCTCAAAATTTTTATATGATGTAGAAAGTGTTATTCAAATTTTTGGTGAATATTTTGGATTTTTCCTAAGTGATTTCGATTTATTATAGATTTTCTAAGCTAAAAAGGCTTAATAATTATATTGAAACATTAATATAATCGATTATTTTGTAAATAATTTTTGAAATAATAAAATCTAATCTATAGTAGTTTTCGACAAAGAAAGTGTAAAAGTATGTCAATAATCAATAGAATTTGACAAAGAATAAGAGTTGGTAGAAAGAATTTACTTTAATTAGGAAAATAACAGTTTTCAAGTTATTTATGACTGCCATTCGACCTTGTCGAAAGCACCTTTCGACTGCATCACTCTGCAGTTGTTATACATCCTTCTGTAGCATTTTTGGAAGCACCTTTCGACTTAGTAACCTTTCGACTTAGTCACCTTTCGACCTTGTCGAAAGCACCTTTCGACTACATCATTCTGCATCAGTTTTGGACCCTTCTGTAGCATTTTCGAAAGCACCTTTCGACATAGAAACCTTTTGACTTAGTCACCTTTCGATGGTGTCGAAAAAACCTTTCGACTGCATCATTTTGCAACAATTCCGAACTATTCTGTAGTATTTACGGAAGCGCCTTTCGACTTAGTAACCTTTTGAATTAGTCACCTTTTGACCTTGTCGAAAGCACCATTTTACTACATCATTCTACAGCAGTTTTAGAGCCTTCTGTAGCATTTTTGGAAGCACCTTCCGACTTAGTAACCTTTCGACTTAGTCACCTTTCGACCTTGTCGAAAGCTACCTTTTGACAGCAGTTGTAAATGTAGCAGAAGTCCTTTTGTAGCAGCTTTCTCCAACTTTGTTGGCAAATTTCATATAGGCATAACTTTCTAATCGTAAGCCTGTTTTTCTATTATGACCTCTCTATGGGAAGGAAAAGCATTAATTGAACACAATGGAATTGGTTAGCGACCTTAATAATATACCTATAAAAAGTGATAGCTAAAACAAAGTTTTATATTATTGAAGGAGTTGATTTCTTTGCTTTTGAATACGTTTGCTTTGTTTTCTTTGCCTTCGAAGAGGATACTTTCAAATGGGTTGTAAAATTGTTTCCTACTGACCAAATTTTATACTTTTGAAAGGGGTACTTTCAATTGGTTTTGAAGCTAAGCTTCTAAATTTAAATGTTAATACTTTAATATATTTGAAAGGTTTCAAAAGTTGAAATTTAAAGTATTATAAGGCAGGAGCCGAATGTTTTTAAGAGCTTTTGAAGGAGGTTGTCCTATTAAGTCGAAAGCTAGGTTTCGAAGGTATCAAAAGGTCTTATGACCCAAACTCTATTTTTAAAGCAAAAACTCATGGCTACATTAAAGGAGTTTTTATAATGGTTTAAGAAGAATCCATCTTTGATAAATGAAACCCACTGGAGTGGTATTGCTATGTTGTTATATTACTTCTTTTAATATGAATATATTCACTTTATAGTGGACCCATAACTGCATTTTAGGGAAAATGATTAGAGAATCAGTTAGGTTAACCCAGTAGTGAATATAAATTGAATAAACTCCAGAATGAGTAGAATTGCATCCAGGAGGTCAGGAAGTTTAGAATATAGGATGCTAAATTATAAAGGAAAGATATTGGCAGAGGCCAATAGGTTTACAGTAAGCCCATGAAAACTTTATGATATTGATAGAGGCTAATAGGTTCATAGTTAGCCCATGAAAACTATGTATAAAAGAGGATGTCAGACAAACATGTTCATAATTAGCCCATGAAAATTATATGTAAATGAAGATGTCGGATAGACAGGCTCATAGTAAGCCCATAGAAACTATGTAATTGGACCAGGAGTCCTTAAATGTTTAACAATTTATTAGTTAGCCCATGAAAACTAATATGTTAATACTGATCCTAGAAACTATAACTGAGACAGATAGTCAGGATGAATGAGGATCGGTAATACAGATTTGATTTTTTTGTTTTTCATATCATCATAATGTTTTGAAATACTATGTTTTTAACCATTGTGAATGTAGGAGCGTAGTATATGGTTTTATAAAGGTTTTAGGATACTAGTGAGGGGAAAACCCGTTGTGCTATGCGGCATGGTCTCACTAGATATTTATTTGGTTTGAGATGATAGACTATTCTTCATACCGGCCTTTATGTTTGGCTCGATGTTTTTGTTTTCCCCTTAAGCTCTTGGGTACTCAATTGGTTTTGAGTAGTTTAAGGTTTAGGATTTTTTGATTTTCTTCTCAGATGAATAAAGCTTCCGAAGGTATGCATGAGCCATATAGTTATTTAGAGTTATCTTTTCTACTATATGATTTTTTTGTAAAAGGCAGATTTATCGGCCTTATTATATACTCTGATCTACCAAAGGGCCATCTTCATTTGTCGCTCTTCGCGTATATGTAATAATTATATTTTGCTGAATGTGGTTTACGCTTTGGGATTATGTAATGAACATAAAATGTTTTAAATGAAATGTGGAAATGCGTTTTTGAATTGTAATTTTTTTCCATATTTTTATGATCTATGCATCAATGTATCTAGCACCACCGTATTTGGTCGCCAAGGATTAATAACTATGGATGACTGCAGCATCCGTAGCCGTTAGTTTTAGGCCTCCAAATAAGGGGATGTTACAATTATATTCTTCCCCCTTAAAAAGAATTTCGACCGTGAAATTTCACCAATGACTAAATCATAGTTTTGGCTTGTAATTATTCCAAACTACACAACCAATGAGTGTACAACCAAATTTATAGCCAAACGTGCACAAGTGCAAAGTGTATTACTATATCCCCGCAAAGAAAATATGTATGCAAAATAATTCTAAATCAGATCCTTCTATATGAATGCATTCCTTCAAAAACATTTTTTTGAAAAATATGATGCAAACAACCTATATGTATACTAGCAGTTCTATATGTATGCAGCTTTTAAAAATATTTTCAGCCGAACACACATACTCATATGAGTAGAAGTATGAAGCAACCAATTTTTGCACCCAATTCCTACCATCCCAAAATCTAACGCGTCGAAAAATAGATTTCTAATATTTACTCCTTTGCCGGGAAAAGGAATTTAGTGGAGAATTTAACAGTCTTACCATTTTATAATCTTCCTGTTCCCGGTGTACAATGGAAATTTCCTGTCTGCTTCGGATTTACTCTAAATTTTCCATGCACAAAATGTATAAGGAGGCTTATTTCAAGCTCTAAAACATAATTAAGTCTAAAAACAGACGCGCGTGAGTCATCGACAAGGTATGGAAATAGAAATTCCAAGGCTAGAATAGCTTTTCCCTTATTAATGCTTGCATTTATCGCTTGTCGATCCTAATGCACCGTTAAATCCGCAAATTCTAACTCTATTTATCTTCCCTACGCTTAACGTGTGGCCTTTAAAACCAAATATTTCACAAAAATCTTTCTCTCTTTTAAAATTTGTACGTCATTTGAAAACTAAAATCTCAAAATATTTAAACGCACATTTCCCTTGAAATCAAATTTTTGGTCAAGATTCTATAAATAATTTAGGAGTCAAAAATAATTAAAACCTAAAACTTTTTTCGAAAGATAAATTTTCAAATCAGGGGGAACTTTTCAACGTATTTTCTTATCAAAAGTTTTGATAAATCAAGCCACGGTTCAGCATAATCAGAAGTCAGTTATGCACGAGGCACATAAGCCAAATTTTTAAATCTTACAACTGATTTAAACTCAGAAAACTTGACATTTTACATAACCAAAATTGTCAACACATCTATAATTCAAAAAAATTAGCTTTTATGGAGCAGGAACAATACCCCGTGATATTAAACAGCTTTAACATGTCCTTCATTCAAATATTCCATTTATTCTAAATTTTATGTCTTATATTGCATTTACCGTTACTTAAGATTTTCGTATATATACTGTTTCTTCACTATGAATATATAAGAGCGGTTTGCATTTTCAGAAAAAATAACACGGAATATAAGTTTGAACTCATAATATTATATGTGCCTTTTACAAAAGACAAATAACAGTTACAACCCAAACAACCTAAAAGAAAAGCACAAATGTTGGAAGGGAAAAAACAACACCACCATAAATCCTAAAATAACACCTATAGACTATGTGATGCCTTGATCCACAGCTGAAGCTCAATCCATTGTTGCAACCTTCAAATGGTTATAGCATAACAGCTATACATCCAATCTCGGGCCGTTGGAATTGCTAACAGCTTTGGAATTGCCATCTACCTAAGGAAGGATCTAATTATGGTAGAAGGAACCTTCTACTAAATTGCCTCTCCATGGAAATTCCCCCGTATTAGCAAAAGACGAGAGTTGATAGGTGAAAATACAGAAAATGACTCTACGGTGCTAATCCTTGATCAAAAAATTGCATCATAAGGATGCGGGTCCAATTGACGGCAATGCCACCAATAATGGAATACGTGGTCTTCCGATCCATGTGATAAATCTATTCATAGCTTTCCTTCTTAGAGATGACGTTATGCTGAATGATGCGCACAACCCAACGGGAAATCAAACATGGATTATCCTTCTTCCAAATACCAACATCCTGGAAAAAGATCTACTGCAACAGCTTTGAGTCAGTCACTTTAAAATCATCAAAGTGCGCAATTATCATAGGGACTTCAAATTCTCAGCGAAATCATCATTAGTCGGCTCAATCAAGACACCCATCACATTCAAACGAATCAAAGTGTTATTTGGATCGAAATTCTGCACCAAAAGGTTATCGAAAAGGCAGATGCAACAGGGTAATGGCATGCATGCATATATATATACACACACACTCTCATATTTAATCTTCTTTTCTTAAAATAAGTAAGCCTATTAAGGTATTTTATGTGTTTAAATCAAAATCTAAATTGTATTCAAATCATCATTCATTTATCTTCATTTGAGGGAAAATGGTAATTTTGTCTCTGAATTAATTTTGAGAAAATTTATCTTTATATTTTTAATTTTATTTATAGGAAATTTAGTGCAAATTGGATGGAGATTCATGGATATATGCATGCATAAGCGTTCAAAGAAAAGAAAAGAAATAATGTAACATGTAGCAGTTTGCATGTCCACTAGTTAATGGACCATAATTAAAAGCACATGTACGTGTTAACTGGGATTATTTAATTCCCAAATGATTACTTGAAGGCTACACAATCTCAAGGGAATTTTTGATAGTCCCCTAAAAATGAAGTTAGGATTTTAGGCATGTATAAATACCCCTTATATTTTTATGTAATAAGCCTCTTCTCATTTATGCAAAATTGTGGCACAAAATCAATATTAAATATAATATCACTTTGACAGCTTCTGAGTCTTGTTCTTTACTTCCGTACACTTTCATTTCATGCTTTCTTTCATTGTTATTTTATTTTTTGCTCTCTTTTAATTCATATAATTAGTTTAGATTTATTTTATGTAAGTAGTTATTTCTCTTTTCTTTCAATTAGCTCTCTTTTTCCTTACTTTTTATGCTCAAACCATTTTATGTTGACATGAACTCAATTCCGAGAAGCTAAACCCCTTTAATTTAGAGGTAATGAAACTCTCATGGATCATATTGAATCAACATAGAATGGTTTCATTTATAATCACTTGTTTTGTGCTTAAGGAAATTTAGATATTGAGGTAAGTTTACTAGTGAATTTGATAGCCTATGTTGTTCATAACAAATAGGCTATGCTTTATCAAATATAAACACAAGTTACATCATAATGTAACAAATAGGATTTTGATAATGAAAGTCAAACTATAATCAAAATTTGATGATCTATGTTACTAGTTCATAGTAAATAGATCATGCTAGTAATATCCCTAATTTTTGATAATATTATTCAGGAAATTTAATTAGATAAATTAAACAGAATAATGATGATAAGGAACCCGAGATTTGATTAAATTAACATATGATCGTGCTTACTAATAATATAAATGGGCTTAACATGGTTTAAAGGCTAATTAAATTACACATGGGCATATTAGTAAAATAGCCTCCTTATTATTTTACATGGCTATTACTTCTTCTCTATGTCCATTCACATTTTATTTTTCTCCTGGTTAGAAAATCTAAAACCTAAATCAAATCCGACCATTACCGAAGAGCAAAAGAAGGTATTTTTAGTCTAAAGCCAAGGATCAAGCTAGGAAGGATTAATCAACTACTAATCTTACCATCTCTTTTTGATTTTATAATCATATGATTTCTGATATGAGTACTTATCTCGATTATTTTAAAGAATGATATGCATAATTATGAGTTATTCATTTTTAAACAATTTAATTATTTTAAAATCTATATGGTTTAGGGTTAAAACCATGACTTTCTAATTTTAAAATGCCATGGAAAAAATTTATGTTAAGTAAAAAATGATTTGGAGATGAGTTTTGATTTTTGTAAATTTCCAAGTTATGGAAATTTTATTATGAACTTTTGATGGAAAAAATGATAAAATAGGATTAAATATTTATTTTGTGAATTTCAGGAAGAAATTGGGTCAAAAATTTTAATACGTTTGATTAGATGATTAATTCGAATTTCTATGATTTTTAGGGATTTTTCCCAGTTGATTTTATTGGGGAAATAAATTATTTTAAAGGATGGGCCTTTCTAAAAATGTCGGTTCTAGGTTATATGGAAAGGTTTCAATGTCTATATTCTTTAATTTAGGATCAGAATAAATGCAGCAGTTTTGAAAGTATCATAACTGGAAAGTTTTATCGCAACCAATCAGTGTTTTACAATTTGGCAATTTTTTATAAAGAAATTACTTAAAGTTGATATGATTCAGCTTTTCACCAGAAAAAGGTATTTCGCCTTTATTAGAAGGTTCCTTCCGACCCCTTTGATTCTACACCATAATGTCGAAACCATCATAATTGAAACATTCATAATCAAAACCAATACACATGGTATCTTCTAAAAGGTATGTAATGGATTGGAAAGTAGGCGGAAGTTTTGGTGTCGAAGGGAAAACCTCCGATAGGGTCGAAACCCTGCTTTGCTTACATAAGATAATCCTTGCCTTGTTTTACTTAATAGCTTTTGACATGGTCGAAATGTTTGTTTTCAAAGGGATGTTTTTTTAGCTTTCGAAGAAGGTTGCAATGTTTTACTAAAGTCAATAGCTTTCAAAGGAGTTCCACTTTTCCTTTAAATAAAAGCTTTCGAATGGGGTTGGTTTCGACCTAGTCGAAACCTAGCTACTCTACCATTCAATCTAATTGTCCAATAATGCTTTTAAAGAATTTCCCTGGTTTTTACCTTAAACCAAACCTTTTTCTTAATTGTTTTCGAAAGGGGTTGTGGTTTCAAAGGAGATTGAGTCAAAAGGGAGTTTAGACCCAGACCTTCGAAGTTTTGATTTTTAAGTCTTTTGCTTTCGAACTAGATGGCTCAGACACCATCAAATTTTCCCCAAACAAGTTTTTGTTGGTTTCAAAAGTGATACTTCCTTATACAACCATCTTGACCCTAATAATGTTTTAAGAGTAAAACCCAATGCTTTCGGAAGGGTATTCCATTTATTTCGAAACCTATATTTTAAAGAACATTTTCTTGATACTATCGAAAGGTTTTATTGGGTTTGAAATATATATATATATATATATATATATATATATATATATTTATGTATGTATGTATATATGTATGTATGTATGTATGTATATGTACACTTAGAGTTCTGGAAAGAGAATTTCTCTCCTTTCGAAAGTGATCATCCTGGGGTTTTGAAAGTGATGTTTTAAGGTTTCAAAACAAATGACCCATTCTCATTTTTAAGAAAAAAACCATGGCATAAATAAATAAAGATTTTATGCGTTATTTACATTGTTTTCAACCCATAACAGTATTTTGGGAAAAGGGTAGAATAATCAATTAGGTTGACTTAATAATGAATATAACTTAGTAGAAGTTAAATTCAAAATTTAATGATATTGGCAGTGGTAAATACGTTTACAGTAAGCCCACGAGAACTGTATGATATTGGCATGGGCCAATCGGTTCGTAGTTAGCCCATGAAAACTATGATTTGATACTGGCAGGTGCCAATTGGTTTATAGTTAACCCATGAAAACTATATCCAGATTAAGATATTGGCAATCATCCAATAGGTTCCTAGTTAATCCATGAAAACTAAGATAGGAAATAGACCACCCAGTAGGATGACACTAATTTAGATGAAGGAGTTGAAGGTGCTGCTGGTGGACCTAGAAGAAATGAATTTTATCAGACCAAGTAGTTCGCCTTGGGGAGCGCCCACAGTGTTTGTAAAGAAACTGGATGGGTCATTAAGGACGTACATTGACTACCATAAGATGAATGAAAAGATAATTAAGAATAATTATCCTTTTCCCAAAAAATAGATGATCTGTTTGATCAAGAGTATTCTCCCAGTTAGACTTGGCGACAGGTTTCCATCAGTTAAGAGTGGTAGAGGGCAAAAAAAATTTGACAGCATTTCGAACTAGATATGGTTCTTATGAGTGGTTGGCGATGTCGTTTGGTTTAATGAATGCATCTACTTTCTTCATAGATTTGATGAATTGTTATGTCCGAGAGTACTTGGATAGGTTTGTTTTGGTGTTCAAAGATGACTTCTAGTTCACTCTATGTGTAACACCCCACCCCGAGACCCACCTTAGTAAAGAGAATTAACGAGTAACTCCATCTACTAAAGCGGAGAATAGGGCTGGTTAAGGGCAACCATCTATAACTTTGTCTTAAACATCTACTGAATACGTCGATAAATGCAATATAATTTTTTTTCTATCTCAATGGATCGACATACACAGTAAATGCTTAATCCAAAGCTATAGGTGGCTAACGGATCTATCATAACAAAATACAATAACTAAATGTAAAGCACATCACAGAACAGTAATCAACATCATATATATACACACACTGATACATGTTTAGTACAATACAATATGAATACAAATAAAGGTGGTACTCGACCACATCATACACATTGAATCAAATATAAATACATCAGAGTATGCGAAAGAAAAGAAATTGCTCAAGAGAAAGGAGAGCAGTTATCCAACATCAACTTCAAGCTAAGACCAATAGATGATACCTGAAACAACTCGGTCTGACCCGAGTATAAATACACGGGTCAGTCTAGCTACACAAATCAGTCAATATCGATAATATGAAGCAGAATAGACATGAAGATACTTCTTCTCGAAAGAGAAGAATGAATCGATAAACTCATAAGCTCAACACTTAAGTAACAAACACTACATAAGTGAATAAATACCTCGAAGGAGGTAACTCAAACTCAATACTCAAATCAAACACAAGTGCCTCATATCATCAGCGACATCCCAAAATGTCTACATGGTTTCCATGAACCATATTTCCTCAAAAGGAGAAACATCAATACAAACTCTCGCCAAAATGGCAAACATAAAACATTCTCAAATAGGATGATCCAAAACTCAATTATAGATGAATCTCCAAACTCAATTATACCTCATCTCATCGGTGTAAATATATATAAATCTCAATCTCAACTCGCCAAAATGGCAAAACACAGAATATCCTATAAAATCCTGAAATTATCAAAACTCATAACTCAAGGAACTCGATAAGAGTTCAAAACATCATAATTGAAATCACCATATATATAACATCTCATATAGCACTAGGCTCTCGATGTAATAAAACATCTTAAAAAGGTGAAATCACAATAAAACAGAAAAATCAGAAAATCCAGATTCGCTAAATCCTCGATTATAATACCGAAGCAATGATGCACGTTCTAAACTCAGATGGCTGAAGCCTTAGACAAGGTCGCTAACACCTTCCAAAGTAGTTCGTCCTCATGACAAGGTCGCTGACACCTCTTCAAGCCATTTTGTCAGCCCTAACAAGGTCGCTAACACCTCCCAAAGCATTTCGTCCTCATGACAAGGTCGCTGACACCTCTTCAAGCTGTTTTGTCAGCCCTAACAAGGTCGCTAACACCTCCCAAAGCAGTTCGTCCTCATAACAAGGCCGCTGACACCTCTCTAAGCAGTTCTGTTAGGTAAACATCGTGAATGTGTCACAAACTTACGGATAGGAACCCAAAAGGTGTTAACGTGTGTCCCATACCACACATTCGCACTTAGCGGTTTACTAGCCGTTCGTCAATGCCACACTAGAAACATCATAAAACTCAGAAATTTATATCTCGCCTAGTCTCATTGACGAGTGACAAAGAGCCACCATACTTGTCTCATCTCATCGACAAGCATTAAATAGCATCGTAACTTGTCTTATCTCATCAACAAGTAAAAACATCATGATGGTTTCTCATAAACCATAAATCTCAAAATATGAAATCATAAACTCAAGACTTGCCTTATATCATTGGCAAGTAAATAAGACATCGTGATGGATCTCATTGACCGTACTCCTATATAGGAGATCTCAAACCATAGTGTTTGCCAAATATTGGTCATCTTAAATAATTCCAATAAATAGGAATTATAAAAATCAAAATATGCCATAAAATGGCAAAACATCTCAGAATCATTAATCTCAAATAGCTTCGATCGTACAAGTCCGGAATTAACCGAAATGGTAAACGCACATGTCACATACCACGTGTTTTACTAAATCATTTAATTCTCTTTCTCATATGTTCGAATAGTGAAAAAGTGTGTGTTTTATATTTAAAATAATTTACTAGAGAAAATAAGCTATTAAAACTTTTTCCCGAATAGATTAATAAAACCCATATTTGAAATTCTTTTATTACAGGGAATAAAAAGGTTTTTTTATTAGAAAAATAATTTTAAAATACTATATCATAATAATTTGAAATGTCCATTTATTTCAAAAATTAATTCAAAAATGGTTTAGTGAAAACCGTACTCGAAAAAAAATGAAAACAAGAAAGATAACTCAAGACCGATAACTTGAGTTCAATACGAATTCAATTCAAATTTAACTAAAAATCAATTCGAATTCTATTTAAAATTTGAATTTCAAATTCTACAAATATAGCTAGCCTATTGATAGGCATCATAGCTCTCAAAACTCTCAAAAACATCATCAAAACCGAAAGAGAATAAGAGTAAAAATGAGCTAATACAATTCTAAGGTCAATGTTTGTTGTTGTTGTCATCTTGTTCTCAGAACAGCAACGTATAACCATAATTTTGACCAAGTAAACTTCAAAATTGCAGAAAACATAATGAGCAAAACTTGTAGTACATGATTTAAGCTTTCCAAAACATCTAAAATTATCAAAATCGGATCAAAAATGAAGAAGTTACGGCCAATTTAGTTTCAGCCTCAAGCACAGAGCAAATATTGATTTTGCTCTCGGAATTACAGTAAAAAAATTAGATTTTCACATAGCTAACCACAAAATTACAGAAGACACAAAATAAGAATGATGTAGCACATGAAATAATCTTTCCGAAACATCTAAAATTATTAAAATCGGATCAAAATCGAACAAGTTATGGCTAATTTAGTTTCAGCCATAAGCTTAGAGCAAATATTGATTTTGCTCTCGGGATTACAGTAGGAAAATTCGATTTTATCATAGCTAATCTCAAAATAAGAGAAAACTCAACAAATGAAAGTTGTAGTATATGAAATATGCTTTCCGAAACATATAAAATTATTAAAATCGGATCAAAACCGAAAAATTTATGGCTAATTTAGTTTTAGCCATAAGCACAGAGCAAATATTGATTTTGCTCTCGGGATTACAGTAGGAAAATTCGATTTTGTCGTAGCTAACCTCAAAATAATAGAAAACTCAACAAATGAAAGTTGTAGTATATGAAATAAGCTTTCCGAATCATCTAAAATTATTAAAATCGGATCAAAATCGAACAAGTTATGGCTAATTTAGTTTCAGCCATAAGCACAGAGCAAATATTGATTTTGCTCTCGGGATTACAGAGAAAAATTCAATTTTGTCATAGCTAACCTCAAAATAATAGAAAACTTAACAAATGAAAGTTGTAGTATATGAAATAATCTTTTTGGAATGGCCAAGATTATCAAAATCCAATATGTGGTTCAAAAGTTATGGCTATTTTGCTAACAAATTCAAACTCAGCCTGATTTGTTAAAGACAGGATCATGCTTCTGTCTTCAAACTCATTTCAGGTCAAGTAAATGGAGGAATTTCGAACAGTAACCAAAAGAGAAATTGTATCTCATTGAATCTATTTTCTATCCTAAAAAGAATGAGCCATTTCAGACAGTTATGCACAAATATATCGCTGTTTTACTGCAGCGATTTTAATATAAAATTTTCAGCAAACAATCATTGGATTTATTTAACACATATAATCAATTCACAATCAAATTGAAAGCAATTCAATCAATAACCTTCTAATTCAATCCAAATAACAACTAAAAATCACACATATGGATTAAAGATAGCAAGTGTGAGTTGTAAATAACTCACCTTTTAGCTTCCTGTAGCTTGCTAATGTAATCCAAAGCCTTGTTACAACCTTGCAATCTCTTTGCTAACCTCTAATACACCTAAATGCTCAAAAACCTAAATCCAACCAGCAGTACTTAAATTAAAAATAAAACAAAAACCATACTTTTATAAGTCTAGAAGGTAGAGAAGATTACCTAGCTTTGTTTTCTACAAGTATTGACCAAAAGCCCTTTGATTTCTAGCCTTGATTTGAGGATTTAAGAACTAGGTTTTTACTTAGCTTTAAGAACATATTTCTACTTCTAATTCTCTACTAGATCTATGAACGTAAGATAAAACAAAGAAGAGGTAATACTTCTCTTAAACGGGCTAAATGGGCTTGAGCATGGATCATAAGACAAAGTGTAGCTAATTAATTTTTTAAGACAAGTGTTGTTATTTCATTCTTATTCCATTTATTTACACTAATCAATATTTTACAAAATCACAAGTTATTTTCTCAAATTTAACAAGATCAAATTAATAATTTAAATACTCTCATTTATAATAATACTATGATATTATAAAATTTTAAATATAACTTCTGAAATAAAATAATTCTCATTATTTTTAATAAGAAATCCCAATACTAACACTTTAACTGAATTTACATCATTTCGAAAGCTATCGTAGGATTTATTAAGATAAACAAATCAATTATTTACTAAAATAGGTTTAGTTTCGTAATTAAGTTTACAATTTTAATTTTTCAATTTAAACTACAAATCACAATATTAACATTTTACTCTAATTACCAAATTTTATATAATTGATTTAATAATATTCCAATTTAAATTGAAATTCTTTATTTAAGAAATGAAAATTATTCCTTAAATAGATCTAACCAAATATTCTTAAAATATGTTTTAATTACTCAATTAAATTTCACAAATCATAAATTAAAATTAATCATTCCTAACAAAATTTAATTAATTAGTGAGTTTACACCAGGGTTGTTACAGATTCCCCTTACAAAAATTGCGTCCCCGCAATTTTCTATAAAAAGAACCATAAACAACTCAAAATTTTCAATCATCAAAGGATAAAAGACAAGCTCGAAACTCAAACCATTCATACTCTCTACATGGAATGGTAGAGAGAAACAAGAAAAACTCACTTGGTTAATCCATTGCTCAACAAATGCTAAAATAGTGATTAGTAAACCATCGAATTTTCCAAGTAACTCGAAAGAATTACAAAGATATCCTGTCTTTGATCAAAACTCAATAAGATGCTCAACAATTAATCAATTGAAAATGATTGATTTCACAAGACTCTACGAATAGAGTCGGGATCAAACTCACTTAAACTCGAACTCTAAGCAATAAAGAAGAACATCAATAAGATTTTCCACATAAATATACGGAAAGAACATCCTCACAACAGGGTAGACACAATAGAACAGATAGATAAATCAAAAGTTGGCTTCTCACAAGGCCACCAAACTCGAATGACCGCGAAAAATGCACGTCGTTAATATTAGCTCAAAGATAGAATATACTCAAGAACAAGGATATAAGCTCAAGTTATCTTTTAATCCAAGATATTTATAATTTTAAATCTCAACATCTTTTAAATTTTAAAATATCAATTTTCAACATTTGAAAATTTCTCAAACTCTTTACTATATTACTTAGTAAGTAATTTAAAACTCAAAGTTAAATTCAAATTTCTTCTCTTACTTCAAAATTAATTTCCAAAGAATTTTGTAAATTCATAATAATATTCTTCAAAATAAATTAAGGGTTTAAATTCTCTTTACTCTTCTATTAAACCATTTAAATAGTTTTTAAAACAATCTTCAAACTCTCTTATTATACTCTTCACTTAAAACATTCAATGTATATAATATAGATTCTAAAATCTCAAAATATACTTCCAATAAAGCATGGCTCTAAAATAATCTCATTTATATTCTCATCTTTATAACCTAAAATAAATAAATGGCATTGCCTCGCCATTGAGTCTCTAATAAATAAATATATTTGTTGGCTGCAGAGTTGACCGATCGATCAAAACTACCTCGCCACTCTATTGCTTGTCTCTAAAATCAATGGCTGCAATTACCATTCAAAAATAAATTTAATATTTAATCTCAAAATATTATTTTCAAAATCTCAATCTTTAAAACACAATTCATCGTGTCTGCTTGTCTCATCATAGCATTTAGGAGATTCCTATCGATAACGTTGATCAGGCGTATCGACCAAAACTCTTAACTACTCAATGGATAACCCAACATTCTCAAATTATTTCTATGAAAGAATACTGCTAATATAAATATATTCTCAAAACATTCTTTGATTTTTTTAAAATATCTCAAAACTCCAATTTCTCTTTTTAAAACTCATATTTATATAGCTTCAAACTCAAACCAAAGAAATTAAGAGAATGCATCGAGATATTCCTATAATACTCGATTCATAAAATCAACAATAGGAGATGGAGTGTTCGTCAACTCCTACAAGATGATGAGCCACTCTTGAAAATCGACAAGATACAGGATAAGCAAGATATTCTTCTCAAAGGGGATGAAGCACACAAACAACAAATCATTACTTCAAACAAAGTAATGCTACAAAGGATAACACCGATTGAGTATCCGAAAAGGATAACTCAAAGAAACTGAATGATAAACTCAATCAAGCTTGAACAATCTAGGAACTTACCTCATTCCTTAGTGGATGTCCTCGTGGAAGGATAGCCGAAGGCTAAAAGCCAGGAATAAGGTTAATTCAACACTCAATTTGTCGATTGGATATCAAACCCAAACGGACTCATCAATACTCAACAAATTCTCCCTTACTGGAATTCGAGATATATCATCGACATCTTGATACTCAAGAGTGAATTTAGAAACTTTGAAATCATCATCAAAATTCCAAAGTGATAGAAATAATAAACCAATAAAAATAGGAAACCTAAATATAAAATAGGATCCTATAAAACAAAGAATTGAACTTAATATAAATAACTCAATCCATCTCAAATCAAATGCATCTCAAGATTGTGTGTAACTAACAAATACTCACAAAAGCAACATCAATTAGAAATCTTAGAATGCCCATAACAAGCCAATCATTGTGGATCCCCTCAATACGATCCACAACTCTCAAACGAACACAACAAGAATACTCAAAGGAATCAATAAGCTTCATTGATACGAGCTCACTCGCATCGACAAAAATAAGAATAGAATAATCCCAAATAAGATTATTCATAAGATAAGATAACGTCCAACTCAATTATCGAATACTGCGGAATATAATATATATTCCTAGACATATTCCATCTCGACATATCCCAATACTCAAAAAAGATTTAAAGCACGATTCGAAAACAAGCTCGAATAAAGGACAATGATTCACTCGTATTATACTTCGACGTATCGTGACATACGTACTGTTCTATGTTTATTCTACTTTGTTCTGACCACAGCTCTGATACCATGCTGTAACACCCCACCCCGAGACCCACCTTAGTAAAGAGAATTAACGAGTAACTCCGTCTACTAAAGCAGAGAATAGGGCTGGTTAAGGGCAACCATCTATAACTTTGTCTTAAACATCTACTGAATACGTCGATAAATGCAATATAATTTTTTTTCTATCTCAATGGATCGACATACACAGTAAATGCTTAATCCAAAGCTATAGGTGGCTAACGGATCTATCAGAACAAAATACAATAACTAAATGTAAAGCACATCACAGAACAGTAATCAACATCATATATATATACACACTGATACATGTTTAGTACAATACAATATGAATACAAATAAAGGTGGTACTCGACCACATCATACACATTGAATCAAATATAAATACATCATAGTATGCGAAAGAACAGAAATTGCTCAAGAGAAAGGAGAGCTGATATCCAACATCAACTTCAAGCTAAGACCAATAGATGATACCTGAAACAACTCGGTCTGACCCGAGTATAAATACACGGGTCAGTCTAGCTACACAAATCAGTCAATATCGATAATATGAAGCAGAAAAGACATGAAGATACTTCTTCTCAAAAGAGAAGAATGAATCTATAAACTCATAAGCTCAACACTTAAGTAACAAACACTACATAAGTGAATAAATACCTCGAAGGAGGTAACTCAAACTCAATACTCAAATCAAACACAAGTGCCTCATATCATCAGCGACATCCCAAAATGTCTACATGGTTTCCATGAACCATATTTCCTCAAAAGGAGAAACATCAATATAAACTCTCGCCAAAATGGCAAACATAAAACATTCTCAAATAGGATGATCCAAAACTCAATTATAGATGAATCTCCAAATTCAATTATACCTCATCTCATCGGCATAAATGTATATAAATCTCAATCTCAACTCGCCAAAATGGCAAAACACAGAATATCCTATAAAATCATGAAATTATCAAAACTCATAACTCAAGGAACTCGATAAGAGCTCAAAACATCATAATTGAAATCACCATATATATAACATCTCATATAGCACTAGGCTCTCGATGTAATAAAACATCTTAAAAAGGTGAAATCACAATAAAACAGAAAAATCAGAAAATCCAGATTGGCTAAATCCTCGATTATAATGCCGAAGCAATGCTGCACATGCTAAACTCATATGGCTGAAGCCTTAGACAAGGTCACTAACACCTCCCAAAGCAGTTCGTCCTCATGACAAGGTCGCTGACACCTCTTCAAGCCATTTTGTCAGCCCTAACAAGGTCGCTAACACCTCCCAAAGCAGTTCGTCCTCATGACAAGGTCGCTGACACCTCTTCAAGCTGTTTTGTCAGCCCTAACAAGGTCGCTAACACCTCGCAAAGCAGTTCGTCCTCATGACAAGGCCGCTGACACCTCTCTAAGCAGT
Source organism: Allium cepa (assembly GCA_030765085.1). Lineage (NCBI taxonomy): Eukaryota > Viridiplantae > Streptophyta > Magnoliopsida > Asparagales > Amaryllidaceae > Allium > Allium cepa. The sequence goes on along the minus strand of CM060943.1, from coordinate 54,718,345 downwards.
TCTGTTAGGTAAACATCGTGAATGTGTCACAAACTTACAGATAGGAACCCAAAAGGTGTTAACGTGTGTCCCATACCACACATTCGCACTTAGCGGTTTACTAGCCGTTAGTCGATGCCACACTAGAAACATCATAAAACTCAGAAATTTATATCTCGCCTAGTCTCATTGACGAGTGACAAAGAGCCACCATACTTGTCTCATCTCATTGACAAGCATTAAATGGCATCGTAACTTGTCTCATCTCATCGACAAGTAAAAACATCATGATGGTTTCTCATAAACCATAAATCTCAAAATATGAAATCATAAACTCAAGACTTGCCTTATATCATTGGCAAGTAAATAAGACATCGTGATGGATCTCATTGACCATACTCCTATATAGGAGATCTCAAACCATAGTGTTTGTCAAATATTGGTCATCTTAAATAATTCCAATAAATAGGAATTATAAAAATCAAAATATGCCATAAAATGGCAAAACATCTCAGAATCATTAATCTCAAATAGCTTCGATCGTACAAGTCTGGAATTAACCGAAATGGTAAACGCACATGTCCCATACCACGTGTTTTACTAAATCATTTAATTCTCTTTCTCATATGTTCAAATAGTGCAAAAGTGTGTGTTTTATATTTAAAATAATTTACTAGAGAAAATAAGCTATTAAAACTTTTTCCCGAAAAGATTAATAAAACCCATATTTGAAATTCTTTTATTACAGGGAATAAAAAGGTTTTATTAGAAAAATAATTTTAAAATACTATATCATAATAATTTCAAATGTCCATTTATTTCAAAAATTAATTCAAAAATGGTTTAGTGAAAACCGTACTCGAAAAAAAATGAAAACAAGAAAGATAACTCAAGACCGATAACTTGAGTTCAATACGAATTCAATTCAAATTTAACTAAAAATCAATTCGAATTCTATTTAAAATTTGAATTTCAAATTCTCCAAATATAGCTAGCCTATTGATAGGCATCATAGCTCTCAAAACTCTCAAAAACATCATCAAAACCGAAAGAGAATAAGAGTAAAAATGAGCTAATACAATTCTAAGGTCAATGTTTGTTGTTGTTGTCATCTTGTTCTCAGAACAGCAACGTATAACCATAATTTTGACCAAACAAACTTCAAAATTGCAGAAAACATAATGAGCAAAACATAATATTGATTTTGCTCTCGGGATTACAGTAAAAAAATTCGATTTTGACATAGCTAACCACAAAATTACATAAGACACAAAATACGAATGTTGTAGAACATGAAATAAGCTTTCCAAAACATCTAAAATTATTAAAATCGGATCAAAATCGAACAAGTTATGGCTAATTTAGTTTCAGCCATAAGCACAGAGCAAATATTGATTTTGCTCTTGGGATTACAGTAGAAAAATTCGATTTTATCATAGCTAATCTCAAAATAACAGAAAACTCAACAAATTAACGTTGTAGTATATGAAATAAGCTTTCCGAAACATCTAAAATTATTAAAATCGGATCAAAATCGAACAAGTTATGGCTAATTTAGTTTCAGCCATAAGCACAGAGCAAATATTGATTTTGCTCTCGGGATTACAGCAGGAAAATTCGATTTTGTCATAGCTTACCTCAAAATAATAGAAAACTCAACAAATGAAAGTTGTAGTATATGAAATAAGCTTTCTGAAACATCTAAAATAATTAAAATCGGATCAAAAACGAATAAGTTATGGCTAATTTAGTTTCAGCCATAAGCACAGAGCAAATATTATTTTTGCTCTCGGGATTACAGAGAAAAATTCGATTTTGTCATATCTAACCTCAAAATAATAGAAAACTTAACAATTGAAAGTTGTAGTATATGAAATAAGCTTTTCGGAATGGCCAAGATTATCAAAATTCAATATGTGGCTCAAAAGTTATGGCTATTTTGCTAACAAATTCAAACTCAGCGTGATTTGTTAAAGATAGAATCATGCTTCTGTCTTCAAACTCATTTCAGGTCAAGTAAATTGAGGAATTTCGAACATTAACCAAAAGAGAAATTGTATCTCATTGAATCTATTTTCTAACCTAAAAAGAATGAGCCATTTCAGATAGTTATGCACCAATATATCACTGTTTTACTACAGCAATTTTCATATAAAATTTTCAGCAAACAATCATTGGATTTATTTAACACATATAATCAATTCACAATCAAATTGAAAGCAATTCAATCAACAACCTTCTAATTCAATCCAAATAACAACTAAAAATCACACATATGGATTAAAGATAGCAAGTGTGAGTTTTAATATGGATTAAAGATAGCAAGTGTGAGTTGTAAATAACTCACCTTTTAGCTTCCTGTAGCTTGCTAATGTAATCCAAAGCCTTGTTACAACCTTGCAATCTCTTTGCTAACCTCTAATGCACCTAAATGCTCAAAAACCTAAATCCAACCAGCAGCACTTAAATTAAAAATAAAACAAAAACCATACTTTTATAAGTCTAGAAGGTAGAGAAGATTACCTAGCTTTGTTTTCTACAAGTATTGACCAAAAGCCCTTTGATTTCTAGCCTTGATTTGAGGATTTAAGAACTAGGTTTTTACTTAGCTTTGAGAACATATTTCTGCTTCTAATTCTCTACTAGATCTATGAACGTAAGATAAAACAAAGAAGAGATAATACTTCTCTTAAACGGGCTAAATGGGCTTGAGCATGGATCATAAGACAAAGTGTAGCTAATTAATTTCTTAAGACAAGTGTTGTTATTTCATTCTTATTCCATTTATTTACACTAATCAATATTTTACAAAATCACAAGTTATTTTCTCAAATTTAACAAGATCAAATTAATAATTTAAATACTCTCATTTATAATAATACTACGATATTATAAAATTTTAAATATAACTTCTGAAATAAAATAATTCTCATTATTTTTAATAAGAAATCCCAATACTAACACTTTAACTGAATTTACATCATTTCGAAAGCTATCGTAGGATTTATTAAGATAAACAAATCAATTATTTACAAAAATAGGTTTAGTTTCGTAATTAATTTTACAATTTTAACTTTTCAATTTAAACTACAAATCACAATATTAACATTTTACTCTAATTACCAAATTTTATATAATTGATTTAATAATATTCCAATTTAAATTGAAATTCTTTATTTAAGAAATGAAAATTATTCCTTAAATAGATCTAACCAAATATTCTTAAAATATGTTTTAATTACTCAATTAAATTTCACAAATCATAAATTAAAATTAATCATTCCTAACAAAATTTAATTAATTAGTGAGTTTACACCAGGGTTGTTACACTATGGATGAGAGGGAGCATGAAGTTCATCTTAGTGTGGTTCTTAAGATGCTGAGGCAGAATCTGCTAAAGGCAAAATTTACCGAGTGGTAGTTTTGGAAGAAAAAAGTTAAGTTTCTTGGTCAGGAGGTTTCAGAGAAAGGTTTGTCTGTCGATCCAGATGAGATCGAAGCTTTTAATAATTGGAGGAGATCAGGGACGATGACTGAGATTAGAAATTTTCTTGGACTAGCTGACTACTACGGAGATTTATTAAGGACTTCTCGCAGATAGCAGCACCCTTAACTAAGCTAACATGAAAGAAGGTGAAGTTTGTTTGGTCCGAAAAATGTGAGGAAGCATTCCTTAAGTTAAAGTATTTGTTGACCAATGCACAATGTTAGTAGTTCCAGACAGAAACTAAGGATTGGTAGTATATACTGATGCATGTGGAACCGGATTAAGAGTAGTATTGATGCAGAATGGTAAGGTTATTGCTATGCATCCCGGTAGCTTAGACCGCATAAAGTAAGATATCCTAGTCATGATTTGCAGCGCAGTTGGCAGCTGTGATTTTCGCATTGAAAATGTGAAGACATTATCTCTTAGGGGAGAGGTTTGAGCTTTATACTGATCACAAGTCTTTATAGTACTTATTCTCTCAAAAGGAGTTGAATATGAGACAACGGAGATGGCTGGAGTTTTTGGTAGCTTATGATTTTGGTATATAGGAAAAGGTAATTAGGTAGCAGATGCTCTTAGTAGAAAACATCATAATGTGGTGTTAGCTATGTTGGCGGAATGGAAAGAGTTGGAAGCCTTGGCCAGTTGTGAAGTGCAGTTAAGATCAACTGGTAGTTCTAGTCAGATTCTCTTGTTTGGAAGTCCGACCAGTATTGATTGAGAGGATTGCTTCTAAGCAGAAGGAGGACCCAGTTTTAGCTGAAAGGATCGGGATACTTGAGGTCGGAACAGAGATCGATGATTTAAAGTGTTTTAGCCTTGACCAGAAAGGATGGCTAAGAAGGAAGGGATGATTGCGTGTTCTAAATGTTGAGGACTTGAGAAAGGAAGTTCTTGGAAAATGTCACTGATGCAAGTTTATGATTCATCTTGGCGGAACCAAGATGTAATAGGATATGAAGAGGAGCTTCTATTAAGAAGGCATGAAGAGTAATGTTGGCTTGTGTGTTAGACCGTGTGCAAACTGTCAGCAAGTGAATGTTGAACATCAGAAGCTCAATGGATTGCTTCAATATTTAGATATTACAGTTTGGAAATGGGATTTGATATCCATGGACTTTATAGATAAGTTTCCATGTTCAAATAGAGGTAATGAATGTATATGGGTTATAGTGGACAGATTGACCAAGGGTGCCCATTTCATTCCAGTTAAGTCAACCAGGACGGCACCTGTTTTAGCTAAGTTGTTCCTAAGGAATATGGTTAGACTGCTTGGAGTTCGTAGTAGTATAGTCAGTGATTGAGATGCTTTGTTCACTAGTGAATACTACAAGAGTCTGCAGGATGTGATGGGTGGCAAGCTTAATATGAGCACCGCATATCACCCATAGATTGATAGGCAGACATAGAGAGTTAATAAGGTACTCAAGGATTTATTGAGAGCATGTGTATTGGACTTTGAGGGGTCTTGGAAAGATCATCCACATTTGGTTGAGTTTTCCTATAATAATAGTTATTGGACTATATCGGAATGGTGCCATTTGAAGCTTTGTATGGAAGGCCATGCAAATCACCAACATGTTGGTTGGAGACTGGAGACAGATTAGTCTTAGGTTTGGATTTGGTTAAAGAGGCATCATAGAAAACTGAGTTAATCCAAGAGAGGATGAAACAAGGTATGTCCATATAGTGAACTATTTAGTCACTAAGGAAACTCCCTCATTTAGGTCGAAACAAGGTAAATATAAATTTCTTTCCTATGTTAAGTACTTATAATGGGATGATCCAAATTATTTTAAGTATTGTTTCGACCAAATCATTCGAAATTGCATACCGAATTGTGAAATCAAGAGTGTCCTTTCATTTTGTCATGACCAAGCTTGCGGTGGTCATTTTGGTCCGAAGAAAACAGTGGAAAAAGTACTTCAATGCAGTTTTTACTTTCCTATACTTTTCCAGATACATTTGAGTTCTGCAAAACTAGTGATCGGTGCCAAATTTTAGGAAAAATCTCTCAACGAAACATAATGCCTTTGAACCCCATTCTTACAATCAAAATCTTTGACGTTTTGGGGTATTGCCTTTATGGGAACATTTCCTAACTCTTTTGAAAATCTATACATTCTTCTTGCGATTGATTATGTCTCTAAATGGGTTGAAGCCATTCCATGAAAAACAAATGACCACTAACTTTTTGTAAAATTCATAAAAGAAAACATCTTTTCGAGTTTAGGAACACCTCGCATAATAATAAGAGATAACATAACACATTTCTATAATTGATCATTTGAAAACTCTAATGAAGAAATACTCGATAACCCACAAGTTGTCCACTCCTTATCATTCTTAAACTTATGGTCAATTTGAAGTTTCAATTCGCCAAATCAAGCAAATTTTGGAGAAAACTGTAAATAAAAGTCCAAAAGATTGGTCACAAAAATTGATAGATGCTGGGCTTATAGAGCTACGTATAAAACTAATCTAGGGATGTCTACTTCTAGGTTAGTATATTATAAAGTGTGCCATTTACTAGTCGAACTTGAACATAAAGCATTGTGGACGATTAAGAACATAAATTTTGATCTTGAAAAGTTGGAGAAAATAAAAAATTGCAACTCAATGAATTAGACGAGATTAGGAACAACGCGTATGAAAATTAAAAAATTTAAGAGGAAAGAACAAAAGTTTTTCATGACCGTCAATCCTGAGAAAAACATTTTCACCAAACCAAAGAGTTCTTTTGTATGACTCTCGAATTAATTTGTTCCATAGGAAATTAAAATCAAGGTGGACAGGACCATACGTGGTACGTACTGTTTTTCCACATGGTGCCATAGAAATAGAAAATCCTAGGGATGAGTCAATGGTCGTCGTTTAAAACCTTAGTTAGAGTCGGTGAGTGATCATGAGGAGGGGCTCGTGATTCTTCATGAGCCACACTAGTCTAGTAAGAAATTTTAACCCTCTCTTGTAAATATTTCGATATTTTTTCAGTTACACTTATTATATCATGCATTGACTGTAGGGATATAGTCAAAATCAAGTGTGAGAGAGGTCTCATGTTTATTTTGATTTGATTTCTCATAGTTTATTTTTTTCATTTTCTTTCCAAAAATAAAAAAAGAAAAGAAAGAAAACCCAAAACAAATTCTTTTTAGTATATTGATTTACTTTTGAAGAAACACAATAGAATAAGCATACATTTTGGTTTGTTAAACTGAAATTTTTGAAAATTTACTTGTCTCAACAAAAATGAAAATAAAATTTTGATATAAGCTACTATAGTGTAACTAGTTTATAGGAAGGTTCATAGGTGATAGTTATGAAATATATCTTGATTGTAATAGTTGTTAAAAAGAGTGGTTGATTTAAAATAAAGGCGTTAACATTTTTGATCATCTAAGTCGAGTGGTTCTAAGATGATTTTGCATAACTCTCTTTTTTCAAATAAAATAAAATAAAAAATTATTTCATAAAATAAGAAGCACCTAATGCCATGTGTTCACACGTAAGTATGTACACTCGCCATGCTTTGTACCCTTTTAACGTAGGCTCGAAAGATAGTGCATGATCGTTATACCTTGCCTAAGTATATCTGAGTTATGTGTTGTTTGCACAAAAAATAGGCAAACACCTCCAAGTCGTATGATTTATTTGATTTTATGTTGTTCTTAGTGATTTGGGTGATTTATGCAAATATGTAAAAAGCAGGGACTAAACTGTAAAAGACACACAGATTTATAGTGGTTCGGCCAGAAGGTGCCTACGTCCACTTTATATGTTATTCTCCTTTTTTCCTTCAGATTACAAGTACAAAGCTTTGTATACAAGAATATGAAAGTTGTTTGAAAGTTTTCTCCATGCTTGAGCTCTCAAACTTGTCTGCCATTATTGTACCCCTGCCCCTCTATTTATAGAGTGAGGCTGGGGGCAGGGGTCCTGGATGTATATAGCTGCTGGTGGGCTTGGGCCGAAGCGATCTGGTCTAGTCTGGTATGCCTTGGTTCGGAGATGAGTTGGTTCGGCCAAGCTTTGGTCCGGTGGTTTGTTGGGGGTGAGATGGTTCGACAGCGAGTTGGTTCGGTGGTCACTCGGAGAAGGTTGGTCCGGTGGTCACTTGGAGAAGGTTGGTTCGGCAGGCTAGTGGAAAGGATAGGTTCGATGTGGGCCGGTCGGGTGTGGGTTTTGGTTCGGTAGGGGATGATTCGGTGAGTGTATGGTGATGGAGATGCTTTGAGGTGCAGATGCTTGGCTCCTTTTCTTTTGGACCGGTGGTGGTGGAAATGCACCCAACACTTGCCCCCCAAAGTGGGGCATATGCCAGCGTATGCCATGCTTTGTTAGTTGGATAGTCCCATTCGGTCCTAAGCGCCGAACCGTTTGGTCCAGTCACCTCGTGCTCGCCTATAAGTATGGGTGTTCATATCTGTCAACAACCTGTAAAGGACTTGATAGTTTCATATGACCTCGAATGACGATCGTTCGAGATTGCCTGCCATTCGAGGTGAAGCGTGACCGTTCGTGGTCGGGTGCTGTTCGAGGCGAATTGTGACCGTTCGTGGTCGGGTGCTGTTCGAGGCGAATTGTGACCGTTCGAGGTCGGGTGCCGTTCGAGGCGAATTGTGACCGTTCATGGTCGGGTGCTGTTCGAGGCGAATTGTGACCGTTCGAGGTCGGGTGCCGTTCGAGGCGAATTGTGACCGTTCGAGGTCGGGTGCCGTTCGAGGCGAATTGTGACCGTTCGAGGTCGGGTGCCGTTCGAGGCGAATTGTGACCGTTCGAGGTCGGGTGCCGTTCGAGGCGACTTGTGACCGTTCGAGGTCGGGTGCCGTTCGAGGCGAATTGTGACCGTTCGTGGTCGGGTGCCTTTCAAGGCGAATTGTGACCGTTCGTGGTCGGGTGCCGTTCGAGGCAAATTGTGTGCCCGGGAGGGACTTAATATTATCGATACCAGGTTCACGTTCGAGTGGGTCCCTGGATCGTTTGTCAGGGTGGTTTATCGCCATTTCAGAGCATGCCTAAGGACCGTTCGCGACCCCGTACATGTGTAAGTAGCTTAGCCATTTCAGAATTATTAGAACCAAATATCCATTCAACCGATGAGTTTTAAAATAGAAATGTCCAACGAACAAAGCCTAAATGTCCAAATCAAAACGAAACAAAAGCAAAGCAAGGATGTCAAAGTGTAAACAACGATAGGGTTAATAGCCATTCAGAGCATGCCTGTGGACCGTTCGTGATCTCGTACATGTGTAAATGATTAACCCACATTAGTGAGAGATTTACTACTTGTTCATCGTTATTTCAATTAATTGATAACCAAATGGTGTCCTGATCCAGGGACAGCCCTGGCTGACGTAGATGGTGGTCGCCCTGGCTCCACCGCTGGAGCTTGCCTTCTCACATACTGAAGAAGCATACCGTTCCTGATATGTCCCTCCACCTCATCTTTCAGATGCCTGCAATCGTTGGTATGATGACCGTTCAGGTCGTGGAACAAGCAATATCTGTCTGATTTCCTTTCGTTAATGGTCGGATCCCTTCGCATTGGCCTACGGTAGGGAACCTGCTCTCTTGTATCTTGATAGATTCGTTCCAAACTCTCATTCAGCTCAGAGAAAGTGGTGAATCGCGACTCTCTCCGTGGCCGCTTTGACCTGTCATCATTATCCTCAGCCCTTCTCTTTCCCTTGCCAGTCTCCGCACCCTTTCCAGGTGGGTTTCCGCTCTTGATTGCGTAAACATCAACTTCTTCCTCTTTTTCTGCACTAGCATCTTCCAAACGCAGAAACTTTTCAGCCTCATGATAGAACTCTCCCAGATTCATAGGCGGATCTTTAGTTAACGAATTCTTGAACTCTATACTATCAGCTATTCCAGATACAGCCGCCATCATGACCATAGATGGATCTGGTTGATCCACTGATGCTGTTGCCACATTAAATCGTGTTAGAAAACTCCTCAAAGTCTCTCCAGCTTTCTGCTTCAAGGTTGCCAAAGTCATCACATTCTTGGGTCTTGCAATGTGAACCCTGAATTGCCTCATGAATCTCTCAGTTAAATCTGCCCACGTTCGTATGGAGCCGCTCTCCAGTTGCCTAAACTATAATGCTGCAATGTCTGTCAAATACAATGGAAAGCACCGGGCCATGACCTCCTGTGATGCCCCCAGCACTTCCATGTGCCCCATATACTTTGTAAGATGGACCGCAGGGTCTGTCCTCCCATCGTACATCTCTACTGATGGTAGCTTGAATTCTGGTGGGTTCCTAGCCATCCTAATCGCAGGGGAAAAAGGACTCCTGTTTACATCTTCCAAATCTTTGTTTACCAAACCACCTCTCATATCTCTCCTAACCATTTCTGCTAATCTGTCATTGTCTCCAAGCTGTAGTCCTCGTTCACTGCCTTCGATCAGCCCCTCGAGTTCATGTGAGCTTTCAGGTGTATGCCCCCCTGGCTGAGCGTTCGTTCCTCTATTGCTACCGGGTTGTTCGGATGCCCCCGTCTCTCTTCCCGGGATCGGATCAACATGCTTTGCGTGTGTGCCCCCTAGCTCGGGTGCTACGCCCGATGGTCCTGCTCCGTTCTGAACTCCAGTTGCTCCTTGGTTTTGCGCTCCAAGTTGCCCAACTTGTTGAAGCAAGTTCTGGATCATCTCCTCTTGTCTTCTCATCATGGCCTCCATCTCATCCCTGGTGATGAAGACTGAAGCTTGGTTTGCTCCTGAGGAAGCCTCTTGACTCTCTTCCTGTTGAAATTGCTCTGGCCTTGGCCTTCTGCTTGATTGTCTCGCCATGACTCTTCCAATCTGAATCTCTAAACTTTCAAATTCAATTTCCAAGCGGTAGAATCCTTGAGTTCAGCTCTCAATGAAAGCACCAAAAATGTTTGCACAAAAAATGGGCAAACACCTCAAAGTCGTATGATTTAGTTGATTTTATGTTGTTCTTAGTGATTTGGATGATTTATGCAAATATGTAAAAAAGCAAGGACTAAACTGTAAAAGACACACAGGTTTATAGTGGTTCGGCCAGAAGGTGCCTACGTCCACTTTATATGTTATTCTCCTTTTTTCCTTCAGATTACAAGTACAAAGCTTTGTATACAAGATTATGAAAGTTGTTTGAAAGTTTTCTCTGTGCTTGAGCTCTCAAACTTGTCTGCCATTGTTGTACCACTGCCCCTCTATTTATAGAGTGAGGCTGGGGGCAGGGGTCCTGGATGTATATAGCTGCTGGTGGGCTTGGGCCGAAGCGATCTGGTCTAGTCTGGTATGCCTTGGTTCGGAGATGAGTTGGTTCGGCCAAGCTTTGGTCCGGTGGTTGTTGGGGGTGAGATGGTTCGGCAGCGAGTTGGTTCGGTGGTCACTCGGAGAAGGTTGGTCCGGTGGTCACTTGGAGAAGGTTGGTTCGGCAGGCTAGTGGAGAGGATTGGTTCGGTGTAGGCCGGTCCGGTGTGGGTTTTGGTTCGGTAGGGGATGATTCGGTGAGTGTATGGTGATGGAGAGGCTTTGAGGTGCAGATGCTTGGCTCCCTTTCTTTTGGACCGGTGGTGGTGGAAATGCACCCAACATGTTTATTTAAATAAAATAATAATAATAATAATAATAAACACCTAAAGTCATTTGTTCTACACAAGTGTTACACTCTTCAAGCTCTGTACTCTTTTCATGTAAGCCCGAAAGGCAATGCATGATCGATATATCTGGCCTCGGTATGTCTGAGTTAGGTGCGTAAACAATAATAATATTAATACTATTCAAAATGGAGAGAGCAAGCAATTGAAACCAAGCACTATATTCACTTAATTGATTTGACTTGTTATTCGAAAGAAATGAAAATGCTACTTTGCAGAACTTTGATAATCAACTAAATGATTCATTTCATAGTTGCACTAGTTATCAACCGAAACAACTAGCCAATGTAGAGTTTAATTGTGATGATAACTTAATTTTAATTGGAAGTTTTGAAGAGTAAAAGGACTAAAATTTCTTGATAATAGACAAAACTTTAACTAACTTACTCCTGTGAATATAAAAGTAAATTCTTCATTTGTAAATATTTTCGAAAAATTGCATCATGTAGTTACGTTAGAATTTGCATATCACATTTGGATTTGTGGGTAGTATCCGGTAAAAACCCTCAGGAGACAATACTCATCCTACTAGGGACACCTAAAGGTTTAACAGCTTGTTGCATATGCTCAATGCAATCATGTTTCCTACGAAAACGGATTTATCCTAGTTTTAATTTATTCGAGGATGTATAAAAAGATAAATGTAGGGCATTTGATGTGCATGTAAAATGTATATTTATACTCCTATATTTAGTCTCCTTTTATTAAAATAGGTAAGCTTATTAGGGTATTTTACATGTTTAAATCAAAATCTAAATTGTTTTAAATCATCATTCATTCATCTTCATTTGAGGGCAAAATGATAATTTTATATATGAATTAATTCTAAGATAATTTATTTGCATATTTATACTTATTTTTAGGAGTGCAAATTGGATGGAGTTTCATGGATATGTGCATGCATAAGTGTTCAAAGCCAAAAGAATGTAGAAAAGAAAAAAATAATGCAACATGGAGGAGCCCAAAATGCACACTAGTAATGGAGCATAATTAAAGCACATGCATGTCTTAATGGGGATTAATTAATTCTCTAATGATTACTTGAAGGCTACATAATCTAAATGGCAATTTTGATAGTCCCATAAAAATGGAATTATATTTTTAGGCATGTATATGTTTCATGTAATGAGCCTCTTGTCTTTTATGCAAAGTTGTAGCTCAAAATCAATATTAAATAAAATTTCACTTTGTTGGCTTCATAGCCTTTTTCTTTACTTCCATGCACTTTCATTTCATGCTTACTTTCATTATTATTTATTTTATACTCGCTTATAATTCATGTAATTAGTTTAGATTTATTTTATGTAAGTAGTTAGCTATCTTTTCTTTTAATTAACTCTCATTTTCCTTGCTTTTTATGTTCAATCATTTTATGTTGACATGAGTACAATTATGAGAAGCCAAACCCTTTCAATTTAAGGGTAGTGAAACTCTCATGAATCATATTGAATCAACATAGAATGGTTTCATTTATAATCTCTTATTTTGTGCTTAATGGGAATTTAGATATTGATGTAAGTTTACTGAAGAATTTGATAGTCTATGTTGTTCATAAAAAATAGGCTATGCTTAGTCAAGTAAACACAATTTACATCATAATCTAACAAGTATGATCTTGATAATGAAAGTTAAACTATAACCAAAATTGGATGATCTATGTTACTAGTTCGTAATAAACAGATCATGCTTAAGACAGATTTATTTTTTGATTACATGATCATTTTCATGAGATTCTAGAAGTGAGTTTGAATGGTGTGCTAGAGTTTCATGGTTTAAATTGTGATAATTAATAGCACAAATAGGCCATGCTTATAATAAGCACATCAATTATTTATACTTGAACTTAAATGAGAGATTATAGATTAAATTTTGTATTGATTTATATGAATGATTGAAAATGGATTTACCTCAAAATTGCATCTTAATCTCATAGTAAAGTCAACCATATTATGACATATTACATCAACTAACTCAGGATCAATAAAAAATCCAAAAATTAATACATAAAGATGAGGTGAATATTATTATTCACCTTGATTTGATAAACAGAGTTGAAATTTGAGTTGTTGATTTGATTCCTCTTAGCTTTAACTCAATTTCCTAGCTTTACTCCTTTTAAGTCCCTTAGTAGTGGCCTATAATTTTTTTATATTTGTATGAATGAAAATATTTTATTCCACTTTTTATCTAGTTTTACTTTCATATTTTCTAGAATTTTAGCTAAATATCCTCTTAATTTTTAGGCTAATTTGATTGACCAATTTTAGAATTTAATTCTTTTCCTATGGATCGACCCGTACTCGCATACGTACTACAATTGTACGTCGTGCACTTTTGGTTTTTTTAACGATGTATTTTCTACGATTTTCTAATCAATAGAATTTTTTGTCGTTAAAAGATAACATTCCCGCTCAAAGGTCTCGAAGAAGAGGATCGGTACAAATCCTACCATGATGAGTAGCTCTTCTAGTCCACAAAGCGGTGAAATCTTCTACTCATTACGATCTAGCAAAGTGGCCTCTTAAGGGTTGAAATCATAATGATGCGAGGAAAAACCGACATTGTGGAATGGTGTATTAGGCTAAGAAGTGGTCGAAGGGAGGAAGTAGGGTTTAGATTTGAAGTGGTGGTGAGGTGAGATCAAACTGCAAAATCAGCACAAGGGAATGACGAGGCTGCTGGAAAAAAGGCATTGCCTAGGGGAGGAATGGAAGAGAGAGACTGATACTTGGAGGGGAAGAGGATGGAGATTGGGCTCGGCTTGTTGAGGAAGGAGGAATGAAAGAAGGCAAATTAGGAAATTCGGATGCGACTTTTATAGTCTCGTTCCTGGTTCAAGTTGTACCAAAACTCGTTAATTGGTAGACCGCTCTGGGTTCACTATTAGATGGTTAACCGCTAGATGGATTTTAGACGTTAATTGAATCTAGACCCAATTAGGGTCAGATAAAATAATAATAATCATTTCACGCCATCTTCTTCGATTCGACATGATCCAAAAAATTCCTGTCCTTATTACGGTAATGTCAAAGCCTATCGCCTAGTCCTGAACCATGCTCCAGAAATTCACAATAGTCCCAACAAAACTGCTGCAACTAACAATAATTCCCAAACCCTGAAAATATTTCAGCTATTATTTCCTGTCCATTTCGCATGGAAATATTTCTTATAATAGTTGGTGGTACAACAACACTTTCACACTATGTACTCTAATAAAATTTAATGTCATTCATATTTTCTCTGTACCTTTAAGAGATGAAGATTTTTTAAAAACCTCGATTTTATAAATCGAAAAATCACTGAGAAAAATATATGCTCCTTTATTCTTATTTCTAAATAACAGAAACTATTTGATACCAAAACTTCCCTTAAAAATCAAGCTTATATATATACACATATTTTTGGGTTTCTAAAAATCTTTTTTTTATAACACAAATTTTCCAAATTGGAAAACTATTCTCTTGCCAAAAGTCAAAATCAAGCCTTTACTGATATGTGCATATAAATATTTAAGGATTTCAAGGATTAATTTTTTATAAACTAAAATTTCTTAACACGGCCAGCGTAGTAGTATAAGTGTTTCTTTGAAAATTAAAATTTCAAAACTTTCTCAAAATAAGATTTCCAAATAAATCATTGGGAAAAGAAATTCTTTGGAAACTCTTTTTTCAAAATCTAAATCATTTCCAAAATATACTTTATAAAAATTCTCTCACGTGTTTTAAACTAAGGAATTGATATTAACTATTCAAATAAAAATCCAATTTTTCATCAAAGAGGTGATCAGTGAATGCATTCTAGCAAAAAAACATTCCTGTAGACAATTGCGGCATATAGACTCTAATTTCCCACCCATCTGGAATAAAGGTATATCTCCGACTGGAAATCATCATGAAAATCCAAAATCACAAGTTAGCTAGGTCTCAACCATCAAGGCAAATATCTACAGTCTCCAAGATTCAGCCATATGTTGTACCTATGCTCTTTATCAATGATGCCTCATGCATCGTCAGAACTCCATGGGGTACTTTGGAGTTGGCGTGAAAATCCTAACTCTATGATATTTCTAACCCATAGTTTTTTTGCTCATTCCTTCAAAGTGAAACCACAACTACTTTTATAGTCGAAATTCTTAGAATTTAACATAAAAATATAATAATACTAGATAGGAAAGTATGAATGCATTCTCTCAGTTTATCCTACTTCCACCGATCTATTAAACTAGGCTCCGATACCAAATGTAACAACCCGTATATTAATAGGTCTAATGTTCGACAAAAATCGAAACCCAAGTCAATAAAGGCACATATTGGTGGATTTGGTACCTGCAAATAAACATGAACATTATCAGAGATTGATGGAAATCTAAACTGACAGCGGAAACAATAATAGGATAAGAATACTGATTATGACTACTACGTTGAAATTAATGGTATTTTGGTAGTAAATTGTCACATCGGCATCGAGCATGAGAGAAAAGAAGACTTCTCCAATAACTAAACACGTCCAACTCCAACGATCTTTTCCTATAGATCTATCATGTGGGTTGTAATGAGGACATGGTCAGAACAATATTCCGGTGACTATAAAATCTATAAACTATCCATATCATTATATATACCGATTAATTTCCATTCAATTGTTATGTCTAGTAAAGGTTAGCAATTCTAATCTAACTTTGCATTGCATACACGATTACTTACTTACTCATTCCCTAGGTATAAAATACCGATGAAGCCTTATCAACCGCTCAATACTTCAAAGTCCAATAGCCATTTGATACTTCTAAATATGAAATAGGCTTCTACTATGGCCACATAATACTTTTAAAAGAGAAATAGGTAAACTTTGCCATTTAAGACCTCAATCGAGGTAGACTTTTTCATATAAGACCAATTTCCAAGGTGGACTTCTAGCGTCATCATTATTAATTTATTGGTCTTAACTGTAGAGACCACTAAGCACTTATATGGCCTTATAATTCATAATAATTGTAACGATCTTAGATTTTTATAAATTATAAATTGATAATCAAATTAAATTTTGATTTTAAATGGTGAAATTTATTGGTAAATTGATTTGAAAATTCAAAATTAAGTCTTTAAAACGAAATAAACAAATAAATATTAAGTTAGAAATTGACATAGAAATATATATATAAGATGAACTATAAACTATAAAGTAAACAAAACAAATGAAACATATTAAAATAAATTTTAACAACATATTAACGATAGGAATTTATTCAAGTAATAAATAGAAATACAAAAGAAGTAATAAAACTTATACCAAATAAAGTTAAATAAGAAATACACTCAGATACACTCAAATAAGAAATAGAAACATAATAAATGCAGCCACCATGTTAAAGCAAAGGAAATATGTTCAAATATGTACAAACAAAACAAAGAAACAAAAATATATGGGATAACATACCAGATCACCCATCAGCCGAGAAGCAAAACAAATAAAGTATAAAAAAATGAAACAAGACATAACAATTAATACCAAAATCTTTAGTACACAAAATAATACTTGTCAGCCATGACCTTAGTACAAACAAGACCATGTCTCTGACCTGTGTACAAAGTAATAAACATCACCTGTAGTGTACAAAGAACGATATATCCCCTGTGCAAAGCCTTTCCTTCATATATACATATATGTATTTTCTTGTTTTAGTCTCGTCCATTCTAAAACTATGCATAACTGAAATAAGCATCATCATTCAAACCAAAACAAAACTTCAACAACAATATACAACTGAATCCAAAACCAGAGATCAAGGGAAGAGTTTTAGCTTGCAAGTTTCAAGAACAGTTTCAAAAGAAATAGAGGCTCTGTTTTCTTCAAGAATAAGTGAGTAACATTACCTTATTTAAACTTAAGTCTCTGAATTTGTTGCTTATGAATATCTGGGAATGTATATAGATATATGTGAATGGATGGATCTGTGTATGCCTGTAACATTGTGATGCTCCTTTTCCTGTTTCTTTCTAAAACTTGGATTTGTAAATAAATTTCTATCTCTTAATCTAGTAACTATTAGGATTTGAAATACAAACAATGATTGTTTGTTTGTTTACGAATTAAGCTTAAAAAATTTATTTCATTTAAAATAACTTGCAAAAACCTCCGGAAATTTGATTTTACAGAGAGAATTCAAATATATGTAAAAATTCCAATGTCACAACTTGTCAATTCATTTATATAACTTGAATCACCATTATAAAATAGGATTTTTAAAACAAGTATGATGATTTTTAGTTGCGTGTTTAAGGGGCAGTTTCGAGATGAACCAAAATGCTTTTTTGTCAATTCCTGATGATTTAACAAATTTTAGCTCTTGTAATTTGTTTTGGAGCTTACTTGATCTTCGTAGAATTTAGGAAAAATGTTTTAAAAAAATTCTATTGAAGGAGATGTTGTATCGAAGCAACTTTAGGGTTCCAACTTGCTTTTGGGCCGCCGAGTTTTGTGAAGCCGCCGTGATCTCTCCAGGTGATCGAGTTCAACGTGGGTCGGGGGATTGGAGGAGAGGTGTTGAGAAAGGGATGGCCAAAGTTTCGTGATTTCCGGTGGTCGGAGCTGCGTGAACGTGGCGTTGCCAGGTTCGAGGTGATGATGTTTCCAATGTTTCCAGGTTTCCATTTTTGAACCCTCTCTTTCGATTTTGAATGGCGACGTGATCGAGTTGATTGTTGGTCTGAGGTTGATGTAGTGAACAATCGCGACTTGCTGGTGGTCGCGATGTTCACCTAAGCGTCGGCGACGTACTATGCACGTGCACAGTACAGGGTTGTTTGGGTGAAGTTGTTGTGGGTTTTGACTTGTACTCGAGTCAATTTCTTTGCTACAGGTTTTGTTATAAAACCTGTCTGTTTGATTTTTAAAACCTGACAGCATTTTGTTTTGAAGTTTAAACTAAAAAAAAGAAGCAAAGCAAGTTTTGAACAAAAGTTTGAAACAAATTTAAAATATGAATTCAAAATGAATTTGAATTCTAGTTTTCAAAATAAATAAGTTTTATAAAATGAAATATTTTAACAACTAAAAATTTGTTACAGTATTATAGAATGTGGTTTTAGAATCTGAAAACGAGGTTTAAAACAAGATTATAAATTTCAGTTTAAAATCTAAATTTTAAATCTGAATTCAAATTGAATTTGAAATCTTAGTTTTTGAAAAGAAAATAAAGTTTATAAATTCAAATGTAGTAATTAAGTTTGAATGTTAAAGTATTTCATAACATGTTTTTAAAATCTGAAAAAAGGATTTAAACTTAAAGTAGATTTTTAAAAGAATGAAATTGGTTTTCAAACAAATGTAAAAATTTGATTTTTTTTTTCTATAAAATCTTCTTATAAAGGCTTTTTTTAATAATTGATAAGTGATAAATGTTCTTTACATTCATTTTTAAAGGATTATAAATTGAATTTAAATTTGATTAATGTTTAACTGGTTAATCATTTTGAATCTTAAATTCAAAATGAAATTCAAATTTAAATTCAAAAGGGTAATGTTTTAAAATACATTTTAATATTAATTAAACCATTAATAAAGAAATAAATTATCTTAGAGATAATTGAGGTAATAAAATGATTCAAATTAATAAGGAAATTGAAGAAATGATTATTTAATTTATAAATAAATAATTTCGATTAATTTATAATTAGAAATGATTAATAATGAATTAATCTAGGAAAATTTATTAAGAAAGTGATTAAGAAATGTTGTTAGTTAATGAAGATAATTAACTAAGGATTTTTAAGTATTTATTAAGGTGGTTTAATTTTAATAATAAATTGGATTAATTAATTAAGATAATCAATTATAAATTGTTTAAATATAATTACTTAATGAGAGTAATTGAGGATTAATCACTTATTGTAATTAATTTTAAATATTTTGATTAATTAAAGTTAATTAATTTAGTTTAATTAATCTAAAAAAATCATTAGATAAATTGGTAATCGATGATTAATTGTTATGAGATGATTGCTTAATGGTAAATAATTAAAGGTTAATTATTTAAAGAATTGAAGGTTGATCTATTTAATTAATAAATGATTATAAGATAATGAATCAAATGATTTGAAATCAATTATAGTTAATTAACCATGGTCTATGACCCATCTGATTTAAATTAATCAGATAATTATTGAGTTCACTTATGGATGATTGAATCCTATTGATTGCTGTACTGTTTGATATTTCCGATATGCTATGCTTTATGCTATAAATTGTTTCAGCATGATCTGTGATGAATGTAATTTATTTATTTATAATGCATTCATATTTTCTATCTGGGAATCTGTGTATATAGATAAGCGCTATTAGGATATACCGCTTATCCATATTATGTGATTGCAAATCTGTGATGATTTATGATGTTGCACTATTGTGTTAAACACCTGGACCACACTTATACACACACAAATATGGATTTTACGAGGAAATCGATTAAGTCACAGATTTTGAAATGATTTTTAAAAGTTGAATATTTAAATTCAAATGTTTTGGAAATGGATTGGGTATAAAGTGAAAAGCTTTTGAAATGGAATTTCAAGATAAAATTTATTTTGAATAACTTGATTGAGTTTTGAAATTTAAATATTTTGATTTAAAATTTGAATTTAATATTTGAAATTGAATTCTATGATTTGGAAACTAGGGACTAAAGATGTTATACCAGTTATATATGGGTTAAACTATTTTAAGGGTATTGATTTGGAAATTTGAATTTAAATTCAAAGGCTTTAACTCGTGCAAATATAATCGGATTTTTCTAAAATGAAGCTGTTCGTTTCAAATAATAAAAGCTATCATATAAGAAGTGAACTTCCAAATTGTGTTAAAAGGGATTTCAAGTTAAAAATAAAAATGATTTTCCAAGTTGTGGAAACGGTTTGAAAGCTATAAGTTAAATCTTTAATTTAAAGATTTTAAACGAGTTAATCCAATTGAAAAGGAAATTGTTTTGAAATCTGTAAATGGATCTTTGTGAAATGAATCTTTTTGTTTAAAAAGATTGAAAATGGTAATTAGTTTAAACCATTTGAAAGAAAGTTTTGAATTATTAAGTTGTGACTGAATTGAAATCCCATATCCATATGTTCTTGTAAATATTGCGCTCACTATTCGGGTTAGCCGGGAAAGGACCTTTGTGTCGTATAACCCATTCCGAATATGTGATATGATGTTATGGATAGCATTTGAAGACCGGTGGTGAAGACCGGGTATTTGCGAGAACGATAGGATGACCTATCGATTGTCTCTGCACTGAGTTGCTCTAGTATAGAGATTCCCTAAGTGATGGAAAGTCCAATCGGGATTCTGAATACCCGGATTGCAAGGACTTCTTTGGAAGTGCCTTCGGTTCTGTTCTAATCCAGAACATACTTGTATGGATTGTATGTTTGACATTACATTTTGAGATATAAAGCAGATTTCTTTCAAATACATTTCTGTTGGCGGCAGAGAATTTATTCTCTTAGCTTAACACCTTTAGAAGATATGTAGTTGAAGTTTATCAGCAATATATTCCCAACATCGTAATGTGGCATGCTGAGTGCTGCTGATCATTTGTTGATCAAAGCGTGGCTTTTGTGAAAAGCGTAGCTTTGTGGACGAGACTTCGTCGAGCCTCATAACCTGGTAATGGTCGAAACAGGAATCATGGCAGCAAGGTTTCAGGGGTAGCTTCCCTAGGGTAGGACCATTCATTCTGGAAAAGGGTAGTATCATGGTATGGAGCCCAGATACTTACTCATGTTAACACACTCTATTTACTACTGTGTGATGTTGGTGACGAGCGCTCGGATAAAGGTCCAAAAGGACCGGGGGTGGTATATCTGAGGTTTCTTACTCCTTGGGAAAGGGGTTGCCGGCCTTGTGTTAGCTGAGAACTGAAAGATGTTGCTCGGGGATGTCCTTCCAGAGGCGTTCCATTTCGGAATGGGAAGTTCCTTTGCCTGACCATTTGTTGGAAATTCAATCAAAACAATACGAACCCTTTACGATTGCAAATTTTATAACCTGCCTCCTCAAGAGGTAGCTATCGCAGGCATAATATAATGGTAACTATGCTGGCTAAGATTAATATTGTACTTTCGAAATGTTTCTACACTGTGCACTTATAGTAATAATATCAAAGAAATTCTCTCGTATTAAGCATGTTTGACTACCATAAGAAGAAATCTCCTCCAAGTCTGTGTTTGCATTGTGTGTGTGGCGGGAGTCCTTATGGTAGTTACATTTTTTAAAAAGCATTGTGAATTGACTTTAAAAATATTTCTTTGTTTATTTTTAAAGATAAACTGTTTTTTTTACTCATACCAGTTCCATGACTGATCCGGAGTTTATTGTTCCTTTCCTAAACTCTTGGTGCTCACTATTTTCCACACGAGCAGTCGAGAGTTCGGTTTTTCAGATAGTCAGATTTAGTAAATTATCTGAAGCCAGTTCAGTCTTTGGATATGGACTGCACTTGCTTATCTTGTGCATCGTGATGTTGGATCAAGCTGCTACTGCTGGAGTTCTCTCTTGAAGGCTATCTTAGAGTTATTTGTTCCGCTACTGGTGTTAGCTATTTTCTTTCCGCTGCTATTTTATTGTATCATCTCTCTGATGTATATTGATATCTATTGTATCATCTGTTGTACCAGATATTATATCAGTGCTGTATATCAATGTATTATTCTTTTTCTTCCGCTAAGGTTACATTTAGTATCAGAGCTAAGGTTAAAACTTTAGCTCAGGAGTATAACACGTTAAGTAGCTCATTAGAGATAGGGTGAAGTATCCCTAGAATGAGTGTATCCTTAAGATATTCGTTTGAATGCCTCAGTAAATTCTCTTGCTATCCACTGATAGCAAATATGAGTGCAAGAAGAGAACGAGATAGGGGACAAAGAAATACGATTATAAATGGTCAACACCGTGTGATAGTGGAAACAATCTTTCTCTATCAATCTTCTTTGATTCGTCTTTTCAAATTCTTTTGATTCCTTCGTTGCAGCTCCAGAAAAAAGTTTCGGTGTGATGGTGGCCCTATAATTGTTGTAGGAAATTTTTACTTCGTATCTTCATCGGTTTCTTATCAGTTTTGGATTTAAACCTTAATGAATATGAATTTGAAATTTGAAATTGGAAATTTTAAATGAATTAGAAATTTTAAATTGAGTTAAAATTGATTAATAAAATATGAAGCTAAATTTGAATTGTATCAAAAAAACGATTTTGTTTAAAACCAAATTTGAAATTCTATTGTGATTTCTTGTGAATATCGAAGTCCGAAGAGGGACAAATTGGTATATACTTTGGGATATTCCGATTTGAGTTTGGAATCCATATCTTGTGTTTGAGAAATTATAGGAGATCGAATCTATCTATCTTTGTTGTTTTCGTGCCTGTAAATTTCGGGGACGAAATTTCTTAAGGAGGGGAATCTGTAACGATCCCGGATTTTTATAAATTTTAAATTGATAATTAAATTAAATTTTGATTTTAAATGGTGAAATTTATTGATAAATTGGTTTGAAAATTCAAAATGAAGTCTTTAAAATAAAATAAACAAATAAATATTAAGTTAGAAATTGACATAGAAATATATATATATATATATATATATATATATATAAGATAAACTATAAAGTCAACAAAACAAAGTAAACATATTAAAATAAATTTTAACAACATATTAACAATAGGAATTTATTCAAGTAATAAATAGAAATACAAAAGAAGTAATAAAACTTATACCAAATAAAGTTAAATAAGAAATACACTCAAATACACTCAAATAAGAAATAGAAACATAATAAATGCAGCCACCATGTTAAAGCAAAGGAAATATGTTCAAATATGTACAAACAAAACAAAGAAACAAAAATATATGGGATAGCATACCAGATCACCGATCAGCCAAAAAGCAAAACAAATAAAGTATAAAAAAATGAAATAAGACATAGCAATTAATACAAAATCTTTAGTACACAAAATAATTCTTGTCAGCCATGCCCTTAGTAAAAACAAGACCATGTCTCTGACCTGTGTACAAAGTAATAAACATCACCTGTAGTGTACAAAGAACAGTATATCCCCTGTGCAAAGCCTTTCCTCCATATATAAATATATGTATTTCTTGTTTTAGTCTCGTCCATTCTAAAACTATGCACAACTGAAATAAGCATCATCATTCAAACCAAAACAAAACTGCAACAACAATATACAACTGAATCAAAAACCAGAGATCAAGGGAAGAGTTTTAGCTTGCAAGTTTCAAGAACAGTTTCAAAAGAAAAAAAGGCTCTGTCTTCATCAGGAATAAGTGAGTAACATCACCTTATTTAAACTTAAGTCTCTAAATTTGTTGCTTATGAATATCTAGGAATGTATATAGATATATGTGAATGGGTGGATCTGTGTATGCCTGTAACATTGTGATGCTCCTGTTCTTGTTTCTTTTTAAAACTCAGATTTGTAAATAAATTTCTATCTCTTATCTAGTAACTACTAGGATTTAAAATACAAACAAAGATTGTTTGTTGGTTTATGAATTAAGCTTTAAAAATTTATTTCAGTTAAAATAACTTGCAAAAACCTTTGGAAATTTGATTTTACAGAGAGAATTCAAATATATGTAAAAATTTGAAATGTCACGAATGGTCAATTCATTTATATAACTCGAATCACCATTAGAAAATAGGATTTTTAAAACAAGTATGATGATTTTTAGTTGCGTGTTTAAGGGGCAGTTTCGAGATGAACCAAAAATGCTTTTTTGTCAATTCCTGATGATTTAACAAATTTTAGATCTTGTAATTCATTTTGGAGCTTGCTTGATCTTCGTAGAATTTAGGAAAAATGTTTAAAAAAAATTCTATTGAGGGAGATATTGTATCGAAGCAACTTTAGGGTTCGAGCTTGCTTTTGGGTCGCTGAGTTTTGTGAAGCCGCCGCAATCTCTCCTGGTGATCGAGTTCAACGTGGGTCGGGGAATTGGTGGAGGAGGTGTTGAGGAAGGGATGGCCAAAGTTTCATGATTTCCGGTGGTCGCAGTTGCGTGAACGTGGCGCTGCCAGGTTTCGAGGTGATGATGTTTCCAATGTTTCCAGGTTTCTATTTTTGTGCCCTCTCTTTCAATTTCGAATGGCGACGTGATCGAGTTGATTGTTGGTCTGAGGTCGATGCAGTGACCAATCGAGACTTGCTGGTGGTCGCGATGTTCACCTGAGCGTCGACGACGCACTGTGCACGTGCACAATACAAGGTTGTTTGGGTGAAGTTGTTGTGGGTTTTGACTTGTACTCGAGTCAATTTCTTTGCTACAGGTTTTGTTATAAAACCTATCTGTTTGATTTTTAAAACCTGACAGCATTCTGTTTTGAAGTTTAAACTAAAAAAAAAGAATCAAAGCAAGTTTTGAACAAAAGTTTGAAACAAGTTTAAAATATGAATTCAAAATGAATTTGAATTCTAGTTTTCAAAATAAATAAGTTTTATAAAATGAAATGTTTTAACAACTAAAAATTTGTTATAGTATTTTTAAATGTGGTTTTAGAATCTGAAAATGAGGTTTAAAACAAGATTATAAATTTAGGTTTAAAATCTAAATTTTAAATCTGAATTCAAATTGAATTTGAAATCTTAGGTTTTGAAAAGAAAATAAAGTTTATAAATTCAAATGTAGTAATTAAATTTGAATGTTAAAGTATTTCATAACATGTTTTTAAAATCTGAAAACAAGATTTAAACTTAAAGTAGATTTTTAAAAGAATGAAATTGGTTTTCAAACAAATGTTTAAATTTGAATTTTTTTCTATAAAATCTTCTTATAAAGGCTTTTTTTTAATAATTGATAAGTGATAAATGTTCTTTACATTCATTTTTAAAGGATTATAAATTGAATTTAAATTTGATTAATGTTTAACTATTTATTGAATCTTAAGTTCAAAATGAAATTCAAATTTAAATTCAAAAGGGTAATGTTTTAAAATACATTTTAATATTAATTAAATCATTAATAAAGAAATAAATTATCTTAGAGATAATTGAGGTAATAAAATGATTCAAATTAATAAGGAAATTAAAGAAATGATTATTTAATTTATAAATAAATAATTTAGATTAATTTATAATTAGAAATGATTAATAATGAATTAATCTACAAAAATTTCTTAAGAAAGTGATTAAGAAATGTTGTTAGTTAATGAAGATAATTAACTAAGGATTTTTAAGTATTTATTAAGGTGATTTAATTTTAATAATAAATTGGATTGATTAATTTAGATAATCAATTATAAATTGTTTAAATATAATTACTTAATGAGTGTAATTGAGGATTAATCACTTATTGTAAGTAATTTTAAATATTTTGATTAATTAAAGTTAATTAATTTAGTTTAATTAATCTAAGAAAATCATTAGATAAATTGGTAATCGATGATTAATTGTTATGAGATGATTGCTTAATGGTAAATAATTAAAGGTTAATTATTTAAAGAATTGAAGGTTGATCTATTTAATTAATAAATGATTATAGGATAATGAATCAAATGATTTGAAATCAATTATAGTTAATTAACCATGGTCTATGACCCATCTGATTTAAATTAATGAGATAATTATTGAGTTCACTTATGGACGATTGAATCCTATTAATTGCTGAACTGTTTGATATTTCTGATATGCTATGCTTTGTGCTATAAATTGTTTTAGTATGATCTGTGATGAATGCAATTTATTTATTTATAATGCATTCATATTTTCTATCTGTGAATCTGTGTATATAGATAAGCGCTATTGGGATATACCGCTTATCGATATTATGTGATTGCAAATCTGTGATGATTTATGATGTTGCACTATTGTGTTAAACCCCTGGACCACACTTATACACACACAAATATGGATTCACGAGGAAATCGATTAAGTCACAGATTTTGAAATGATTTTTAAAAGTTGAATATTTAAATTCAAATGTTTTGGAAATGGATTGGGTATAAAGTGAAAAGCTTTTGAAATGGAATTTCAAGATAAAATTTATTTTGAATAACTTGATTGAGTTTTGAAATTTAAATATTTTGATTTAAAATTTGAATTCAATATTTGAAATTGAATTCTATGATTTGGAAACTAGGGACTAAAGATGTTATACTAGTTATATATGGGTTAAACTATTTTAAGGGTATTGATTTGGAAATTTGAATTTAAATTCAAAGGCTTTAACTCGTGCAAATATAATCGGATTTTTCTAAAATGAAGCTGTTCGTTTCAAATAATAAAAGCTATCATATAAGAAGTGAACTTCCAAATTGTGTTAAAAGGGATTTCAAGTTAAAAATAAAAAAGATTTTCCAAGTTATGGAAACGGTTTGAAAGCTATAAGTTAAATCTTTAATTTAAAGATTTTAAATGAGTTAATCCAATTGAAAAGGAAATTGTTTTGAAATCCGTAAATGGATCTTTGTGAAATGAATCTTTTTGTTTAAAAAGATTGGAAATGGTAATTAGTTTAAACCATTTGAAAGAAAGTTTTGAATTATTAAGTTGTGACTTAATTGAAATCCCATATCCATATGTTCTTGTAAATATTGCGCTCACTATTCGGGTTTGCCGGGAAAGGACCTTTGTGTCATATAACCCATTCCGAATATGTGATATGACGTTATAGATAGCATTTGAAGACCGGTGGTGAAGACCGGGTATTTGCGAGAACGATGGGATGACGATATGTGATATGGCTATAAATCTTGCTTTGGTATGCTTGCATTTATGGCCATTGTACTTGAGTGTATACATTTTCTTCTTATTTTACTTTGTTTATTACTTTACCTTTACTTTGTTGACCATACTTTGTACATATTACCTTTTCTATTCTCTTGTTCCTTGCCTTGCACTTCTTTACTCGGCTGGGATATATATTTTGTACTTTATTTTCTTTCCAGGTCTACATGTTTATTTAACTTGAATATATTTTTATGTTGATATCACTTGCCTTGCTAATTTTCTTTTCCTTTTGGGCCTGCACATTTATATTCCCATTTGTTTGCATTTCGACTCATAGGCTACATGAAATATTTATTTGCCTTGTGTTGTTTAAGTGTGCATACATAGATTTATATTTTATGCTTTGCTTGTAGTTCATTTTACTTATGTATTGAATTCTAATTTAACTTTAACATTTATTTCTAACCATAAATTTATTTGAAACATTTATTGCTAATACTTATTTTACTTTGTTTATATATCTTACTTTGTTTTGTTTCTTATTTATGCATTTGTTTATTTAGTTAGCTTTGTAACCTGCTTTGTATTCTATTTGGTTTCTTTCTTTTGCAAGCTACATACTTGTATGTATTTTTGTTTTGGAATACTTCATTTATATGTTTACTTGTTTCTTGTCTTGCTTCTTCATTTTATTTGCTCACACATTTTGTTTTAATGTTTAAATATAGCTGGTTTGTTTTGCAAGTTAATTCATATATATGTTTTGTTCCACTGCTTTGTCTTATTACTTTATAGTATGAATAACTTCTATTTTAACATGTTGTTAAAATTTATTTATGAGTTACTATATATATATATATATATATTTTTCTTAATTTATTTTATAACTCAAATATTTATTAAACCATTCATCTAAGATTTAAATTCAAATCAAAATATATATATACACACAAGATTTTATAATTTCAAATTGACTCATATATACCCAAATATACATATATATATATATTCACATATATACATATATATATATACAATATTTAAAAATTTAAATGATTTATATAGAATATATTTGAACTCGGGGAAACTCACATCACTAAATCGATTAATTTCACCGTTTTCTTCAAAAATAGATTTTAATTATCATTTTAAATTTATATAAAAATCCGGGGTCGTTACAGACTTCCCCCCTTAAAAGAATTTCGTCCTCGAAATTCGCCAGAGAGAGATAACAAAGATAGACGAAAAATATTTCATCAACTCAACTGAATATCTATTCTGCATTTGGCTTACCAAATCAGAATATCAATAATAGATACGAAAACGAATCCGTTTGACACTTCACAAGATACGGGTTATCCAGATCTACGAAATATGCAGTGACATCGGTTAGTCTGAAGGGATAACTAACCATTCGTAGAATATATCGGGACCCAAAGAATAGATAGATATATAGATACAATTTTCAAAACTTTTAGTTTAGAACTAAAGTATACCTATCAACCATAACAATCAAAGCAACCAATTCGTCCAAACAAACAATTCTGGCCAAATTGGAGTTTATGTCCCATATTAATATATTGAATTTCCTTCCTGGATCTACCAGGAACTATCAAAGAATTGAAAAGAGACGCTGGACAAAAGAGATTGATAGAGAAAAGATTGTTTCCACTGTTGTTACAGGGTATTGACCATTTATAGTCTTATTTCCGTCCCCTATCTCGTTCTCTTCTTGAACTCATACTCACTATCAGTGGATACTAAGAGAATTTACTGAGGCATTCGAACAGATATCTTAGGAATTACTCATTCTAGGGTTTACTTCACCCTATCTCTAATGAGCTACTTAACGTGTTATACTCCTGAGCTAAAGTTTCACCTTAGCTCTGATACCAAATGCAACGAGACGGATTTTGCCCGCTCGAAAATCGACATCCATACTTCAAATCATATTCGAATGCCGTAGATTCGACCGTTCAAATCCGATTCGCCGGAGCTTATAACAACATTAAGTAAATAACACAGCAGAAGAAAAGAATAATACATTGATATACAACATTGTTACAATATCTGATACAATAGATCATACAATAGATATCAATATACATCAGAGATATGATATAATAGAATAGCAGCGGAAAAGAAAAATGGATAACATCTAGCAGCGGAACAATATAACTCTAAGATAGTCTTCAAAAGAGAACTCCAGCAGAAACAGCTCGATCCAAACATAACGATGCACAAAGATAAGCAAGGGCAGTCTGATCCAAAGACTGAACTAACTCTAGATAATCCACTGAACCTAACTATCTGAAAAACCCAACTCTAGACTGCTCGTGTAGAAAAATTATGAGCACCCAGAGTTTAGGAAGGAAACAATAAACTCCGGGTCATTCGTGGGACTGGTGTGAGAAACAAAAACAATTTATCTTTTAAAAACAAACAAAGGAATATTTTGAAACAGATTCGTAATGCTTTTTGAAAAATGAGACTACCATAAGGCCTCCCGCACACACACACAATGCAAACGCAAAATCGGAGGAGATTTCTCCTTATGATAGTCAAAGATGCTTGATACGCATTAAAAGAAACATTTGATATTATTACTAGTGCATAGTGGAGAAAACATTTTGAAAGTAGAATATAAATCTTAGCCAGCATAGGCATTTCGCACTTATGCCTACTATAGCTACCATGTTCAATAGCAGGTTACCGCCACATTCCATGGCAGGTTATACAACTAAAACCGTACAAGGCGCGTATTGTTTTGATTGGATTTCCAACAAATGGTCGGGCAAAGGAACTTCCCAAGCCGAAATGGAAACGCCTCTGGAAGGACGTCCCCGAGCATCCCAAATGGATCTCTACCAACACAAAGCCGGTGCACTCCTTGCCCAGGAGTATCGACCTCAGATATTCCATTCCCGGTCGTAAACAACCTTTTCCGAGCGCTCGGTACCAACAACACCACACAATAATAGATATAGTGTATCCACATGAGTAAGTATTTGGGCTCCATACCATGATACTACCCCTATCCAGAAGAAATGGACATACCCTAGTGACACGATCCCTGAAAACTTTGCCGCATCTTTTCCTGTTTCGACCATTTTCCGGGTTGTGAGGTCCGACGAAGTCTCGTCCACAAAGCCACGCTTTACAAAAGCAGTGCTTCGGGTCAACAAATGATCAAAGAAATGATCATCAAGATAGACGATCAAACAAATGATCCTATCGCAAATGATCAACCAATGATCATCACACAGCAACACTCAGCATGCCACATTACCAGATTGGGAATATATCGCTAATAACCTTCAACTACATAACCTCTGAGCTCGTACGTCTCAGGGAAGGGTGTTAAGCTAAGAGAATAAATTCTCCGCCACCAACAGAAATGTATTTAAAAGAAATCTGCTTTATATTTCAAAATGTAATGTCAGACACGTAACCATACAAGTCTGTTCCGGGTTCGAACAGAACCGCAGGCACTTCCAAAGAAGTCCTTGCAATCCGGGTATTCACAATCCCGATCGGACTTCCCATCACTTAGGGAATCTCTATACCAGGAGCTACCCAGTGCAGAGACAATCGATAGGTCACCTTATCGTTCTTGCAAATACCTGGTCTTCACCATCGGTCTTCAAATGCTATCCATATACGATGTATCACATATTCGGAATGGGTTATACGACACAAAGGTCCTTTCCCGGCTAAACCGAATAGTGAGCGCAATACTTAAAACATATGGATATGGGATTTCAATTAAGTCACAACTTAATAATTCAAAACTTTCTTTTCAAATGGTTTAACAAATTACCATTTTAATCTTTTAAAACAAAAAGATTCATTTTAACAACCTTCAACGGTTTAAACAATTTCCACACTTTAAATCTTTTGAACAAAAGATTCATTCTTAGATTTTCCAAATTAATTTCCATTTCCATTGGATTAACTCATTAAATCTTTAAAACAAAGATTTAACTTATAGGTTTCAAAACAATTTTATTTTGGATGGTTTAAACAAATCACCATTTTAAATCTGTTAAAAAATAAACAAATTCAATTCATAGCTTTCAACAAGAATTCATTCATAACTTAGAAAACCATTTTTCAATTCAATCTTGAAATTCCTTTAATTAAACTGGAATTTAATTTCTTATCTGAAAGCCTTTATTCTTTTAAACAAACAGTTTCATTTTGGAAATCTGATTCATTCATACGAGTTGAAGCCCTTGGGTTAAATCCAAATTCTCAAACCAATATTTTAAAATGGTTTAACTTCATATAAACACATTTATAACATCTTTAATCATAATTTTCAAATCATGGAATTCAATCTCAAAATTTGGATTATTTAAATTGAAACTTTACCAAGTTATTCAAAATAGCTTTTATCTTAAAAACCCCATTTCAAAAGCTTTAACCTTTAACCCGAATCCATTTCCAAAATCAATTGAAATTAAAATTTAAATTTCAAAACATTACATTTAAATTATCTGTGACTTAACCGATTTCCACGTGAAATCCATAATTGTGTGTGTATGGTGTGGTCCAGGGGTTTAACACAATAGTGCACAATCATTCAACCATCACAGATTAAATACAACAGTATATTCGATAAGCGGTATAAACTATATCGCTTATCTTTCATCCGCGGGTCACAGATATATATATCGCAGACAATAAATAACAGTAAACATAGCTCAAATCAAAACAGAGCAACAAAATTAGGGATATCAAACAACTCAATCATCCAATAGAATCCAAACATTCATAAGTAAGATTAATTAATTGTCTCGTTAATTCAAATCAGATTAATTACTTAGGTGTTACAAATCTGGGTTAATTAACATTACTAAATTACAAATCATTTTGATTAATTATTCTTTAATCACTTATTAATTATCCATTAGTAATAGATTAATTAACCTTTAATTACTTAATTAACAATTTAATTAATTATATTTAATTAATTAATTAACCCTTAATTGATTTATCCTTTATTAATTGAAATAAGAAATTTCACTTTAATTACTTGATTTATCGATTTTAATCTTAAATCAATCACTTTTAATTAAGCAATTATCTTTAATTAATTATTCTTAATTAATTAATCTTCGAACACCTTGATTAAATCAATCTTGAAAGTCAATTATCAATCCTTTATTAATTACTTCATTAAGTAATTATTTTAAATAAATTTATCACCAATCACCTGACTAAATAACATGAATTATCAATTAATTCTATATTAATTACTTTCATTAGGTATTTTACTTTAAAACTTGTTCTCGCTTTATTTTAAAAACCTGTTTGCTTTTTATACAAATGCTGGTTACCATAGTTGTTTTAAACAAACTTGTTTACTGTAAAAATATTTTTTTTATTTTGATATACTTTCAAAGTACTCGAGTAAAGTGTAAACCCAGCAAAATTTTTCACGTGACCACCCTCAAACTAACCCATCTTCTTCTCCAAACAAACTCTTTCCCAGATGCACGATCCCACGCGTGCACGTGCACCACTGGCCAGCGACGCTCTGGTCATCGTCCCCGATTCTGGCAAGTCGCAAACCACTCCAATATACGAAATCGAAACTCGATTCACCTCTAAATTGTTCAGATCGAATTTAAGCATCTCATGGCAAACCTGTAACTTGAACACCCCCCAGCAAATTTGCTTCGCCTCGGTCGCTTCCACCACCGGAATCGCCACTACTTCGGCCTTGCCACGCTAACCCCTTGTTCTTCCATTCTCCTCAGTTTCGTTCAACTCGGTTTAACATAGGTGGCAAAATCACCACGTTTCTGACCACAACAAAATCCCATCACTAAACCCTAGTCTTGCCTCGATCTAACATCCCATGCAATAGAATTTTTTTCCAGCAATTTTCTTGACTTCAACAATGGTTCAGCAAGCTTCACGCAAATTTTCATCATCCAAAATCTCTTTGGTTGCCAGGAAACGATAAGAACGCAATTCTAGTTCCTCTTTGGACTACTCAAAAGATACTTAACTTAAAATCACAATTCTTATTTTAAAAATCATATTTTCGAATGTAGTTTCAAGTTGTATAATCGAATCCAAATTTTACAACATTCGAAATTGGCGTAGATTTTTAAATATACTCTGTAAAACTAAATCTACAGAGTTAATTCATCACCATCATACTTAAACAAAATGTTAGATCATAACCTATGCTTAAACACATTTATTTAGTTTCTAACAGAAATTGGATGGTGATATTTTGGAGTTTTTTTTTATATAAGTGTAAACCTGTAAATGTTTTAAACAGCATGCTATGTATCTGGAACCAATCATACACACATCAATCATTTCATATACCCAGGCATGCAAACACTATTCACCACCATCCAAACATGATTCAAAGCATATATCAAATATAGATCCAATCGTAAATGGAAATAGCAAAGTTAGGGGAATGTTTGCTCACCGTGTTTATGATGATGAACAGAGGACCAGATTTTTTTCTGTTTTCATGAACTCTGAAGTTTGATCTTTGCTTGCTTGTAATTTGAGTTGAAACTTTACTTGAGGTTTAGTCTTTTTTTTACTTCAGTTTATTCTTAGCTTTGCAGGAACGAGCTGAAGGGAAGGAGAAGTTGATATATAGGAAAACTACAGGGTGATAAAATGTACAATACAAAGAAAAACTTGTTGTACAATATTTTTTTTCCCCCAGAGACTTCCTATCTTCGGCCAGACAAGATTTTGGAGGCTGCAGATCTTATTGTCGGTGGCTACAAATCTTGCTTTGGTATGCTTGCATTTATGGCCATTGTACTTGAGTGTATACATTTTCTTCTTATTTTACTTTGTTTATTACTTTACCTTTACTTTGCTGACCATACTTTGTACATATTACCTTTTCTATTCTCTTGTTCCTTGCCTTGCACTTCTTTACTCGGCTGGGATATATATTTTGTACTTTATTTTCTTTCCAGGTCTACATGTTTATTTAACTTGAATATATTTTTATGTTGATATCACTTGCCTTGCTAATTTTCTTTTACTTTTGGGCCTGCACATTTATATTCCCATTTGTTTGCATTTCGACTCATAGGCTACATGAAATATTTATTTGCCTTGTATTGTTTAAGTGTGCATACATAGATTTATATTTTATACTTTACCTGTAGTTCATTTTACTTATGTATTGAATTCTAATTTAACTTTAACATTTATTTCTAACCATAAATTTATTTGAAACATTTATTGCTAATACTTATTTTACTTTGTTTATATATCTTACTTTGTTTTGTTTCTTATTTATGCATTTGTGTATTTAGTTAGCTTTGTAACCTGCTTTGTATTCTATTTGGTTTCTTTCTTTTGCAAGCTACATACTTGTATGTATTTTTGTTTTGGAATACTTCATTTATATGTTTACTTGTTTCTTGTCTTGCTTCTTCATTTTATTTGCTCACACATTTTGTTTTAATGTTTAAATATAGCTGGTTTGTTTTGCAAGTTAATTCATATATATGTTTTGTTCCACTGCTTTGTCTTATTACTTTATAGTATGTATAACTTCTATTTTAACATGTTGTTAAAATTTATTTATGAGTTACTATATATATACATTTTTCTTAATTTATTTTATAACTCAAATATTTATTAAACCATTCATCTAAGATTTAAATTCAAATCAAAATATATATATACACACACACAAGATTTTATAATTTCAAATTGACTCATATATACCCAAATATACATACATACATACATACATACATACATATATATATATTCACATATATACATATATATACAATATTTAAAAATTTAAATGATTTATATAGAATATATTTGAACTCGGGGAGACTCACATCACTAAATCGATTAATTTCACCGTTTTCTTCAAAAATAGATTTTAATTATCATTTTAAATTTATATAAAAATGCGGGGTCGTTACAAGTTGGGTTTTTCAGATAGTCAGTTTTAGTAAATTATCTGGAGCTAGTTCAGTCTTTGGATATGGACTGCACTTGCTTATCTTGTGCATCGTGATGTTGGATTAAGCTGCTACTGCTGGAGTTCTTTCTTGAAGGCTATCTTAGAGTTATTTGTTCCGCTGCTGGTGTTAGCTATTTTCTTTCCACTGCTATTTTATTGTATAATATCTCTGATGCATATTGATATCTATTGTATCATATGTTGTACCAGATATTGTATCAATGATGTATATCAATGTATTATTCTTTTTCTTCCGCTATGTTGTTTACTTAATTGTGCTATAAGCTCCGGTGAATCGGATTTGAATGGTCGAATCTGCGGCATTCGAGTACGATGTAAAGTATGGGTATAGATTTTCAAACGGGAAAAATTCGTGACGTTACATTGTACCACTGGCGCATCTATCGTTATTAAAGTCTTAGCAATATGAGAGACTGTAATGACCCGCAAATCCGTACCCCTTGAGTCACACTATTCTACATAAATCAACTCAAGTTGCACAGAAATACGAACCATTTTGGTTAAAGAAGAAGAGGTAGAAGAGGAGAAAACAAAAGCAACATCAGAATCTAACCATCGCAGCGGAATAAAATATAATAGATAATAAATGATCTTTACTCAAAGTCAAATATCCCTGTTTATATATTACATCATCAGAGTACATCAATCACAGCTCAACATCAACAATATACAAATGGATGCACAACAACTCAACACAGCAGAATATATATACACAAACAAGTACATAAATACGTATCGTCATCCAGCTCGTCTCCTGAGCTCCACAGCATCATATCCTATATCCTATAATACTCGGTCTGACCCGAGCATTATAGTTAAATAACACCCGAGTTAGTGTGGAATACCAGCGCGAGAAAACCACACTCAGTTGATTATTAAAGTTTCAAAAATCCTTCGAAAACAAAAGCATCATGTAAGACCACGCCACAAATAAACATGTCGGGTTTTTACCTTACGATAGCTAAAACATTTCTTATAAAATCCTCTGATATTATAATAGGGTCTATTTAGAAATACTTATAAAATAGCCGAAATTGTTACATTCATTAAATTCCAGCTACTAGCCACAAAGTGGGTAATACAAACAAAACTCGTACAAGGCACGTAAGGAGAATGGATTTCCAACAATGACTAGGCACTGGGGTACCACCTGTCACAGTACGTGGTCTAGATTATAGTACCAAGGACCACTCCCGATCCCCTACAACACAAGGCCGGACCCATCCCTTACTGGACAGTTCCGAATAAGATCACCCCACGGTTGGGATCAGCAACCGCACCACTAAGCCGAATAAAGGGGACATCTGGACAGGGATGACCTTACTCTCAAGTGGGGGCTACCCACGAAGCCTTGCTGCATAACCCCTGATTTTCAGTCATTCCCGGTTGATGAGGCTTGAGGCTAAACATTACCTTTAGAACGTATCCCTTAGAATGCCCATCGTCCACCTGACGATGTTTCACAAGCATTTGTCCATACAAGTCCGTCCTGGGTCCGAACGGAACCGAAGGCACTATTCCTACTACATCCATTTTGGAAATATCCTCAGGATTAGTAGCGACTAGCCCTTGCACTTCACTGCTCCATCTTCGCATCCAAACTCGTTTTCCCATAAAAACGTACAAACCGGATCGAAGTGGTTTTCGAGAAATAAATATCGATCCCGGTCTCTTCGAAACGATCACCGCATTTGGCCAATATTGATAGTCGGTTATTTAACTATCAATTAATATTCACAAACAACCATCAAGCAATAAATAAATTTCCAAATTATTTATTAACCTCAAATTATCTTCACAAGATATATTTCTATTTTCAATACCTTGAAAACAGTTTCAAAATCCTCTTTCTTTTTAGGAATTAACTTTCCCAAATATTTTCCATCTCCTCTGAAATCACCAAGCACAAAACTAGATTTAAAAAATAATTTAAAACATTTTACTTTGAAATATACTTTAAAATATTTAAATTAAAACTATTTCAATAGTTGGTTAAAAATACATACTATATAAATATTTGAAAATATGGTTACTTTATAAAATATAAAACTAGGTTTCCACTTTTTAAAACAAATATTAAGTCACTCTTTAAATAATTATTGCTATAATAGATTAAAGGAAAATAATTACTTTAGAATTTAAAATTTTATAAATATTATATTTTCCAAAGCTTGCTTTTTAAAACGATTTTAAAACCTTTAACTTATATTTAAAAATTTACTTTGAAACGTACTTGGTTATCCAGGGAGAATTTCCAATCTCAATCACTTAAATCAATTTTCCAAATTGATTCCCAATTTATTTCATTTGAAATAAATTTCTCTACTTATCAGTTTATCTCCAAATTTCATTAATTATGGACTTTATATTTATTATTATTATTTTCCGTTTGATTTTGTACCATTTAACTGAAATATACCAATTCCAACTACTTCCCAATTTCTTCTTTATTCTCTTCAATAAATTGAATCTTGAATTTTAAATAAATCTTTATTTTTTTAAAATGATAACACTAAAATTTAAAATTCATTAATCTTCTGATTATTCAAATTTCCCTTACTAAACTTAAGATTTATTTTTAGAATTTTAAAAGGGCACTTTATTTCTATTCCAATTCATTCTTAAATTTATTCAAATTTCTATAATTATTTTACTTACAAGTTCACTTCTTTTATTTTCTATCCAACAATCCAGTATATATATATATATATATATATTCTTGGGAATTCATTATATCCAAATATATCCAATCAAACAATAACATTTAATATTCCAATATAACTCATCATAGAATATCAATATTCACAGCAGAGAATATTATATAATTTAAATAAATGTTGAGGGGTCCAGTTGGATCCCTCCAACCTGTTTTCCCTGCATCCACAGATGTTAGCACAACATAATATGCCAATTCCAAAATATACCAGACTATAGCACATCAATCAATTCAACCATTCAAACAATTATTTAAATTTAATCATTTAAATTTAACTGAGTGAGATTAACTCACCTTTGATTTCCGTTTTGCTAATTCAACCCACCATCCTGTTCCCTTTCAGATTTTGACCTTGAATAAATATTAGATGATTTATTAATATTTGAATTACTCGAAAGGTAATTTAACCAGTTATTTGATTTAAAGTAATTTCCTAGACAAATACAATTTAAGTTTCAAAAATAATTAAATTGATTAACTTACAAATAAATCACCTTAATAATTTATTTTAAAATAACTTGTGAATTAAAATATCTATGTATATATTTATCCATTTCATTTAAAACTATAGGCTATTTTCTGTTTTACAATTTACATACATTCATATAAATTTTTAATAAAGATAATAAATTGTTGTATATCCTACTGCAGCATATTTATCGGCTGATCTGGATGTATACTTTTTTTTAAACAAAAACATTTTAACATATTCAAATAGAAACAGAAATTTCTACCTCACGCTTGAGATACTGAAACCACAAAATCTCCTGCCATCTTGCCGACGTTGCTACTCCCCCAGTATCACCACCGAAGACCCTGCCTCTGTCCTCCACCCAGCATCGCATTCCTAGAATCCCTAACAAGCTCATCACTCACCTCATCGCATAACATCAACCCAGAGCCTCACGCGAAACCACCCTACTCGAGCGCCAGTTTCGGTCGCGAAGCCCACATCGACGCGACCAAACCCCAACCAAAACGCGCTCCAGCCAAAAAGTCGACCAAACCTTCCAGGCAGTGAAGCTCGCGAATCCTCGCCTTCAACTCTCCCTCGACCGCGAACTCGATCTAGCAAGTCGCGACCTCGTCGCGATACTCTCCCCCACCATGAACAACTGATGTAGCCCCCATCGATAGTCGCCTCATCGTGGTCTGCCTAGGCGAACATGGGAAGCACGCGACGAATCGATTGAACGAGGGAGGTTTAATTTTCTTATACGAACGATTTCGATTTACCTCGTTCGCCTTTTTTTTATATCGAATTGGGAAATGAATTAGGATTAGGAGAGAAAGACTTGTTCATTTATTCGGCTGATAAGAAGGAAAGGAGGTGACATGATAAGTAAAGGAGATGGCATATACAAGAAGCTTTACTAATTAAATTAAATTAAATCAGATTATTATCAATTAAATTTTCAACGCGTTTATATATCGTACACTCACATAGCAACTCCGATCAATACGAAATTTGAAATCCGATAATAATTTAATATTACGGATCTAATGGAACTGGTTTCGTCGAATTCCGAGACTACGCCTCGGAAGGCTATTTTTAAATTCAATTTAAACTATATATTTTTAAAACTGAACAAATCAGTGTTAAATTCAATTTTAACACTTCTATTGTCTTTAATGTTGTCAATATAAATTTTATAAACTTACAAATTATTTTTAACCAGCTTAAAACTCTAGATTCAATATTTTATCCAATTTCAAATTATTTAGTTTAATAATTAAATTGTCAAATAAACAGTGACATTGGAAATTCATATTCAAACTAACTATCGAATATTTAAAATCAATTAAATATTCTAATTCAAATGCTCAAAAATTCCGGGTCGTCACATTCCTCTCCCCTTAAAAGAATTTCGTCCCCGAAATTACTAATTAGGAAGAATGGTGCAATACCCGTTTACTATTTTCCCAAAACCAGCAGTTTTCAACAACAACCCAACAATCTTTATTAAAGACACACTATCCATCTTACTAACTTTCCAAACTCTTCCATTAGGTTTCTACCAATATCATTAACCCAATCCATTCAAATTTAAATTTAAAACCCAATTTAAATTTTCAAAATTTTCACAAAAATTTTCTAACTCTCTAAATTTTCGAAAAATTTCGCCAGCGTTTCCTTTGCGCGGCTAGCTTGGTACTACTACAAAATGGCTTTACGGCCTCCCAAATCTCAAAAGAAAACAAAAAGGCCAAGTGGCTCGATCAAAAACCCAATCCAATTTCGTACAGAAAGTTAAACACATACCTTTTTAGTCGGGCAATTCTAATTTATTATCTGAAATCAAAACCAATTTCTTTTCCCTTTTTCATACCTGCATATCCTTCGTAACAATAATATCCAATCACAATATCCCAAAGGCATTTTATCGACTTCCTTACAAATGTCAATACTTATTCATTCAAATATAAACTTACAATATATTTGCAGTGTCAATTTCCAATTGAAAATACACCATTCCTTTCTTAAGTTAGCACAAGCATTTTATATGCTTCTTATATTGATTTTCACCTTACCACTTCAGTTTATATCTATTTCTATTCAATTTAGTTTTCACATTCCTTATGAATTTTATTTATTTTCAACTTTGAACATTTAATTTTATCTTCCATTTATAACTAATTTATGTCATTATTCTAATTAGCTTCATTTACTAATTCATTTCAATTCCCAGTTTGAAACTGTTTTGTCGTTAACAAAAATTTTCCAAAAATTTCCAAAAAAATTCTAACTCCCAAAATTTCCGAAAAATTTTGACAGAGTCCCCCTTGTACAGAGGGACTTCTGCGATATCGTAGGATGCACATATATATATATACATCGGCCTCAGGCCGGAAATCACAATATATATCAATATATGTAGTTCATACCTCCTATTTTGAATTCTTTTGCGTAAGCGTACCTTATTTAGCATATTAAAAGCAAGCGGCTTATTTAATTTGCATTTTGCGCGTCCCAATCCAGCCAAACGGCTTCCCTGAACCTGTACTTACTCAACTAAACATGTAAGTATGAAATATATGCAATTTATTATCATTTCACATTTACTTACATAACTAAAACATGAATTCTATGAACAATGCATGCTATACAAATTTCCATAAGCATATGCAAGAATTTCGCTACCAATTTTAATTTCTTACAATCAAACTACACATCCTTGTACTTAATCCGAATGGTTAACATCTCACATGCTTACATTCAATTTATTTTTAAACAAATCAAACTCATATTTAACCCAATTGTTCTCAAGATCAATTTATTTTACTCATATCAATTTATGGCATTTTAATTACTTCCATTTACATCCAATGACAATTTATTCCATGCTGTTTTGATGATATCCATGTGGATAAATAACCAATTAAGTTTTATATCCCATTTACATTGATTTCGACTCAATTGATACCCAATTCTATTTCATTTTCAAATTTATTCACGTTCTATATATTCCCATTTTCCATTCCATTTTAAATTTATTCACAATCCAAGCATTCTCTCTTTCATTGCATTCTAAATTTTAATCCATTCACTTGCATTTCATTTTACTAACCAAACTAGTTCATCTTCATTACTAATTAAATTTCTTTTTATTTTTAATTCATTCACGACCATGTATTTAGCTCGTCCCATTCCAAGCTAGCTTATTACTAACCATTCCTGAATTAATTCAATCCAAGCTTTAATTAAATGGTCTTCCATTTTTACTCGTAGTCGAGCTTCTAATTATTCTTAACTTAAGTTAATTTACTCAATTTATTCCACTTCAACTTAAGTTCACTTCCATTTGATTCTCATTGAATCAAATTTCTATTTAATTTAATTTACCTTCTTAATTTATCAAAACATTATCCAAGCACATACTTAACTCATTTATACTCGAATTGGGTTTTATTTGCAATACAAACCATTACCACTTTAATCCAATTTCTTTTTATTTGGCAACAGTTTCAATTATATTTAATTTGTTAACACTTCAAGTTAAATTTTAATTTATAACTCAAGTTCTAACTCTACCATTCACTTTTAAATTACCATCAAATTTCATTAACTCACAATTCGACTTCATTCTCAATTCATTTAATTAATTGCAAGGCCACTTTCAATTGTATTTTCTTCACTAATGATTCAAGTCTAATTTGATTTATAACTTGAGTTCTATTTCCAATCTACATCATTAGTTTACAATTCAGCTTTTATTTAACAACATTGAACTCCATTTACACATTTCATTAACTAGTTTATTATCAATTAATTCTTCCCTTATTTATAATCCAACACTTGAATTTTAATTCCAAATATCACTCCATTTAATTTTCTTAGTTAAATTTAGTTTATAATTCAAGTTTTGATTTTTAT
Source organism: Allium cepa (assembly GCA_030765085.1). NCBI lineage: Eukaryota > Viridiplantae > Streptophyta > Magnoliopsida > Asparagales > Amaryllidaceae > Allium > Allium cepa. The sequence continues at coordinate 54,676,410 of CM060943.1, read as the reverse complement.
TTTATTTTCCAATTCATCGATAATATTTATTTTGGGTTTTCTATCCATTTTCAATTTATACGTCATAACTTATTATTTTACACCTTTCTATTTATTATAGGATTGAACATATTCTTCATTTATTTTTAACTCAAGCCTTATGCTTATTTACAACCCAAGCATATTTTATTCCATGCATTTTAATTCTTTTATAAGTTATTTTGATTTATTTATTCCAATCCAATTCTTATCCAACTTATTTTCCATTTATTTAAGTAAGAACCAAATTCCATTTGATAACTCAATTGAATTATTATTCCAATTCAACCCTATTTTAACTCAGATTTATTTAATTCAATTCGATTCAATTTCATTCATTAATCCAAGTTAATTTCATTTCTAACTTTTCATTTTAAATTTAAATTCCAACATTCAAAGCTTATATTTCCTTCCTGATTAAAAAATCATCTCAATTTATAAGCTTACAATCTATCTTATCAGGATTTTTAAACTCCCGGCTTTTAATTTCAAATCATTTGAAATCACTACTACCTCAAATCACATCTCTCAAATTTTTAAACCCGTCATGGTTTTTATCCCAGCAAATTTCATTTGAAATATTCAAAAACAACCAGCTTTTCTGAACAAATCAGTTTGGCAGCAATCCGTCACTTAGAAATTCGAAAATGAATACTGATGATGCGACCGTCATTATCAGAATTATTTTCCAATAATCCAAGTGATTTCAATGCTATATCGCTTCCAAAACCCATTTTTAAACAAATTTCCTTCCAGAAATACCTTCAAAATAATAATGTTATTATTTATCATCATAACACTTTGAAAAACACTTCCAAAATCTCCGGGATTTTAAATTTCCAAATCCTGCTTGAATCAATTTTAACTATAATTCATTTGTATAGTTTATGCTCATATAAATTCTTATTTGATTATATTTCAATTTATAACTCACATTTATAATTCATATTTATAAAATTCAATACCGTGTCAATTGTTCTATTCAAGTGTTTAGAAACCCCTTCGATACAGTTGTGCAGACTATGTCGACGAAGGTTCATATGCCACCCAATAAACCAATCAACACAATATTAAAACAATTTATATTCACTAACAAATACGCGCTCATATCTATTAATACGCTCAAACTCATTCTAGAGTACTACGGACTCTATTCTATGAGTAATTCCCACCAAAGCCTAGGTCGTCGCCAACCTAAGCTCTGATACCAACTGTAACGACCCGCAAATCCGTACCCCTTGAGTCACACTATTCTACATAAATCAACTCAAGTTGCACAGAAATACGAACCATTTTGGTTAAAGAAGAAGAGGTAGAATAAGAGAAAACAAAAGCAACATCAGAATCTAACCATCGCAGCGGAAAAAAATATAATAGATAATAAATGATCTTTACTAAAAATCAAATATCCTTGTTTATATATTACATCATCAGAGTACATCAATCACAGCTCAACATCAACAACATACAAATGGATACACAACAACTCAACACAGCGAAATATATATACACAAACAAGTACGTAAATACGTATCGTCATCCAGCTCGTCTCCTGAGCTCCACAACATCATATCCTATATCCTATAATACTCGATCTGACCCGAGCATTATAGTTAAATAACACCCGAGTCAGTCTGGAATACCAGCGTGAGAAAACCACACTCAGTTGATTATTAAAGTTTCAAAAATCCTTTAAAAACAAAAGCATCTCGTAAGACCACACCACAAATAAACATGTCGGGTTTTTACCTTACGATAGCTAAAACATTTCTTATAAAATCCTCTGATATTACAATAGGGTCTATTTAGAAATACTTATAAAACAGTCGAAATTGTTACATTCATTAAATTCCACCAGCTAGCCACAAAGTGGGTAATACAAACAAAACTCGTACAAGGCACGTAGGGAGAATGGATTTCCAACAATGACTAGGCACTGGGGTACCACCTGTCACAGTACGTGGTCTAGATCCTAGTACCGAGGACCACTCCCGATCCCCTGCAACACAAGGCCGGACCCATCCCTTACTGGACAGTTCCGAATAAGATCACCCCACGATTGGGATCAGCAACTGCACCACTAAGCCGAATAAAGGGGACATCTAGACAGGGATGACCTTACTCTCAAGTGGGGGCTACCCACGAAGCCTTGCTGCATAACCCTTGATTTTCAGTTGTAACGGCCCACTATTTTGGACCATTCAAATCGACAATAAAACCATACATATCTGACTTGAATAATTCTAAATACCGAATTGCTAATTAAAATTTGGCAAAACTTAAAATATACAGTAAATAAATCAATCACATATCATAGAGTAATATAATGCAGCGGAATAGAAAAAGAATAGTAGTTTATGAAGCTACTATATACCTCAGAGTTAGAAATAAAATACAACCGAATAGTTCAAATGCAGTGAAGTCTCCAATGCAACAGATGACTTCTCTGAACCAATCAACTGGATGATTGAAGGAATAGATAGCTGGATCTTCAAGCAAAGCTCCAACTTCGAAGGTGAGTCTCAAATGCTGTATCACTCAGTCTGACCCGAGCGTAAAGCAAAACACAAAACACTCGAGTCAGGATTAAGATTCTTATATCAATAAATCCAACTCAAGTGAAATATCAACTGAAATCCAAATAACTTAAAGGATGTTTGGGATAACCATCCTCTAAGGGTCCATGGAACTTTCTACAAGGTAGAAATATACACTATAACACCGTGGTCATTTCAGCTTAATTTATACTTCAAAACCAAATCTCATTTTCACTTTAAATATCTCTATATTTCCCAAAATAGTATTGATATATATTAAATAATTTATACAGTAAAGTATTTTCAATTTCCTCAACTTAACAAATCGTTCCAACATCAACCCGACCTTCCCATTCAAATTAAATTCAATCTCAATTTATCAATTTAAATTCAACTCAATTTCTAAAATAACCACTTAAATTTTGTTGATCTCAAATTCGGATTTATAATCACAAATACCCCTTTATATTTCCATATATTTCAAAACTTTAAGTATTCAACGTTTCATCTAAATTTTCATTCAATTTAGTTTTCTAAATAATAAATTCAAATTTAGTTCAACCTAAATTTTCACTTTAATTCAATTTAGTTGCTAAATAACAAATTCAACTACGTTGATTTCAAATACAGATCCGAATCTCAACATAAACCATTTAAATTCCAATATAGTTCAAGGCTTTAATATTTAAATGTTCTATATAACAGTTTCATATAGATCTCGATTTAACCTCATTATTATTTAGTCTTGAAATACTTCCTTATTAAATTCAATATCATTTAAGTAACCTTAAATTACATTTTACTCAATATTTTCTTTAATTTATTTAAACGTGAAATATTCATTAAATCACTTAAATCAAAAATCCAGTTATAAAATCATACCTTTTAAATTTCCCATTCAAAAATTTCAAATCGATTTAATTAAATAAATCCTTATTTAAATACCATTTTAATAAACCTAAATTTATCTCCCAATCTTAATTATTCAATTTATTACAAGAGAATCTATTTGAAATATAGATTTACATAAATACTTAACCATATTATATGTATTAAATCAATCTAATTTAAATCAAATATTAATACTAAATCTATATATACAATTTTCATTTATATAATATCTTAAGAATCAAATTTATTAAACCATATATTTCTTTCCAAAATTTTAGAAATTATTTTCAAAATATTTATATGGACCAACGGTGTCTGTATATATTTCCTATCATATAGTCAGGTGCTACGTATATTTATCATTTCAATCCGTATACTAAATATATACGGGTGGATATCCTTTCAACTCGTAATTCCAAATTCAATTAAATGAAAATCGCTTGGGTTTATCATTTCAACCCATAACGATTTTCTCCTATTCTAAAGTCTGTTCGGGTATGTATCATTTCAACCCATAGTGATTTCTAAACTACAGGGAACTTGCAGAGTGATAACTGAAAATACAAAAATAACAGGCATATATCATCAATAACAATATAATATAAACAATTGGATATGGTGTCATATCCCGCAGGTGAACAGTTATAGATAATAGCATATATAACAAATTTAAATAACTACAGCAGCATATTTCAATTGTCGTTTCAATTGAAATCAAATTTAATGAATAAAAGAATGTTAATCGTGAGTGATTGCTCACCTTTCGAGCCTAGAGAGATTTGAAATGGGTTATGGATCCAAGAACGAATTTCCAAAATGAACAAGATTGGCACGAATAGGACGAACAGAGCTGATAAATAGAGATCGATGAAAATAGATTAGAAACTGCTTGATGTAGACCGAAACAAAATATATATAATCCCAAAATATTATTTGCTTAACTAATATTAACTTTGAGACTCATTAAAATTATATACATACGTTTTCCAAAATATAAATAGTTTAGAAACAACTATTGACCATATGTTCTGTATAATCAACATATATCCATTATACATTTAAACTAGACTATATTTAAATTATACTATGTATAGTAATGTAATATAGTATACAATACACTTATTACAATACACGTTAAGACTATAAATATAATATTTAACAATACACTTATAACAAAATATGTAACTGTAAAATTTCAGTTTTAATATAAACACAGAGAACAACCTTATATATTTATTAATATTCAGTTATATAAAAACTCTTGCTATATATTTATATTCAAAAGCTAATAACATAACTATACTGCAAACGTATATGTAGTTGAGAATATATAATACCTTTTTATACTTTCTTATGCACTTAATATACTCAACAACTATTTATATATATAAGCGGTCATGCATTTTTATATGAAACAACAAGTATAAAATAACTTTTAAAAATTTATCGGTATATATATTTTATACACTGAACAGTTAAAATAACTTTTAAAACTTTTTTTAAAAACTTTATCATTATAAAATAACTTTTAAAATATACATCATACGAATGTTTTTAACCCACATAAAAATATATGCTTCCTTATACATATTATATATATATATCTAATTTATTTATTCTTATTATTATTACTTTTTTATATATAAAAAAGAAAAGTGGTGCCTGAATAATATTTTCTCATTCTCCTAGAGCATAGGTGACTAACAAAACACACATGGTCTAACATGTGATAACATTTATTTTCTATTTTTATATAAGTGGTGCAAACATATTTACTCTATCTTAGAGTACAAGTGGAGCAAATGATTTTTTTCAAGGCCTTAGCCAAATGCATTTTTTTTCTCAAACCAAAATACTTATTAACGTTAAGACCTTAAACAAACAAAGCTGAGGAGAATATTTTTACCGATTTAAAACCTGAAGTAAAACAGCGATGCCACCTACATCCTTTTCCAACGTGTTTATAAATGATATAAGCAAGAATCTGTCTATACTGTGGAGGGTGCTCTTGATTGTGGAGGAGGGTAGGTGTCATGTGGTGAAATAGTAGAGCCAAAAATTTGAACAGAACAATGAAGAAAAGAAAAAAAAAAGGAGGAAAAATAATTCGGTCATTACCTGATGCTTTGCTCACACGCAAGGAAGAAGGAGAGGAACCCAAAATGAGATGCAGATGAAGTTTGATACGTGGTTTGTATTTATTTGTGACAACACAATTGTTAAAGTGGGAAAGCAAAAATCAAGGAATGCAAATTTTAAAGCAAGGAAGAAAACGTGTTTAGCATTTAAAGAAAAGCTTGCATGCATCAAGGGAAAAATGGAAAGAAATTTAAAGATTTTCGAACGGTTAGCAATTTGTAGATCACGTTCCTATTAAATCAAAAGGCAAAAGGAAAGTGAATATAATTTGCATGTAAATGGTGAGGCACATTTTATATTTAAAGGGAGTAATTTGCGTTGATTGAGTGGAGGAAATGGTATGAAATAAATTGCTTTAGGAACGGTAGAGAAGTATGTGTTTTATAATCAAACACGCGTTGATAACGGTGAAAGAAAAAGGCAGGAGGAAAGTTGATTTTGAACCGGATTGGATTTTAAAGATTTTATACCAATTTTAAACAAGAGGCAATTGGAAAGAGTAGAAAAATTTCCGCATGAATCCAAGGCAAACATTTTAAACTAATTGAATGGTTAGGGAATTTATTTCTTTCCCACTTAAAAAAATATGCCTACGGATAAATTTAATTATTATCCAAGGTAAGAAAATGAGACATGCGTAAAACTGACGTAAAAATATACGCCCAATTTATAACAAAGAAACGCTTTTAAATTTGTACGTTTTTCTTATGTAGTAAATATAGGTTAAAATATTACATCAAATTCGTACCATTTATATGCCAACTAAATTGTACAAATTAATACGTGTATCTTAAATAGCTTATTTACACTATTAACTTAAAATTTATTACTTAATTAAAATATGATTTGTTTATATCTTTTTGATTTACTTAACATTTAAGAAATAAACTATTGTATATACGTATAAAAGAAAACGTAGAATTTATTTCAAAAATGTATATAAGTAAAATATAAAATATTAAATTTTTAAAAGTATAAAATCAACTTTTTTTAAAGAACAAAAGGTGAAATAAACGTTGTTACGAATATATTAAATTAAACCAAAAGATTAAAAATTAAAAAATTAAAGATTTATAACTTCAAAAAAAATGTTAAGTTTTAACCAAAATAAGAATTTTAGAATTTTCACACTAATAAAAATCTTGGGTGATTATTTATAATTAAATTTAGACAATCAAATTTTCGAAAAATAAAACCCCAGAGTTATAAATAAAGAATAAAATATTGCTAAAATTTGGGCTGTTACACTCTCCCCCACTCAAAACTTTTCGTCTCCGAAAAGAAAGGAGGTAGGAGAATTAAAACAACCAGAAAGAAAATAGATTGAAAGACAAGATAAACAATAAATTTTAAAATTATATAAATTTTACTTGAAATATTCATTTGAAAAGTTCACTTGGAAATCAATTTTTCTTTAATACTTCAATACTTTTCAAACTCCTTTGAAAACAATTATTTACATTATTACTTATATTTACAAAGAAGCTATTGAAATATTAAATCCAAAATTCATAAATTTTTGTTTTGTTTCAAGATACCTTCCAAATATTATTATTAGATCACATCATTTTTTTTAATATATGTTTTATTTTAGATAAATAACTTCTAAAATATTTATAACACTAAAATTTCTATTAAACCATGTAGTATATAATTAAACAATATTTTAAAGGATATATCCAACAAGGAAGGAAGGAAGATTTGGAAAACAGAATCAAGGTAAAAAACTAAACTGAGCAGATAAGGTAGATGCAAGGAATAGTATCGGGCACGAATAATTTATCTAGAACCATAAGAATTTAAATTTCGAATATTAATTCAAAATTTCTTTGTTGGGAAAAATACTTTTATAATAAATACCTTTATGATAATACTTTTATAATAAAATACTATTATATCGAAATAAATTTTCCTTTCGAAAATACTTTTATAACTCGATGATTCAACAAGTTTATCCTCGTTCTTGCAGACTCTGGCCATGCGTTGATCAGGCGCAAAGCTAGGATTCTTCAAGTACTTAGTAGACTTGTTTCAACACCCAGTGAAAATACTTGAAAAACTTTTTAAAAACAGACATGGAAAGTACAATCCAAACAAAACAACCAAACCAAAACCTTTGTCCGACCATGGTTCGCAGATACACAATGGTTACGCCTGGGTCCCCCAGGAAACAATCCATATCCGTAAGCTTTCTCAGCCCTGCGAGTTACGCCATGATGACTAGTAGAGTGCAGGATACACAATGGTTACGCCTGGATCCCCCAGGAAACAATCCGTACCCCTAGGCAAGACTCAGCCAGGCAGTTGCGCTACTATTCGCGACCTACACAGATTGCAGGATACACAATGGTTACGCCTGGATCTCCCAGGAAACAATCTGTACCCCTAGGCAAGACTCAGCCAGGCAGTTGCGCTATGCAGTCGCGAGAGAAAAAAAAGACCATGGTTTACGCCACGGTGGGAACACTCGAGTATCACATCTGGAAAACCAAAAATCAGAGAGAATAATATCGATAGAATGAATCCACGATGTGGCCACAAAAGCGGATATCAAGCAGAAGGCACTTTCCATATCTTTACTTCGAAAATATATATCATATAGTACATTTTTCAAATCCCTTTCAAATATCATACTTATATAAAGTCCATAATATATATGATTCCATTTTCAAATCGAATACTTTCCAAATCAATAGTATATCAAATCATACTTATAGACTTCGATTATATAAAATTCTCTTTCAAATTGAGTACCTTTCAAGTCAATAGGTTTCAAATCAACTTCATACTTATACAAATCCATTTTATATAAGTTCGACCACTCCCAAATCAAGTGCTTAATAATATAAGGTTCTCAAATTTCAAATCATTTTAATACCAATTCAGTTTCAAAATCATATATGATTTCACCAAATTTTCTTCCAAATTAAATATCTAAATTTCAAAGTTCCCAAAATAATAGGTTTAGAAAATTATCCTATTTTCCAAATTAAAATAATCCAAGTCAAACAATTTCATTTCCAAAATACCATATAAGTACTGGTTTTTAATTCCAATTTAATTTCAAAACCAAATATTTTCCCAAAATCAATTATACTCAAAATTGTTTCCAAATTTATAATTATCCCTTTTGTTTAAAACTTTTAAACTATCTATTTCTATGTGAAATATCCGATTTACCTTTCTGAAAACCATATTCAAATTTTTTTTTCAAAACATTTCAAAACTAAATTTATATTCTTTAGCAAACATTTTGTACTCTTCGAAATTTCTTAGCTTCAAAAATTTAATCTCGATTTGGAAGTGTTCGAACATTCAAAATAGTTAGGGAAATCAAATTTTCAATTCAAGAGTTGAAAATCAACAATAAATCAATTATTAAATCTGAAACTCGAGGACTGAACACCGGTCTCATTTTAAATTGTTTCAAATATACTTATATCTTTCTAAAATATCAAATTATACTTCGGAATTTGAAATCAAAAATGGTTTTACAAAATCACTTGCATAGTGAAGATATTAAAGTGGCCACTCCTCCACTCTGAAACTCGAAAATCAATGTCGATGATGCGTGCACTCATCACCGAAATTATTTTCCAGCGACATAAGTGAGTTCTGGACTTCTATTTTCTGGAAAACTTCTTTGAAATTTCTTCAAAATTATTGGAATTCATTTGAACTCATTTGAAACATTTCTTATTCGGAAAAAATACTTTTTCAATCGTATTATTTTTATATATTTTCCAAAATCTTAAAACCAATTTCAAAATACCGGAATTCAATTCTCGAATTTCAAATTTAACCCTTCAGTTATTAATCATTTTTATATAAATCAATTTCTTATAAATTTTCAAATTTTCAAATCCTTATCGAAAACATTTTCACCTTTATATATACACTAAAATCATAGTTATCAAAATAAAAATTTCGATATATAAAATAATTTTAAAATACAAACAAAACCCGATTTTCAAAGGATGATTCCAGAATGAATTTTCAAAACAAAGATAGAGATTTAAATTAGAGGAACTCTAATCAATATAATCCTGATTCGAACATAAACTCGATCGAAGATGAGATAATTAAATTACAAAATAGAAAATGGATATACTTCTATAAATCACGGGCGACCTTTATCGGTCAACCGTGATTCCAAAATTAGATCGGTGTAGAATTCTGAGGCAATTCGACATTCGATCGCCAGAGATATAGAATTCGGCATAATAAGATATAGCAGCATCGTAAACCGAGGATACAGAAATCTTCGGTGAGTCAATGCCAATTGAAAAGTAGTTTTCACCCCCTTTACAAATCATTCAGTGGAGTTTTGGGATACTCTGGAATCAAACGAATATAAATAGGGAGAGACAGAATGAATTTCGGAACCGAGGGACATTCCAAAATTCAAAGGAAATCGAGTCAAAAGGAAGAGATTCAACTCGAGCGAAAGTGATTCTGTAAATAAATTTACCATACATGCTAACGTTTGCCTAAAGCCAAAGCTCTGACACCAACTGTAACGGCCCGCTATTTTGGACCATTCAAATCGACAATAAAACCATACATATCTGACTTGAATAATTCAAAATACCGAATTGCTAATTAAAATTTGGCAAAACTTAAAATATACAGTAAATAAATCAATCACATATCATAGAGTAATATAATGCAGCGGAATAGAAAAAGAATAGTAGTTTATGAAGCTACTATATACCTCAGAGTTAGAAATAAAATACAACCGAATAGTTCAAATGCAGTGAAGTCTCCAATGCAACAGATGACTTCTCTGAACCAATCAACTGGATGACTGAAGGAATAGATAGCTGGATCTTCAAGCAAAGCTCCAACTTCGAAGGTGAGTCTCAAATGTTGTATCACTCAGTCTGACCCGAGCGTAAAGCAAAACACAAAACACTCGAGTCAGGATTAAGATTCTTATATCAATAAATTCAACTCAAGTGAAATATCAACTGAAATCCAAATAACTTAAAGGATGTTTGGGATAACCATCCTCTAAGGGTCCATGGAACTTTCTACAAGGTAGAAATATACACTATAACACCGTGGTCATTTCAGCTTAATTTATACTTCAAAACCAAATCTCATTTTCACTTTAAATAACTCTATATTTCCCAAAATAGTATTGATATATATTAAATAATTTATACAGTAAAGTATTTTCAATTTCCTCAACTTAACAAATCGTTCCAACATCAACCCGACCTTCCCATTCAAATTAAATTCAATCTCAATTTATCAATTTAAATTCAACTCAATTTCTAAAATAACCACTTAAATTTTGTTGATCTCAAATTCGGATTTATAATCACAAATACACCTTTATATTTCCATATATTTCAAAACTTTAAGTATTCAACGTTTCATCTAAATTTTCATTCAATTTAGTTTTCTAAATAATAAATTCAAATTTAGTTCAACCTAAATTTTCACTTTAATTCAATTTAGTTGCTAAATAATAAATTCAACTACGTTGATTTCAAATACAGATCTGAATCTCAACATAATCCATTTAAATTCCAATATAGTTCAAGGCTTTAATATTTAAATGTTCTATATAACAGTTTCATATAGATCTCGATTTAACCTCATTATTATTTAGTCTTGAAATACTTCCTTATTAAATTCAATATCATTTAAGTAACCTTAAATTACATTTTACTCAATATTTTCTTTAATTTATTTAAACGTGAAATATTCATTAAATCACTTAAATCAAAAATCCAGTTATAAAATCATACCTTTTAAATTTCCCATTCAAAAATTTCAAATCGATTTAATTAAATAAATCCTTATTTAAATACCATTTTAATAAACCCAAATTTATCTCCCAATCTTAATTATTCAATTTATTACAAGAGAATCTATTTGAAATATAGATTTACATAAATACTTAACCATATTATATGTATTAAATCAATCTAATTTAAATCAAATATTACTACTAAATCTATATATACAATTTTCATTTATATAATATCTTAAGAATCAAATTTATTAAACCATATATTTCTTTCCAAAATTTTAGAAATTATTTTCAAAATATTTATATGGACCAACGGTGTCTGTATATATTTCCTATCATATAGTCAGGTGCTACGTATATTTATCATTTCAATCCGTATACTAAATATATACGGGTGGATATCCTTTTAACTCGTAATCCCCAATTCAATTAAATGAAAATCGCTTGGGTTTATCATTTCAACCCATAACGATTTTCTCCTATTCTAAAGTCTGTTCGGGTATGTATCATTTCAACCCATAGTGATTTCTAAACTACAGGGAACTTGCAGAGTGATAATTGAAAATACAAAAATAACAGGCATATATCATCAATTACAATATAATATAAACAATTGGATATGGTGTCATATCCCGCAGGTGAACAGTTACAGATAATAGCATATATAACAAATTTAAATAACTACAGCAGCATATTTCAATTGTCGTTTCAATTGAAATCAAATTGTAACGACCCGCAAATCCGTACCCCTTGGGTCAACACTATTCTACATCAATTAACTCAAGTGGCTCAGAAATATGAACCATTTAAATTAAAGAAGAAGAGATAGAAGAAGAGAAAACAGAAACAACATCAGAATCTAACCATCGCAGCGGAATAAAATATAATATATTAACAGATCTTTACTCAAAACAAATATATATCTGTTTATACATATATCAGAGTACATCATCATCAGGGTACATCAATCACAGTTCAACATCAATAATATACAACTGGATACACAACACCCAATACAGTGGAATATATATGTAAACAAGTACGAATGTGCGTATCGTCATCCAGCTCGCCTCCTGAGCTCCACAACATCATATCCTGTATCCTATAATACTCGGTCTGACCCGAGCATTATAGTTAAATAACACCCGAGTCAGTCTGGAATACCAGCGTGAGAAAATCACACTCAATTGGATTATTAAAGTTTCAAAAAAATCCTTTGAAAAACAAAAGCATCTCGTAAGACCACGCCACAAATAAACATGTTGGGTTTTTACCTTACGATGGCTAAAACATTTCTATCAATCCTCTGATATTATAATAGTGTCTATTTACAAATACTTATAAAATAGCCGAAATTGTTACATGATTAAATTCCAGCTACTAGCCACAAAAGTGGGTAATACAAACAAAACTCGTACAAGGCTCGTAGGAAGAATGGATTTCCAACAATGACTAGGCACTGGGGTACCACCTATCACAGTACGAGGCCTAGATCACCGTACCGAGGACCACGCCCGATCCCCTACAACACAAGGCCGGACCCATTCCTTACTGAATAGTTCCGAATAAGATCACCCCACGGTTGGGATCTGTGACGACCCAAACTCGATGTCCGATAAATGACATCAAATTCGTATCGCCGGAGCTTATAACAACAATTAGATGAATATAAAACAGCGGAACAGAATCAATATCATACATATCATCACAGATACATCATCATAATAATATCCATACTACATCAGAGGATATAATACATGAATCACAACATCTCCAAATAACAACATAGTACTACAATAGTGATCATATATCCAAAAGGTCTTCAATAACGGAAGTGATAACGGACTCCCATAAGCTAAACACCTGATAACTCCAAAAAGCTCCTAAGAATATCTCCAAGATAAGAGCTCCAAAATACTGCTATTCCAAAATACGGAAACCTGCTACTAGGCTGCCCGTGTGAAAATAATGGGCACCCAGAGTTTAGAAAATAAACAATAAACTCCGGGTCAGTCATGGGACTGGTATGAGTAAACAAAACAGTGGTATTTAAATAGAACAAGAAATGTAAAAGAAATTTCGTTATGCTTTTCAAAAATGAAACTACCATAAGACCTCCCACCACACACACAATGCAACGCAGACTTGGAGGAGATTTCTTCTTATGATAGTCAAATATGCTTGATACGAGAAAAAAATTCTTTTGGTATTATTACTAGTGCATAGTGTAGAAAACATTTCCAAAGTAGAATATTAATCTTAGCCAGCATAGACATTCCGAACTATGCCTACTATAGCTACCATTTAAACAGTGGGGCGCCACCATAAGTAAATGGCAGGTTCTACAACTAAAACCGTACAGGGTTTCGTATTGTTTCTTTGGATTTCCAACAATGGTCAGGCCAAGGAACTTCCCATTGCCACATGAGAACGCCTCTGGAAGGACTTCCCCGAGAACCTAACCGGATCTCTGCCAACACAAGGCCGGGTTACCCCTAACTGGGTAACTACTGACACGAGTATGCCACCTCCCGGTTGTAACCAACCTTTAACCGGGGCCCCAACATCAAATCACAAAATAAGTCATATATATATATTTGTGATATCCACATAAGTAAGTATCTGGGCTCCATACCATGATACCACTTCTATCCAGAAGGAGATGTACATACCCTAAAGAGGCGCTACCCCCTAATAACCTTGCCGCATCTTTCCTGTTTTGACCATTCCGGGATGTGAGGCTCGATGAAGTCTCGTCCACAAAGCCACGCTTTGGTACAAAGCCATGCTTTGGGTCAAACAAATGATCAAAGTAATGATCACAAAGATAAATGATCAAACAAATGATCATATCACAAATGATCAAACAATGATCATTACACAGCAGCACTTAGCATGTCACATTACCAAATTGGGAATATATCGCTGATAACCTTCAACTACATAACCTCTGAGTTCGCACGTCTCAGAGAAGGGTGTTAAGCTAAAAGAATAAATTCTCCGCCACCAACAGAAATGTATTTGAAAGAAATCTGCTTTATATCTCAAAGTGTAGTGTCAGACACACAATCCATACAAGTCTGTCCCGGGTTCGAACAGAACCGAAGGCACTTCCAAAGAAGCCCTTGCAATCCGGATATTCACAATCCCGATCGGATTCCCCATCACATATAGAGAACTCTATACCGGAGCAACTCGGTGCAGAGTCATTCGATAGATCATCCTATCGCTCTCGCAAATATCCGGTCTTCACCACCGGTCTTCAAATGCGATCCAATTCGACGTATCACTATTCGGAATGGAATATATGACACAAAGGTCATTTCCCGGCTAAACCGAATAGTGGGCGTTAATTTAAAAAAAATGTGGATGTCATTCACAAAAATTCACAGGTTCGATGTGGGTTTCGGATAACAAACTGAAATCCGATTCCCTGTCGCATCGAAATTTAAATGCCGTTTTATGGGCAACAGGGTTTCCACATTCAATACAGAATAGATCAGAATCATAGGACAATACCAAGCAATCAACATCACACAGGGTCACAATCAGAACAGTATATCAATACAATGCACAATAATAGTTAATTATTTGTTAATTTAAAGTAAATGATATAATTTAACCAAATAATTATTTATTTATTATTATTTTTTTTCTCTTTTATTCTATTTTAAATCAATGTTTATTCAAATTCTTATTATGAATTTATTTAATTGGCTTAATTAATAATAATTCCTTAGTTTATGATTTTAATTTATTATCACTAATATGATTATTATTCTTTTGGTTAATTAATTTAGTTTAATTACTTTTATTCATTGGTTATTCGTTAAATTTATTTAATTATTTGTTTATAAAATCATTACCAAATTTTAATTGCAAATTATCATTTCACGTTAATTTGATTTAAAATTTCACTTAGATATTTGCTTTACCTTTAAATTTGTCATTAAGTTAACTTTTAAAAACAACTTTTATTAAAAAAATTTTTTTTTTTTTTTTTTTAAAATGTTCTTAAATTTCATAAATTCTAATTATCATTTGACATCATATTTCATCAACAAATATCATTCATTTATTTCAGTAAATAATTTCTCACTGGTTAAAAAAAAAATTTGTTGGACTGGGTTCTAGGCCTTCACTTGCCCACCCGAGCCTTGCTTCGGGTCATCCCTAGTAAAAATAGCATGCTGCTTCGAGTTTTTTTGACCAACTTACCCGAGAACTAAATTTTTTTCACAAATTTGTCTAAGTCAAAAAAAATCAACCTATACACCCCTGAAACCACCCGAGACCTGCTTCGGGTTCCTGGCCTATTTCCCCGATCATCCCTTCGAGTCACCCACGCGAGTGAAAACTGAAGCACTTCAACAACAAAAAAATTCTTTCCAGGCCATAAATTCGTGCACGTATACGTGCACGACGCCGTTGATTGTCTTCCGGCGTCGCTGCGACGACGAGCAGGTCGACAATCCTTCTTAATTCAATCCCCCATCACCACAATCCCTTCGTCATCTCAAATTCAAAATTTTGGGTTCAAACTTGCAACCTGAACATAAGTTTGAACCACCACGATCCCTGTCATCGTCCTGTTCTCCCACCCTCGGCCACTGTGGGCTATCAAATTTGGACCCAAACTCCGCTGATAGGAGACGCCGCAACTGGCACCGGTGCGACGAGGTCCGGTGATCTATAGGCGGAGCGGTGGCTATGTTTCCAGGCCATATAATTTTTCGAGCTTTAAACCCTAATTTGATCTCGTATTCGAATTTCACGCAATGAAAAAAATAGTTTACATTTTTCCCAACATCATGAGTAGTTGGACTTGCTTCAACTCGATTTTCAGTTATTAAATTTGATTGAATAACAAGAAATTGGCAAGAGTGCAGTTTTAGTTCAAAGGCAAACTGTTTTAAAAATACTGAGTTAAAAATCTTCATACAAATTTTAAAAATCATAACTTTTTGTATTAATTCAAGATATAAGCTCAAATTAATAATTTAAAGCATTCAACTTTATCAAAGAAGTATTTGATTTAACTGTATAACATATTACAGTATGAATCTCTTACCACAGTTAAATTAGCTTCTAAAACAAAACTTGATTTGGTTTAACATTTTGTTTGAGTTGAAATAAATACAGACTATTAATGTAAGTGAGAGCAACCTGAGTTTTAAACCATAAATGGGCAAACTGTAACAATGTTACAGAGAGCACATAGCAGATAAGGTATATACAGTATGTCACATATATATTCACAGATTCATACCAAATATAACAATATACACATTATACTAGTTAAAGAATCATGAGCTATATAAATAAAACAAACTTTGTTTACTCACCTAGAAAGAGTGAGGCAGAAAGCACTTTTTTTTATTGTTTTGAAAAAACTGCAGTATTGATGCTTCCCCTTTCCCCTGTTTTCCTTTTCCTTTCAGAGATTTTCTTTCAAGCTTGAATTTAAAGTGGTGTTTTTCTTTTGTTTGTTTTGATCTTCCAGTGATTTTTCTTTGTTCGAATGAAATAACTAAATTGCACTGCATATGCAGATAGTTGTAGACCAGAGGACTGCAACCGGATTTTTTTTTTTTTCCCACTGTTGTACTTTGCAGTGTTTGTATTTCTTATATGGAGGCTGATGTGCTATTTTTGCTTGCTTGAGAAGATGGCATTTAATGCCCATGCTCCTTCCTTTGGTAACATACATAATTATTTAAACTTTGCAAGTACTATTTTGATTTCTATTTTGAAGATATTTCCCTGCCTCTTGCTGCTGGCCGTGCTCAGGCTTCTTCATAGTTTATATTTTTTTTTTTATCATAATGTACATGATTCAGTTGTGAATACTTATGGCATTGTTATGTTTGTATTGTAATTTTTTTAGAATCAAATGTTTGTTTTTATTTTACCTACAATTTTTCTTGTTTACTATTATTAATTTTACTTTTAAAGCTCAAAACAATTTCTTGTTTTGCTACATAATTTTATTCATCCTCTATGTATTTATATATATACAATTTGTTTGTATTAACCCATATCATTACATAGAGAACATTTCAAATTTAAATACATATTAAATAAATTTCATAAGTATGCTTTACAAATTCAAGAATTTAGACTTAAAAGAAATTGAAATTCTATTAACACATATACTTGTTTGTTATGCATATATATATTTTTACTATATTTATCACTCATTTAAAAACTTAAACTATCAAACATTTATTTACTTCCATATAACTTTATAATATTAATATTAGCAATATTTTATTCTTCTTGAAATTTCACAATTTAAATTTAAAAGTTCAAATAAGTCGCTATATTTAATTTGACAAAATCCTGGGATGTTACAATATCCCCTCCTTAAGAAAATTTCGTCCTCGAAATTGAAAGAGAAAGAAACGCAACAATGAATATTCGAATTTGGAAATAAGGAAATGACTTACAGTTTTAAGCTGAAATGTCTACTCTGCATTTGGGATACGATTCCTTCATGTTATCTTCAGTTTCCCAAGTACAGTCCTTTGGATCGCCACTCCATTGAACTTTGACCAATTTTACAACTTTATTTCGCAATCGCTTCTCATCACGACCGATAATTTTTATGGGCTCTCTTCTAACTGCCAAGTTAGGAGTGATTTCAAGATCCTGCTGAGCGGCTTCTTCAATAATATTATCCGGATCGTGCACATACTTCCGAAGATTAGAAACGTGGAACACATCATGCACGCCAGACAACCAGTCGGGAAGCTGTACTCGATATGCCAGAGAACCAATCCTTTCCAGAATAGGAAAAGGACCAATATAACGTGGTGCTAACTTTCCAGTTTTCCCGAATCTCAATACACCTCGCATCGGAGATACTTTCAAAAATACAGAGTCTCCAACTTGAAATTCCAAATTTCTCCTTCGACGGTCATAATAACTTTTCTGACGGCTTTGGGCAGTTAATAACTTCTTTCGAATGAAATCTACCTTCTCAGTAGCTTCTTTGATCATATCCGGCCCTAAGACGAGTCTGTCACCTGATTCGATCCAACATGCAGGCGATCGACATGGACGACCGTACAAAGCTTCGAAAGGAGCCATTTCAATACTGGCCTGATAGCTGTTATTATAAGAGAACTCGACCAGATGTAAATGGTCCTCCCAAGAACCGCCAAAATCAAGAATGCAAGTACGCAAAAGATCTTCTAGAATTCGGTTGACCCTTTCAGTTTGCCCATCAGATTGTGGATGATAAGCAGTACTGAAATTTAATTTCGTTCCCAATGCATCCTGAAACGCCTCCCAAAATCTACTAGTGAAGATCGGGTCACGATCACTCACTATACTGCTAGGAATGCCATGGAGTCGAACTATCTCCTTTATATAAATACCAGCTAAGCTTGCCGCGGTTCGAGTGGATTTTACTGGGATAAAATGAGCAGTTTTGGTTAAACGATCTACTATAACCCAAATCGCTTCATTACCCTTCTTAGTTCGTGGCAATCCGTCGATAAAATCCATCGATACCTGATCCCACTTCCATTTCGGTACTTCCAAAGGTTGAAGTAAACCGGCAACTTTCCTTTGATCGCTTTTAATTTGCTGACAAGTAGCACAGCGACTCACATAAATAGATATGTCTCTCTTCATCGTCTTCCACCAGAATGTTCTTTTAATATCTCTATACATTTTGTTAATTCCTGGATGGATACTGAGCTTTGATTTGTGGCATTCGTCTAGAACTTCACGCTTCAGATCAGGGAAGTCTGGAACACAAATTCTTCCTTTCATCCTTATGACTCCTCTACTATCCATCTCAAAACTAGTGTCTTTTCCATGGCAAATTCTTTTATAAATTTCCCGTAGAAACTCATCTTCATATTGCTTGCTTGCGATCTTCTTAAGAAGAGTAGGAGTGATAACGAGATATGCAAGAACTGCATGTCTTCTGCTTAAAGCGTCTGCAACTACATTGGCTTTCCCTGGCGTATATAGAATGTCTAAGTCGTAAGATGCCAGAAATTCTAACCAACGTTGTTGTCGCAGATTCAGATCCTTTTGGGTGAAGAGATATTTCAAAGATTTGTGATCGGTGAATAATTCGAATTTTTCACCTAGAACAAAAAGAGTTTATTAAGTATATTGTTCATGTTATATTAATTTCGTAAATTGTTAAGAAAGCTGAAAAGATTCATACCCAGAAGATAGTGTCGCCAGATTCTCAAAGCGAAAACAACTGCCAAAAGCTCCAAATCGTGTGTCGGGTAGTTCTTCTCGTGCGGACGTAATTGTCTACTCGCGTAGGCAACTACCTTTCCATTCTGCATTAATACTGCACCTACCCCATCACCACACGCATCAGTATAGACAGACAAGCCTTGGTTCCCGTTAATAATAGCGAGAACAGGAGAGGTGGTTAATCTCTTTTTCAGTTCCTTGAAAGCTTCTTCACATTCTGGAGTCCAAATGAATTTAGCATTTTTCATTGTCAGCTTGGTCAATGGGCTAGCCAACTTAGAAAAATCCTGCACAAACTTTCTATAATATCCCGCTAAACCGAGAAAACTTCGAACTTCTCTAGGAGTAGTGGGTTGCTTCCAATCTAGAATTGCAGAAATCTTGCTTGGATCAACTGAAATTCCTTCTTCGTTAACAATGTGACCCAGAAACTTGACTTCATTGACCCAAAAATGACACTTGGAAAATTTAGCAAATAAAACATTTCTCCTCAATATTTCCAAAACAATTTTAAGATGTTCGGCATGTTCTTCTTTCGTTTTGGAGTAGATCAAAATATCATCAATGAATACGAGCACGAATTTATTCAGAACTTCCCGGAACACACGAGTCATGAGGTCTACGAAATATGCTGGAGCATTGGTTAGCCCAAAAGGCATGACTAACCATTCGTAGAACATATCGGGACCTCTGAAAGCAGTTAGATGTACGCAGTCTTCGGCGATTCGTAATTGATGGAATCCTTGGGCTAGATCCATCTTTGAAAAGAAACGAGCGCCGTGCAACTGATCAAATAAATCATCAATTCTGGGCAGTGGAAATTTATTCTTGAGAGTTTGCTTATTGAGATCGCGGTAATCAACACACAATCTCAAAGATCCGTCTGACTTGGCAACAAATACGACGGCTGAGCCCCATTCAGAAACACTGGGTCGAATTAATCCTTTTGCTCGTAGCTCATCAGTTTGATTTATCAATTCAATCTTTTCCCTGGGTGCCATCCTGCGACTTGCGTGAACAACAGGACGGGCATTAGGTACTAAATCAATTCGAAATGCTATTTCTCTATGTGGAGGTAAAGAATTTACTTCTCCAAACACGTCAGAAAATTCCTGAGCAACAGGTATAGACTGCAAAGTAGGTTCAGGATATCCCAGAGTATACATCAATCCATCTCTCCTTGGACTTGGATTCTGACAAGAGATTTCAATAAAATTTCCAAAGCTGGTTTTGATTAAAACTGTCCGATCATTACAATCTAATATAGCTTCGTATCTTGATAACCAATCCATACCGAGTAAAATTTCAAACTCGTTGAAATCGAGGACATAGAGGTTAATAGGAAATCGATAGCTAGCATATGAAATAGGAACTCTCTTACAATATAAACAAAGATTTGCGGGACCTCCAACTGGATTTTTCACGCAAATAGGATCTTCAACAAATTTAGTTTTAAGTCCTAATTCATGTACGGTTTGTTGGGAGATAAAACTATGGGAAGCTCCCGTATCAAATAAAACTTTAACAGTTCTATCAGAAATTGTAAGGTTACCTTCCAAAACATCTTTCCCTTTATCAGCTTTTGAAGAGGAGGGGTCCTTCTTTGCCGCATAAACCTTTGCAACCTGTGCTGGCTTCATTACTGGGCAATCCTTAACAAGATGTCCAGGTTTGTGGCAGTTATAGCACTCCTTAGCTCCTTTGACAGTTTCCTCCTTCTTGACCTGCTTTTTCGGTTTTGGGCAGCTGTTGGAGTAATGGCCCTTCTCTTGACAGTTAAAACAAGTTACATTACTTGCTGAATTCCCTTGGCCATTCTTCTTGTTTTGCTGTGGCCCTTTGCCCCCAAATTTTCTTTTCTTCCAATTCGGATTATTTGAATTTCCTCCTTTCGGAACCTCCTGAATATCTAATGTGGCATATCTGTAGCCCATATCAATAAGATCTGAGAAAGACTCCTTGACATGTGCGGTCATTCTTTCATGATATTTCCGGTTCATCCCTCGGATAAATCTTTCATTCTTCTTCAGCGGTGTGTTTAACAATTCAGGGCCGAAACGAGATAGTTCATTGAACCTGTTTAAATATTCCTCAAACGACATGTTTCCTTGTTTCAAATCCAGAAACTCTTGGTACATCCTGGAAATCCCCGACGACGGTACATAACGTTTTTCGAACACCTCTTTAAAATGATCCCAAGTAAACTCCTCCTCGGGTTTTTCTACAATTATCGTTTCCCACCAAGCTGATGCTTCCCCTTGGAGTTGCCAAGAAGCAATTAGTCTCATTTGATCGTTTTGTAGTTTCAGTCCTTTGAAAATTTTCTCGCACGATCTCACCCAAGCTTGAGCCTCAATGATGGTTTCCTTTCCGGTGAACGGTTTTCCACCAAGCCTTTCGAACTTCTTATGTAAATCAGCTAAGTCTGGCTGAGGCTGAATATCTACTGCTGCTGCCACTGCTGGGGGATTTTGATCAGGTGCTGCTGCATTTCCCTGACCCCTAGTTCTTCCTCTGCGTCCGCTCATATTTACTATCTGAAAATAGTAAGAAAATTGATTTAGATATACGAACGAATATCTTAAAGAACATCAGCGGTAAAAAGAAATAGACTAGGAAAATTCAAGGTTTCAATCTTGGTTATACTCATTCTAGGGTATACTTCACCCTATCTCTAATGAGCCATCTAATGTGTTATACTCCATAGCTTAAGTTCTTACTCAACCAAAAGCTTTGATACCACTTGTGACGACCCAAACTCGATGTCCGATAAATGACATCAAATTCGTATCGCCG